>CM068956.1:43840464-43870213 GCA_035128595.1 Eptatretus atami | reverse complement strand
GTCCAGGGCCGCAGAACACCGCGCTCTGAGAAACGGCCCGAAGGAACCAGTTGCGCACAGAGGGATCAACAGTGCCAGAAGTTCCGCCAGCGGTCGTCCGGCGACAACAGTCTCCCTCTTTTTCCAAGGCAATCCGCCACACTTAAGGCGGCAGTCACACCTGACGTTTTAGCCAACCGGTATGCGCGATTTTTGAAAAATTTCTCTAAAACGCTGCAACAGTTGATATACGTTTATGGATCAGTTTTGTAAGCTTGAGAGCAGCTGGAAAACACTGCCATAAAGCGTCAGTTGCACGCTGGTTTAAACGTTGTACTTTCGGTTGTCGCTGCAAATTTTGCATGCCTTGATAATTTCACGACGTATGCGGCGTATGATTCACATGTTCCACTACGCTGGCATAAGTGTTGGCCACGCTTATGGCGATCGTTAACCAGACGTACACATGTTACTTGTAAGTTAAATCATAAGTTGAGACACGCCGAGTAATGTTTAGCGTACCCGAAACTTATTCTAGCGCTATGAGTAACGTGTTGTTAGGCACGTTACGCGATCGTTGACACACGTCGACACACGTTACTTTTAAGTTACTCATAGGCTGAAAGAAATCGGTATAATGCTTAGCGTGCCTGAAACTTATTTATAACCTATCAGTGACATGTTTGCTAACACGCTACGCGATCGTTGACACACTTCGACACTCCTTGCTTGAAAGTTACTTATACGTCGGAATCATGCCGAGTTATTGGTTTAGGGCAAAGAGGGGCTTTTTATCTAACCTATGAGTGACGTGCTTTGCACCTGTGTGTAACGCACCTCCGCCGATACTGGCGTATGTAGACGTATTGACGTTTACGCGGACGACTAACAGAACTTAACGAACGAGTTCCAACCTACAGATACAGATAATGATGTAATGGCAGCGATTAGGGGAATTGGTAAGATAAAAAGGGGTTTCACAGGAGGAACCCGTCAGTGTTGCAGACTACATAGTGAGTCATGTCCATGACATTACGAGAGATGGAGTATCCGGCAACGATGACACTACAATATCTACCTGTCCTCCAACATCAGCATACCCTCATCGATTTGGCACTGCACCAGTTGCGTGCCAATAGAACCGAGAGAAGAAGACGTGAACGGAGGAGAAGGTACTGGGTGACACCATGGATCGGGATTTGATTTGCACCGATTTAAGACACCAGTTGATTTGCACCGATAAGAACACGTTAAGTGTAAACAATTCGATTGTTTGGCGCAAAGCGTCTATTTTCAATAGTGGAGTTTGAGCGATTTAGCACGTTCAATAGAAACGCTTCAATTTCCGAGCGCCAGCGTCAAAAAACAAAGGCGAGTGACAGCAATTTAATCGTTCATTGTAAACAATTAAAATAGTTGAGGCACTATAGCACCGTGTATTTGATTATGTTGTTTTTATGAAAAATAGTCAGCCGTTGTACTTTTATTAATTTTGCATTACCATCTGAACTAATGACGGCTCATGATCCTTGGAACCCATGTGTAATTCTCACATACTCTGTCTTTGTTCATTGTCTGACAATGTCCTTGTAATTGACATAAAAGTACAATGATGTCTCCATATTTCTTTCACCTGCGTGTGATTTATGTAGAAACTCCTTCAGGAGCCGAGGATCAATATTAAATATTAAATAATGAAATTCTGATATTGCATGAATCCTGAAAGACAGTACACTGTTTTTTTATTTTATTGTATTTATTTAACCACTTGTTATTTCACTTTTTAGCATGAAGATCATCGATGAATGCCAAGTAGCTTCTCGTAGATCACGCCACTTGTTGCTCAAGATGTACATTTTCAAGTCAAATGGATTAATCGCTGGTTCTTCATTTAATTCGTTGTTGTCATCCAATATGGGATATGTTGGAGATGTCAAACAAACTAGGCTTCATGTTGTCGATGGTTGTAATCATCCTTATCATCATCATATTGCAAAACACACTTGCGGAGTTGCTCTTTTAACGAAGTTATATTCACTATCGGAGTACCCGCTTCTCCAGGCGATCTTGTTCCAAGCATGCAACATGGTCCTCTGATGACATATACCTTTATTTGGGTGGTGTATAGGCAACTGACAACTATCTCAATCATGCCCCCCCCCCCTCCGGGTTATGTGCATGAAGCAAAAAAATACCTACTGCTTCTAATTCAAAACACTTCACTGTACAGGAAAATGTGGGGTCAGGAATACTGTACTGTAATGGTGGAGGCTTGTAATACCAGGGAAACCTGGAGGTGGGGCAACGTGATATACATTTACATTGAGAATTTGCGTACCTCCACCCCCCCCCCCTTACCTCCTCACGACCACCAGCAAAGATAAAACGCACAAATACATTAATTGGGGTCATGCTGATCATATGTAGCAAGTCTGGATGTAATCAGCCCAGAACTGTAGGAGTAGCACAACAAATAAACAAGCAGTCATAGACTGGTACTTACGAAATCGTCAACTTGACCTCTGACCTTGTCTAATAAAAGCTGTCTCCAGAGAAGGTAGCGACGCAAACCAGAAGTTTCTACGATGATTCTGTACCAAAACCATCAAAAATCGAATGTTTGACCTCACTGTCACCTTGACCTTTGACCGATTTTGACCAAAATCTAATCAGCACTAGCCATCACCCTCCTGAATCACGTGGTGTAATTTGACATTGGTAGCTTCTTCCGTTCTCGAGTTATCGTGCCTACAACCAAACCACAAAAACACACACACACAAACAAACAAACACACAAACAGATGACGGAAGTCATCAATATACTTGCGAAATCTTTAGATGTCGTAAGTAACAAGCAGTCATAGACTGGTACTTACAAAATCGTCAACTTGACCTCTGACCTTGTCTAATAAAAGCTGTCTCTAGAGAAGGTAGCGACGCAAACCAGAAGTTTCTACGATGATTCTGTACCAAACCATCAAAAATCGAATGTTTGACCTCACTGTGACCTTGACTTTGACCGTTTTGACCAAAATCTAATCAGCGCTAGCCATCACCCTCCTGAATCACGTGGTGTAATTTGACATTGGTCGCTTCTTCCGTTCCCGAGTTATCGTGCCTACAACAAACACACACACACAACACCACACAACACACACACAAACAGATGACGGAAGTCATCAACATACTTACGAAATCTAAACAACAGACAAACACCGCTCCGTGAGTTCTAGTAAGGATTGTCCTTTGGGGGGGGGTTTCAAGAGTGCGATGGCAACTCAGGATTTGTGGATTGTGCTCTTTACTTAACAATGTGTATTCATAAAAATGCAAGTTGAAGGTAAAAAAGAGCACAAATGAAAAGTTGTTTAACCTAAATGCAGATGATTTTCTTCTTTACAGGATCGAGTCTCATGCATTACCAAGGTGATGGAGGTCATGAGCTGATAGTTGGACCTGATATGCAAAGGAATGAACAAGCAGGAAAAGTGACGAGAAAGGATGCGAGGATAGAGCAATCTGCAACTCGATGTCTGCAATCACAAAGTGATCACCATGGGTAAGCATCACCTGGCACCCGTGATCCAATGCTGACATATTCTTTTCGGACCACCATAATGACCTTGACCTTCAACATTTAGGGATGGAGTGTAAATTAAGAAAATGTCTCATCTACATTCTATCCAGGAAACTCAACATCATGAAAATCAGCGGAAAATTATTCAAGTTGTGATTTTAAAAAAAAGGTGTTTGTTGTTCACAATCTCAAAAATAGGTCAACGACACAAATCAAATAGCAGGTGTACAACTTCAATGCAGGTACACTTATGATACAAGAACGTCTTGGAAGGCTGAGTGGTCTTTGAGACTCCACATTGGCAAAATTGAGTGATGACAAAAAATGCAATTTTTTTTTTTCCAGACCGTCATTTGACCTTGACCTTTAACCTGGAGGGGAATGATTTAAATAAAGCCAAAATGTACCATGTTCTCGGTTATCTAGAGGACAATTTCTTACTGATCGGATTAACCTTAGTCAAGTTATGAAACGTGTTAAATTGTCTATAATTAGGTCATGACCTCAAAAATTAGGTCAAACTCAAATAGGTCAACTCTGCATATTTTTTATTCCCATTATTGATGAAGTATAACCATGAGGGGGTTACCAAGAGAACACATGCATCCCGGAAGAGTTGGGGGAGGGTCTAAGAGCTGACAGGTTAGAGGAAGAGGTCTTTCAAAAACAGAGACCCCCGACCTGCCTGCATTGTGAGAGAAACACACCTTGTGCATTGTGGGAGATTCTACTAGTGATTCAAAAATGTTTAATAATTTTCCTTAAAAAGAGGAAAATGTGACATGGTTCATATCTGTTCGAGAGGGCTCATTTCATCCCACAAATGCTACCATCTACCCTTTATGTATTCAAAATGCCAGTGGTTTGAACAACCAATCCCACCTCTCTATTCCTTTGTATGACTCGTACCCTTTCCTCCCTTTACCTCTATCTCTATCTTTTTTTTTGTTTTTATCCCTACTCTTCAGTAGCTCCCCTTTACCTTCTTTTACAAATGTTTTATTTCTCAATTTATTCTTCATCATTCAAACTTTATGCCTTTTAAGGGCCCTTAAAACGTATGATTTGAGTTAAAGTTGATCATCATGGATGGACTGACTGAAACAGCTTTCGTTGTGACGTCAAATGGTCTTCCAGAAGAAAGAAAATGCATATGCAGTACTCTTTTTATAATATTTTTTATGTTTACGTGGTCTAAGTCTGGTAGAGGAGTTGCAACACAAATCACGCACATACATGCAGACAAATACATCAGACAACCCTGGACTTGACCTCAGACAACTAGTCTTTGACCTTTGGGGAAGTGATGCGACTTGCCGGGCACTTTCAGTACTGGCGACGTGATGTTGTTTTCTCTCCGACAGTAAAAGGGGCGCTTAAGGAGAAATCTCCCCCTTCCCATGGGATAGCAACCCACGAGGTTTATCCATACTCTATCCTCTAAGTGCTGAGCGTTGAGTTGAGGCCGAACGCAAGTTTGGGAGCAAAACAGTCGGAGGCGATGAGAAAGGATATTCACTTAATTTTGCTACTTTTTTTTTTGCAATTGTAAATTAAGAGTTGCATGTGGGACCTGGAGCATTGTCGCAGAGAAGTGAAATTCCCTGAAATCGACTTTCTGTGTTGTTTCTCTTCAAGATTGTTTTTCAGTTATTCTCACGATTGAGAAGAGTCTGTCCATGTTACTGTGCTTCATTATGAATGCGTCGTTTATCATTACTGTTCAGTCGGAGCTCGCAGGACAGTCACCCCTGAGCTGTCTTGCCTGGGTCCCAATCTTGGCCAGACTATAAACTGTCATCCTAGTGTTTCATATGCAGGGTGAGTCACCAATATGTGTGCTTGCTGACCCTCCTCCCTCGGATCTATGTTCAACCGGGCATCCTGTCTGCCAGTATTAGTTGGTGAACGTTAAAGATCCGACGGTGTCCTTCGTGAAGAGTATCTGAGCTATCGCTGGCACTCTGAACAAGTTACAAATGAATGCGTTAACCTTACAGGGGGGCACTGCATCAGCGGTATTGTCTCACCCAAGCAAGAACTGATGCTAACCCACAGCTATGTGCTGCTTCCGAACGACGACGACTGGTCCTTCGAGGCCTTAACTTTCCGATCTGAGGCTCTGACAATTCTTCTGTTCTCATGCCTTTGATCCATTCAACGTTTAATAAACATTAGTTAAACCCTTAAGTGCAGTACGTGAAAGCAGCTTAATCCATAAACTTTCTAGAGTCTGGTCAAGATAACTCGGGAAGCAACTTTTCTAAACCGATCATATCCTCTTCCTTTCCGGTACAAACTTATTGATGAGGCACTAGTTCTTCTCGCATCAGAATGGTGGCACCTCTGACGACACTCCCATAGTAAAGCATTAGGCTTACAGCACGCTTCGTTGTGGAACGACAGGAGAAGCAATCCAGAACCCACGGAACGAACAGCTCTCGTGGCAGTGGAAAAACTTTTTTAAATGTATTTTTTTTTTTATTCCTCTCTCTTCAATATTCTTGAGGTCCACCTTTCATTCAGGTCCAAGTGTTTGCTCAGGATGTTTCCTATGGTGGTGTTTGCAATATCAAACCTGCAAACCTGCGAGCAATCAAACCAGTGGTTATTTTCATCGCTCCAGTCATTCATGATATTTTCATCACTTGGTGTGCGGTTGTGAAGAGCTCACTCCTGGGATCGTCTTTCATGTTATTTTTATGCTCCGTACACATTGGCCCACATTTTGATGGTTTCATGAGAAAGGGAATCTCCAGCCAAATAAATTAACCATTTCAGTATGGATTCACCTCGTTAAGAATTCTGCCGTAGAATTTCCATCTTGTCCATTTTTGATATTCAGATGTGCAGCCTCACCTATTTTGAACATTCATTGGATAAAAGAATAAAAAAAAGTTGGGATTTTAAAAACTGAGCATTTGGTTAAAAAAAAACACAAAACAACTAAATGTCATCACCAATGTATCGTGCTCTCCAAATAATCTGTGCTGCCGAAGGAATCTCTTGCGGAGGATTATTTTGGGTCGTTTGCCTTTGCTTTCCCAGCAGGATGCCGGCATTCAGGATGCCGGCGATAACTCGCATACTCTTCGAGAAAGACAGCGTGGATGTCCATTGACAACCAGTGCCGGCAATCGGGCACTCCGGCTTAACCTCGAGGGACAGCGCACACATCGATGCGTCGCGCTGCACACGTACCACCAGAGCGAGTTTATATAACTGGGTCCAGATTCGAACCCAGGCTAGAACAGGCAAAAGTCTATCACTTAATAAAAAGTAATTAGCTCAAGGAGAAAGTTGTTTTTAATGATAATTTTTTTAAATAGCAAATGCGCACTTTTACGCAGGGAATGGCTCAGGCGTCACGTTCCGTGCACTCCTAGTGAATCGAGCTTTTGAAGGGCAGTCGGAAAATGAAGTCGTGATCGCTCCGAAGGCGCCTTTGATTTAATCCATCAGTCCGTGCGCGGGACAGCAGTCGGCTCTCCTGCAACAAATTAGCGGCGGCTCGGCAGGCTCGCTGCTGCGTTTGGTAAGCCCTCAAAAGGGCCCATAAATACATTAGTGGCGGCGCCTGTCCGAACGGCACATAATTTACTCCGACATAATCCCTCGCACATTACTGGGTGGCAGGAGGCACGCTCGCCCGTTGTAATCTGTCAAAACAGCTTAGTCCCGAAAATGCGTAATTAACGCACGGCGCGAAGCACGCACGTAAAGTCGCATCTTTTTGCAAGAAGTATTCAATTAAGTTTAGTTGGAAGGGGTTGTGGATTATAAGTAAGGAGGGGGAAGGAGTTCGGGTTGTGGTTCGGTCCTAGTGTTTTTGATTATCCACCTTGTGGGTTACGTGTGCCGTTGAAAAAGTTCCAGGAACGAGATGATGGAGTAAATTATTCGCATTATTATTTATCTATATCTTGAAACATTGAGAAAGTTAGTGCGTCTCGGACTAAAGTGAGCACCTTGATCCGAGAAGGCCTTCTGCACCATTGGCATGTCAAGATGGGAGGCGGATTCCTAATGATTGTCACTCTCCCACCGGTGGCAAGCTGATGGGATCTCGATTTTGTACAAGCTTACACCTGGCCTTGGCCTTGCTACTCCTACGCTCTCCTCCCTCTGCTTATCCTAAACCAACCCAGGTCACACACTTTCCTCGAGAGACCCTCACCTGTTCATCCTCCTGAAGTGCAGGCTGGTTTCACACCTGAATTCATCCATCCCCTTATTTAACCGATTGTGCAATTGTCTTGTCATCCTCACTTTAGTCTTTCACATGCACTACCCATCACTACCTCATGTAGTGATAGCTCACCTACTCTTCGCGAAGGACACCGTGGGATATTTAATGTCCACTCACTAATGTTGGCGGATGGGACGCCAAATTTAACGTCCATCTGAGGGACGGCACACGCATTGATGAATCGCCCTGCCTGTGAAACACCGGGATGAAAGTTTGTAGCTGGGTTGGGATTCGAACCCAGGCTACATGGCTCAGAAGCGAGTGTGCATACCTCCAGGTATGCTGCCAGCCCTGTAAGTATTTATAGTTAACAAAGAATATATTGTGTTTTTATTTCTATCTGTCCATGTTTATCATTGAAAAAGTAATTGAATAAAAGGCAGTGCGTATTGGATGGTTGTATCTTGTTCTGAGAACATTTTGAAAATCCTCAAACATTCATGCCAATTCGACTGACGAGCAAAGAGCAAGATTGAGTTTGGATGGAAATTAAACTTTTTGTTGTTTACTTGCTCAAGCAGAAAAAAAAAATCTCGTTCGTGTTTTTGTACATATCAACCAGTGAGAGGAGGTACTGTATCTTCCATGTACTCAAACAGTGGAAAATTTAACACTCACCCCCTGTTATCCTTCCTTCCTTCCTCCCAATTCCCTTTCTCTTTACTTCCTTATTTCCCCTCAATCGATTCCCTGTCCCCTCCCACCTACCAACCTCCTCCACGAGTCGTGTACCCTCTCCTTCCTCCTTTATGCACCCCCAAACCTTTATTTTCTCAAATGTATTTTTCTCAGTACGGGGCTTTCAAAATGATGTGTGTATGCTGACTTTCACGCATGCGCTGTGTGTACGTTTACAGTGACTCGGTTCTACTCGTCGGGCACTTTTAACCTGCCGTTGTTAGCACGAAATCCGTAATTCGAATCGTCTTTTAAACATCATTTTCAGCATTGAAACAAAAGAGTGGAAATTTCAAAATGGTTAATTAACCATAACTGTTGTGTTCCTGGATGCAAATCGGACTCGTGTAATGTCCTGTTAATACAAGCGAGTGGCGGCATTGGATATATGAAAACACACACACACACACACACACACACACACACACACACACACACACACTTCTCCTTTCAGCAAGAGATGCCAAAATCTGGAATAATTTCCCTTGTGACCCCAAAACCAAACAAACAATATATTTACCACAGTCCTCACAGCTCCGATAGTTACCCCCCAGCCCCCACCACCCAACATGATTAATAGTAACTATCACTTTAAACTTACCCTTGCATTCACAAACCCTCCATAATGTCATTCCCATCGGTGCTCAGAAGGACCCAAACCAGATACGGTGTCTTCCTCAAAGAAGTCGACCTGATACATCCGGCTCCCACATAAATATAGCTGGCACAAGCTTTGTGTATTTTCATGTCACGTATTTTCATGTCACGTATAGCTGTATTTTCATGGAAAATATTTTCATATTTTCCAATTGCAGACATCCATTAAATGAATCACCAAGACTGCCATGTTCACAGAAGGCACTCTCGCAAGGTTCACAGTCCATTCTCTGGTCGTGATACATCGGTTTTAGTAGCACATGTCCGTCTATGTTACTTCAGGCCTTGCACCAGCCCATGTCATCCGGATTTTGCAGTTCGGGCAGATGTAAGATCTCAACTTTTTGGGTGAACTGAGAAAGCTTTCTTACTCTTTCGTTGTTCAGAGTCAAAGCTCTTTCTCTCATGTACTTTTCCAAGTATTTTCTGCTTCTTTTAGAAGCTTTGTGAGCTATTTGTGGTAACAATCATTATCTCTCTTACACAGTATACTTTATGGTGCCCTGAACACCGCCGTTTCTAGGGGTTTCTGCACATACTGTATGAACCGAGCATTCTGGGGCAGATTGTCATTTTGAAAGTTGCGTATTCCCCAACCACACCATTTTTTCTTATTTAATACATAAATGATCCCAAATTCCACGAGACCTTAAAAAAAAAAATTCCTTTCGGCCTAATGTCACATGACTGCATTTCTACATTTGAAATCCATAAAACATTTGCATTAAGATGTTCAATTTTTTAAGCCCATTGATCACGTGACCACATCATTGACTTGCGTGACCTCTGACATCATTTTTGCTCATCTACGTCGGTAAATAGTTTCATATCAATTTTATTTCCTTTGCTTTGTTTTCTTAACTTTGATAAAAAAAACTTTAGCATGCTAATGATTCACCAAATTGAACAATCTTCCAAACAACTACAAAAATCTGGAAAACCCCTTTATCACCTGCTCAACCCTCGTGCGACCAACAGGGGTCTTTTTGGACCCCAGGCATTTTGAACATTTTGATGCCAATAATTGGTTTTGTTGAACCATCAAAGAGTCAACTATGAAGTCTGGAAGGCATAATACGTGCCAAACCAGGTGAGGCGGGTGATCCCCCTCCCCCAAAACGGTGATCCAACTGAGGTTTTAACTGACAATTCAATGGCCAAGTAATAATTCAACTGGAGCTAGCTCAGGTTTTAGAATTCAGAATCTGAATCATTAATACTGGTTGCTTTCAGCTGTACTTGAACCCACATATTGTCTGGCTGTCAAGTGTAGTCACTACGACACTAGCATACCCATTACCCACCCACAAAGGAAGACCCTTTCAAGAGTTGATTTGACCACAGATAAACTAATTTGAACATGAGAAAAAGTAATCAAGCAAACTGAGCAAACTTGCATTCATGGTTTCATGAAAGGATAACCAACAACACTACCAACAACTAGAGAGTTCATGGAAGACCTTACCCCATGCGGTATTGAAATAAAATGATGACTTCAAATGTCGTATAAAAAAAAAGATTCCGGAAGTTTACCGCTGTTGTGCAGTGTCCTAAGCACCACCTTATTACCGGTATCACTGGAGGGGACTAACGGTTTACTCTCCATCTGTCCATCCATCCGTCCCTCCTGTGGTTTTTCAGACTGTTTTCTCCATACCCTTTGACATATTCAACTGAAACTTGGAACACACCTTTATTATGACAAGTTACAGAACAAGTTCGAGTTGCAGGGCATTTTGTCAATTTTTCACAGAGTTATGCCCTTTTTGGATGAAGAAAATATCACATTGGTAGGGGACATGTATTGCAAAGCAATTCTCACTCTTGTTTCACATGTCCAAGTACTGCAAAACTGGAGGTTTTTGGAAGGCATAAGAAGGCGATTTGTGTTCTAGTGTTCAAGTACATAAATTAAAATAGAATGATGATTGTAAAGTTTGTATAAATACTGTAAATTAATTCCGGAAGTTTACCGCGGTTGATGCAGTGTCTTTTACAACACCCTATCTAACACGTTCCATTAATTATTTGTGCCTGTTGTTTGTGTCCTTTATAACGTCCTTCAAAACATTAGGTTTCCTGTTTGGAATGATTTTCAATTTTGTTTGAGTGCCAGACAGGCAGACAGAGTTAAAATATTGTTACGAATCTACGCCCGCCCGGCGTGCGAGTGACCGCGTTAACCAATAACGGCCGCTCGCTCACCGAACGGACAATTCTGTCGTGACTTTCTGGAACAACGCCAGAAACCAGTCACGGGTGGGTTTTCATCCCACCACGGCCCAGTCCGTATTCTACCCGCGCGAAATAGGGTCAATCGCCGAATATCGATATACCTAAGTACCCGCACGGGTAATCTACCGAGGGACCGTACCTCGGCGAAGGCCTGCTTGGACACGAACCGCTTAAGCGGTCCGTTCCGTTCTGGGATAAACCGAGCGGGTATTATTGCCAGACCTCGCCGGACCCGATTCTATTTATCGGTTATTTAAAAACCAACAAGTATTGCGAGAGCGAGATAGGTTCAATGGGGGAAAATGACGTGACGAACGGGTAACATTCACACAAGCACATTTATTATTTTCCACACGTATACAGTCATGCAGGTATGGAATCAATAAAAGCAAGAGCAAAAAGCGCTACGACTGTCTATGAGCAATTATGTACAGTCACTTAACAGGTTTACTTACAAGACATGGCGCCACAACATGCATTCGAAAGCAAAACCCCAGAAAGACCACCCCCATAGACAGGGGAGTCAGACTGGGCCCGTGGGCCTTTATAACGTGGAGCCGTGTAGACCGCAGAGGCTCCGCGAGGCCGCGCAGGTTACCTTCCTTGCTGGGCGACCCACGACGCTCCTTCCCCACGGCAGCTAGCGTAACCGCGGTCCGGCCCAGGCCTGGTATACGGGCCCCGGCCGGCAACGCCTGAGAGGAACGAACGGGCCTTTGCTCTCTTAGAGTTGATGCTCTGTAAGAACCCGTCCGCCTCAGCGATGCTCGGACCGTCCGAAGCCCGATCACCTCGGACCGTCTGGCGCTGGCGGGCGAGCTCTCTCCGGCTCGTACACGTTCCGCAGCTCTGTGCGGCACAGCAGCTAGCCGCGCTCCCCTTCGCGCTTCCTCCGTTCTCCTCAGCTTCTCCAGCTACGGCAGGGTCAGACTTCCACGCGGCTCCTCGACCTCTCCAGACTCGCCTCCAGACCCGACTCGACTCTTGAACTGGCGCTCTGCACGGACTTTTATAGGCTGGTGAGACGAGATGTGATCTCCGCCCTCTCACCTCTGACCTCTGACCTCTGCTCGGAAAGCGGACGTTGTAGAAATCACCGGCCCTCTGGATCCGATTCTCCGAGAGCGAGCCGACGTGTTTGAAATCATCACCCTTCGACCCCCACAGGCCCCGCCCCTTTCTCTCCTGTGATCCGTTTTCCGAGGCGAAGCCTCCACAGAGCGGACGTGGTAGAAATCACCAGACTTGCCGATGAGCGAACCCGCGTGTGCTGCAGCGATGCTGTTCGCTGGGAACTCGACGTGGCTGGCGCAAAGATGGCGGCGTTTGGGGACGAAGGTGAGGCGATGTTTGTGGTGTGGAGATGTTGACGGTTGCTGGCGGAGTGGTGAGGATGGCATGGTTGTTGAGAGGCAGGGTGGTTGTGGTTGTTGTGAAGCGGTTGATGAGAGTGATGTTGGTGGTTGGTCCAAAACAACGATAGTAAAGAAAAACAGCTATCTCAAAGATCACAGCCCTGTGACACGAATAATTCCCATTAAACAACGGTGGGAAATCTAACTGAACACGGACTTATCGGCATAACTAACTATTATGTTATGGTGTTCATTATGGTGTTCTGCAAATTTCCACAGCCGAAACAATATTATCTCACTCCTCTCTGCCTCTTTGTGATCAGGACAAATGCTATTTTTAAACTACATGTTCGTTTTCTGATTAATGTTCTGATTTGTGTTCAAAATTTAACATTCAATTGAGATAACTGGTTACTCGATCATAAACCGACGTTTGTGGATGGATGGATGGGTGGACAGACAGACAGACGGACGGACGGACGGACAGACAGAAGTAAACCAATTGCTTCACCCCCTCCCTCACCCCCTTTTGTTTCACATGCGCAGGGTAACAACAGCAATATGAAGACCGCACGAGCACCATTCATTCCAAAGAGTTGTTCTGATAAGTCACGTTCTGAATGGAACAAAATCATTATATTATGGATGTCTGGAATGTACTATAACGCTCTGTAATTTAATAATTACTGGGTATAAAATTGATTCACATTTAAGGCAACTTTGTGACATGATTATTGATAAATTAATTTTTAATTAGAAATTAACAGGAAGGAACCAACATCATAAGTATATGTGGAAAAATTACAGGCCCAGACTGGGAATCAAACGCAAGTCCTCTGGCAAACTGTACCAGTGCTCTGCCATCTGAGCGATTTGGGCAACCCACCGGTTGAGCAACACAATTCTTCCACATATACAGGTGCTACTCTCTTTCCCCCACTGCTTCCAGGGCACTCCTTGCCAACCATAGAAGCGGTGAGGGCCTGCTCTCGACAGTGTCTTACGAGAGAAATTGATTTTTATACGACTACGTCATAAACGGCTCCAAGTACTCCCACCTTATGGGGCAGCCGGTGAAGGTTTTTTGGCGCAGGTCTTTCATGAACCTGCTGGTGGCCGGGCCTGATGTTTGTCTGAAGATGGCAGGAGTTGGTAATTTAGCCAGGGTGCCGGAAATAACTCGCCTACTCTTCATTGAAAGACGCCGTTGGATCTTTAACGTCTATCAACGAATGCTGGCAGACGGAACACCAAGACGATCAGAGGGGACGGTGTATCTTGTGATGTGACTCCCTACCTATAAAACACCAATCTGACAGTTTATAATCAGGTCGGGAATCAAACCCAGGCTAGACAGCTTAGAGGTAATTGGGCTACCTCTGAACCATACTCTCAGCCTTCCACTTAAGAATATAAAAAAATCAACATTTGGTTTAAAAATAGCTCTGGAAACAATTTAATTAGTGAAAAATAATGTGATAGATATTGTGGTTTTTTTAATGCAGGTAACTTACAAATATCAGTTTATTTATGGGAGTGAGTCTGAAATCGTAACACCTTTAACTGCAATATCCTGAAGCTAAAGACGACTGGAGGAAACACTTTCTGTTATGTGCGTTTCTACAAATATCTCCAAGCGTAAATGTTTCAAACAATACTGTATGTAGACATAGTGTCTTCAATCTATCTTTCAGCAGATCAAGTGTCCATCATGTATTCGGCCTCTTACGTGTCATGTTTGTTGTGGTTTTTTTGTCGTGTGCATCCGTAGTGACAATTTGTGAGAGAGAGAGAGAGAGAGAGAGAGAGAGAGAGAGAGAGAGAAGAGAGAGAGAAGAGGAGAAGAGAGAAGAAGAAGAGAGAGGAGAGAGAGGAGAGAAAGAGGAGAAGAAGAGAGAGAAGAGAGAGAAGAGAGAGAAGAGTATGCACGATGCAGCAAATTGCTGAGTTGTGATGAGACATGCTGCATTTGCTTTCACAAATCAAGGCGAATTGTGTTGTACTTGCAACGTGAAATGTTCCTCAAATGAGGCAGAGGGGCAGCGAGTGTTTATAATAGGTCTTACTTCATTCACTCTCATCAGCACAAATTATTTTGATGATGGTATCGAGGGGAATATATTTTTCATTTCCCTTCTATACTACAATGAGGCAGCAGGAAGGCTTTTGCCTTCCAGAAAATAAAGCATAATGGCAGTTTACTACATTGCAGCTGTGACCAACTCCAAACAAACGTTTTGCTTTGTACGTCATAGAAATGAGCAAATATGTTCATTGGAATACTAGGATGCTTCGGTGATAATACTGATCAAGTTTTTAATCCAAAGTGAAATAAAATTATTGTAATGAAGCATTACACTACGACTGAGGATAAGTTTGAAGAGTAGTAGTAGTAGTGGTGGTAGTACCATTATGTACACTAATTATTTCATGGCCCCAATTATTCCCACCCGTTTTTCTACTACTACGACCACTACGACCGGCCTGTCTGGAGAATCGGCGTGATGGTAACGAAACTGTATAGGATTGCCCGATACTTCAATAGCTTTTACAATCAAACCACAAGGTTGCGATCTCTCCAATCCATCACCAGCACACAATACAAGTGCAAGGTTTCTGGTGCAGCTGCAATGCTTCTGTGGACTATCAAGAAAGGATATGCATGTATACTTGCTATTTATCCATTCACTCCATTTTATTGCACAGCTTGCACATCGGCTCGACACTTCCTGACGTGAGGGTCTTCCACCTCCCTTGCCTGTCCATCCATAGTGGGAGTCTTTTTATCTCGACCTAACACCAAGAATGGTGGGTGACCTATGTTTGATGTTGTTTTATGCGGAATTGAGTTCTGGGGTTCTGTTACAACATTTCATGAACTTTCCTGGTGGAGGTTGTTTCTGTGTTTAAATGGAAACCATCTTTCACATATACGTACTTGCAAGATGCCACAGTCTTCAACCATTTTTTTGCTGGTGAAAATTCTCCTGTTAGGTTTATAGCTTCATTTTTCTCAAAACACTTTTTATTTTTGGATGCCCGATACAGAAAGAAAGTAAATTGCGCAATTCCCTAGCAAATTTTATTTTGCCATCTGAAAAACTCGCAATGTACAAAACCGGAAAGGTGAAGATTGAAAATAATTTGGCGAAACATAGTTTTGCATTCCTGAAAGCTTGAATACGCTCACATATCATTTCATAATTTAAGGTGGCACAAAATTATTAGACTTCAAGTTTCAAAAAAACAAATTGAACCATAAATGATGCACTTCATCAAATTTCTCCACAAGGCACCTTATTACCTCTGATACTGAAGGTGGACAGAGATTATGTTTTCACTCCTGTCTGTCTGATTTTTACTTGTATGATGATTTTGTTTTCTACATATTTTATTTTGTGTTCTGTTTTTTCACCTCTTAATCTGTCTTGATAGCCTGGTGTTGGCTTAGTGGTTAGGGTGGCTGGCTTGGAATATTAGGGTCCTGAGTTCGAGCTCCGTTGGCCGCTGAATTAACACCAGGTGGGGTTGACTCGGTCTGTCATCCTTCCGAGGTCAGCTAAACGAGTACCAGTGTACTGGTACAGAGGTACAGCATCAGCGGCATTCCATGCCCCAACAAAATGATAGCTACCCAGCAGCCAAGCTGCCATATGCAAGAAGATCTGTCTTAGTAGTTCTTTCTCTGTAAAATGCGCCACATTGTCTGCTGCAGTTATGACCATGGACTTGCAGAGGATGGAAACGTTGAGCGACACTAAACAGAAACCATATGCTTACCTGAGATTTCTTGCAGCCATTCTCTCATTCTAAAAAAAGCATAATTATTATTACTATTACTATGACTATGAATACTACTACTACTCCCAAGCCTCCTTCTTGATAAGAAGTAAACTCCTAACTGGTAATATATTCACAGCGGGAGACCTTCTGAATGACAGGAGGAGAGTCCTTCTTTCACCTGTGGAACTCACAGCAATAATGTGCCTATGGACAATCAGAATCCCCTCCAGGATACTTCAAGAGTTTAAAAGCTCTTTGCCTCCTGATTGCCTGGCATATCTGGATAACCCCAATGAGGGTGATGGAACTATGCAGAGGACCAGCTGTAATTCCATGGACTTCAAAAATGGACCACGGTGTTGCGAGCTCTCTCAACCACCACTCGCACACAATATTAGTAAGGTCCCTGGCACAGCTGAAAAACCTTTTTGTGGGCTATCATGGAAGGATATATACCTGCAAGTTATCTATTCACTCCATTATATATAGCTTTTGCAACCTGGCAAAATACTCCCTGGCATGAGGTGTTTTCTGCCTCCATTCTCTACCCATCAAAGTTGGGAATTTCTTGATCTCCACCCAACACCAAGGGTGGTGGGGGACCTAAGTTGGAAACTGCTTCATGGGGCACCAAGTTCTGGTGCTCTGCTGCAACACTTCACAAATTTTCCCATGGTTGTTGCTTTTGTGGGCAAGCAGAAACCATCCTTTCACATATATTTGCAATGCCTGCATCTTCAACCAATCTGATTGCTGGTGAAAAACTTGCTATTGCGCTTTTGGTTTCATTTTTCCCCAAACTTTATTTTTGACCACCCAGTAAAGAAAGAGAGCCGATCACGAGATCTACTGGTTAACTTTATTTTGGCATCTGCAAAACTTGCAATATTCCAAACGAGAAAGGCAAAGATTGAAAGTGATGTATTGCAGGATATTTTGCATGCTTGAGAACTTTATTACGTTCACAAATTACTTCGGAATTTAAGATGGCACAATATTCTGGAACCATCGAGAGTTTTAAAGAAATTTGGACAGTAAATAATTCATTTTGTAATATTTACACACAAGGCTCCTTACTTTTACTCGTCTGATTGTCATTATTTTTGTAAAGGAGAGAAAAAAAAGTGTTTTCATCTCCCTCTCTCCTTTTATCTGTCTTGGTAGTGCTTTCTTTTTAAAATTCTCTACCTTGTCTACTGCAGTTCTAACTCTGGCCTTGTAGAGATGAGGAAAGTGAGGGACATCAAATAGAATTGTGGCAATTCCAACAAAAGCACTACAACTACTACAGCTAGGTGTTGGCTTCGTAGATAGGGAGGATGGCTTATACATGTTCTGGTAGCTTATACATGTGGCTGCGTTAGAGCCTGGGGAGTAACTGCTGAAAGCTGTCTGTCCACGTTCTTTCCCGGCATCTTTGTTCTTTATTCTTTTCATACTTCTTTCTAATTTATTCACAATTATCTTTATTCATTCTAATTCTTGTTTTTTCGTCTCTTTCAACTATTTACTCTGTATTTCTCTCTTTCGTTATCTGTCTATCTAAGGAGAAATGAATTATTGCAGAAATTTTTCTGTCAGGCTCACTTGTCTGTGCCTGGATGGGTTTGAGGGTTGTGGAGTAGCGGCTGAATCCTATCCAGGTTCCTCTTGATGACTCCATCTTTGCTCTTGACTTCTTCGGGTTCCTTCTTGGTCTTCCCTTTCATTATTCATACTTGGATAGAGGAATTTTTGATTGCCCTTCTTTTTTGGTTTACAAAGGTTGAGTTCCTATCTCAAGGTGTAGCAGATGGAGAATAACATATGGGTAGACATACCACAGCATGAAGACTAATAGAAGGTAAAAGGGGACAGAGGGTTTACAGGTGTCGAGGAGCTCAGCAGTGGAAAGAGAGACTGTGGACTGTAGTTTTGAAGGATTAGAGGGGAAATCATGAGAAAACAAACTCAGACATGGTTCCACAAGTGAGAGAACAGGAGGACCTAAAAATAATGATGAGCCTGAGGCTTATATTTGGGCAGAGTAAAAAGGATATAGGTGATGCCAAGGAAGTGACTTTTGGGGTTGAAATCTGCTGACTCAGACAAATTGGTATAAGTTAAGTCCAGTCACTTATTTTGGGCTATACTACCTGTCATCTTGATGGAAGATTCTGAGATGTATGAGGGTGTGTTGAAAAGTAATGCCTCCTATTCTTTTTCTCCAAAACCAGATAAGATATTTGAATGAAACAGACAGATACTAACATCAATCTTTATTCTGCTGTAGTACATATTTATTTCTCAACATCATTGCCACTGTGTTCTTACCAATGTTCAAGTAGCTTTGTGATACCATCACGGTAGAACTGTGCATCCTGCTGACTTAACCATCGCTTCACAGTGGCCTTTACATCATTGTCAGAAAAAAAAATCTGTTCACCACCAAGATGTTCCTTGTAGTTTGGGGAAGAGATGCAAATCTTACGGAGCTGAGTCGGGGTTGGTGATCCTTTGTGGCGGTACTCCATTGGCTGTCTCTTGCCTCAGGATCGTAATGGTGCACCCAACTCTCATCCAGTCACCCCCAGTCCTCTCCTCTCCAATCAATCATCTCAACTCTCATCTCCAGTCATCTAATCTCCAGGCAGTCATCCCAACTCTCCTTTCCAGTGCTTCATGCTTCACTTCACAACACTGACAATGTCGTGCTGCCCTCTGCCATCTTGATTAACACAGAACTGAGACATCTTGAGTCAGAATCATGAAACTTCGCTCACAGTGGTGGGAAGAACTAATCTGTGGACTGCACTTTGTAGGTATGCACTTTGTAGGTAGACTGCACTTTGTAGTAAGCCTGATGAGAATAGGCTTACTAATGTAGGAAACAGTGTGGCTGACATTTCGGTCATCAGCCCATCATCAGAGCAAAAGCTTTCAGAAAGTATTCACATCCCTCGACTTTTGTCACATTTTGTTTTGTTACAGCCTGAATTTAAAATGGATTAAATTTTAAAAAAATTCTCACCGATCTACACAAAAATACTCCATAATGACAAAGTGAAAACATGTTTTTCAAAAATTTTACAAATTAGTTAAAAATGAAAATCTGAAATGTCTTGCGTCAATAAGTATTCAACCTTTGTAGAGTCAATACTTTGTAGAAGCGCCTTTTTCAGCGATTACAGCTTCAAGTCTTCTTAGGTATGTCTGTATCAGCTTGGCACATCTAGATGAGGGAATTTTCTCCCATTATTCCTTGCAGATTTGCTCAAGCTCTGTCAAGTTGGATGGGGAGTGTCGGTGACAGCAATCTTCACGTTTTTTCGCACAGAATCTCACTGGGATTCATGTCTGGGCTTTGGCTGGGCCACTCAAGGACTTTCACGTTCTTGTTCTGAAGCCATTCCAGTGTTGCTTTGGCTGCAAGCTTGGGGTCATTGTTCTGTTGGAATGTAAATCTTCACTGTAGTCTCAGGTCTTTTACACTCTGAAGTAGGTTCTCAAGGATTTGCCTGTTTTTGGTACCATTCATCGTTCCCTCTATCCTTACAAGTCTCCAAGTCACTGCCGCTGAAAAGCATCTCCATAGCATGATGCTGCCACCACCATGCTTCATGATAGGGATGGTGTTACATGGATGATGAGCTGCGCTCAGTTTCCACCAGACATAGCGCTTTGCATTCAGGCCAAATCATTCAGTTTTTGTCTCAACAAACAACAGAATATTTTGCTTCATGCTCTCAGTCTTTCACATGCCTTTTTGCAAACTCCAGGTGTGCTGTCATGTGCCTTTTTCTCAGGAGTGGCTTCTGTCTGGTGACTCTCCCATAAAGCCGAGATTTGTGAAGTGCTGCAGAGAATGTTGTCCTTCCAGCAGGTTCTCCCATCTCAGCCAAGGAATTCTATCATTCTGTCACAGTGGTAGTCAGGTCCTTGGTGCTTCCAGTCTTGCTCTACAGATGTGAGACTTGGACTCTGGCCAAGGATCTGAGATGGAGACTTAATTCTCCTTTGGTACCAGGTCTCTTCGGAGAATCCTTGGCTATCGCTGGTCGGACTTTGTATCCAACGAGCAGTTGTTGAGAGAGACTCAAATGAGATTTGGTACCTGCATAGTCCGTGAGCATCATCTGCGGCTGTATGAACATGTGACTCGTTTTCCTAACGCTGATCTTGCTCACCAGATTCTCTCAGCGAGGGAGCCTCGTGAGTGGAGGAAGCTAATGGGCCAACCTTGTGCCTCGTGGTTGCAGCAGGTTGATCAGCATCTTAAGGAGATGTGGATGGGCCAGGCATTTGCCTGAGGCCAGATGGAGGTCCCTGGAGTGCTGGCAGAAAGTGGATGTGCTGCTTCAGTGCATGCTTCCATACCTGACCTGACCGAGTAGTCACAGTCACCTCCTAGATCAAAATCCTTCTTGCATGGTTGCTCAGTTTGGTCAGACGCGAGCTCGAGGAAGAGTCTAGGTAGTTCCACATTCTTTCCATTTCCTAATGATGGAGTTCACTGTTCTCTTGGGAACTTTCTACACTCCAGAAATTGTTTTATGCCCTTGCCCAGACATTGGGCCATCTCAAATTTTTTGATGGCAGTGGAAAATGGCTGCCACAGCCATCAGCGACTGAATTTGAGATGGCCCAATATCCAAATCTGTTCATAATATGATAGGCTACTAGTGTGCCAAATTTGGTGCTTTCCTCACAAAATGCACAATTGTCATGCGAAGTTGCCCCACTATTAAAACATAACTCTCACCTTTGGTAGCGGAGGTAATTAATTTGTAAAAATTTCTAAACACATGTTTTCACTTTGTCATTATGGGTTATTTTATGGGATCAGGGACAAAAAATCTCAATTTAATCCATTTTAAATTCAGGCCATAACACAACAAAATGTGAAAAAGTCAAGGGGTCTGGATACTTTCTGAAAGCAGTGTAAATATCTCATCCATCCTTCCATCTCTGAAAGAGAGGAATAAAATTCGCTCGAACACTTTTGGTTTGAGGAAGTTCACCTGGTGGCAATGAAACGTTGCTTGAGACTTGGTCTGCTCTCTCACTTGTTTGTTAAAATCTGGCAAATATGCCGGAAAGAACTTGTCCCCTCCTTATAAAAATATAGCTATGTCATTCCCACATCTGACATGTGCTTCCATAGAAGGATCAAAAAATTCCCCTCCCCTTGGGTTGTGGGTGACCCCTCCCCCCACGATTTTTTGTTGCAAAAATGTCCCCCCCCCCAACCCCTAACTTTCATATGCAGCATCTTGGAGTCGTGCATGTTGTGTTATTGTGGAATTACACAAAGATACACAAGGAACTTTGAGGCCATTTGGCCCATTATGCCTGTGCTGCACCAACCCCAGTATTGTCCCTCTATCTACCTACTATACCATGCACACAAGTCGATATCCCCATACCCCTCCATCTCCAATTCATCCAGGTAAATCCCAATTACACTTACCAACCTCCTCCTCTGCCACTACCTTTCCAGGGAGACCACTCCATGTATTAACCACTCTTTGACTGACAGAACCATGCCTTAAAACTGTCCTAATTCTCATCTTCTTTACCTTCAAGCTATGGCCCCTGGTCCAAACACTGTTCATTCTGCAGAGAAACTCCACTGCACCGACTGTATCTTGTACACACCCTTCACATCTCTATCGGATCCCCTCGTAATCACCTCCTTTCCAATGTGTAAAGTCCGGTCTCCTTCAAACATTCCTCATAGCTTAATCTAGCCCGGCCAGGAATAAATGTAGTAGCACTGTGCTGTACCTTCTCTATGACAGCTGTATCAGTATAGCCTTCCTCATATTTGGTGACAAAAACTGTACACAATATTCTCGATGAGGCTTCATTTAATTCTAATACAGTGTTAAAACCACCTCTTTTGATTTATAATTAACCCCACCAAGACAACCTTAAACCCGTTAGCTTTACCTACCGGGCGTTGTCCTGTCTGCTTACTCCCATATCTATTACCACCCCGAGATCCTTCTCCTGTGTGACATGTTCCAAGATTACCCATTGCACCATGTAATCTCTGGATTCTCTACTTTCATTATTCTTACCCATCCCCAGCACCTTACATTTCCTTATGTTATACCACATCTTCCAATCTATCACCCAATCTATTAAAGTATTGAGACTTTCCTAAATCTAATCCCGCCCCCCCCCCCTCCCCTCACTTCACTGCAATCTACCTTACTTCCAAGCTTTATCTCATCTGCAAATTTAGAAAGCTGGTTCTTAATCCCACAATACAAATCGTTGATGTAAATGATGAGTAATAATGGTCCCAGTACTGACCCCTGAGGTACCCACGACTGAGGTCCCAGCCAGACGTCCTCACACTCACAGCCACTCTTTGCTTCCTATCACTAAGCCAGAGTTTTATTTGAAAAAGCTTGGAAACTGCTCAAAACCTGCGTAAAAGTCCCCCCTCCCCTGCCCAACTCCAAGATGTTTCTATAGAGGTACTGTATTAGCACACACACACACACACACACACACACACACACACACAACACACACCACACACACACACACACACACTCTCTCTCTTCTCTCTCTCTCTCTCTCTCTCTCTCTTCTCTCTCTCTCTCTCTCTCTCTCTCTCTCTCACACACACACCTTGATATGTATTTGCCCCCAGCTGTGGCAACCATTTTATAATTACAAAGAGAATATACAAATATATAATCTTTGTCATTAAAATATCCAAGTCACAGCTGGGGGCATTGATTAGGTGAGAGATGATTCAGTGTTTTTTCTGCCAATTGCAGGTGAGAGCTAAAATCGGGCCCTGAAGATATATACGGTGTACATAGTTATATACAATTTTTTTTTGTGGAATGCTGTCTTGCCTTCAGTATTGCATGTGATATGGGGTTTGTATCTTCCACCTTGTGTGGTTAAATCTATCTTGTCGTTGACTATTTGCCAGGTAAGTAATGAAACCAGTCGAAAGCCTTCAATGGTCACAAAGCCTTCAATTTCCCGGCACTTATATCACGTGTAAAGACTTCTTGTGGAACCATTTGTGCTGAGTGTGAAACTTTGACAAACTAGCGTGTGTGCGTGCGCACACATTTTGCTAAAGCAGTTGAGTGAGGTTTTTTTGGTGAAGTTGATGTAGGTATCGACTAGGACAAGTTGCCTAAGAAGGTAGTCTACCATGACGCGATGAACAATGGTAAAAGTATCATCCACGTACCTGTTCCAGTACCGTGGGAGCCAATTCTGACGATATGGGACATGGTAGACTGTTACATGCAGTAAGGACTGAAGACTTACTGATTGTAAATGCCAACTGTTTTTATTAATTGCTTTAACAAGCACTCATAGCAGGGCCGGATTTAGAGTTGTGTGGGCTCTGCGGCACACAACTTGTGGGGACCCCTGGCATCAAAATTTAATCGTAAAATTATTGAGTGATATAAAATTCAATGTGCCTTCCAAGTTTTTCATAAATGTGCCTTCCACCTTCATACACCCATTTTGTTTTGTGTCGGTCACTCATGTTTACCTGAAAAAACATCTATTAGTGGCAGGCGAGTGAATAATTTTGAACATAGCCAAAAGTTCTGCAACACCTGCATAAAATCTGCTGAAAAGTATCCATAAATTTATTTGCTTAAAAAATTATTTAACATGCATAAATTTTTTAATGGTCATTTTTGTGAGGGTCCGTTTTTTGGGCCCCCGGATAGCACACCGTTTGCGGTTTGCCCCCCTTTAAATCCTGCCCTGACTCGGAGCATGGCCTTTGAATTCGTGTGTAGCATGGCTCTGACTCTGTGTCTCTCTCACAAGCGGTACAACCACAAATTAATTTCCGGCTGTTCCCAATGACGTCACTGCTGTTTTCTAAACTTATGAATTCTAAACATATGAGTACATTTGAATTCCAAACATAATGTAGACCACCTTCTTCGGCAACTTGGCCGAGTCTTTCCCAGCATTAGCTTCACAAAATAAATTGAAAAAGAATACAAATCAGACTTTTTTGATGTGGAGGTTAACCGGAAGCCTAATGGCTACCTAAAGACTTCAGTACACAGAAAACCAACCCATACCAACAGATTACCGGTACTGGATTTTAACTCCTGCAACCCAAGCAGCGTGGGTATGGACAGTGTCATCTTCCAAAGTCTTTGCAATTAAAAAAGTAGATTAGTTAAAGGAGTCCTGCTCAAAAATGGATGTGGCAAAGGAGAGATGAGGAAAGTGAGGGACATCAAATAGAATTGTGGCAATTCCAACAAAGCACTACAACTACTACAGCCAGGGTTGGCTTCGTAGATAGGGAGGATGGCTTAACATGTTCTGGTAGCTGTACATGTGGCTCGGTTAGAGCCTGGGGAGTAACTGCTGAAAGCTGTCTGTCCACGTTCTTTCCCGGCATCTTTGTTCTTTATTCTTTTCATACTTCTTTCTAATTTATTCACAATTATCTTTATTCATTCTAATTCTGTTTTTTTCGTCTCTTCAACTATTTACTCTGTATTTCTCTCTTTCGTTATCTGTCTATCTAAGGAGAAATGAATTATTGCAGAAATTTTTCTGTCAGGCTCACTTGTCTGTGCCTGGATGGGTTTGAGGGTTGTGGAGTAGCGGCTGAATACTATCCAGGTTCCTCTTGATGACTCCATCTTTGCTCTTTACTTCTTCGGGTTCCTTCTTGGTCTTCCCTTTCATTATTATACTTGGATAGAGGAATTTTTGATTGCCCTTCTTTTTTGGTTTACAAAGGTTGAGTTCCTATCTCAAGGTGTAGCAGATGGAGAATAACATATGGATAGACATACCACAGCATGAAGACTAATAGAAGGCAAAAGGGGACAGAGGGTTTACAGGTGTTGAGGAGCTCAGCAGTGGAAAGAGAGACTGTGGACTGTAGTTTTGAAGGATTAGAGGGGAAATCATGAGAAAACAAACTCAGACATGGTTCCACAAGTGAGAGAACAGGAGGACCTAAAAATAATGATGAGCCTGAGGCTTATATTTGGGCAGAGTAAAAAGGATATAGGTGATGCCAAGGTAAGTGACTTTTGGGTTGAAATCTGCTGACTCAGACAAATTGGTATAAGTTAAGTCCAGTCACTTATTTTGGGCTATACTACCTGTCATCTTGATGGAAGATTCTGAGATGTATGAGGTGTGTTGAAAAGTAATGCCTCCTATTCTTTTTCTCCAAAACCAGATAAGATATTTGAATGAAACAGACAGATACTAACATCAATCTTTATTGCTGTAGTACATATTTATTTCTCAACATCATTGCCACTGTGTTTCTTGCCAATGTTCAAGTAGCTTTGTGATACCATCACGGTAGAACTGTGCATCCTGCTGACTTAACCATCGCTTCACAGTGGCCTTTACATCATTGTCAGAAAAAAAAATCTGTTCACCACCAAGATGTTCCTTGTAGTTTGGGGAAGAGATGCAAATCTTACGGAGCTGAGTCGGGTTGGTGATCCTTTGTGGCGGTACTCCATTGGCTGTCTCTTGCCTCAGGATCGTAATGGTGCACCCAACTCTCATCCAGTCACCCCCAGTCCTCTCCTCTCCAATCAATCATCTCAACTCTCATCTCCAGTCATCTAATCTCCAGGCATCTAATCTCCAGGCAGTCATCCCAACTCTCCTTTCCAGTGCTTCATGCTTCACTTCACAACACTGACAATGTCATGCTGCCCTCTGCCATCTTGATTAACACAGAACTGAGACATCTTGAGTCAGAATCATGAAACTTCGCTCACAGTGGTGGGAAGAACTAATCTGTGGACTGCACTTTGTAGGTATGCACTTTGTAGGTAGACTGCACTTTGTAGTAAGCCTGATGAGAATAGGCTTACTAATGTAGGAAACAGTGTGTGCTGACATTTCGGTCATCAGCCCATCATCAGAGCAAAAACTTTCAGAAAGTATCACATCCCTCGACTTTTGTCACATTTTGTTTTGGTACAGCCTGAATTTAAAATGGATTAAATTTTTAAAAATTCTCACCGATCTACACAAAAATACTCCATAATGAAAAGTGAAAAACATGTTTTTCAAAAATTTTACTAATTAGTTAAAAATGAAATCTGAAATGTCTTGCGTCAATAAGTATTCAACCTTTGTAGGTCAATACTTTGTAGAAGCGCCTTTTAGCGATTACAGCTTCAAGTCTTCTTAGGTATGTCTGTATCAGCTTGGCACATCTAGATGAGGGAATTTTCTCCCATATTCCTTGCAGATTTGCTCAAGCTCTGTCAAGTTGGATGGGGAGTGTCGGTGACAGCAATCTTCACGTTTTTCGCACAGAATCTCACTGGGATTCATGTCTGGGCTTTGGCTGGGCCACTCAAGGACTTTCACGTTCTTGTTCTGAAGCCATTCCAGTGTTGCTTTGGCTGCAAGCTTGGGGTCATTGTTCTGTTGGAATGTAAATCTTCACTGTAGTCTCAGGTCTTTTACACTCTGAAGTAGGTTCTCAAGGATTGCCTGTTTTTGGTACCATTCATCGTTCCCTCTATCCTTACAACTCTCCAAGTCACTGCTGCTGAAAAGCATCTCCATAGCATGATGCTGCACCACCATGCTTCATGATAGGGATGGTGTTACATGGATGATAGCTGCGCTCAGTTTCCACCAGACATAGCGCTTTGCATTCAGGCCAAATCATTCAGTTTTTGTCTCAACAAACAACAGAATATTTTGCTTCATGCTCTCAGTCTTTCACATGCCTTTTGCAACTCCAGGTGTGCTTCATGTGCCTTTTTCTCAGGAGTGGCTCTGTCTGGTGACTCTCCATAAAGCCGAGATTGTGAAGTGCTGCAGAGAATGTTGTCCTTCCAGCAGGTTCTCCCATCTCAGTCAAGGAATTCTATCATTCTGTCACAGTGGTAGTCAGGTCCTTGGTGCTTCCAGTCTTGCTCTACAGATGTGGACTTGGACTCTGGCCAAGGATCTGAGATGGAGACTTAATTCTCCTTTGGTACCAGGTCTCTTCGGAGAATCCTTGGCTATCTCTGGTCGGACTTTGTATCCAACGAGCAGTTGTTAGGAGAGACTCAAATGAGATTTGGTACCTGCATAGTCCGTGAGCATCATCTGCGGCTGTATGAACATGTGACTCGTTTTCCTAACGCTGATCTTGCTCACCAGATTCTCTCAGCGAGGGAGCCTCGTGAGTGGAGGAAGCTAATGGGCCAACCTTGTGCCTCGTGGTTGCAGCAGGTTGATCAGCATCTCAAGGAGATGTGGATGGCCAGGCATTTGCCCGAGGCCAGATGGAGGTCCCTGGAGTGCTGGCAGAAAGTGGATGTGCTGCTTCAGTGCATGCTTCCATACCTGACCTGACCGGGTAGTCACAGTCACCTCCTAGATCAAATTCTTCTTGCATGGTTGCTCAGTTTGGTCAGACGTGAGCTCGAGGAAGAGTCTAGGTAGTTCCACATTCTTTCCATTTCCTAATGATGGAGTTCACTGTTCTCTTGGGAACTTTCTACACTCCAGAAATTGTTTTATGCCCTTGCCCAGACATTGGGCCATCTCAAATTTTTTGATGGCAGTGGAAAATGGCTGCCACAGCCATCAGCGACTGAATTTGAGATGGCCCAATATCCAAATCTGTTCATAATATGATAGGCTACTAGTGTGCCAAATTTGGTGCTTTCCTCACAAAATGCACAATTGTCATGCGAAGTTGCCCCACTATTAAAACATAACTCTCACCTTTGGTAGCGGAGGTAATTAATTTGTAAAAATTTCTAAACACATGTTTTCACTTTGTCATTATGGGTTATTTTATGGGATCAGGGACAAAAAATCTCAATTTAATCCATTTTAAATTCAGGCCATAACACACCAAAATGTGGAAAAGTCAAGGGGTCTGGATACTTTCTGAAAGCAGTGTAAATATCTCATCCATCCTTCCATCTCTGAAGAAGAAATAAAATTCGCTCAAACACTTTGGTTTGAGGAAGTTCACCTGGTGGCAATGAAACGTTGCTTGAGACTTGGTCTGCTCTCTCACTTGTTTTTGTTAAAATCTGGCAAATATGCCGGAAAGAACTTGTCCCCTCCTTATAAAAATATAGCTATGTCATTCCCACATCTGACATGTGCTTCCATAGAAGGATCAAAAAATTCCCTCCCCTTGGGTTGTGGGTGACCCCTCCCCCACGATTTTTTGTTGCAAAAATGTCCCCCCCCAACCCCTAACTTTCATATGCAGCATCTTGGAGTCGTGCATGTTGTGTTATTGTGGAATTACACAAGATACACAAGGAACTTTGAGGCCATTTGGCCCATTATGCCTGTGCTGCACCAACCCCAGTATTGTCCCTCTATCTACCTACTATACCATGCACACAAGTCGATATCCCCATACCCCTCCATCTCCAATTCATCCAGGTAAATCCCAATTACACTTACCAACCTCCTCCTCTGCCACTACCTTTCCAGGGAGACCACTCCATGTATTAACACTCTTTGACTGACAGAACCATGCCTTAAAACTGTCCTAATTTCATCTTCTTTACCCTCAAGCTATGGCCCTGGTCCAAACACTGTTCATTCTGCAGAGAAACTCCACTGCACCGACTGTATCTTGTACACACCCTTCACATCTCTATCGGATCCCCTCGTAATCACCTCCTTTCCAATGTGTAAAGTCCGGTCTCCTTCAACATTCCTCATAGCTTAATCTAGCCCGGCCAGGAATAAATGTAGTAGCACTGTGCTGTACCTTCTCTATGACAGCTGTATCAGTATAGCCTTCCTCATATTTGGTGACAAAAACTGTACACAATATTCTCGATGAGGCTTCATTTAATTCTAATACAGTGTTAAAACCACTCTTTTGATTTATAATTAACCCCCTACCAAGACAACCTTAAACCCCGTTAGCTTTACCTACCGGGCGTTGTCCTGTCTGCTTACCTCCCATATCTATTACCACCCCGAGATCCTTCTCCTGTGTGACATGTTCCAAGATTACCCATTGCACCATGTAATCTCTGGATTCTCTACTTTCATTATTCTTACCTCCCCAGCACCTTACATTTCCTTATGTTATACCACATCTTCCAATCTATCACCCAATCTATTAAAGTATTGAGACTTTCCTAAATCTAATCCCGCCCCCCCCCCTCCCCTCACTTCACTGCAATCTACCTTACTTCCAAGCTTTATCTATCTGCAAATTTAGAAAGCTGGTTCTTAATCCCACAATACAAATCGTTGTTGTAAATG
>CM068956.1:43832964-43837964 GCA_035128595.1 Eptatretus atami | reverse complement strand
ACAGGGGCCACGGCTCCGCCCCGGTAGGGTGCGGCCGAAGGCCAATGAGAGACGGACGCGAGATGATTCTGTATATATATGTATATATATGTATATATATGTATATATAATTGTATATATACATGTATATATATTATATATATTATGCATGTAATGTATATATATTTATGTATGTATATATATTTATATATGTATATATAAATATATATTTTTATATTTATATATGTATGTATGTATGTATGTATATATATATGCATGTATATATATATATATAAATATATGTATGTATATATATATGCATGTATAATATTATATATATATAATATATATATATATATATATATACGTATGTATGTATTTTATATACTAGTACGGGCCCGTAGGGGCGGGCCCGTAGGTGCATGCCCGTAGTGAGTGCCAGTACGTGCAGCCCTCTCTCGCCCCCTCTCTCTCGCCCCTCTAGCCCCTCTCTCGCCCCCCTCTCTCGCCCCCCCACTGTCACCCCCCTCTCTCGCCTCTCTCTCCCCCCTCTCTCGCCCCTCTCTCTCCCCCTCTCTTGCCCCCCTCTCTCTCCCCTCTCTTGCCCCCCTCTCTCCCCCTAGTCTCGCCTTCCTCTCTCCCTCCTCCTCTCCCCCTCTCTCTCGCCCCCACTCTCATCCTCCCCTCTCCCGTCCCCCTCTCTCGCAAATATTGGTCGACAGATAAATGGCCGTAACTTGGGAACCGCTCGTCCGATTAATATCAAACCTCGAAAAGGCAAATCCACGGTCCCCAGCAATATTCCTGGCAAGTTTCTATCAGATCAGACCGTCAATCGTGCAAAAAAAAAATAATAATAAAAAATTAAAAAATAAACATTAATTGCGACGTCATTCGTGATGTCATAGCACCGTGTCTTGTCATTGGTCGACAGATAAATGGCCGTAACTTGGGAACTGCTTATCCGATTAATATCAAACTTGAAAAGGCACATCCGCGGGTCCCAGCAATATCCTGACAGCAAAAAGCGTCCGAAAGCCTCAACCCTAACCCAAGCCAAGCAGGACCCGACGGCCTGCTGAACGACTCTCTCAGCAGAAGCAAAAAGCCTCCGAAAGTCTCAATCCTAACCCAAGCCAGGCAGGACCCGACGGCCTGCTGAACGAATCTCTCGAACCTGAACAAAGAAAGGATCTCCTCTTTATCCTTCTCCGCCCCCTCCCCCGTGCCCGGCGTGGCTCATGCCCTCGTGATCCATCCCCGCTCAACCATGGGTGGAGGGAGTTTTGACGTCATGAATCATGGGACGGCAGGGCTCTTCTTCCTCTTCGCAGAAGAGGGGAGGGACGTCTCCATTGTTCGTTCCCTAACTATTAAATCGATCCGCAGCGCATCTAATGATTTCTGAACATTGAAACAATGGAAGGTGAGCTATCTAGGAAACAGCACTTATCGACATAGCTGACTAAAGGAACCTGTATGTTGTGTGCAATCAAATTCCAAATTCGTAACAATATTTTCCCGCCTGCAGAAGCTGTCAGTCGCCGACAGACTGCCGATGAGTGAGGAAGTGTAAGTTAGCGCCGTCGGATTTTCGTTTTTGACAAAATGACGGATCACTGTGGTCTCATCGCCAGTGATCACTGTGTTGAAGAAGTTGGATCGCTGTTCACAGTCTCCAGCATGTCCTGTGCGATCTCCAAACGGAGTTGCTTCTGCTCGATCGTTAGCAGCTTTGGCACGACATTCGCTGAGATTCTCCTTAGCCAAATCCTCAGTCACAATGGAATGAACGGATCCAATGCTGACGCCCGCCTCGTCTGCAAGTTTTCTGATAGTCATTCGACGATCCTGCATCAGCAGGGTCCTCACTGGTCAATGACGATCTCATTTCGGATGTTGAGGCCTACCAGACGTGCTTCACTTTCCACTGACGTGCGACCATCTTTGAAGTGGTTGTACAACTCTTTATCTGTGTGTGCCCATTGCTTCGTTCCCGAAGGCTGTTGAATCTTGCGGATCGTTTCACTTGGAATCGCCAAGCTTTACACAAAATTTGATGCAGTAGCGTTGTTCAAGTTTTTCCGTCATTTTGTCAAAAACGAAAATCCGACGGCGCTCACTTACACTTCCTCACTCATCGGCGGTCTGTTGGCGACTGACGCTTCTGCAGGCGGGAAAATATTCACGCATACGAATTAGGATCGCCTACATACATGCACCAAACCACGCCTCCCTACTTCATTTGTTTACGCACTAAAAATTAAGGTGGATACTTTTTGAACACACCTCGTATATATGTATGTGTGTATATATATATATATATATATATATAATATATATATTATACATATATATATATATACATATATAATATACATATATATATATAATATTATAGATATATGTATATGTATATACAGCTCTGGAAAAATTAAGAGACCACTGCAAAATTATCATTTTTCTGGTTTTACTATGTATAGGTATGTGTTTGAGTAAAATGAACATTTTGTTTTTATTCTACAAACTACTGACAACATTTCTCCCAAATTCCGACTAAAAATATTGTCATTTAGAGCATTTATTTTCAGAAAATGACAACTGGTCAAAATAACAACAAAGATTCAGTGTTTTCAGACCTCAAATAATACAAACAAAACAAGTTCATATTCATTTTTAAACAACACAATACGAATGTTTTAACTTAGGAAGAGTTCAGAATCAATATTTTGTGGAATAACCCTGATTTTCAATCACAGCTTTCATGCGTCTTGGCATGCTCTCCACCAGTCTTTCACATTGCTGTTGGGTGACTTTATGCCACGACTCGCGCAAAATTCAAGCAGCTCGGCTTTGTTTGATGGCTTGTGACCATCCATCTTCCTCTTGATCACATTCCAGAGTTTTCAATGGGTTCAGGTCTGGAGATTGGGCTGGCCATGACAGGGTCTTGATCTGATGTCCTCCATCCACACCTTGATTGACCTGGCTGTGTGGCATGGAGCATTGTCCTGCTGGAAAAAACAATCCTCAGAGTTGGGGAACATTGTCAGAGCAGAAGAAGCAAGTGTTCTTCCAGGACAACCTTGTACGTGGCTTGATTCATGAGTCCTTCACAAAGACAAATCTGTCCGATTCCAGCCTTGCTGAAGCACCCCAGATCATCACCGATCCTTCACCAAATTTCACAGTGGGTGCGAGACACTGTGGCTTGTAGGCCTCTCCAGGTCTCCGTCTAACCATTAGATGACTAGGTGTTGGGCAAAGCTGAAAATTGGACTCATCAGAGAAGATGACCTTACTCCAGTCCTCTACGGTCCAATCCTCATGGTCTTTTGCAAACCTCAGCCTGGCTCTTCTTTACTTCTCATTGATGACTTTTTTTCTAGCTTGCACGAGTTCAGCCCTGCCCAAGAAGCCTGTTTCGAACCGTCCTCGCCGTGTATTTCACCCCAGCTGCCGTTACCATTCTTTTTGTAGGTCACTTGATGTCATCCTATGGTTGTGTAGTGACATTCAAATGAGTTGCGGTCATCCCGGTCAGTGGAAAGTCGTTTTCGCCCTCTGCCAGTCTGTAGCTTTGTTGTCCCCAATGTCTGCTGCTTGACCTTGTTCTTATGAACCGCCGCCTTTGAAATTTTAAGGATGGAAGCAACGTGACGCTCACTGTATCCTCCGCCAGTAAAGCAGAATTGAACCCTTGTTTTCCTCACTCAAAACTTTTCTTTTCAACTTTTGGCATGGTCAATAGTTATTTTTTTGATTCCAATTACTTTTGAGGTACTACTAGCACTGTTTTGCCATCCAACTGGTATTGCAAGAGGATAGTGATGACCACAGCAGTGGTTTTTATACTTTTCCTTGTTAAATAAGATTCGGTCAGGTGATCACCTAGTCAGTACCTCACTAAGTAGAATGAGGTGTGCCTGTGTTGGAATTCAACAGACACTGGAATGGAATGGCTGCAATACATGGAGATGCTGATTTAATTTTTTTTTGGAGTGGTCTCTTATTTTTTTCCAGAGCTGTATATATCATATATATATATATATATATAGATAGAATATATATATATATATATATATATATATATTATATATATATATATATAATATATATACTGAGGGGGGGTTTGCATTCAAAGGGTAATTAGGATGTTTATTGAGGTATGCCATGCTGTTCAAGTTATACCAGGATCTCGATGTAATCAAGTTGGGATTTAGTGGTGATAGATTATCTAGTAAATGTCCATTTCTTTAAGGGGGAAATTATAAATGTCACGTAATTAGATAGGGAGATGGTTCGGGTAAGTGTTGATGTGTATTCCCTTTTAGTGTTTACCACAGGCTTGCCGTGACGTGAAAGAACGGTGCTGCGGACAGCTCCGCCCCCTGATGACCGCCCCCCCTGATTTTCTGACGCAATTTGAGTGTGTTCCGACTGAACGAGGAGTGGAACGAGCGGAACGTACAGGGAATTGGTGGCAACGTTGCGGGGACCAGCCGCAGATGTGTTAAACGTGTCGCGGAGGGATGTGACCAGCACCCACATTTGCTCGGCCTTGAGCCGTGGTTTGGGTTCGCAGCGAACTGTGATTGGTGCGGGCCCAGCTCCAGCACTGCAGATTAAAGCCGGGTGAGACGGTGCAGGAGCTGGCACAGGACATTTACCAATCAGTCAGGATCGTGTATCCGGACCTAACAGTGGAGGCGTGGGACAGACTGGCACTAGATAAATTTTTTAGCTGCTCTTCGGACCCTGAAGTCCGAGCACTCGTGGAGCTACAGGATCCGCACCACCGTTCACGAGCGGCGAGTGCGCGGCCAGGCTGGCCTGTGGAGGCAGCCGGGTTGGGTGCCTGAGAGGCCTGACGTGACGTCCGACAGGCGGAGATTCGGATCAGGGAGAGGGCTGGAAGAAATGGGCATTACCAAATGCTTCAGAGGATTAGCCAGAACTGTCAAGTTTGACAAGGGGTATTTCGGCAGTAAGTGTGCCACAGCGGCGGGGTCCGGACAGCC
>CM068956.1:43820458-43832939 GCA_035128595.1 Eptatretus atami | reverse complement strand
GTGATACTCCTTGCCCTAGAGAAAACCAGAATGGGCATAATGGAAGGGCATATATATATATATATTTATATATATAATATATATATATATATATATATACAACACACACACACACACAACACACACACACACACGTACCTGTGTGTATATATATATATATATATATATATATATATATATTATATATATATATATATACACATACATATACATATACATATTGTTACGAATCTGGAAACCATGCGCATTCAACATTCAGGTCCCAAAGTTAGTTATGCCGGTAAGTACGTGTGTAGTCAGGACCCCCGTCTTTTTGTTAGCGGGAGGATTAAATGTGTGCGTTGTGACATCTTAAGTTAGGTTTTACATCCAACGAGCCATCCCAAACCTCCCCATCACGCTCCATCACCACCCGCTGGCTGCTCGTCTTGACTTGCCGAGAGAGGGCCTCGCGGTTCCGGTCCTCGGGCCCCACAAACGATAGTTTTTGTATGGTGGGCCTTTCAGGGCAGACCCTCTTGCTCTGCGCGAGCGAGGCCACGTGGAAAATATGGGGTCTCCGAACAGGGGCCACGGCTCCGCCCGGTAGGGTGCGGCCGAAGGCCTGAGAGACGGACAGCGAGATGATTCTGTATTATATGTATATATATGTATATACATGTATATATATATATATATATACATGTATATATATGTATATATATATGCATGTATAGTATATATATTTATGTATGTATATATATTTATATATGTATATATAAATATATATTTTATATTTATATATGTATGTATGTATGTATGTATATATAATGCATGTATATATATATATATAAATATATGTATGTATATATATATGCATGTATAATATATATATATATATATATAATATATATATATATATATATACGTATGTATGTATTTATATATACTAGTACGGGCCCGTAGGGGGGGCCGTAGGTGCATGCCCGTAGGTGAGTGCCAGTACGTGCAGCCCTCTCTCGCCCCCTCTCTCTCGCCCCTCTAGCCCCCTCTCTCGCCCCCTCTCTCGCCCCCCACTGTCCACCTCTCTCGCCCCTCTCTCTCCCCCTCTCTCGCCCCTCTCTCTCCCCCCTCTCTTGCCCCTCTCTCTCCCCCCTCTCTTGCCCCCCTCTCTCCCCTAGTCTCGCCCTTCCTCTCTCCCTCCTCCTCTCTCGCCCTCTCTCTCGCCCCCACTCTCATCCTCCCCTCTCCCGTCCCCTCTCTCGCAAATATTGGTCGACAGATAAATGGCCGTAACTTGGGAACCGCTCGTCCGATTAATATCAAACCTCGAAAAGGCAAATCCACGGGTCCCCAGCAATATTCCTGGCAAGTTCTATCAGATCAGACCGTCAATCGTGCAAAAAAAAAAATAATAATAAAATTAAAAAATAAACATTAATTGCGACGTCATTCGTGATGTCATAGCACCGTGTCTTGTCATTGGTCGACAGATAAATGGCCGTAACTTGGGAACTGCTTATCCGATTAATATCAAACCTTGAAAAGGCACATCCGCGGGTCCCCAGCAATATTCCTGACAGCAAAAAGCGTCCGAAAGCCTCAACCCTAACAAGCCAAGCAGGACCCGACGGCCTGCTGAACGACTCTCTCAGCAGAAGCAAAAAGCCTCCGAAAGTCTCAATCCTAACCCAAGCCAGGCAGGACCCGACGGCCTGCTGAACGAATCTCTCGAACCTGAACAAAGAAAGGATCTCTCTTTATCCTTCTCCGCCCCCTCCCCCGTGCCCGGCGTGGCTCATGCCCTCGTGATCCATCCCCCGCTCAACCATGGGTGGAGGGAGTTGTTGACGTCATGAATCATGGGACGCAGGGCTCTTCTTCCTCTTCGCAGAAGAGGGGAGGGACGTCTCCATTGTTCGTTCCCTAACTATTAAATCGATCCGCAGCGCATCTAATCGATTTCTGAACATTGAAACAATGGAAGGTGAGCTATCTAGGAACAAGCACTTATCGACATAGCTGACTAAAGGAACCTGTATTTTGTGTGCAATCAAATTCCAAATTCGTAACAATATTTTCCCGCCTGCAGAAGCGTCAGTCGCGACAGACTGCCGATGAGTGAGGAAGTGTAAGTTAGCGCCGTCGGATTTTCGTTTTTGACAAAATGACGGATCACTGTGGTCTCATCGCCAGTGATCACTGTGTTGAAGAAGTTGGATCGCTGTTCACAGTCTCCAGCATGTCCTGTGCGATCTCCAAACGGAGTTGCTTCTGCTCGATCGTTAGCAGCTTTGGCACGAACTTCGCTGAGATTCTCCTTAAGCCCAAATCCTCAGTCACAATGGAATGAACGGATCCAATGCTGACGCCCGCCTCGTCTGCAAGTTTTCTGATAGTCATTCGACGATCCTGCATCAGCAGGGTCCTCACTTGGTCAATGACGATCTCATTTCGGATGTTGAGGCCTACCAGACGTGCTTCACTTTCCACTGACGTGCGACCATCTTTGAAGTGGTTGTACCACTCTTTTATCTGTGTGGTGCCATTGCTTCGTTCCCGAAGGCCTGTTGAATCTTGCGGATCGTTTCCACTGGGAATCGCCAAGCTTTACACAAAATTTGATGCAGTAGCGTTGTTCAAGTTTTTCCGTCATTTTGTCAAAAACGAAAATCCGACGGCGCTCACTTACACTTCCTCACTCATCGGCGGTCTGTTGGCGACTGACGCTTCTGCAGGCGGGAAAATATTCACGCATACGAATTAGGATCGCCTACATACATGCACCAAACCACGCCTCCCTAGCTTCATTTGTTTACGCACTAAAAATTAAGGTTGGATACTTTTTGAACACACCTCGTATATATGTATATGTGTGTATATATTATATAATATATATATATATATATATATATATATACATATATATATATATACATATATAATAATATAATATATATATATAGATATATGTATATGTATATACAGCTCTGGAAAAAATTAAGAGACCACTGCAAAATTATCATTTTTCTGGTTTTACTATGTATAGGTATGTGTTTGAGTAAAATGAACATTTTTTGTTTATTCTACAAACTACTGACAACATTTCTCCAAATTCCGACTAAAAATATTGTCATTTAGAGCATTTATTTTCAGAAAATGACAACTGGTCAAAATAACAACAAAGATTCAGTGTTTTCAGACCTCAAATAATACAAACAAACAAGTCATATTCATTTTTAAACAACACAATACGAATGTTTAAACTTAGGAAGAGTTCAGAAATCAATATTTTGTGGAATAACCCTGATTTTCAATCACAGCTTTCATGCGTCTTGGCATGCCTCCACCAGTCTTTCACATTGCTGTTGGGTGACTTTATGCCACGACTCGCGCAAAAATTCAAGCAGCTCGGCTTTGTTTGATGCTTGTGACCATCCATCTTCTCTTGATCACATTCCAGAGGTTTTCAATGGGTTCAGTCTGGAGATTGGGCTGGCCATGACAGGTCTTGATCTGATGTCCTCCATCCACACTTGATTGACCTGGCTGTGTGGCATGGAGCATTGTCCTGCTGGAAAAAACAATCCTCAGAGTTGGGAACATTGTCAGAGCAGAAGAAGCAAGTGTTCTTCCAGGACAACCTTGTACGTGGCTTGATTCATGAGTCCTTCACAAAGACAAAATCTGTCCGATTCCAGCCTCTGAAGCACCCCAGATCATCACCGTCCTTCACCAAATTTCACAGTGGGTGCGAGACACTGTGGCTTGTAGGCCTCTCCAGGTCTCGTCTAACCATTAGATGACTAGGTGTTGGGCAAAGCTGAAAATTGGACTCATCAGAGAAGATGACCTTACTCCAGTCCTCTACGGTCCAATCCTCATGGTCTTTTGCAAACCTCAGCCTGGCTCTTCTTTACTCTCATTGATGACTTTTTTCTAGCTTTGCACGAGTTCAGCCCTGCCCAAGAAGCCTGTTTCGAACCGTCCTCGCCGTGTATTTCACCCCAGCTGCCGTTACATTCTTTTTGTAGGTCACTTGATGTCATCCTATGGTTGTTGAGTGACATTCAAATGAGTTGGCGGTCATCCCGGTCAGTGAAAGTCGTTTTCGCCCTCTGCCAGTCTGTAGCTTGTTGTCCCCAATGTCTGCTGCTTGACCTTGTTCTTATGAACCGCCGCCTTTGAAATTTTAAGGATGGAAGCAACGTGACGCTCACTGTCCCTCCGCCAGTAAAGCCAGAATTGAACCCTTGTTTTCCTCACTCAAAACTTTTCTTTTCAACTCTTTGGCATGGTCAATAGTTATTTTTTTGATTCCATTACTTTTGAGGTACTACTAGCACTGTTTTTTGCCATCCAACTGGTTCTATTGCAAGAGGATAGTGATGACACAGCAGTGGTTTTTATACTTTTCCTTGTTAAATAAGATTCGGTTCAGGTGATCACCTAGTCAGTACCTCACTAAGTAGAATGAGGTGTGCCTGTGTTGGAATTCAACAGACACTGGAATGGAATGGCTGCAATACATGGAGATGCTGATTTAATTTTTTTTTGGAGTGGTCTCTTATTTTTTTCCAGAGCTGTATATATACATATATATATATATATATATAGATAGATAATATATATATATATTATATTATTATATATATATTATAATATATATATAACTGAGGGGGGGGTTATGCATTCAAAGGTAATTAGGATGTTTATTAGGTATGCCATGCTGTTCAAGTTATACCAGGATCTCGATGTAATCAAGTGGGATTTAGTGGTGATAATTATCTAGTAAATGTCCATTTCTTTAAGGGGGAAATATAAATGTCACGTAATTAGATAGGGAGATGGGTTCGGGTAAGTGTTGATGTGTATTCCCTTTTAGTGTTTACCACAGGCTTGCCGTGACGTGAAAGAACGGTGCTGCGGACAGCTCCGCCCCCCTGATGACCGCCCCCCCCCAATAGAGCAATTCGATTATGGCCGAGGGGGTCCGGAACCGGACGAGACATTACACCGATACCCACGGGGGGGCTTTTATGGGGAGTTGTTTCCGGTGCGGGCGAAGAGGACACATACAACGATATTGCCGGTTCCCGGCGATGGATAGACCCTCCAATAGACTTTTAAGTCTGGAGAGGATGAATCCTCCTGCTGAACCGCCAGGTCTACTCGAGGTGCCCTTACCTAGGTCGGGCCCGGAGATTACTGTCGAGGGTCGGGGAAACTAGATCGGGCTGAGCATACAGGGCAATGCTTGGCTGGTGAGATTGTGGCGAAGTGCCCTCCTTTGGTGAAAATAGTGAGGGGAAAATTGGTCGCTTCTGTGCAGGAGCTTGGGCCCAAGCAACTTCCTGCCCCATGATGCTGAAGGTGAGTGATTTGGAACTGTCCTGGGTTTGTAAGTTCTGCTGAGTTTTAGAGTGACAATAGGGACAGTGGGTAATTGGTAATAAAGCGGGCACAAGTGGCTGTCCAATGGCTGGTGCGTGGATCGGGTGAGGAAAAGTGCTGTGTGAGTTGTTTCAAGTTAAGAAGTGAAATGTTTGGTGCACACATTGATTTTAATTGGACATGGTGTGGTAACAGGGAAGGTCATGGTCAGTGATGTGCTGGAAATGCAGGTGACACATGTAAGGCCAATGGGGTAGGGGGAGTCATGTGGGTTTTGTGGGTGGGGATGATGTGTGTGTCTGCAGGGATTGCCGAGTCTCATGGCGAGCGGGAATTGCGACCCCCTTCAAGGAGACTCACCCCCGGTGGCTGATGGTGACAGTGTCTGGAGGCAGCTGGGAGAGGGTCTGGTTTGGGCGACCAAGGCAGTAGGACCTTGGCGACCCGGGAAGGCCAGAGGAGCCAATGAGACCCCTTCCAGTGTGTTGTCCGGGGATAGAGCTGATGGCCGCCAGGGGGGTGGGAGTCAAAGGGAGCGGGGCGGAGAAACGTCCGGGTTGGACTAAAGCTTACCTGCTGGCACGGTTGTACCTGAGACGCCCCCATCATCTTGTGGTAACCCACCCCACGGGCATGACGGGATTCAGCCTGCAATCATTAAAATGGGGACCATGACCTAGAAATGTGATGATGACCATGGTGTGAGTGTTGTGAAGATGTGCGAGTCCCACTCGATCCCGTACAACTTGAAACGTGCCGCAAGGGCATGAGGTCCGCATAATTTTAGAGTGAGGCAAATTTGAAAATTGGCTCCCCAGGTAACGCTGGGTCTATTAGCATCCACTGGGGGACGCAGTCGCATGTAAATATCCTGTAAATAGTGTCGTTAAGGCTTAGAGTAGGAATGTAAAGTATAAGTGTTGTGTTTTTGTGGAACCTTTTGTTTCCCCTCCCCAGGTCACCGGAGAGAGTGTTGGACAGGACCAGAGGGTAGAGTGCAACTTCGTTCAGTGCTCTTATGTGATTATATTTTTAAAAAATAAAATATATGGAACTGATTGTTTAGGCGAGGTGAAGGCCGTAAGGGGGTAGTACGTTAAGCAGGATAGGTAAGTTAGCTGCAGCTCGCTGCCCATTGCCCCTCCTGCTTTATTTTGGTAGGTTAAATAGGTGTGTAAGTTGTTTTATGAGTATCCCCTTTTAGTATTTCCCTGTAGCTTGCCGTGACTAACAGAGACAGGTGCTGCGGATGGCTCCGCCCCTTGATCACGATTGCGGAAGGCGACGGCAGAGGGCCAATAAAAGGGCACTCGATTGGAAGTTGACGAGGACTCGAGTAAGAAAAAGCGATCTGGTTGGGAGAGGAAGGAAAGAAGGAGTGAGGAAAGAAGGAAAAAGCTCTCGTCGAGGTGGCACCAACAGAGCTCTCTCTGGTTTGCCGCCTTGTTCGTTCGTCGATTCGTCGTGTCTCGTGGCTTGCTGGTGCCTCGTGCCTCACTCACGGTTGGCCTCGGGTTCTGCTGGCTCAAGAGTAACGGTGACCGAACGGCGGGCGGACCTGCCTCCCTCTCCTGCTCGCATCTTCGCGGCGTAGAACTCGCTCCCTGGCGGCTGTTTAGTCCCATGAGCCAGGCCAGATAATGGTACCACATGGGGTGACTAACACGAATGGTAGCTAAATGTTTATTAGAGTGACTGTAAAAACATAAGATTATGAAGCCATTCCCGCACTGGTGCTTAGTCTGATTTTGTGATGGCTATGGGGGTGGCTACGCCATAAAAACAGAATTTTCAGCGTGACGCTCGAGGGTTTTCCTCATTTTCTTTAAATCAAAATCACAAATACGGCGATCAAGCGGCAAAACTTTGGACACCGTATGTAGATTTGATTCTCTAACATAGAGTTGTTCCTAGGTATTTTTCAAATTTCCTATATTTTGGGATTTACCTGCTAAAATTTAATTTTGGGTATTTTCCCCATAAATCTGGAAGTATACTGAACTTCAGCCACCCAGACCTACAGATGCCACAGGATTAGAGAAGAATGAGGCGGCCGATGTCCAATTCTTAGTTCAACTGATGGAGACAGCTGTTGAAACCCGGCTTCAACGCAGAGGCAAGGAGATCCTTGTCAGTTTGTCACTGCGACTACATCCGCAACCACCAGAAGTTGTCCCCAAAGACCTTCTGGGCCTAACAGAATAGGAGAGGATGCATATGCAAGCTTCAAGGAAGAGAGGCCTGAGACCGATACGCCAACTATTAAGGCAGTTTTCATGACACTGATGACGAAGACGAAACTGAGAACGTTCACTAACATCAGAATGAGCCACGCTCACCAAGGCCCATGCCAAGGAGGCTATGCTTGAAGGCTGAAACAAGGAACCTATTGGCCAAGAATTGATCCTTGTTGCTGAGAACAGAAAGCTGCAAAATGAGTGATGTCTTGGCTGGCATCCCTGGGGCCCTTTGGCCATGGGCACTTGCCAGCGGTGATGGGTCTCTCCGTTCAAGAACCAACAAGGCTGCCCTAGCAAGAGGAGTTGGAGAAGAATGTTTCTCCTGCAAGAGGTGATTCCCCGAGCCCTCTAACCATAATTGATGGGATGAGTCCTGGTGCCAGATACTGAAGGGAAAGCGAACCAAACTTTTTCAAGTTGCAGGCACAGCACTGAGTCACAGTTGTCGCATAGAAGGGTGCTTAAAGAGCAGGCGCATTGATGTTGTGTTTGACGTCTACAAAGGAGACATCCATAAGATGCAGAAGAGCCTACAGAAGTGCAGGCATCAGGGATCCATTTCAAGAACATTCAACCTGGCAGCAAATCCATCCACGTGGAGAAAGTTAGCTCGTGTTCCTGCAACGAGGCAAGTCTCATCAAGTTTCCTGGTAGAAAGAATGGAAAAACCAACAGCCAAGGGACACAAGCTGCGAAGGGCAAGCGAGGGTAAGTACTATGTGAGCAGTCTGCTTCAAGATCAAACCAAGAGCATGGGAAGAGGCTCCTGATGCTAAAGTCAAGTTCAAGAAGAAAGCAGCACACAGCGAGCTGCCTTCTCATGGCACTTCATGCAGCAGATGCATGGGTACAAAGTCGTCAGTCAATATCACTGCAAGGATACAGATGGTCATGGGTCCTGTGTCTGGGCATGTGCCAAAGATCCCACCACTTTCCAGAAGTAGCGGGACGCAAGAAACGCGACAGATTCTCGGATATCACCACACTGAGCCGTACCTGGAGGACACGTGTGGATTCATGATATGGTATGCAGCCTTTACAGGCTGTGATATCGCGCAGTGCATTCGCTGGCCGGGAAAGATGACACACTCAAGCAGGTGAAATTGGACAAGACATACCAGTATGCTTTCACTGAACTTGGGCGCTCTGGGGAAAGTGTCTCCATGAACTATTTGAGAAGCTAAAGGAATCACCTGCACATTACCTGCCATCTACCCAACAAGACTTGAGGTGACAAGCTTCGGTATGAGCTGTTCTGTCGAGACGTGGAAGGTGAGTCAAGGTCAACTCCCTCCTTGTGAGGAGACTGCCTCTTCATGCATGCAACTACGTGCAAATACCAGGACTGAGAGAAGTCTGCAGACCAAGCATTTGTTTGCGAACCCAACAGACTGCGGCTGGATACAGATGAGGACGGCAGCTTGCTGTCAACGGATGCGAGGCTCACCAGACAGATGCTGTTATCAGCTACTGTCCTGCAACGTGTGTGGTATGCGAACTCCCTAAAGTGCCACTTGCCTCAGCAATGCCAAGTGTACGGAATGTGCAGGTTACAGACATGCCAGAAACAAAGGCTATTGAAAGAAAGCCGGTAGCACAAACAGTCAGATTCCGAGTTGACGTCAGATGAAATATTGAGGAGGAGTAATTGCCATAAAGTAGTACAAGCCCATGGCATGCCTTTAGTGGTATTTCACAGGACTTGTATCAAATGTGACAATACTTAATTCATTTTAGTGACATTAGGCATTCCTGTCCCAAATTTGAATTTTAAATTTTTCTGAATTTTCGGTAGGGTGTGGTCTAATTTCAAGAAGTGACAACGACCATTAAGCTTACCAGTGTGCAAGGGCTATCATATCAAAACATAACTAGAGACATGTACAAGCTAAAAACACCTCAAAGAGAATTAGTTCACCACGGGTGGTAAACCCGGATATCCCACATCGGGTCTGGCTGATCATGGACTATGTGAGCGGTCTTGGGCCACACAGGAGGTCGACACCACCAAGGAACCGCACCACGGTGGCTGGTTGGAGCTCACAGGCGGAAAACCGTCTGCGCGGAAGGCTGACGGAACTCGCACCACCGTGTCTCCTGCCCTGACGGGCGCAACGCCAGCTCGTCCGGCACCAATCCATGACTTTTAGTCGACACCACGGGCAAGCCTGACGACTAGCTACGTTGTGTGTGTGTGTGTGTGTGTGTGTGTGTGTGTGTGTGTGTGTGTGTGTGTGTGTGTGTGTGTGTGTTGGGGCGCCTTAGGCGCTTAGAGGGTTTGAGATTTGTTAAATCCATTGAATTGTTTGTGTTTCCCCACGCCGAACCACACCACCTCCTCGTCGAATCGCCCGGATCCCTCCTCTTGCCGAGTCTTTATTATCGTTCTGGTTAGAGAAATAAACATTATTAACTCAGGAAAAAGGACTCGTGCCACCTTCCTCGTCCCGTTTGCTGAGAGCGATTAAAACCGCCACCTTGGGTTATAAAATAACCGCCTCCATGTTTCGGCTCATTCTACGTTGGCGGGACTGTTCAAGTCCCGTGACGTCACATTGGTGTCAGAGTGTCGGATTTTTGAACCCCTCTAAATTATATTTGGTATCGGGAGAATATACCAAGATTAAAATCTCGCCACGAATTGGAATATAAAATCACTTCAGAAAAGCGCGCGAGCGCGGAAAATTTTGGGGGATTTTTTCAAATTAAATTTAATTGGCGGCAAACGGGACTTCTGCACCATGGCGGATGTGCAGATGTTTGAGGAGGAAGGCCACGTGTCTGGCAGCGAGTCGGGAAAGAAGGGAGAGACGGGGGTAGGATGGAACTCCCCCATTCCGAGCGTTGGACGCGTGCTTCATCGCCCGTAATGAGCCGGCGGCCGAAACGGCGCGATGTCGATCAGACAATGTTGTTGGAGTAAGTTTAATGACTGCAATCTTACAGCACAGAGGGACAGAAATGACAGAGTGCTAATTGGGAGGTAATGGGGGACAGTTGGGTGCACGGATGTATTTAATGAGGGATGAATGTGGGAAAAGATGGAGAAAATGAAAACTGAGATAGGATGTGTGGATGTTAAATTGGGAAATCAAATAATTGAGGATAGATTGGAGGAAACAAAGGAGAATTACATGAGGGGGAAACATAGGAAAACATTGGAGATAAAATTGATTGCAACGAACATTCGGGTTGATAAAGTGGATGAAGGCCTGGAACGTCATCGTGCCTGTGTGGATGCTCGTATGGGCTGCAAGTAGAAGAAGTGGGAGATTGAGGAAGCAAGGGATTGAATTTGGCGGAGGAGGTAAAAAGGATTGGAGGCTCGTTTGGACGAACAAGATAAAATTATGAGCCAAGAGGGAGACTTGGATAAAGGCCTGGTAGAGCCGTGTTTTTGTAAGTAGAGTGTCCGGGTTGGTTGAGGAGCAGCTACAAACTCGCGACGGAGCCTTGGAGGAGGTTGTGCGGGCCAGAAGATCCTGCGGGAAGAGGTGAATCGTCCATTCAACGTTTGGAACAGGGAGGCAAAATTGACCCATGAGACCCTCACCACAAAACATCTTTGGCCACAGGGGGCTCCGAAATTGGATACGCAGCCACAAGGGTGTGTTGATCCCTGGGCTGGATTCGACAAAGGGAGAAACTGGGAAGCGGCCACCGGAAAGTGATCCCCCTGGTAAATTTTGACGGGTCAGGGAGCCTTGAAGCTTTTCTGACGCAATTTGAGTGATTTCCCGACTAAACGGGTGAATGAGGCGGAACGTACAGGGAATTTGGTGGCAACGTTGCGGGGACCAGCCGCAGATGTGTTAACAGTGATCGCGGAGGGGATGTTGACCAGCCCCACATTTGCGAGGCTTGAGCCGTCGGTTTGGGTTCGCAGCAAACTGTGATCTGGTGCGGGCCCAGCTCCAGCACCGCAGATTAAAGCGGGGAGACAGTGCAGGAGCTGGCACAGGACATTTACCAATCAGTTAGGATCGCGTATCGGGACCTAACAGTGAGGCGTGGGACAGACTGCACTAGAGAAATTTTTAGCTGCTCTTCCGACCCTGAGGTCCGAGCGCTAGTGGAGTACAGGATCCACCCACCGTTCACACGAGCGGCCGAGTGCGGGCCAGGCTGGCCTCGTGAGTGGCGGGGGTCGGGTGCCCGAGAGGCATCGGTGACGTCCGACAGGCGGAGATTCGGATCAGGGAGGGGGGCTGGGAGAAATGTGGCATTACCCAAAGTTTCAGGAATTTGCCAGAAACTGTCAAGTTTGATAAGGGGTAATTCGGCAGTAGGTGCGCCACAGCGGCGGGGTCCAGCCGCAAGCGGTTATGCATTCAAAGGGTAATTAGGATGTTTAATTAGGTATGCCATGCTGTTCGAGTTATTCCAGGATCTCGATGTAATCAAGTTGGGATTTAGTGGTGATAGATTATCGAGTACATGTCCATTTCTTTAAGGGGGAAATGATAATTGTCACGTAATTAGATAGGGAGACGGGTTAGGGTAAGTGTTGATGCGTATTTCCCTTTTAGTATCTTGCAGTAGCTTGCCGTGACGTGACAGAAGGTGCTGGGATGCTCCCCTGATGACCATTGGCGGAGGCGCAGGGAGACAATGGGCGCTCCGTTGGAAGTTCAAAGACCTGGAGCATGGGGCGGCTCTGATTGAGGATTGAAGAAAGGGAGGAGATATATCTGCGGAGGCTCCGCCCCCGGAGGACGATTGGCGGAGGGCCAACAGACGGAGGACCAATGAGGCACTCCGTTGGGAAGACCAGAGACTCGTGAGCATGAAACGATCGGATTGAGAAAGAAAGATATAAAAACAGCTGGTGGGGTTTGTTCACTTGCCTATTGCCCTTGCCTCGTGCC
>CM068956.1:43786360-43805002 GCA_035128595.1 Eptatretus atami | reverse complement strand
CAAAGAGGGAGAGAATTCTCCATATCTCATAATAAAGCTTTGTTGAAAATTTGGATGACAAAAGCTCGAATGGTAAAAATGTACAGCCTGGACAGATAACACAGACAACACACACACACAGCACACACACCACACCACACACACACACACGCTGGGACTGGGGAAGGCTTTCACCTTCTGAAACCGTATATGGAGATCGAACCAACACACACACACACACACACAACACAGACCATACACACAATGCACACCACACTTGATTGCAACCCAATGTTTGTGCGACGGACTGACAGAATGCACTCAGTGGAGTGCGTACCTCCCAAGGCTAATTCAGTTTACTTACGTTTTTGTCTTCAGCTGACAGCCATATCTAGATCTGGACCTGAACCCAAAAATATCATCGGCATATTCTTGTCACCTCCCCAACACATCCACCTATTTTCGTCTGACTTCCACTCACAACTTTTTTCAGATATCGTGCTATATACAGTGAAAATCGATAAACGCTCACCGTGGGTCCAAAAGCACTAGGGCGTTATAAATGATACAAGCGCTATACTGATGGCAGTGGAAAAATATTATTTACATACAAACCAGAGCAAAAACGTGGACCATGTACGTCGCGCCATTTGGATTGTTGGGGTTGATGATGAAGCGGTCAAGTGAGTTTACAGGAGGATACGGATGCTATGCATGATTTGAATTGAATGATTTTTTGTTATCTCAGCTTACGCCATATACGGGAAAGGTGGAGAAATGACAGCTCGTGAGTATGTTCACACCACATTCAACTCAACACAGGGCGATGACAGCTTGAATTTTTTCGCCACTTAGTGCTATTTTGGAACTAACTTTGTCCTATTTTCTCACTTTTTTGCCTTAAACATGAAATAGTAGTATTTTTTTGGGGTCAAGGTGTATGAGCGTTATATCAGTACAAGGCGCTTAACGCTTACGTTATATCGATTTTCCACTGTATTGGTTTTTGGCCCCATCTCTCAATGGTGAAGAATTATTGTAAATTAAAAAAAATTCTCATATGCCAGATCCCGGATTGAATCTTCACCAAAAACCGCATCTATTCTTCTGTCATACAAACCCAACTCAGCACCAAATTTCTGGTCCGAATCCATGATAGCTTTTTGAGATATCCGCGCAACAATATCGTTTTCAGCCGGATCCTTTCAATGAATGAAGAATCACTTGCAAAGAATTCTCGAATCCGGATCTGGATTCGATCTTCACCAAAATGGAATCAATTTCGTCCTTGTCACACAACCAACCTGTTGTTCTGACATTATTTTTTTTGAACCGAGAGAAGGTGATGTACTTTTTTTTTGTTTCAAACTTGATGAAACCTCCACTTGTCCGTTTGGAATCGGTCCCTGTCATTTGTTGAAGCCGTTTGGTGTATATTCCTTGTTCTTGATATTTGGTATTGCATATAACTCGTTCTCATCCCAATTGAGTTTCCCTCCTTATTATCTACTTCTTCATGAGCCTTTCTACATACGCGTTTGTCTTGCACTTCTGATAGCACTGGAAGCGTTACCCATCATAACATGGCAGGGAACCATGGTGCCATTTTATGCGATTTTTAAAGTTAATTTGCTTCAAAGTATCGTTTTGCTCGGTAAAGACTATACACACCTGAAGCAAAAGTCGATAATCAGACACACAATGGATGATTCAAAAGTCTGCATTGGTTGGGAGAGAGGGACGTTTGGGGGCAGGTTGTACTGGGAAAAACCAACAACAGTAATCCGCCGTGCTATTGTTGTCCAAAACGGTGGTAGGATTCTTGTGCTGGGACTTTTGAATAGTTTTGGTGAATTGCAGACTGGACGTCATGGGGAGAACTCCTGGGAGAACTAAGAGAGATTGAGAAACTGCAGCTGTTGTGAATGTTTTTCTTGGTGCGCAAATCTAAATCCGCCGCACGAGAGTCTGACTTCTCACTTATTATGAACTTTTCTGCTGTCATGCAGCATTTAATAAGTTGGCGTGAGTTTGTCGTCTTCTGAACTCAATCTCGGATCAACAGCCATTGATTTTTTTTTTTTTCAAGGAACCATAAAAAGAACATTCAAATCAACCACCACAGAAAACATCTCGGGTTAATAGTTCTCGGCTGTGAATCTGCGGTGAAATGAAGGATACCAAGCGAGGGTTTACAAATTGTCTGATGACATGCTCCAAAAGCCTAATTTATGTAAGTGAAGCCGTAAAAAACTCGCCTTACATATATACTGCAGAAGGCTGACCAAAAAATTACAGAATGCACTTACTAACACGATTTGGGGAGTAATACGAATAGCCTGTGGCTTTAATGGTGACTCCAGGGCATGAATTCAATGAAATGCTTCTACACACTGATTTGAAATTTCAGATAAGATTTGTGTGTTAAATGCAGTTATGTGAAGGACATTATTAAACATTCTTTTCATGATTTCAGATTTTGCCCTGCTCCGCGAGCCTGGGATCGCTGAGAAGCCCTGCGAATCACGAAGATACCACGCAATCTACTGCAGTTGCTTTCAAGTTTGTTTTTTTATTACTCACTGGCACTCTGCTCAAAACTTGAACACATGTGAAGGCATATGCCATCTGATCCCACCCTTAGTCCTGCATGTTCCGATCATTGCTTTTTTCAATTGCTGGTGTATTAGTCTTGACTTGGCCGTCTGTAAATGGATACATTTGCAAAGTTTTTGCACATTTTCTTGAGGGATAGCCGTGTTTCACAAGTTCAACCTCTGATATCATCTGACTTTTGTGCGTTAATTTTAAGTGAAACACCAGCTTCATTTTAGATCAACCCAACAGGGGTAAATATGGAGCATACAATAGCATGTGAGTTGTTGCATTTTGATGGAAACTCTTCAATAGGCATGAACTTGAAGCAACAGAGAGATCCTGGTATTTGTGGCATAGATTATATGCACGTTATACAATCACAAGCAAAATAAAACTTGTATCATTCTTTGCTCACAATAACCTAACAAAAGGTCCTGGCAAGATCTCACAAAGCATGAGGCCAAAATACCCTGGCGCTTGTGTAGGAATGGTCTCTTTAATCACACGAAGTCGCACCATACTCATTTGGGCCCAAACTTTGAATAGCTATGAGTTCAATCCAGCACTTGAAACAATTTTTATATCATTCTGAAGGAGGGGCTGAGAACTCTTGACCTTTCCGTAATGGCATGTTGGCCAACAACCATTCATCAATGCAAAAAAAGTACTTCAAAGATATTCCAAGAGGCTGTCAGGTGAAGCTGCGCGACACTTGTGGTCATTCCAAGCTTTCACCGAGCGTGAGTTCATTATTGTTTGGATTGTGGACTCATCAGGAGAGAGAAGAGACAGGGAGATATGAAGATTGTTTCAAGCTTATTGACAGTCTCAATAAAATCATCCAGATTATCAAACTGGAATTGTTAATCATGTGAGGTTTTGAACCGTTCAGTCCCAAAAGCTCTCGTGAACAGTGGTCCAACAGGTCATTCAATCAGGTAAAGGAGACGAGGAAGATATTATATATATATATATTATATATACTATATATTATAATACTAGCTTGCACACTAAAACGACTCGCCGTCCACGATCCCCTATGAAATTGCTGTGGCACTTAGCAGACATGCGACAATGTTTGGGAAGTCTTGGCGTTCCATAGTACCACTTGATTTTGGCACAATGCCGTATTTTTGTCATTCCCATGTACGGTCTGTCGTCTGCTACCAGCTTTATGTTGTAAGCTGCTATCCTTGCATGTGCACGGGTATGCCCACGTAAATTAATATATATTATATATATATATATATATATATAATATATATTTATATACATATGTATATATAAATATATATATTATATATATATAATCGCCGTCTTACGAGTTCCATACACCGCATGTAAGTCCGAAGCATACTCCAACGAAGATACCCCGCACATCCTAATACAACGCTACAATGGCCCTTAAAAAACTTTTTGAGTGTAAACCTCAACCTCACTGATACAACTCCGGCGCCTCTTCTGCACTAATTAAGGTGATGCGACTCGCACGGCGATCCGCCGAGTCACCTCGTGCCGTGTAAGGTCAGACGCTACAAACGGCAAATCTACTCCGCGCCGGCAGCCCTTCCTCTTCGGCTAATGAGACGGCGCTCCAATGTCCCCTTATGTCATCTGCCGTAATTAGACGTAAAGGCAACAGTCGAGACAGTTGGCACGCGCCCACATGTCGCGTTATCCCCGCAATTTTGCGCCATTTTAAAACCCTTCTGGGCACCTGCCACGTGTGTGGTTGTGGAAGCGAAATTAAAGCAAGCAGAGGTGATATGAGTGGGAATTGTTTTCGTATTTTCTTTTCTATCATGTGCCAAGTCAGTAAACAATTTGTATGGCCAAGCGGTGTGATGTGTGTGTGTGTGTGGTGTGTGTGTGTGTTGTGGTGTGTGTGTGTGTGTGTGTGTGTGTGTTAGATGGTGGAAATGGAATCCTCCCAGGGCTTCAAAGTGTTCCACTTCATGGGTCAAGCTCTCTCTTGAAGGGTTTCTTTTTCTCAATTTTGTTCGCGAGGGTTCTTTTTCAAGATCGTCACTGAAGCCTTGGACAGCTTTTCATCTGTAGTTCGTTTGTAGGTGATAAATTCTCGAGATGCATTTTAAACTCTCTGCAAAGGATCTTCTTTATCATTCCCGATTGCTCATAACACTGGTACAAACGAATTTCGGTGCGCTCAGCTTCAAAAAAGATCTTTGACAATCAAAAATTTTTTTTTTTTTGAAGGGAAAAAAATTTTCCTTGGTATTTGGTCATTTTCTTGAATTCTTGATTGTTTTATGCAAAATTAGGTTTAGGCTCCAAATTTTTTTCATGGTTCTGTCTGTCTGTGAGTAGGATATCTCGGAGTTAAGAACGGATTCGGATAAAATTTGGTGCACAGTTTTTGGTGTATGACAAGAAAGAAGTGATTAGATTTTGGGAAATCAGAATACAATAAATTTTTCAATTTCCTAATGTGATTCTTCAATCATTGAGAGATGGGGCAAAACGTTATATAGCATGATATTTCCAAAAAAGTTGCAGATGGATTATGCAAAACTCTGTGTATGAGTTGGGTTGGTTGACAAAAACAAAGCCCGATTAGATTTTGGTTCAAGTCTGGATTCAGATCCGCCTATCAGTGAGATACAAAACGTCAACTGTTCAGCCCTGGAAGAGGTAAGTGCTCTAACTGAGTGCTTTCATGTTTTCTATGTTCATGCTTGACAAGATAATCCGGTCTGCATGAGCATTATGTCCTTGTTTTCAACATTACTGTTGGTTCACGTTTCCATGTCTTGTTCGAAATTGGGAATGCTGAAATTTTGCAGATTGTGCCAATTGGATTACTCTACAATACCTTGTTGTGCCTTTGTGTGTACAGCTGGTTCTGGAATATGGTTTTACATCCCGAAAGGAAGGTGGCTCATGCTTTCTGTTTCTCTTGTTTGCAAGAACCTTACCTGTCCCGATTGAACATCCCACACATGTGTGTGTGTGTGTGTGTGTGTGTGTGTGTGGTGTGTGTGTGTGTGTGTGTGTAAATGTGACAGACACTAGCGTTATTGTTTGTCACTAATTTTGACAGCACGAACTTACTACATTGTGTTTGGTAAAGCAGTACCCCTCACAGCAGTGGATCATCTTTTTCCATCCAGTTCGGAGGGATGAACCGTTTTTGTGTGATTATATTTCGTTATTGAGCAATGGCAAATAATCAATTGATGCAGCCAAAGTGTAGGGAAGGCTTTTCTTTATGCCACATAGGAAATGCCATATAAGGAGAGTGTATGTATGGGTGTGGATGACCGCTAATCATGTAATAACGAAGGGGGAACTTGATGTGGTTGGAGGAATTCCATCCTGCACAGTTGGCATACAAATGTTATAAATTTAATTACAGCGCGGCGATATCGCGCTGTTATTTAATTGGGGCTATTTGTCCTGTGTTTTAATTGTTGGGTGTGAATGTGGCGGAGTATTGCCGGTGGTTGTTGGGCGGAGATTGCCAGGGTGTATTGTGGGCGGAGATTGCCGGGTGAATTGTGGGCGGGGGTTAATGGCGGAAGAGCACGTTTTTTTGTGCTGGAATAAGTTTTCTGTGTGACGGCCGGAAGTTGATTTTCTGAGCAGGAAGTGATAATCTTCCTGTTCCGTTAGGTTTTGACGTGAGCGTTGTTAACTCGTCGTTGGCTATTCCTGTCCTGTTCTTCCATCACGTCTTCTGTCACACTTATTGCCGCGTACGTCCCTTTGTCTGAGGGCTAATATAATAGAAATTTGTCCAACCTCCACAACTTTTCCATCATGCATGCTAAATTTCGCTGTCTACATTTACAATTTTTATAACTGCAAAATTGTTTCATCATTTCTAACTCTCGACTTTTTACTGCCCCAGCCGCGCGATATCGAAGTATCGCTTCTTGTTTAACTTCTTTCTAATTAATTTACTTTTTAACTATGTCGTATTTCTAATTAATTGCATTGGTATAGTAACCATTCACTTGAAAAAGATATTCTTATTAATTCAAATTAATGATTCAATACAGTATGGTATGGAAAATGAGTTAAGACCATTCATTACCAAGTTACCAACTCTAAAGCTAACACAACAAGCTACGAACAATATAAACTATATTAAAGCTATCATCTTAAAAGCAAATAAGCTCCTACAATCTAAACAACATTCCGAAAGGTCTCAATCTCTAAGCTAAACTAGCTTACCTAACAAATCCAAACTACATTACCCAAGCTACATCTCTCATGCTACAACAAGCTACCAACTATGAACAATGAACAATCAGAACTCATTACAAAGCTATCATCTCTCAAGCTACAAACAAGCTACCAACAATCATAAAAATACATTACAAGCTATCTCGCTAAAGCTCAAACAAAGCTTACCATACGAACATGAACAATCTAAACACAATACAAGTTATCATCTCTCAAGCTACAACAAGCTTCCAACATCAAAACTAATTACAAGCTATCAATCTCCAAACCACAACAAGCCACCTGCAAATCTAACTACATAGAAGCTGTGGCCTCAAACCTCCAAACAAGCTACTACAATCTGAATTACCTTACGAGCTCTCAGTCTCTAAAACTTTCAAAACAGGCCACCAACATGAACATGACAATCTAAACGAGTGAAGTCGATGGCATCATTGCAATCCACACGCTTCTTACCTAAAGCAAAGATGAAAGATGGCAAACAGTTCCACCAAGAATGACCAATATTAAAGTTTGAATTAAAAATTATTCTGTTTTGACCCTGTGACTCTAAGTTCCAATCCTTGGGACAGTGAACAGGGGTTCAAATAAAAAAAATCGTTACCTATTTCATGCATCCCCCAATGTTGATTGCAGATTCAAAGTTTAATTTTTAAAATGTTCAATAACGTGTCCCGTAATTGATTATTTTGGTGTTTTGACCTTTTCCCCCTTTCCAACCGATTCCAAGGCTCAGGAGGCCAGCAAAAAATCATATGGCTTTTGCATTTTCTTGCATGTGATGATCATAATTACCAGATTGGTCATTTATAACAACTGTTTAGGAGGGGATAGCCGGGGACGACAAGAACAGACAGACAAACTCAATTACAATCCCCACCCACCCCACCCATTTATTTTTTCAAGGCGTGGGGATAATTACTCAGAGCCAGCAACTGGAGAATTTTTGATAATTACTCAGGCAGCAACTGGAGAAGTGTTTTCATCAAAATGGAAATCCGGATTGAACGATGTATTAGAAAGAGACTATTTATGGTCGACCTAAATGAACTGGATCCTCCTATATTAATTTGCAATCTGCTCACTGCTTCAACACCATACAAAATTTTAACAAGAAAAGACCAATCAGAGATTTGCAATCCCCACGAGGAACTTGTTTTGTTTGTGTAGTTTGTGTGGGTTCGTGTACGTGTGTTTTTCATAATTACTAGCATAACCGGCTCCTGCGCGCGACATGTTGGGTTGAGTGTGTTTGAGAAAGGAACTGATGCAGAGTATCAGTAGTAATTTTACTTTAATGCGTAAAGTGGAATCGATTCACTGTTTCAGAAACCATTTATTTTACTTTTTTTGTACCATGCACCTCATATTGGTCTTTGAGAAAAATGGTAAACCGAATATCACGTTACTCGAGCGCGAAAAAGTCCAAGATAGCGCGACACGAAACCCACAAACTCAGAAATAATATACAAGATAAGATAAGATATAATTAGAACCTGACATAATTACTTTATAACATAAAAATAGAGACATAATTAGAACTGCTACTTTATAACTCTGGTAGTGATGACTGGTTACCAAGACGTCCCGCTTTGAATCAACCCCGCTTTTGATCGGACACCTGACCTGACCCATGAGTTTTCATTATTATTCAATTGTATTTAGAATGCGGATTAAAATAAATTCAATTCAAATCCAAATGGAAGAACCAAATAGGAACGATCAAATAAGGTATTGGAGTCCATCAGAAGGAACCGAATAAGTAAAAAATCAAAGATGAAAGTCATCAAAGGAGGGTCTGGGATAGGAATTCGCATTTTCAGCTGCTTCTCCTCCATACTCAAACCATCCAGGCACAGCCAAGTGAGCCTTACAACAATAATAAATAAAAGCCCTGATCAAGGAATTAATAATTCCTGGCTGCCAGACATGTCCGATCAAGTTGATAATTTATACAAGTATTCCTGATAATGATTTGGATCAACTTGTGGAAGTTTCACACGTCGATTGATTAAGCGGTTTCCAGAGAAATCATTATTTAAATATTTTTCTTTTTATCCAATATGGCTGCCAAACCAGTGACTGAAATGAATTTTCCTCCTTAACAAAATTGTACATGCTGCCTTGGGGAACATTTGGTGTGAAGTCTTCCCCTCGATCTGTCCCAGCTGTTCTGGTGAAAGAGTTTTTTATATGTTGTTCAGGGTATAGTCCAATATGGCTGCCAAACCATGTGACTTGTGATATCCAATGATGAGTGAACCTTTTGTTCTCATTGATATGACAATCGTATGGTGTAAAGTTTCGCCTTGATTGTTCAGCCATTTTTCGGAGAAGATTTTTTGAAGTTTTAAACAAAAAATACAATGTGGCCCGAATCACGTGACAGATGATGTCATACATAAATTTTTGGTGGACCTTATGCATCCCTAAGATGACCTCAAATTTTTCATACGTCGGGATGTGGAATTCTACAATATGCATTATGAGCACAAACAAGGCACCTATAACATCATTAAAATATCACATTCTCAATGAGGATACTTGCGTGTGCAAGTTTTCAATTTTTTTCCTTGGTGCGGTTCAGAGCGATACGGGTCCAAAGTTTTTCTGTTTTTCCCCAACAGGTTGCCACACCACGTGACCTATGACTGCATAGATTATCCATTAAAAACATTCTACATGAGAGTCGCACCAATGGTGAAATTTCGTCTCAATCCAACCAAGCGGCTTGTTGAGAAAAACAATGAAAAGTTCTGTGCGGACAAAGAAACAAAGAAACAAAGCAAACAAACGGACCCAAATGCAATACCCTCCATCCTTCGGCGAGGTAATTATGGACGCTAGGCATCGAAAAGATACAAATAATAAAACAAACAGTTTCAAATGGAGCACCTCGCTGACAGTAAGCATTTAAATTGCATCAAAAGTGCAATAAATGTGAAAGTTGTTGTTCCAGCTTGCCGATGGATAATAGAAGATTATTTGCATTTGCATCTCCATCACATCCCACATGCATGAATCCCTTGCAGGTCGAACAACTTCTAAGTTTAAAGTGATACTTTACGACCTATGGCGTTTTATGCACCATTTAAATACTTTGTTCCATCATGTTTGATCAAAAGTTATAAAGTCAAATTTGCACAAGACTTTAAATAGACCTGTGTATGGTTGTAAATAAAATCAATCGGAACTACAACGAATCATGGATTTAAATCTTTATAGTAATTTAGAAAAGTATATCTGAATAGCAAGATAAAAAATTTTTTTAGGGTTGGTCTGTCAGAATGGTTTGGATGGAAACATAATTTCAATGATTTTCAATCACCCCACACCCAAATCCCCAAACCCAAACGTCCTTAAAAAAAAATCCTGAAACAACCTTGTCATCCACACCTTTGCAATCTCTGCTTTCACAGTCGGCTTAATTCAATGTTTCGGCTGTTTAGAAGGAGGATTCTCTGCTGCCCTGTGATTTAATCACATAATGTTACAATCTTTTATTACATCACGGCGCGCATGAGCGAAAAGCGAGGTTAAGCCAATGGTTCAGCTTTGGTTTGCTGTCCCGACAGACGTCAGTCTCTGATCGGACCTACTTAATCTAAAATTGAATTTCATATTTTTTTTTGAACATTGTCGACCACGAATCAGATAACAGAATGAGAACATGAAACCTGGAACCTGAAGTTTGCAGTACTTTAGCTCTGAAAATGCAAAATGTACATTATGTTACAAAAGTCATGTTACTTACCTCCTGATCATCATCTACCCTGATACTTTCATATATAAATGTTCATGTTAATCTTAATATTATGTTAACTTAATCCAACAATTAATAATTAATGTATTAATGTTAGCCCTTCCTCTTGTGTGGAACATTATATTAATTTATCAAGTAGCAGAAGGGTAAGGAATTTGTAACCACCCTGTACCAGAACCCTCATTCCAATTGTGTATGCGTGTAGTGATAAGGGTTAAAAAAAAAAAAAAAAAATTAATTCTGTATGCCTGTCTGGCAGTCGAACAAAATTGAAAATCCATTCCAAATGGAAACAGTTTTGAAGGAACACAAACACCAGGCATGCAACCCTAATTTTAGTATTAAATAAGATGGTGTACAAAAAAAAAATTATTCCTGTATGCTGTTCTGGCAGTCAAACAAATTGAAATCATCCAATGGGAAACAGTTTTTGAAGGGACACAAACACCAGGCATGAATACCTAATTTTAGTATTAATAAATGGTGTAAAAGACTGTGCATCAACGGTGGTAAACTTACTAAAGGTTTGTTTCCACAACATTTAATATCTATATTTTATTAAATGAATTATAACCCATAAAGTACTTGAACAATCCATCATCCATTCCTCCTTCCATTAGGACCATACTCTGTGCAGAGCATTGGTGCTGCCTTAAGCAGTCTCCTTGGCTATTTATTAAACAATGAAGAGCAATTGCTTCTTCTTGGCACCTTTCAAAAACCTTCCGTTTAGGCAGGACTGGAAAAAAAAAACTTTGCATCTCATGCCCCGTGGGCGAGTAACTGAGTTTCAGCATTCAGACAAATAATGAGGTGCCCAAACTGTTTGGTTAGTGCATTCGCAAGGAAAAAACTTAAAAGACCCTTCCCATGTCTATTTCTGAAGACTTTGCAGGGTAAAAAGGATTTCAATGAACCTCTCCTCATTACCCTCGCGAAGGAGAGAAAATTGCATTTGGGTCCGCTTGTTTGTTTTGTTGTTTGTTTTCCGCACAGAACTTCATGTTTTTTTCTCCGCAACCGTTGTTGGATGGTACGAAATTTCACCATTTATGCACCGACTCATATAGACGTTTAAGATAATTATGACGTCATGGTCACGTGGTGGGCAGCCATGTTGGAAAAATGGAAAAAACTTTGGACCTCTGTACTCTGAACTGCACAACGAAAAAATGAAACTTGGGCACATAGAAAGTATCCTCTAGGGGAATGGTGATTTTTTGTGATGTCATCGGTGGCTTCGTTATGACGTCATAATTGCATATGTAGAACGCTACATCCGTTAAGTATGAATTTTTTGATGGTCATCGAGGGATAATTGGTCACAAAAATTTTTTGATGACATCTCGGTCCACTTGATTCAGCAGCCATATTTGTTTTAAATAAAAACCTTCAAAAAATTTCTTCTCTGAAGTAGCTGAACAGAATCAAAGCAAACTTTACAGTATGCCCCACCTATCCTTCGGGAACAAAAGGTTTCACAACATATGACAATCAGGGCACATGATTGGCAGCCATATTGATTACCTAAACAAATAAAATCTTTTCTTCTCAAGAACAGCCTGGTGGAATTGAGGGGAAACTTCACATCAATATTCCATAAGAATGCATAGCTAGATGTTAAGAGAATAATTTATGTCCATGGTTTGGCAGCCAATATGGATTTGAAGAAATATGAATAACTGTTTTTCTGGAACCGACCTAATCAATCAATTAAACTCACAATTTCTGATCTAATTTAAGATGGGGAAATCAATTTTAAATTTCAACTTCATTGGGCACATTGTTGGCAAGTCAGAATTTATTAATTCTTTGATGGGGTTTTTTTAATTCGTTTTTTCTCTTTTTTTTAATCCCGGCTCACATGCTGTGCCTGGATGGTTTGAGGGTAGAGGATAGCAGCTGAAATGCAAATCCTATCCAGGTTCCTCCTGATGACTTCATTTTTCTTTTTACTTGTTTGGGTTCTCTGATTACTCCAATCAGGGACTGTCCTAATTGGTCTCAATTTGAATTTGAATTGAATTAAGTTTAAATCCCATCTGAATCAATTGAATAATAATAAAAAACGTCCTGGTCAGGGGTCAAGTGTGCATCAAAGTGGGGATCATCAAAGCAGGATGTCTTGGTAACTGGTCATCCTGCCAGCAGTTATAAAGTTGCGTTCTTAGTTATGTCTGATATTAATTACGTAACACACCAGTACACAAACGCCACAACAAAATACCACACAAATTCCACAAACACCACACAAAACTAACCAACACCACAACACACCACACAAACAGCCCCTGGCAAGGTCGTGAATCTCTGTCTTTTTCTTGTTATCCATCCGCCCCGGAGGGAGGAGCGGGATATTGAACGTTGTCGGTGTTGGATTCGCTATATATGCTAGATATCCCTTATTGTCGGGTTTTCTGGTGGTGTGGTGTGTGTGTGGTTGTGTTGTGTGTTGTGTGTTTGTGTGTGTGTGTGTGTGTGTCTGTTGCATGCGGGCCCACAAAGCATGAACCAGCGAACCGATTTCGAGAAACTTTGCCAACAGGTGCCATTGGGTGGGATGTGCGCATTTGAATTTCGTTTGGCCTAGCAACCACCCGTTGCTGTGCCAGCGCCGAAAACCGCGTACAGTATTTTCCGCGTACAAAACGCGTACAATTCGTCCTTTAGTTTGAATGTAGAGAATCGGACTTTTCGGAATTAAACGCTTGAGATATTTAGAAAATTTATGCTTGAGCCGATTTGATTGGGTTTTATTTTTCAAATGGTCGTCCTCAAAACGGGTTCCTATTCAACCGCATTTTATGAGGGCTAGGAAAGTGGGCGGGCTAAGGAAAGGGCGTGGTTTGAGAAGTGGGAGTGGCGAGAAATGGGAGTGGCGTAGGAAAGTGGGAGTGGGTAGGCAGTGGGAGTGGCGTAAGGAAAGTGGGAGTGGGTAGGAAGTGGGAGTGGCGTAGGAAAGTGGGAGTGGGCGTAGGAAGTGGAACGTGGCGTAGGAAATTGGTGCAGTGGCGTAGGAAGTGGGAGTGGCTTATGAAAATAAAATTGGTGTTGCTCAGGAGGTGTGGTCAAACAAGAGCATTGAGAGAAGTTAATCGGGTTTTTCGTGTGTGTGGTGTGTGGGTGTGTGTGTGTGTGTGTGTGTGTGTGTGTGTGTGTGTTGGTGGTGTGTGGTGGTCTGCAACGCGAGGCTCCACAGCACAAACCAGCAAATGATTATTTTTCAAATGGTAGTCCTTCAAAAATAGGGGTCTATTTACGTCATTTTTATGAGAGTGCAGTTGGCACAATCGGCAATAGAAAATCTTTCAGGCAGAGACCAATTGTATGTGAACATACGTCTTGGCAGAACTCGTCGCTGGGTCGGTCAGAGAAAAGCATCGATCCAGCGCTTGATCGTAAGCGAATCCTGTCGCCTACCTGCTTTTGTCTGTTGTTTTGTTTTTCTGTCTTCTGTTAGCAACTTTAACGGCAAACGCTTTAGCAAACACTATCAGAATTTAATCCACAGATGGGCAATGACCTTGACGACCCAATTAATTTTGGTCCAATTGGATCAAGGCAAGGTCACGAAAAATCAAAATCGTTTTCGCTCATGTACTTGTCAAAATGATCTTGATTTACTTCAAACTAAGCTTATAGAGAACCTTATTCTATTATGTACTTTATAATCCTACCACTTTCCATAGATGAAAAAATGCAATGTGTGAATGCCGGTAGGTCCGAAGTTTTGGGGTTCATGTCATTGGTCAAAATTACAAATTTTCTATAAAACTAAAAACTGGTTCAAATATTAAATTGACCCCAAAATAAACTTTTATGCCTGAAGGGGGGATTGTTATTTAATGTTTTATTTGCAGATCATATTTGTTTACCCCCACCGCTCCATGCTAAACTTTCAACGTCGTTCTGTCCCTTGAAATAATATTGACAATAGTGGGTAGAGTGGTCGAGTCCTTAAATAATGCTGCCCATCGTCACTAATACCCACTCCTGCTCTCCTCTATCTCTGTTGAGCACTCCCCCCCCCCCCCGACCCTCCCCCACCCCCTTTATTTCCACCACTCATTCACTTGTGTGCAATGTCTTCCTGTCCTTGTTCCCCTTTGATCCCTGCCATCTTCTGTGAACTGCTTGCCTCTGTCGTTTAATTCCCAATGAGCCTAGATTTCTATAAACAACAAGATTACCAGAAATTGCAAAAATATAAAATAAATATAAAGAGGGAATCATATATATTAAATAATATAGACTTTGAGACAATAGGGAATTAGAAGTCTGCTTGATGCACCTGCGATCCGTGACACAAATAGTCTGCATTTGATGTCTCGTGGGTGAGCTGATTGTTTATTTTGTAAAAAAAATTGTAAAATCTTAAAAGTTAGAACTAATTATGAGGGTGGTCAGAACAGTATATGTTAAAGTGGCAATCACCAACTCCAAAAACTCATGAACTCCCTCCCCTCCTCACCCCCTGCTCACCCCCTCCCAACTCCCCTTACCCTCCCTCTATTTTCTCAATTATAACATCACCACCTCCATTCCAAACTTTTCCCAGTAACGTATATAATACGTATACAGCTTCTAAACAGATCACTCTCTAATTATGACCATGCCCCATAAAAGGTATTTATCAATTATCAACAACGATTGTCTGTACATGATTTAGAGCCTTCATGTTCTCAGTTTGTTTTCCATCATATGCCAATACTTGTAAGCTTCTTCATCTGATTCTGGGCAAAAGCAAAGATTAAAAGAAATCCTCGAAGGTATTTGATGCCTGGTTTACCTTCTTATTTATGACTTTGCTTTCACTGTTCACATCATGAATGGTGCAGCAAGCTCCTTGAGTATGACACTTACCATCAACATTATCATCACGTGTTATCATGGTTTGCCTTTATTACTTCGAAATCTTTAGATTTCGTAATGATATTGATGACTTCCGTCCTTGTTTGTGTGTTGTTTGTGTGTGTTTGTGTGTTTGTTTGTAGGCACGATAACTCGGAACGGAAGAACTACCAATGTCAAATTACACCATGTGATCAGGAGGGTGATGGCTAGCGCTGATAGATTTTGGTCAAAATCGGTCAAAGTCAAGGTCACAGTTGAGGTCAAAAATAATTCCGTAAATTCATGTGGAGAATGGGGTTATTTTTGCTTCGGTCGACGTTACGAGTTCGTTTTTAACTTAGATTTTAATTTTGTCTTCGTTTTTGCGATCGCTTAGGACGCTTAACACTCGGTTTGTCAAAATTCTGGTAAAATCGGATGTTTTGGAGACGTTTTAAGATTGTATAAAAAAATATTTCACTTGTCGCGTCACGGCTCGTCACGTGGTGCAGCGCGCTCGAACAGACTGTCGTTGAGTCACGTAAAGGTTTTGCGTGTGCGCGCCGACGGTGTTTCGATAAAGATGGTGTTTAAAAGTCATTTTTTTATCCAATAAAGGTTATCGTCGCAATGCCTGACTCGCTAAGCCGTCGGATTTTAGTAGGATTGTTGGTGGATGGCCGAATATTGGTTTTGTGACTGATAAATAATGTTAAATAATTGCGTGGAGAAATGGAGATTTTTGCTTCGGTCGGACGTTACGATTTTTGATGGTTTGGTACAGAACATGTAGAAACTTCTGATTTGCATCGCTACCTTCTCTAGAGCAGCTTTTTAGACAAGGTCAGAGGTCGAGTTGACTACTTCCTAAGTACAGTCTATGACTGCTTGTTGCTTGTTTATCTGCTTTTTAATCGTATATATCAATCTTCATGAAACGTATTTAATTTTGCAAATTATTGGATTGGTTGGAGCCTCAACTTTTTACAGATCTCTCGGATATGTCAGAGCAAGTCGAGGAACATTATCGGGCAGAACAATCTGAGAAGGGTTCCATACTTGACCAAAGTGCATTGGGGGTAGAGTGGGTGGGAGAGTTGTAATAGTCCTGTCTGTCCATCTGGAAATCCCCTCATAAACAGTTGTTCTTGAAATGATGGGACCTGATGTCCACCAACGACTGGTACCGACGGATGGGTCTGATTTCTTGTCCATTGCTCCTCCGAGGAGGGGGGACATATTGATGTATCAGCGTGCATGCAAAAACACAAGGTGACAGTTTATAGTTGTGTGTCAGGATTCAAACCCAGCTAGAGAGCTCAGACCAGTGTGACATAGGTGTGAAATGCATAGTTGCAGATAAATACAGTTACAACCTTAAAATTTTTAACTACAGAGGGGAATTTTAAAAAATGTTTTTATCTTTTAAAAAGGAGGTTTTAGACCAGAAAAAAAAGCATGGCTCCTACTCCAGTGGCATCAGGACATTCAACTAGCATGGGGAACCACTGTAACACCGGCCGGAAACTATACGTATAAAAAGACTAACATCTGTGCCAAGTTCGCTGGTAAAGGACCATTGCTTCCTTGGGGGGGGGGCAAAGTGTCCAGCCCACCTGTTGGAAAAGTTTTCATACAGTTCAGGAAAGGCAAGCTGTGAAAACATGCAATTAACGCTTCCTCCAGTTTTGTTATACTGTTGCGAATCTGGAAGCCATGAGCACTCAACATAAGGTCCTATAGAACAGTTATATCGGTAAGTCTGTGTTTTAGTGAGGGTCCCGTCCTTGTTTAATGGGTGATAAATGTACATGCGCTGCGGTTATTTTAAAAGGTTAGGGTTTACATCACTCACAACAACTACGGCTCCTAACATCTACAACTACAAACACAATGCCAGCATCACCCTCACCTTCACTTCGCTCCTTCACCTCACTTCCTCCCACAGACCCATTGCCTACATGCGTGTCAGACGTACGTGGGCGGGGTCACGAAGACCTGACGTCTCTCTCGCCAATCCGGGGGGTGGGCGAGGTGGCCGTAAGTCGGTCAAAGGGCACAGACCAGGCTCCAAAGAGAGCAAACCTCTTCGGGGGCGGGGAATCGGGACACCCTGACACGCCCCCCGACCAATCATGGAGAGGCGACGGAGTCCCGGCGAATGAGTGCGCGGAGGGGTGAGACGGTTGCCCCCGCCCCGGCGGGGTAGGGGAATAAATAGACGGGACGGGCGGTGTTGAAGGTGGTTTCTTCTGTGTCGCGAAAGTCGTTGTCTTTGGTTGCCTGGTTCGTTGTCTTCTGGTCGCCTGGTCTCGTGTCTTCTGGTCTTCGGGTCTCGTGTCATCACTGGCGTGGTCGGGTGATCTGCTGGAGCTCGGAGAGGAGAATTTGCGCCCGTTCAAAAGCGCATCTCTCGAGGCTGGGGGAAGGCATCTCGTCGCTGGCGTGCTCTGGTTCCCAAACTCTGCTCGTATCTCCGGGCGCCTGTCTCCATCGCCTCTCGCTGGCGCCTGGTTCTTCGGACTGCATCGCGATGCTGGTTGGGTCGCTCGGATCGTCGAAGACCACACGAGGTGGACAGTCCATGTCCTTCTGGGTATCTGTGTGTGTCTGTCGGTGGGCCATCTTTAAGTAGGAATTGTTTAAGTGCTTGTGTAAATTTGCATTCTCCATTGTCATGAAACTCTGCCCTTACGTGCTTCCCTCGTTTCCCCGATTTACTGTGAATAAATTCCCCCATTTTTAAATGTATCAGCTCGTTTTTGTGTTTCTTCCATTGGCTTAGCACGGCGCGTGTTGGTGAATTACAAAGGCTGTTGCTACTGTAAATGTACATTTGGACCGACGGGACTTCGGCAACCATCCGCTCGAGTTGGAGCACGGGTCGGGCATTGCTAACGGCTCGACTTGTAGGTGCCGTCGAGGGTGTGAATACTCAGTAACTCACCACGTGGAATCTCTAGGTATTTTGAAGATTGGCAAATAACCTGTACCACGTGGTGGATTATTGACGATTCACGGTCCGGTAAGGGACCCGTACCTCTCGGAGTTTTTTCGAAAGTACGATCTAAATTCCGGGTGTTTACAGGGTTATTTGCCAATCTTCAAAATACCTAGAGATCCACGTGGTGAGTTACTGAGTATTCACACCCTCGACGGCACCCGTACAAGTCGAGCCGTTAGCATGCCCGACCCGTGCTCAACTCGAGCGGATGGTTGCCGAAGTCCCGTCGGTCCAAATGTACATTTACAGTAGCAAC
>CM068956.1:43762224-43786335 GCA_035128595.1 Eptatretus atami | reverse complement strand
CAAAGAGGGAGAGAATTCTCCATATCTCATAATAAAGCTTTGTTGAAAATTTGGATGACAAAAGCTCGAATGGTAAAAATGTACAGCCTGGACAGATAACACAGACAACACACACACACAGCACACACACCACACCACACACACACACACGCTGGGACTGGGGAAGGCTTTCACCTTCTGAAACCGTATATGGAGATCGAACCAACACACACACACACACACACAACACAGACCATACACACAATGCACACCACACTTGATTGCAACCCAATGTTTGTGCGACGGACTGACAGAATGCACTCAGTGGAGTGCGTACCTCCCAAGGCTAATTCAGTTTACTTACGTTTTTGTCTTCAGCTGACAGCCATATCTAGATCTGGACCTGAACCCAAAAATATCATCGGCATATTCTTGTCACCTCCCCAACACATCCACCTATTTTCGTCTGACTTCCACTCACAACTTTTTTCAGATATCGTGCTATATACAGTGAAAATCGATAAACGCTCACCGTGGGTCCAAAAGCACTAGGGCGTTATAAATGATACAAGCGCTATACTGATGGCAGTGGAAAAATATTATTTACATACAAACCAGAGCAAAAACGTGGACCATGTACGTCGCGCCATTTGGATTGTTGGGGTTGATGATGAAGCGGTCAAGTGAGTTTACAGGAGGATACGGATGCTATGCATGATTTGAATTGAATGATTTTTTGTTATCTCAGCTTACGCCATATACGGGAAAGGTGGAGAAATGACAGCTCGTGAGTATGTTCACACCACATTCAACTCAACACAGGGCGATGACAGCTTGAATTTTTTCGCCACTTAGTGCTATTTTGGAACTAACTTTGTCCTATTTTCTCACTTTTTTGCCTTAAACATGAAATAGTAGTATTTTTTTGGGGTCAAGGTGTATGAGCGTTATATCAGTACAAGGCGCTTAACGCTTACGTTATATCGATTTTCCACTGTATTGGTTTTTGGCCCCATCTCTCAATGGTGAAGAATTATTGTAAATTAAAAAAAATTCTCATATGCCAGATCCCGGATTGAATCTTCACCAAAAACCGCATCTATTCTTCTGTCATACAAACCCAACTCAGCACCAAATTTCTGGTCCGAATCCATGATAGCTTTTTGAGATATCCGCGCAACAATATCGTTTTCAGCCGGATCCTTTCAATGAATGAAGAATCACTTGCAAAGAATTCTCGAATCCGGATCTGGATTCGATCTTCACCAAAATGGAATCAATTTCGTCCTTGTCACACAACCAACCTGTTGTTCTGACATTATTTTTTTTGAACCGAGAGAAGGTGATGTACTTTTTTTTTGTTTCAAACTTGATGAAACCTCCACTTGTCCGTTTGGAATCGGTCCCTGTCATTTGTTGAAGCCGTTTGGTGTATATTCCTTGTTCTTGATATTTGGTATTGCATATAACTCGTTCTCATCCCAATTGAGTTTCCCTCCTTATTATCTACTTCTTCATGAGCCTTTCTACATACGCGTTTGTCTTGCACTTCTGATAGCACTGGAAGCGTTACCCATCATAACATGGCAGGGAACCATGGTGCCATTTTATGCGATTTTTAAAGTTAATTTGCTTCAAAGTATCGTTTTGCTCGGTAAAGACTATACACACCTGAAGCAAAAGTCGATAATCAGACACACAATGGATGATTCAAAAGTCTGCATTGGTTGGGAGAGAGGGACGTTTGGGGGCAGGTTGTACTGGGAAAAACCAACAACAGTAATCCGCCGTGCTATTGTTGTCCAAAACGGTGGTAGGATTCTTGTGCTGGGACTTTTGAATAGTTTTGGTGAATTGCAGACTGGACGTCATGGGGAGAACTCCTGGGAGAACTAAGAGAGATTGAGAAACTGCAGCTGTTGTGAATGTTTTTCTTGGTGCGCAAATCTAAATCCGCCGCACGAGAGTCTGACTTCTCACTTATTATGAACTTTTCTGCTGTCATGCAGCATTTAATAAGTTGGCGTGAGTTTGTCGTCTTCTGAACTCAATCTCGGATCAACAGCCATTGATTTTTTTTTTTTTCAAGGAACCATAAAAAGAACATTCAAATCAACCACCACAGAAAACATCTCGGGTTAATAGTTCTCGGCTGTGAATCTGCGGTGAAATGAAGGATACCAAGCGAGGGTTTACAAATTGTCTGATGACATGCTCCAAAAGCCTAATTTATGTAAGTGAAGCCGTAAAAAACTCGCCTTACATATATACTGCAGAAGGCTGACCAAAAAATTACAGAATGCACTTACTAACACGATTTGGGGAGTAATACGAATAGCCTGTGGCTTTAATGGTGACTCCAGGGCATGAATTCAATGAAATGCTTCTACACACTGATTTGAAATTTCAGATAAGATTTGTGTGTTAAATGCAGTTATGTGAAGGACATTATTAAACATTCTTTTCATGATTTCAGATTTTGCCCTGCTCCGCGAGCCTGGGATCGCTGAGAAGCCCTGCGAATCACGAAGATACCACGCAATCTACTGCAGTTGCTTTCAAGTTTGTTTTTTTATTACTCACTGGCACTCTGCTCAAAACTTGAACACATGTGAAGGCATATGCCATCTGATCCCACCCTTAGTCCTGCATGTTCCGATCATTGCTTTTTTCAATTGCTGGTGTATTAGTCTTGACTTGGCCGTCTGTAAATGGATACATTTGCAAAGTTTTTGCACATTTTCTTGAGGGATAGCCGTGTTTCACAAGTTCAACCTCTGATATCATCTGACTTTTGTGCGTTAATTTTAAGTGAAACACCAGCTTCATTTTAGATCAACCCAACAGGGGTAAATATGGAGCATACAATAGCATGTGAGTTGTTGCATTTTGATGGAAACTCTTCAATAGGCATGAACTTGAAGCAACAGAGAGATCCTGGTATTTGTGGCATAGATTATATGCACGTTATACAATCACAAGCAAAATAAAACTTGTATCATTCTTTGCTCACAATAACCTAACAAAAGGTCCTGGCAAGATCTCACAAAGCATGAGGCCAAAATACCCTGGCGCTTGTGTAGGAATGGTCTCTTTAATCACACGAAGTCGCACCATACTCATTTGGGCCCAAACTTTGAATAGCTATGAGTTCAATCCAGCACTTGAAACAATTTTTATATCATTCTGAAGGAGGGGCTGAGAACTCTTGACCTTTCCGTAATGGCATGTTGGCCAACAACCATTCATCAATGCAAAAAAAGTACTTCAAAGATATTCCAAGAGGCTGTCAGGTGAAGCTGCGCGACACTTGTGGTCATTCCAAGCTTTCACCGAGCGTGAGTTCATTATTGTTTGGATTGTGGACTCATCAGGAGAGAGAAGAGACAGGGAGATATGAAGATTGTTTCAAGCTTATTGACAGTCTCAATAAAATCATCCAGATTATCAAACTGGAATTGTTAATCATGTGAGGTTTTGAACCGTTCAGTCCCAAAAGCTCTCGTGAACAGTGGTCCAACAGGTCATTCAATCAGGTAAAGGAGACGAGGAAGATATTATATATATATATATTATATATACTATATATTATAATACTAGCTTGCACACTAAAACGACTCGCCGTCCACGATCCCCTATGAAATTGCTGTGGCACTTAGCAGACATGCGACAATGTTTGGGAAGTCTTGGCGTTCCATAGTACCACTTGATTTTGGCACAATGCCGTATTTTTGTCATTCCCATGTACGGTCTGTCGTCTGCTACCAGCTTTATGTTGTAAGCTGCTATCCTTGCATGTGCACGGGTATGCCCACGTAAATTAATATATATTATATATATATATATATATATATAATATATATTTATATACATATGTATATATAAATATATATATTATATATATATAATCGCCGTCTTACGAGTTCCATACACCGCATGTAAGTCCGAAGCATACTCCAACGAAGATACCCCGCACATCCTAATACAACGCTACAATGGCCCTTAAAAAACTTTTTGAGTGTAAACCTCAACCTCACTGATACAACTCCGGCGCCTCTTCTGCACTAATTAAGGTGATGCGACTCGCACGGCGATCCGCCGAGTCACCTCGTGCCGTGTAAGGTCAGACGCTACAAACGGCAAATCTACTCCGCGCCGGCAGCCCTTCCTCTTCGGCTAATGAGACGGCGCTCCAATGTCCCCTTATGTCATCTGCCGTAATTAGACGTAAAGGCAACAGTCGAGACAGTTGGCACGCGCCCACATGTCGCGTTATCCCCGCAATTTTGCGCCATTTTAAAACCCTTCTGGGCACCTGCCACGTGTGTGGTTGTGGAAGCGAAATTAAAGCAAGCAGAGGTGATATGAGTGGGAATTGTTTTCGTATTTTCTTTTCTATCATGTGCCAAGTCAGTAAACAATTTGTATGGCCAAGCGGTGTGATGTGTGTGTGTGTGTGGTGTGTGTGTGTGTTGTGGTGTGTGTGTGTGTGTGTGTGTGTGTGTTAGATGGTGGAAATGGAATCCTCCCAGGGCTTCAAAGTGTTCCACTTCATGGGTCAAGCTCTCTCTTGAAGGGTTTCTTTTTCTCAATTTTGTTCGCGAGGGTTCTTTTTCAAGATCGTCACTGAAGCCTTGGACAGCTTTTCATCTGTAGTTCGTTTGTAGGTGATAAATTCTCGAGATGCATTTTAAACTCTCTGCAAAGGATCTTCTTTATCATTCCCGATTGCTCATAACACTGGTACAAACGAATTTCGGTGCGCTCAGCTTCAAAAAAGATCTTTGACAATCAAAAATTTTTTTTTTTTTGAAGGGAAAAAAATTTTCCTTGGTATTTGGTCATTTTCTTGAATTCTTGATTGTTTTATGCAAAATTAGGTTTAGGCTCCAAATTTTTTTCATGGTTCTGTCTGTCTGTGAGTAGGATATCTCGGAGTTAAGAACGGATTCGGATAAAATTTGGTGCACAGTTTTTGGTGTATGACAAGAAAGAAGTGATTAGATTTTGGGAAATCAGAATACAATAAATTTTTCAATTTCCTAATGTGATTCTTCAATCATTGAGAGATGGGGCAAAACGTTATATAGCATGATATTTCCAAAAAAGTTGCAGATGGATTATGCAAAACTCTGTGTATGAGTTGGGTTGGTTGACAAAAACAAAGCCCGATTAGATTTTGGTTCAAGTCTGGATTCAGATCCGCCTATCAGTGAGATACAAAACGTCAACTGTTCAGCCCTGGAAGAGGTAAGTGCTCTAACTGAGTGCTTTCATGTTTTCTATGTTCATGCTTGACAAGATAATCCGGTCTGCATGAGCATTATGTCCTTGTTTTCAACATTACTGTTGGTTCACGTTTCCATGTCTTGTTCGAAATTGGGAATGCTGAAATTTTGCAGATTGTGCCAATTGGATTACTCTACAATACCTTGTTGTGCCTTTGTGTGTACAGCTGGTTCTGGAATATGGTTTTACATCCCGAAAGGAAGGTGGCTCATGCTTTCTGTTTCTCTTGTTTGCAAGAACCTTACCTGTCCCGATTGAACATCCCACACATGTGTGTGTGTGTGTGTGTGTGTGTGTGTGTGGTGTGTGTGTGTGTGTGTGTGTAAATGTGACAGACACTAGCGTTATTGTTTGTCACTAATTTTGACAGCACGAACTTACTACATTGTGTTTGGTAAAGCAGTACCCCTCACAGCAGTGGATCATCTTTTTCCATCCAGTTCGGAGGGATGAACCGTTTTTGTGTGATTATATTTCGTTATTGAGCAATGGCAAATAATCAATTGATGCAGCCAAAGTGTAGGGAAGGCTTTTCTTTATGCCACATAGGAAATGCCATATAAGGAGAGTGTATGTATGGGTGTGGATGACCGCTAATCATGTAATAACGAAGGGGGAACTTGATGTGGTTGGAGGAATTCCATCCTGCACAGTTGGCATACAAATGTTATAAATTTAATTACAGCGCGGCGATATCGCGCTGTTATTTAATTGGGGCTATTTGTCCTGTGTTTTAATTGTTGGGTGTGAATGTGGCGGAGTATTGCCGGTGGTTGTTGGGCGGAGATTGCCAGGGTGTATTGTGGGCGGAGATTGCCGGGTGAATTGTGGGCGGGGGTTAATGGCGGAAGAGCACGTTTTTTTGTGCTGGAATAAGTTTTCTGTGTGACGGCCGGAAGTTGATTTTCTGAGCAGGAAGTGATAATCTTCCTGTTCCGTTAGGTTTTGACGTGAGCGTTGTTAACTCGTCGTTGGCTATTCCTGTCCTGTTCTTCCATCACGTCTTCTGTCACACTTATTGCCGCGTACGTCCCTTTGTCTGAGGGCTAATATAATAGAAATTTGTCCAACCTCCACAACTTTTCCATCATGCATGCTAAATTTCGCTGTCTACATTTACAATTTTTATAACTGCAAAATTGTTTCATCATTTCTAACTCTCGACTTTTTACTGCCCCAGCCGCGCGATATCGAAGTATCGCTTCTTGTTTAACTTCTTTCTAATTAATTTACTTTTTAACTATGTCGTATTTCTAATTAATTGCATTGGTATAGTAACCATTCACTTGAAAAAGATATTCTTATTAATTCAAATTAATGATTCAATACAGTATGGTATGGAAAATGAGTTAAGACCATTCATTACCAAGTTACCAACTCTAAAGCTAACACAACAAGCTACGAACAATATAAACTATATTAAAGCTATCATCTTAAAAGCAAATAAGCTCCTACAATCTAAACAACATTCCGAAAGGTCTCAATCTCTAAGCTAAACTAGCTTACCTAACAAATCCAAACTACATTACCCAAGCTACATCTCTCATGCTACAACAAGCTACCAACTATGAACAATGAACAATCAGAACTCATTACAAAGCTATCATCTCTCAAGCTACAAACAAGCTACCAACAATCATAAAAATACATTACAAGCTATCTCGCTAAAGCTCAAACAAAGCTTACCATACGAACATGAACAATCTAAACACAATACAAGTTATCATCTCTCAAGCTACAACAAGCTTCCAACATCAAAACTAATTACAAGCTATCAATCTCCAAACCACAACAAGCCACCTGCAAATCTAACTACATAGAAGCTGTGGCCTCAAACCTCCAAACAAGCTACTACAATCTGAATTACCTTACGAGCTCTCAGTCTCTAAAACTTTCAAAACAGGCCACCAACATGAACATGACAATCTAAACGAGTGAAGTCGATGGCATCATTGCAATCCACACGCTTCTTACCTAAAGCAAAGATGAAAGATGGCAAACAGTTCCACCAAGAATGACCAATATTAAAGTTTGAATTAAAAATTATTCTGTTTTGACCCTGTGACTCTAAGTTCCAATCCTTGGGACAGTGAACAGGGGTTCAAATAAAAAAAATCGTTACCTATTTCATGCATCCCCCAATGTTGATTGCAGATTCAAAGTTTAATTTTTAAAATGTTCAATAACGTGTCCCGTAATTGATTATTTTGGTGTTTTGACCTTTTCCCCCTTTCCAACCGATTCCAAGGCTCAGGAGGCCAGCAAAAAATCATATGGCTTTTGCATTTTCTTGCATGTGATGATCATAATTACCAGATTGGTCATTTATAACAACTGTTTAGGAGGGGATAGCCGGGGACGACAAGAACAGACAGACAAACTCAATTACAATCCCCACCCACCCCACCCATTTATTTTTTCAAGGCGTGGGGATAATTACTCAGAGCCAGCAACTGGAGAATTTTTGATAATTACTCAGGCAGCAACTGGAGAAGTGTTTTCATCAAAATGGAAATCCGGATTGAACGATGTATTAGAAAGAGACTATTTATGGTCGACCTAAATGAACTGGATCCTCCTATATTAATTTGCAATCTGCTCACTGCTTCAACACCATACAAAATTTTAACAAGAAAAGACCAATCAGAGATTTGCAATCCCCACGAGGAACTTGTTTTGTTTGTGTAGTTTGTGTGGGTTCGTGTACGTGTGTTTTTCATAATTACTAGCATAACCGGCTCCTGCGCGCGACATGTTGGGTTGAGTGTGTTTGAGAAAGGAACTGATGCAGAGTATCAGTAGTAATTTTACTTTAATGCGTAAAGTGGAATCGATTCACTGTTTCAGAAACCATTTATTTTACTTTTTTTGTACCATGCACCTCATATTGGTCTTTGAGAAAAATGGTAAACCGAATATCACGTTACTCGAGCGCGAAAAAGTCCAAGATAGCGCGACACGAAACCCACAAACTCAGAAATAATATACAAGATAAGATAAGATATAATTAGAACCTGACATAATTACTTTATAACATAAAAATAGAGACATAATTAGAACTGCTACTTTATAACTCTGGTAGTGATGACTGGTTACCAAGACGTCCCGCTTTGAATCAACCCCGCTTTTGATCGGACACCTGACCTGACCCATGAGTTTTCATTATTATTCAATTGTATTTAGAATGCGGATTAAAATAAATTCAATTCAAATCCAAATGGAAGAACCAAATAGGAACGATCAAATAAGGTATTGGAGTCCATCAGAAGGAACCGAATAAGTAAAAAATCAAAGATGAAAGTCATCAAAGGAGGGTCTGGGATAGGAATTCGCATTTTCAGCTGCTTCTCCTCCATACTCAAACCATCCAGGCACAGCCAAGTGAGCCTTACAACAATAATAAATAAAAGCCCTGATCAAGGAATTAATAATTCCTGGCTGCCAGACATGTCCGATCAAGTTGATAATTTATACAAGTATTCCTGATAATGATTTGGATCAACTTGTGGAAGTTTCACACGTCGATTGATTAAGCGGTTTCCAGAGAAATCATTATTTAAATATTTTTCTTTTTATCCAATATGGCTGCCAAACCAGTGACTGAAATGAATTTTCCTCCTTAACAAAATTGTACATGCTGCCTTGGGGAACATTTGGTGTGAAGTCTTCCCCTCGATCTGTCCCAGCTGTTCTGGTGAAAGAGTTTTTTATATGTTGTTCAGGGTATAGTCCAATATGGCTGCCAAACCATGTGACTTGTGATATCCAATGATGAGTGAACCTTTTGTTCTCATTGATATGACAATCGTATGGTGTAAAGTTTCGCCTTGATTGTTCAGCCATTTTTCGGAGAAGATTTTTTGAAGTTTTAAACAAAAAATACAATGTGGCCCGAATCACGTGACAGATGATGTCATACATAAATTTTTGGTGGACCTTATGCATCCCTAAGATGACCTCAAATTTTTCATACGTCGGGATGTGGAATTCTACAATATGCATTATGAGCACAAACAAGGCACCTATAACATCATTAAAATATCACATTCTCAATGAGGATACTTGCGTGTGCAAGTTTTCAATTTTTTTCCTTGGTGCGGTTCAGAGCGATACGGGTCCAAAGTTTTTCTGTTTTTCCCCAACAGGTTGCCACACCACGTGACCTATGACTGCATAGATTATCCATTAAAAACATTCTACATGAGAGTCGCACCAATGGTGAAATTTCGTCTCAATCCAACCAAGCGGCTTGTTGAGAAAAACAATGAAAAGTTCTGTGCGGACAAAGAAACAAAGAAACAAAGCAAACAAACGGACCCAAATGCAATACCCTCCATCCTTCGGCGAGGTAATTATGGACGCTAGGCATCGAAAAGATACAAATAATAAAACAAACAGTTTCAAATGGAGCACCTCGCTGACAGTAAGCATTTAAATTGCATCAAAAGTGCAATAAATGTGAAAGTTGTTGTTCCAGCTTGCCGATGGATAATAGAAGATTATTTGCATTTGCATCTCCATCACATCCCACATGCATGAATCCCTTGCAGGTCGAACAACTTCTAAGTTTAAAGTGATACTTTACGACCTATGGCGTTTTATGCACCATTTAAATACTTTGTTCCATCATGTTTGATCAAAAGTTATAAAGTCAAATTTGCACAAGACTTTAAATAGACCTGTGTATGGTTGTAAATAAAATCAATCGGAACTACAACGAATCATGGATTTAAATCTTTATAGTAATTTAGAAAAGTATATCTGAATAGCAAGATAAAAAATTTTTTTAGGGTTGGTCTGTCAGAATGGTTTGGATGGAAACATAATTTCAATGATTTTCAATCACCCCACACCCAAATCCCCAAACCCAAACGTCCTTAAAAAAAAATCCTGAAACAACCTTGTCATCCACACCTTTGCAATCTCTGCTTTCACAGTCGGCTTAATTCAATGTTTCGGCTGTTTAGAAGGAGGATTCTCTGCTGCCCTGTGATTTAATCACATAATGTTACAATCTTTTATTACATCACGGCGCGCATGAGCGAAAAGCGAGGTTAAGCCAATGGTTCAGCTTTGGTTTGCTGTCCCGACAGACGTCAGTCTCTGATCGGACCTACTTAATCTAAAATTGAATTTCATATTTTTTTTTGAACATTGTCGACCACGAATCAGATAACAGAATGAGAACATGAAACCTGGAACCTGAAGTTTGCAGTACTTTAGCTCTGAAAATGCAAAATGTACATTATGTTACAAAAGTCATGTTACTTACCTCCTGATCATCATCTACCCTGATACTTTCATATATAAATGTTCATGTTAATCTTAATATTATGTTAACTTAATCCAACAATTAATAATTAATGTATTAATGTTAGCCCTTCCTCTTGTGTGGAACATTATATTAATTTATCAAGTAGCAGAAGGGTAAGGAATTTGTAACCACCCTGTACCAGAACCCTCATTCCAATTGTGTATGCGTGTAGTGATAAGGGTTAAAAAAAAAAAAAAAAAATTAATTCTGTATGCCTGTCTGGCAGTCGAACAAAATTGAAAATCCATTCCAAATGGAAACAGTTTTGAAGGAACACAAACACCAGGCATGCAACCCTAATTTTAGTATTAAATAAGATGGTGTACAAAAAAAAAATTATTCCTGTATGCTGTTCTGGCAGTCAAACAAATTGAAATCATCCAATGGGAAACAGTTTTTGAAGGGACACAAACACCAGGCATGAATACCTAATTTTAGTATTAATAAATGGTGTAAAAGACTGTGCATCAACGGTGGTAAACTTACTAAAGGTTTGTTTCCACAACATTTAATATCTATATTTTATTAAATGAATTATAACCCATAAAGTACTTGAACAATCCATCATCCATTCCTCCTTCCATTAGGACCATACTCTGTGCAGAGCATTGGTGCTGCCTTAAGCAGTCTCCTTGGCTATTTATTAAACAATGAAGAGCAATTGCTTCTTCTTGGCACCTTTCAAAAACCTTCCGTTTAGGCAGGACTGGAAAAAAAAAACTTTGCATCTCATGCCCCGTGGGCGAGTAACTGAGTTTCAGCATTCAGACAAATAATGAGGTGCCCAAACTGTTTGGTTAGTGCATTCGCAAGGAAAAAACTTAAAAGACCCTTCCCATGTCTATTTCTGAAGACTTTGCAGGGTAAAAAGGATTTCAATGAACCTCTCCTCATTACCCTCGCGAAGGAGAGAAAATTGCATTTGGGTCCGCTTGTTTGTTTTGTTGTTTGTTTTCCGCACAGAACTTCATGTTTTTTTCTCCGCAACCGTTGTTGGATGGTACGAAATTTCACCATTTATGCACCGACTCATATAGACGTTTAAGATAATTATGACGTCATGGTCACGTGGTGGGCAGCCATGTTGGAAAAATGGAAAAAACTTTGGACCTCTGTACTCTGAACTGCACAACGAAAAAATGAAACTTGGGCACATAGAAAGTATCCTCTAGGGGAATGGTGATTTTTTGTGATGTCATCGGTGGCTTCGTTATGACGTCATAATTGCATATGTAGAACGCTACATCCGTTAAGTATGAATTTTTTGATGGTCATCGAGGGATAATTGGTCACAAAAATTTTTTGATGACATCTCGGTCCACTTGATTCAGCAGCCATATTTGTTTTAAATAAAAACCTTCAAAAAATTTCTTCTCTGAAGTAGCTGAACAGAATCAAAGCAAACTTTACAGTATGCCCCACCTATCCTTCGGGAACAAAAGGTTTCACAACATATGACAATCAGGGCACATGATTGGCAGCCATATTGATTACCTAAACAAATAAAATCTTTTCTTCTCAAGAACAGCCTGGTGGAATTGAGGGGAAACTTCACATCAATATTCCATAAGAATGCATAGCTAGATGTTAAGAGAATAATTTATGTCCATGGTTTGGCAGCCAATATGGATTTGAAGAAATATGAATAACTGTTTTTCTGGAACCGACCTAATCAATCAATTAAACTCACAATTTCTGATCTAATTTAAGATGGGGAAATCAATTTTAAATTTCAACTTCATTGGGCACATTGTTGGCAAGTCAGAATTTATTAATTCTTTGATGGGGTTTTTTTAATTCGTTTTTTCTCTTTTTTTTAATCCCGGCTCACATGCTGTGCCTGGATGGTTTGAGGGTAGAGGATAGCAGCTGAAATGCAAATCCTATCCAGGTTCCTCCTGATGACTTCATTTTTCTTTTTACTTGTTTGGGTTCTCTGATTACTCCAATCAGGGACTGTCCTAATTGGTCTCAATTTGAATTTGAATTGAATTAAGTTTAAATCCCATCTGAATCAATTGAATAATAATAAAAAACGTCCTGGTCAGGGGTCAAGTGTGCATCAAAGTGGGGATCATCAAAGCAGGATGTCTTGGTAACTGGTCATCCTGCCAGCAGTTATAAAGTTGCGTTCTTAGTTATGTCTGATATTAATTACGTAACACACCAGTACACAAACGCCACAACAAAATACCACACAAATTCCACAAACACCACACAAAACTAACCAACACCACAACACACCACACAAACAGCCCCTGGCAAGGTCGTGAATCTCTGTCTTTTTCTTGTTATCCATCCGCCCCGGAGGGAGGAGCGGGATATTGAACGTTGTCGGTGTTGGATTCGCTATATATGCTAGATATCCCTTATTGTCGGGTTTTCTGGTGGTGTGGTGTGTGTGTGGTTGTGTTGTGTGTTGTGTGTTTGTGTGTGTGTGTGTGTGTGTCTGTTGCATGCGGGCCCACAAAGCATGAACCAGCGAACCGATTTCGAGAAACTTTGCCAACAGGTGCCATTGGGTGGGATGTGCGCATTTGAATTTCGTTTGGCCTAGCAACCACCCGTTGCTGTGCCAGCGCCGAAAACCGCGTACAGTATTTTCCGCGTACAAAACGCGTACAATTCGTCCTTTAGTTTGAATGTAGAGAATCGGACTTTTCGGAATTAAACGCTTGAGATATTTAGAAAATTTATGCTTGAGCCGATTTGATTGGGTTTTATTTTTCAAATGGTCGTCCTCAAAACGGGTTCCTATTCAACCGCATTTTATGAGGGCTAGGAAAGTGGGCGGGCTAAGGAAAGGGCGTGGTTTGAGAAGTGGGAGTGGCGAGAAATGGGAGTGGCGTAGGAAAGTGGGAGTGGGTAGGCAGTGGGAGTGGCGTAAGGAAAGTGGGAGTGGGTAGGAAGTGGGAGTGGCGTAGGAAAGTGGGAGTGGGCGTAGGAAGTGGAACGTGGCGTAGGAAATTGGTGCAGTGGCGTAGGAAGTGGGAGTGGCTTATGAAAATAAAATTGGTGTTGCTCAGGAGGTGTGGTCAAACAAGAGCATTGAGAGAAGTTAATCGGGTTTTTCGTGTGTGTGGTGTGTGGGTGTGTGTGTGTGTGTGTGTGTGTGTGTGTGTGTGTGTTGGTGGTGTGTGGTGGTCTGCAACGCGAGGCTCCACAGCACAAACCAGCAAATGATTATTTTTCAAATGGTAGTCCTTCAAAAATAGGGGTCTATTTACGTCATTTTTATGAGAGTGCAGTTGGCACAATCGGCAATAGAAAATCTTTCAGGCAGAGACCAATTGTATGTGAACATACGTCTTGGCAGAACTCGTCGCTGGGTCGGTCAGAGAAAAGCATCGATCCAGCGCTTGATCGTAAGCGAATCCTGTCGCCTACCTGCTTTTGTCTGTTGTTTTGTTTTTCTGTCTTCTGTTAGCAACTTTAACGGCAAACGGCTTTAGCAAACACTATCAAATTTAATCACAGCATGGGCAATGACCTTGACAGACCCATTAATGTTTGGGTCCAATTGGATCAAAGGCAAGGTCAGAAAAATCAAAATCGTTTTTCGCTCATTACTTCGTCAAAAATGATCTTGATTTACTTCAAACTAGCTTATAGAAACCTTATTCTATTTGTCACTTTAAATCTACCACTTTCCTAGATGAAAAAATGCATATGTGTGAAGCGGTAGGGTCCCGAAGATTTTGGGGTTATGTCGATTGGTCAAAATTACAAATTTTCTATAAAACTAAAACATGGTTCAAATATTAATTTGATCCCCAAAATAACTTTATGCCTGAATGGGTGGGATTTTATTTTAATGTTTTTATTTGCAGATCATATTTGTTACCCCTCACCGCTCCATGCTAACTTTCAACGTCGTTCTGTCCCTTGAAATAATATTGACAATAGTGGGTAGAGTGGTCGAGTCCTTAAATAATGCTGCCCATCGTCACTAATACCCACTCCTGCTCTCCTCTATCTCTGTTGAGCACTCCCCCCCCCCCCCGACCCTCCCCCACCCCCTTTATTTCCACCACTCATTCACTTGTGTGCAATGTCTTCCTGTCCTTGTTCCCCTTTGATCCCTGCCATCTTCTGTGAACTGCTTGCCTCTGTCGTTTAATTCCCAATGAGCCTAGATTTCTATAAACAACAAGATTACCAGAAATTGCAAAAATATAAAATAAATATAAAGAGGGAATCATATATATTAAATAATATAGACTTTGAGACAATAGGGAATTAGAAGTCTGCTTGATGCACCTGCGATCCGTGACACAAATAGTCTGCATTTGATGTCTCGTGGGTGAGCTGATTGTTTATTTTGTAAAAAAAATTGTAAAATCTTAAAAGTTAGAACTAATTATGAGGTGGTCAGAACAGTATATGTTAAAGTGGCAATCACCAACTCCAAAAACTCATGAACTCCCTCCCCTCCTCACCCCCTGCTCACCCCCTCCCAACTCCCCTTACCCTCCCTCTATTTTCTCAATTATAACATCACCACCTCCATTCCAAACTTTTCCCAGTAACGTATATAATACGTATACAGCTTCTAAACAGATCACTCTCTAATTATGACCATGCCCCATAAAAGGTATTTATCAATTATCAACAACGATTGTCTGTACATGATTTAGAGCCTTCATGTTCTCAGTTTGTTTTCCATCATATGCCAATACTTGTAAGCTTCTTCATCTGATTCTGGGCAAAAGCAAAGATTAAAAGAAATCCTCGAAGGTATTTGATGCCTGGTTTACCTTCTTATTTATGACTTTGCTTTCACTGTTCACATCATGAATGGTGCAGCAAGCTCCTTGAGTATGACACTTACCATCAACATTATCATCACGTGTTATCATGGTTTGCCTTTATTACTTCGAAATCTTTAGATTTCGTAAGATATTGATGACTTCCGTCCTTGTTTGTGTGTTGTTTGTGTGTGTTTGTGTGTTTGTTTGTAGGCACGATAACTCGGAACGGAAGAACTACCAATGTCAAATTACACCATGTGATCAGGAGGGTGATGGCTAGCGCTGATAGATTTTGGTCAAAATCGGTCAAAGTCAAGGTCACAGTTGAGGTCAAAAATAATTCCGTAAATTCATGTGGAGAATGGGGTTATTTTTGCTTCGGTCGACGTTACGGTTCGTTTTTAACTTAGATTTTAATTTTGTCTTCGTTTTTGCGATCGCTTAGGACGCTTAACACTCGGTTGTCAAAATTCTGGTAAAATCGGATGTTTTGGAGACGTTTTAAGATTGTATAAAAAAATATTTCACTTGTCGCGTCACGGCTCGTCACGTGTGCAGCGCGCTCGAACAGACATGTCGTTGAGTCACGTAAAGGTTTTGCGTGTGCGCGCTCGACGGTGTTTCGATAAAGATGGTGTTTAAAAGTCATTTTTTTATCCCAATAAAGGTTATCGTCGCATGCCTGACTCGCTAAGCCGTCGGATTTATAGTAGGATTGTTGGTGGATGGCCGAATATTCGGTTTTGTGACTGATAAATAATGTTAAATAATTGCGTGGAGAAAGTGGAGATTTTTGCTTCGGTCGGACGTTACGATTTTTGATGGTTTGTAAGAACATCGTAGAAACTTCTGATTTGCATCGCTACCTTCTCTAGAGCAGCTTTTTAGACAAGGTCAGAGGTCGAGTTGACTACTTCTAAGTACCAGTCATATGACTGCTTGTTTGCTTGTTTATCTGCTTTTTAATCGTATATATCAATCTTCATGAAACGTATTTAATTTTGCAAATTATTGGATTGGTTGGGCCTCAACTTTTTACAGATCTCTCGGATATGTCAGACAAGTCGAGAACATTATCGGGCAGAACCAATCTGAGAAGGGTTCCATACTTGACCAAAGTTGCATTGGGGGTAGAGTGGGTGGGAGAGTTGTAATAGTCCTGTCTGTCCATCTGGAAATCCCCTCATAAACAGTTGTTCTTGAAATGATGGGACCTTGATGTCCACCAACGACTGGTACCGACGGATGGGTCTGATTTCTCTGTCCATTGCTCCTCCGAGGAGGGCGGACATATTGATGTATCAGCGTGCATGCAAAAACACAAGGTGACAGTTTATAGTTGTGTCAGGATTCAAACCCAGCTAGAGACTCAGAACCAGTGTGACATAGGTGTGAAATGCATAGTTGCAGATAAATACAGTTACAACCTTAAAATTTTTAACTACAGAGGGGAATTTAAAAAATGTTTTTATCTTTTAAAAAGGAGGTTTAGACCAGAAAAAAAGCATGGCTCCTACTCCAGTGGCATCAGGACATTCAACTAGCATGGGGAACCCACTGTAACACCGGCCGGAAACTATACGTATAAAAAGACTAACATCTGTGCCAAGTTCGCTGGTAAAGGACCATTGCTTCCTTGGGGGGGGGGCAAAGTGTCCAGCCCACCTGTGGAAAAGTTTTCATACAGTTCAGGAAAGGCAAGCTGTGAAAACATGCAATTAACAGCTCTCCAGTTTGTTATACTGTTGCGAATCTGGAAGCCATGAGCACTCAAACATAAGGTCCTATAGAACAGTTATATCGGTAAGTCTGTTTTTAGTGAGGGTCCCCGTCCTTGTTTAATGGGTGATAATGTACATGCGCTGCGGTTATTTTAAAGGTTAGGGTTTTACATCCACTCACAACAACTACGGCTCCTAACATCTACAACTACAACACAATGCCAGCATCACCCTCACCTTCACTTCGCTCCTTCACCTCACTTCCTCCCACAGACCCATTGCCTACATGCGTGTCAGACGTACGTGGGCGGGGTCACGAAGACCTGACGTCTCTCTCGCCAATCCGGGGGGTGGGCGAGGTGGCCGTAAGTCGGTCAAAGGGCACAGACCAGGCCTCCAAAGAAGCAAACCTCTTCGGGGGCGGGGAATCGGGAACCCTGACACGCCCCCCGACCAATCATGGAGAGGCGACGGAGTCCCGGCGAATGAGTGCGCGGAGGGTGAGACGGTTGCCCCCGCCCCGCGGGGTAGGGGAATAAATAGACGGGACGGGCGGTGTGAAGGTGGTTGTCTTCTGTGTCGCGAAGTCGTTGTCTTTGGTTGCCTGGTTCGTTGTCTTCTGGTCGCCTGGTCTCGTGTCTTCTGTCTTCGGGTCTCGTGTCATCACTGGCGTGGTCGGGTGGATCTGCTGGAGCTCGGAGAGGAAGAATTTGCGCCCGTTCAAAAGCGCATCTCTCGAGGCTGGGCGGAAGGCATCTCGTCGCTGGCGTGCTCTGGTTCCCAACTCTGCTCGTATCTCGCGGGCGCCTGGTTCCTCCATCGCCTCTCGCTGGCGCCTGGTTCTTCGGACTGCATCGCGATGCTGGTTGGGTCGCTCGGATCGTCGAAGACCACACGAGGTGGACAGTCCATGTCCTTCTGGGTATCTGTGGTGTCTGTCGGTGGGCCATCTTTAAGTAGGAATTGTTTAAGTGCTTGTGTAAATTTGCATTCTCCATTGTCATGAGAACTCTGCCCTTACGTGCTTCCCTCGTTTCCCCGATTACTGTGAATAATTCCCCCTTTTTAAATGTATCAGCTCGTTTTTGGTTTCTTCCATTGGCTTAGCACGGCGCGTGTTGGTGAATTACAAAGGCTAATGGGGAATTTATTCACAGTAATCGGGGAAACGAGGGAAGCACGTAAGGGCAGAGTTATCATGACAAATGGAGAATGCAAATTTACACACAAGCACTTAAACAATTCCTACTTAAAGATGGGCCCACCGACAGACACACACAGATACCCAGAAGGACATGGACCTGTCCACCTCGTGTGGTCTTCGACGATCCGAGCGACCCAAGCCAGCAATCGCGATGCAGTCCGAAGCACCAGCGCAGCGAGAGGCGTGGGAGGAACCTAGGCGCCCGTGAGAATAGGAGAAGAGTTGGGAACCAGAGCACGCCAGCGACGAGATGCTTCCGCCCAGCCTCGGAGAGAATGCGCTTTTGAACGGGCGCAAATATCTTCTCCGAGCTCCAGCAGATCCACACCGACCAGCGCTCAGTGATGACACGGACGCCCGAAGACAGAAGACACGAGACCAGGCGACCAGAAGACAACGGCCAGGCAACCAAAGACAACGACTTTCGCGACCAGACAGACAACCACCCTTTAACACCGCGCCGTCCCGTCTATTTATTCGCCCCTACCCCGCGGGGCGGGGGCACCGTCTCACCCCTCCGCGCACTCATTCGCCGGGACTCCGTCGCCTCTCCATGATTGGGTCGGGGGGCGTGTCGGGGTGTCCCGATTCCCCCGCCCCCCGAAGAGGCTTGCTTCTCTTGGAGGCCTGCGTCTGTGCCCTTTGACCGACTTAGCGGCCATCCCCACACCCCCGGATGGCGAGAGAGAACCGTCAGGTCTTCGGAATCCCGCGCCCACGTACGTGTCTGACAACGATGTAGGCAATGGCGTCTGGTGGGAGGAAGTGAGGTGAAGGAGGCGAAGTGAAGGTGAGGGTGATGCTGGCATTGTTGTTGGTATTTTTGTAGAATTAGGAGCCTTTTAGTTGTTGTGAAGTGGATGTAAAACCCTAACCTTAAAATAACTCGCAGCGCATGTACATTTATCTTCACCCATTAAACAAGGACGGGGACCCTCACTAAAAACAAAGCTTACCGATATAACTTGTTCTATAGGACCTATATGTTTGAGTGCTCATGGGCTTCCCAGATTCAGCAACAGTATAACAAAACTGGAGAGCTGTTAATTGCAATGTTTTTTCACATACCTTGCTTTCCTGAACTGTATGAAACTTTTTCCCAACAGGTGGGCTGACACTTTGCCCCTCCCCCCAAGGAAGGCAATGGTCTTTAACAAGCGAACTGGCACAGATTTAGTCTTTTTCATATACGTATAGTTTCCGGCCGGTGTTCTACCATGTGGTTCCCCATGCTAGTTGAATGTCCTGATTCCATCTGGGATGTAGGAGCCATGCTTTTTTTTTTCTCGGATCTAAACGTCCTTTTTAAACAGATAAAAACATTTTTTTAATTAATTTCCCCTCTGGTATGTTTATAAATTTTAAGGTTGTAACTGTATTTATCCTGCAACTATGCATTTCACACCTACTGTCACACTGGCTCTTGAGCTCTCTAGCCTGGGTTTGAATCCTGACACAACTATGAACTGTCACCTTTGGTGTTTTTTTGCAAATGCACCGCTGATACAGTGCAAATATGTCCGCCGCCTCCCTCGGACAGGAGCAATGGACAGAAGAATAGACCATGCCGTCGGTACCAGTCGTTGGTGGACACAGGTCGCATCATTTCAAGAACAACTGTTTTTATGAGGGATTTCTAGAATGGGGACAAGACAGAGACATTACAACTCTCCCACCCACTCTAAAACCGCTACCCCATGCAAACCTTTGTCAATGTATGGCAACCTTCTCAGATTGGTTCTGCCCGATAAATGTTCCCTCGACTTGTCTGACATGTCGCGAGAGATCTGTAAAAAGTATGAGCCGTCAACCAATCCAATACATTGCAAAATAAATACGTTTCATGAAGATTATATATCGATTAAAAGCAGATAAACAAGCAAACAAAGCAGTCATAGACTGGTACTTTACGAAATAGTCAACTTTGAACCTCTGACCTTGTCTAATAAAGCTGTCCTCTAGAGAAGGTAGCGATGCGAAATCAGAAGTCTACGCTGATTTCTGTACCATAATCGCATCCAAAAATCGTAACGTCCGAACGCTGTAGCAAAAATCCTCCATTTTCTCCTCCTTTCTCGCATCACGCAATTTATTTAATATTATTTTATTCAGTCAACAAAACCGAATATTAATTCGGAGATCCATCCACGCAACATCTTTTTCATAATCCGACGGCTTAGCCGAGTCAGGCATTGCGACGATAACCTTTATTCGGATAAAAAATGACTTTTTAAAACAACCATCTTTATCGAAACGACCGTCAGCGCGCCACACGCAAAAAACCTTTACGTGACTCAACGCATGTCCTGCTCGAGCGCAGCTGGCACCCGTGACGACCGTGTACGCGACATAGTGAAATATTTTTTTATTACAATCTTAAAACTTCCAAAACATCCGATTTTTTACCATGAATTTGTGACAACCGAGTGTTAAGCCGTCCTAAAGCGATCGAAAAACCGAAGACAAAATTAAAATCTAAGTTTAAGAAACGAACTTTTTTTCTCCGAGAGACATGTTTTCTGCACTCTGCACGAAAGGGTGGAATTATTTTTGGGTGGGACCAGAAGATGGTCAATTTGTATTAACAAATATGGAGCAAAAAGATGCCATTTTAAACTGTTTTCCACCACCATTTCACGCACAATAAATCTTTATTTATGGTTATTCCATCTTATCGCGTATTGACATGACCGGCAGTCTAGATCGGGCTTTGTTTTGAGTAACTACTTTTGTTCCCACGAGAGTATTGTATCACTCATAAGGGATTAAAGAGTTGCGAGTCATGTAGCGGTGACAGGCGATATGGCAGTCCAAATTTTGCTCATTTAACATCAGGAATGATTTTAAAACTCTTTCCCGGGAACTCTTTTTCCGGTCGATTCATGACGCGGAAAACGATGATATCGTTTGGTTATTTAATTATTTATTTTCCAGCATTTTTATACCTTCGTCAAAGTGAATTTATTTCTTTGTTGAGAGAATACAGACTATGGGTTCATATGGTATTTAAATTGCAACAATTTGGTAGCTTCGGTAAGTGATCCGGTCAAAACTTCCTTTCGGGAACTTTTTTGTATGTTCACTGTCTCGATGTCATGACCGTACGACAACAAAAACACAGAGAACATGATCGTCATCACACACAAGACTATATATCCACATATTTTAATTTATTTTTTTCCCAGAGACATTTTTATCATTCCGAAAGGGTGATTATTTTTTGCTGACAGGAAGTGGTCATTTGTATTTACAATACCGCAGCAAAGCAAGAGGACAGGTGAAGTGCATTCATATTAATAACTTAACGACTCATAATCTTTTTATAAAAGGCAAATCCATGATTATACGCACGGATGCATGATAATGTTGAATGATAAGTGGTTCATACCAGGAGGCTTGCTGCAAGCCATTCATGATTGTGAACATGAAGCACAGTCATATAATAAGAAGGTAAACCAGGCATCGAAAATAACGCTTCGAGGATTTCTCTTAAAATCTTTGTCTTTTGCCGCCAGGAATCAAGATGAAGAGCCTTTCAGTAATTGGTCATTGATGGAGAAACAAGGAAATAACATTACTTTTTTGAAGGCTTCTAGAATCAATCGTTTGAGCATTTGCCGACAATTCGTTGTTGATAATTGAGTAAATACCCCTTGTTATGGGGCATGGTCATATTAGAGAGTGATCTGTCTCTCAGAAACTGTAGATATCGGTAATTTTATGTAACTTATCGTTATTCTTTATTTTCTTATTTATTTCAAAGGGAAGAGCTTTTTTTTGATGGACTCGGAGCGTGTGTCGCATGGAGGGTTAAGGTGGGATTAAATTTGTATGTATGACAAGAATAGTAGGATCATTTTGTATTAACAATAAAGGGAGGGGGTAGGGGGAGGTTGGGAGGGGGAAGGTGATATTGTACAAACTTCATGTTCCGGGAATTTTTTTTTGGTGTGTCGCCACATGGATACGGAGGTTAGCATGGCAGCGTTCTTAATGGGAGTAATAACGAGATTTGTGGTTCAGTTCGGAGGTTTTGCTCTGTTTATATTTAAAATTATTTACACTTTTTTTAACGACTATGAAGCACTCATGTTTCTGTATCTAGACTATCTCATCCTCTATCCGGGAAAGATGAATTTTAAGTTTTTTATCTTTGGTAAGTTTATATTCACAAGGAATTTGTTGTTTTTATCTTACTAGTATATTAACAATTTTTAAACACAGTATCACCCGAGGCAAGTGATTGATTAAGAAAAATCTATTACTCGCCAGGGAGGAGGTGTGTGTGTCAAATGATCGCAGGTGCATTAAAGCAGACTTCTAAAATCTTTTTTTTCCTTCTCGCTATTATGGTCTCAAAGCTCTATATTATCAGATAATATATGTTATTTCCACGGATCTTTTATAGATTCGAGTGGTGATATATACTCTTGACAATGTTATCTGGTAAATTCATCTGTGTGTTTGTTTTTTTTTTTTTTAAGAGATTATTCGTTCTAGGCCAGGGGAGCACATTTATTCATCATTGCTGGTTCAACTGAAAGTGAGATTTTAAATTGACTCATGTGAACAGGAAGTGGGGTCATTTTGTAGTATTGTGAGAGCAAAGCAGGAATACTACAGAAGAAAGGCAGCAGGATCAAAGGGGAAGCAAAGAGGACATGGGATGAATGTTATACATAAGTAAACCTACAGTCGGAGGGAGTGGACAGTTGGTTGGTTATATACGGAAGAGTGTTGCATGTGTGAGAGGGAGGGTGGAACGATGATGTCATCGGGGTGTGGTGTGTAGTTGCTTACATATCTTAATGGTGTTTTTTACCCGAGGGGAACGAGCTTTTAATAGTATTGTTAGGGTATTTATGAGATGACTTGTCTGAAGAGGGTGTCTAGTTTTTGATACATATTAATGTATTATGTTGGTGTATCTAACATAACCGCGAATGCGGCAACAAGTTCTTATTTAAAGAACTCTTTCCTAACTTTTTTTTCCTCACGGGAGGATTTCATGAATAGATAATATAATTAACGATTATTCAAGGGGTACCATTGGATAACTGGTGTTATTCACTGTTGTAATTTTTATTTTCAATTAGGACGGACATTATTGTGTATAGGCTTGACCGGAGAGTATAGAATCTATATTTTATATGTGATCTGCAATAAGAGGAGAGAATGTAAGATATACATAGCAATATTGCGGGTATTCTAATAACAATACCCATTTAAGGAGAGGGGTGCCTTATTAAAAAGACATCTATCTGGGGATTGGGGATCAAATTTAAAATTTTGGGAAACATGTTTTTTTTTTACCAGTTATTAATAGTGAAAATTCTCTGTAATTCGTTGGTGGAAATCCCATCCGGATCGAGAGATCGTACCATTTGTTTTGACGGAATTTGGATCAAATGAACCCCTCAATAACTCGTGAGGGCTTTACTGAAGCCCTAACGACTATACAACAGGTTACCAATCAACTCCAGCCGACTTATGGTTTTCCCTACAAGACATGATTCGCAACTTATTTCACTCTCTAGGAATGGTTAGGAATTATTAAGTGACGAAATAGAAATAAGGTTCACTAATAAAGCTTAGTTTGAAGTAAATCAGATTCAATTTTGATCGAAGTTATGAGCGATAAAACGATTTGGAATTCTCTTTTTCGTTGGACCTTGACGCTTTGATCCAATTGGACCAAAGTTAATTGGGTCCGTCCAAGGTTCTTGCCCATACTGTTGGATTAAATTTTGGATAGTGGTTTGCTAAAGGCGTTTTGGCGGGTGCCGTAAAGTTTGCTAACCGAGACTAGTGTTGTGCTAAGCCGTTTTGGCCGAAAGTTGCTAACCAGACAAC
>CM068956.1:43739080-43751949 GCA_035128595.1 Eptatretus atami | reverse complement strand
TAATTGGTTCTGTCTGTCTGTCTGTCCGTCCGGCTATCCCCTCCTAAACAGTTGTGTATAAATTGACCAATCTTGGTAATTATGATCATCACATGGCAAGAAAATGCAAAAGCAGTATGATTTTTTGCCTGGCCTCCTGGAGCCTTGGAATGGTGTTGAAAGGTCAAACACCAAATAATGCAATTACGGGCACTTTTTGAAACATTTTTAAAAATTAAACTTTGAATCTGCAATCAACATTGGGGATGCATGAAATAGGTAACGATTTTTTTTATTTGAACCCCTGTTCATGTCCCAAGGATTGGGAACTTAGAGTCACAGGGGTCAAAACAGAATATATTTTCAATTCAAACTTTAATATTGGGTCATTCTTGGTGGAACTGTTTGCCATCTTTCATCTTTGCTTTAGGTAAGAAGCGTGTGGATTTGCAATGGCATGCCATCAACTTCACTCGTTTAGATTGTTCATGTTCATGTTGGTGGCCTGTTTGAAGTTTTAGAGATGAGAGCTCGTAAGGTAATTCAGATTGTAGGTAGCTTGTTTGTAGCTTTTGAGGCCACAGCTTCTAATGTAGTTTAGATTGCAGGTGGCTTGTTCGTAGGTTTGGAGATGATAGCTTGTAATGTAGTTTTGATTGTTGGAAGCTTGTTTGTAGCTTGAGAGATGATAACTTGTGATGTAGTTTAGATTGTTCATGTTCGTATTGGTAGCTTGTTTGTAGCTTTAGCGATGATAGCTTGTAATGTAGTTTAGATTGTTGGTAGCTTGTTTGTAGCTTGAGAGATGATAGCTTGTAATGTAGTTCTGATTGTTCATGTTCATGTTGGTAGCTTGTTTGTAGCATGAGAGATGATAGCTTGTAATGTAGTTTGGATTGTTGGTAGCTTGTTTGTAGCTTTAGAGATGAGACCTTGGAATGTAGTTTAGATTGTAGGGAGCTTATTTGTAGCTTTAAAGATGATAGCTTGTAATATAGTTTATATTGTTCGTAGCTTGTTTGTAGCTTTAGAGTTGGTAACTTGTTAATGAAGTGTCTAACTCATTTTCCATACCATACATGTATTGAATCATTAATTTGAATTAATTAAGAATATCTTTTCAAGTGAATTGGTTAACTATACCAATGCAAATTAATTAGAAATACGACATAGTTAAAAAAGTAAATTAATTAGAAAGAAGTTAAACAAGAAGCGAATACTTCGATATCGCGCGGCTGGGGGCAGTAAAAGTCGAGGTTAAGAATGATGAAACAATTTTGCAGTTATAAAATTTAAATGTAGACACGGCGAATTAGCATGCATGATGGGAAAAGTTGTGAGGTTGGACAAATTTCTATTTATAGCCCTCAGATCAAAGGGACGTACGCGGCCATAAGTGTGACAGAAGACGTGATGGAAGACACAGGACAGAATAGCCAACGAGAGTTACAACGCTGCACGTCAACAACTAACGGAACAGGAAGATTATCACTTCCTGCTCCAACTTTCCGCCGTCACACAGAAAACTATTCAGCACAAAAAACGTCGCTCTTCCGCATTAACCCCGCCACAATTCACCCGGCAATCTCCGCCCACAATTACACCGGCGACCCGGCAATCTCCGCCCACATCACACCCAACAATAAAACACAGGACAGAATAGCCAATTATATAACAGCGCGATGTCGCCGCGCTGTAATAAATTATAACATTTGTATGTCCAACTGTGCAAGGATGGAATTCCTCCAACCACATCAAGTTCCCCTTCGTTATTACATGAGTTAGCGGTCATCCACACCCATACATTACACTCTCCTATAATGGCATTTCCTATGTGGAGTAAAGAAAAGCCTTCCCTACACTTTGGCTGCATCAATGATTATTGCCATTGCTCAATAACGAAATATAATCACAAAACGGGTTCATCCCTCCGAACTGGATTGGAAAAAGATGCATCCACTGCTGTGAGGGGTACGTGCTTTACCAAACAGCAATGTAGTAAGTCGTGCTGTCAAAATTAGTGACAAAACAATAACGCTAGTGTCTGTCACATTTTTACACACACACACACACACACACACACACACACACACACACACACACACACACAATGGTGGGACTGTTCCAATCGGACAGGTATAGGTTCTGCAAGAGAAACAGAAAGCATGAGCCACCTCCTTTCGGGATGTAAAAACACTCATGTCAGAACAGCTGTACACACAAAGGCACAACAAGGTATGTAGAGTAATCCATTGGCACATCTGCAAAAATTTCAGTATCCCAATTTCAGAACAGACATGGAAACGTGAACCAACAGTAATAGTTGAAAACAAGGACATAATGCTCATGCAGGACCTGATTATCTTGTCAAGCATGAACATAGAAAACACGAACAGCACTCAGTAGAGCACATACCTCTTCCAGGCTGAACAGTTGACGTTTTGTATCTCACTGATAGGCCGGATCTGAATCCAGACTTGAACCAAAATCTAATCGGCTTGTTTTTGTCACCAACCCAACTCATACACAGAGTTTTGGCATAATCCATCTGCAACTTTTTAAAATATCATGCTATATAACGTTTTTGGCCCCATCTCTCAATGATGAAGAATCACATTAGGAAATTGTAAAAAATATTGTATTCTGATCTTCACCAAAATCTAATCACTTCATTCTTGTCATACACCCAAACTGTGCACCAAATTTTATCCGAATCCGTTCTTAACTCCGAGATATCCTGCTCACAGACAGACAGACAGACATGAAAAAATTTGGCCTAAACCTAGATTTTGGCATAAACAATGCAGAATTCAAGAAAATGACCAAATACCAAGATCTCAAAATGATGTCAAAAGATCTTTGAAGCTGAAGCGCACCGAAATTGTTTGTACCAGTGTTTGGAGCAATGGGAATGATAAAGAAGATCCTTGCAGAGATTTTAAAATGCATCTCTGAGAATATCACTACAAACGAACTACAGTTGAAAGCTGTCCAAGGTTCAGTGACGATCTTGAAAAGAACCCTCGGAACAAAATTTGAGAAAAAGAAACCACACTTACATGAAGTGAACTATGGCCCTGGAGATTCCATTCCACCATCTAACACACACACACACACACACCACACACACACACACAACACACACACACACACACACACACACACAACACACTGCTTGGCCATACAAATGTTTACTGACTTGGCACATGATGAAAGAAAATACGCCAAAACAAATTCCCACTCATCATCACCTCTGCTTGCTTTAATTTCGCTCACAACCACACACGTGGCAGTCCCAAGAAAGTTAAAATGGCGCAAAATTTGCGGGGATAACGGACATGTGGGCGCGTGCCAGACTGTTTCGACTGTTGCCTTTTACTCTAATTACGGCAATGACATTAAGGGACATTGGAGCGCGTTCATTGAGCCGAAGAGGAAGGCTGCCGGCGCGAGTAATTGCCGTTTGTAGGCTCTGACCTTTACACGGCCACGAGTGTGACTCGCGGATCGGCCGTGCGAGTCGCATCACCCTTAGTGCAGAGAGGCGGCCGGAGTTGTATCATGTAGGTGAGGTTTCACCTCAAAAGTTAAGGGCCATTATAGCGTTGGTATAGAATGTGCGGGTATCTTCGTTTGAGTATGCTTCGGACTTCATGCGGTGTATGGACTCTGTAAGACAGCGATTATATTATATAATATATAATTATATAATATATATATATATATATATATATATTATATATATATATCTATGCATACATAGCTCTTAGCAGACGACAGACCGTACATGGGAATGACAAAAATACGCATTGTGCAAAATCAAGTGGTACTATGGAACGCAAACTTCCCAAACATTGTCGGCATGTCTGCAAGTGCCACAGCAATTTCATAGGGACGTGTGACGGCGAGTCGAGTTTTAGTGTGCAAGCTTGTTTATAATAGTATATTATATATATATATATATATATATAATATCTTCCTCTCTCTTTACCTGATTGAATGACCTGTGGACACTGTTCAGAGAGCTTTTGGGATTGAACGGTCAAAACCTCAATGATTAACAATTCCCAGTTGATAATCTGGATGATTTTTTTTATGAGACTGTCAATAAGCTGAAACAATTCTTCATATCTCCCTGTCTCTTCTCTCTCCTGATGAGTCCACAATCCAACACATAATGAACGTCACGCTCGGTGAAAGCTGGAATGACCACAAGTGTCGCGCAGCTTCACCTGACATGACCTCTTGGAATATTCTTTGAAGTACTTTTTTTGCATTGATTGATGGTGTTGGCCAACATGCCATGTACGGAAAGGTCAAGAGTTCTCAGCCCTCCTTCAGAATGATATAAAAATGTTCAGTGCTGGATGAAACTCATAGCTATTCAAAGTTTGGGCCAAAATGATATGGTGCGACTTCGTGGTGATTAAAGAGACCATTCCTACACAAGCGCCAGGTATTTTGGCCTCATGCTTTGGGAGATTTGCCAGACCTTTTGAGTATTGTGAGCAAAGAATGATACAAGTTTTATTTTGCTTCGTGATTGTATAATGTGCATATAATCTAGTGGCCACAAATACCAGGATCTGCTCTGTTGCTTCAAGTCATGCCATATTGAAGTGTTTCATCAAAATGCAACAACTCACATGCTATTGTATGCTCCATATACCCCTGTTGGTGTGTGATCTAAAATGAAGCTGTGTTTCACTAAATTAACGCACAAAAGTCAATGATATCAGAGGTTGAGCTTGTGAAACTCGGCTATCCCTCAAGAAAATAGCAAAACTTGCAAATGTATCCATTACAGACGGCCAGTCAAGACTATACACCAGCAATTGAAAAAAAGCAATGATCGGAACATGCAGACTAAGGGTGGGATCAGAATGGCAATGCCTTCACATGTGTTCAAGTTTGTGAGCAGAGTGCAGTTGAGTAATAAAAAACAAACTTGAAGCAATTGCAGTAGATTGCGTGGTATCTTGTGATTCGCAGGTGCTTCTCAGCGAATCCCAGGCTCGCGAAGACCAGGGCCAAAATCTGAAATCATGAAAAGAATGTTTTAATAATGTCCTTCACATAACTGCATTTAACACACAAAATCTTATCTGAAATTTCAAATCCAGTGTGTAGAAGCATTTCATTGATGTCATGCCCTGGAGTCACCATTCAAGCCACAGGCTATTCGTATACTCCCAAATCGTTTAGTAAGTTGCATTCTGTAATTTTTTGGTCAGCCTCTGCAGTATATATGTAAAGGCGAGTTTTACGCTTCACTTACATGAAATTAGGCTTTTGGAAGCATGTCATCAGACAATTTGTAAACCCCTCACTTGGTATCCTTCATTCACCGCAGATTCACAGCGAGACTATGAACCCGAGATGTTTTCTGTGGTGGTTGATTTGAATGTTCTTTTTATGGTTCCCTTGAGAAAAAAAAAATCAATGGCTGTTGATTCCATGATTGAGTTCAGAAACGACAAACTCAATCGCCAACTTATGTAAAATTGCTGCATACAGAGAAAAGTTTCATAATAAGTGAGAAGTCAGACTCTCGTGCGGCGGATTTAGATTTTGCGCACCAAGAAAAAACATCACAACAGCTGCAGTTTCTCCAATCTCTCTTCAAGTTCTCCAGGAGTCTCCCCATGACCGTCCAGTCTGCCAATTCACCAAAACTTTCAAAAAGTCCCAGCCAAGAATCCCACCACCGTTTTGGCAACCAATAACACGGCGGATTACTGTTGTTGGTTTTGTCCCAGTACAAACTGCCCCCAAACTTCCCTCTCTCCCCAACACAAATGGCAGAACTTTTGAATCATCCATTGTGTGTCTGATTATCGACGTTGCTTTCAGGTGTGTATAGTCTTTACCGAGCAAACCGATACTTTGAAGCAAATTAACTTTAAAAATCGCATAAAATGGCACCATGGTTCCCTGCACTGTTATGATGGAGTAACGTTCAGTAGCTATCCAGAAGTGCAAGACAAACGGTATGTAGAAAGGCTCATTGAAGTAGCTAAAAAGGAGGAAACTCAATTGGGATGGAGAACGAGTTATAATGAATACCAAATATCAAGAACAAGTGATATACACCAACGGCTTCAACAAAATGACAGGACCGATTCAAACGGACAAGTGGAGGTTCATCAAGTTGAAACAAAAAAAGTACATCACCTTCTCTCGGGTTGCAAAAAAATAATGTCAGAACAACAGGTTGGGTGTGTGACAAGGACGAATTGATTCCATTTTGGTGAAGATCGGAATCCAGATCCGGATTCGAGAATTTTTGAAGTGATTCTTCATCATTGAATGATCCGGCTGAAAACGATATGTTGCGCGATATCTCAAAAAGCTATCGATGGATTCGGACAAAATTTGGTGCATGAGTTGGGTTTATGACAAGGAAGAATAGATTCGATTTTGGTGAAGATTCAAATCCGGATCTGGATATGAGAATTTTTTTTAATTTACAAGTAATCTTCACCATTGAATGATGGGCCAAAAACAATAGTATAGCACGATATCTGAAAAAGTTGTGAATGGAGTCAGACGAAACTAGGTGGATGTGTTGGGGAGGTGACAAGAATATGCCGATGATATTTTGGGTTCAGGTCCGGATCCAGATATGGCTTGTCAGTGGAATACAAAACGTAAGTAAACTGTTTAGCCTTGGGGAGGTACGCACTCCACTGAGTGCCATTCTAGTCATTCCGTCGCACAACATGGGGTTGCAATCAAGTGTGTGTGTGTGTGTGTGTGTGTGTGTGTGTGTGTGTGTGTGTGTGTGTGTGTGTGTGTGTGTGTGTGTGTGTGTGTGTGTATCTGTCCAGGCTGTAACATTTTTACCATTCGAGCTTTTGTCATCAAATTTTCAACAAAGCTTTATTATGAGAATATGGAGAAGACATTAATAATTTGATCAAAAGGTCAAAATCACATAAAATCATCAATTTTCATCCAATTGACCTGAAATTTGAACAGGGATTGCACATCTTGGGTCACTGAATTTGTTCACCAATCAAAAGCTGGAAACTGATGCTTTTTCTTCTTTTTTTTTAGATAAAAAGGTCAAGTTTGCATAAAATCGTCATTTTTCATCCGACTGAGTTGAAATTTGAACAGGGTTTGAATATTGGGTCACTGAGTTGGTTCACCAATAAAACACCAGAACCTGATTGTTTGGAAGTGAAAAGGTCAAGAAAACAACATCGTCAATTAAAATCTGATTAACTTGATATTTTAGGAGGGTTTGCATATTGGGTCACTGAAGCCTATTGCTTTTGAGATCAAAAGGTCATGGTTCCCTGAAATGGTGAATTTTTTTTTTTTAGCTTGTTTTCGTCACGTACAGCATACGTAAGAAGTCCGAATACAAAGCGGACACAGATGGATTTACCTTTTCAGATACTTTCTAGTTTATTCCTGTATACATCGCAAATGCGGATATTTTTAACCAAGCATAGAAGGATATAATAAGCTGTAACACAGGCAGACGTCATGGTGGAGTGATGCGTCCACATTATGAAAAGCATGGGATTGAGGTGGATGTCAAAAATTATGGAAATGCATGGAAGGTCCCAACACGGTATATTTTACAATGAAATGGCGATGAACTCGAAGCATGAACATCAAAGAGCGAACACAAGAGCAGATTGTGTACTCATTAGAACGGCAGACAGTGCCCTGGGCGCTGCTGGAATCCGTTGCACATTTTCGATTCACCTTTGTGGGGCACATCTGCGGCAAGGTTGCGCTCCGTGCACGGCATTAGCGCGTCACATCGAATGGGTGCAGCGAAGTGGAACGTGCGGGCCACGCGCACCTCCACCTGCGGCGAACCCGTGGGGACCCACTCGCCCTGCTTTGCGCACCGCGGTGTCCAAAAGGGTCCCCGTCAACGTCGCACTCAGGCAAAGAGGACGCGGAACCGAACGTCCTGCTCCCCCAGTGACCCCCACCATCCCAACACTTCCATGTTTAAGTCGTAGATCAATAAGCAGAGAGGAGCACTTTAAACGATAAAAATCACAGTAAATGGTACCTTCAGTTTTTAAAGTAATTCAGGCACCCACCAACTTGGCAGCCTCAAAAGAGTCCCACATGCTTTTAGATCGCATTTTGCAATTTTGCTTTATTTCGTTGAAATACCACTTACGTACACTTGCTCACCCCCCACAGCAATCCCCCAGTCCAAGCTGATTGCTATGCGCCCCCTCCCCACCGAGATAATTAGCTGAGGAGGTTGGAAAGTGGTTCCTTCCCACCCATCCCCATTTTACACTTTAAAAAAATTCCTCACATCCTGCGTCGTGCATGTAGCTTAAGGAATTCTGAAAAATGCATCAACATTCCGCGTGCATACCCCTCGTACAGGCCCTAAGTGTGCAAAACACGGGATACGAGCTCAACAAAAATAAATCCACCAGGATACCTTACTGGGGTTTTTGTTGGCCTTTTTGTGCAGCTATCTTGCCTTTTGGAATTACAGCTTATGGAGGATGAACAGACACATCATGTGATGAAAAAAAAAATAAAAAACCGAAGAACAGTCATATGAGAATAAATAAACATTTACAGCAAGAAGGAAGAAATGATAATGAGGTGAGAGAATATAATATGAGGGATGACATGAAGTTGTGCTGATCTGTTATTGTGGCACTAGTGGGAGATGCTTGTCGACTGCAAGCAAATACATGGGTGCACCCCTCCATGCATACATAATAAATACAATTTAAATATATTTGATGAAGTGTATTGGGCAAGCAACTAAATAACTTAAGAATTAGTGATTCGATTGAGCTCTTTATTTAAAAGTTTACAGCTATAGTAATTTTTCATGTACATAAGGCAAAAGTTGTAACATAAGACTCTGAAGAGGCTCGTATTAGCTTTGCCAAACAACCAGCTCGTGTGCTATCTCCATTGTCTTGGGTCACATCACCCGCAATGAGCAGAGTTAAGTTGTACCGGCGACTTCTATCTGCAGATATTTTCGTTTTCGGACATTTCCCGACGGTTTTGTGACATTTCCAGGTATATTGGCTTTGAGTTGCAGCAAAATGCAAATTGTATCTTTCCAGCCCGGCTTTTCTAACAGAAAGTAATAAAGACCAGCTATAAAGTTGTAAACATTTATATCAGTGCGTGAGTGAGTGGATGTTTTATAATATGCAAAATTATGATTGATATTGTCATGTCCAGGGGGGGTTTAGCCCCCACCTGGATGGATGACCAAACAGTTCTCCCCTGGAGGCTTACAGCCGAGACTCTCAGAGATCAATGCGCGTGCGAAAAAGAAATGCTAGGCGCTTCACCAGGACGGTAGCAAAGCACAGGGATTTTACTTGACCCACAACAGATACATGGACACAAGCAAATGAAATAGAACAAAATATAATTGAATAACAGCAATCAAATATGTACAATGACGATAATTCAAATTATAATAATGAAAGAATAACGATTGATAATTCAAATCCTCTACTTCACCCGGTCTGTTCACAACGATAGCCCAAACGACGAGACGATTTCTGAGTCCCCGCGATCAGGCCACGAGGCACACTCTTCTTCCCTCCTCAGAATCGCACACAATTCACTGCTTAGCCGAACAGTCAACAGCTAGTGTCTTGGCCAGCACGCCACAAATTCACACAGCAGGAGCACGAGAATCGCGCAGCTTTCGTCGTGCCAAAAGGAGAGCAAAGCGAGATCCTCCGTGTAGCCACGTTCCTCCCTCGACTACTCGTTCAATGCTACTCCGCACTACTGTTTTCAACTACTCCGCACTCGTGTATTCCTTTTTTGACTGCCAACGGAACCAACAAAGCCACCACCTCTTGGTTTCTCGCTCCCTGACGTCATGCCCATCAATCAGCTTTGGGGGCATGACTTCGCCCACCATCACCCTTGGAGGAGGGGCCCCAACCGACCTGGTCACGCAGCTTAGCTGCACTGACCGTTGCTGTTAAGAAAACGTAATTCTATCATTGCTGCTTGGCAATACAAAAACATAGAGAAAAATCACAGAGCGGCAATCACATACTGGGGGAAATTGTCTTTAATCCCTATCTAATTTACACCGCACCACCCCCCGTGTGGTGACAAGTCACACTTAAGCTCACAGTTTCCCTACTTAGTTTACATCTAGATGTCTCCTACACGTCCATGGACCAAACAACTCTATTCAATCCTAACTTTCCTTTGAAATTCCTCCATCTACCCATAAACATAATAATATCATTGAGTGGGTGTTTAGAAAGACTTCTATATATTACTGGTGGGGTGTGCTTTCAGCATTGTATAAGCATACGAACCGTTCCTTCCCCATTGTCTTGGGTTGCTCACCTGCATTTGATTTTTCATATAATATATATATATAATATATATACATTATATAGAGCAAGTCCTCGCTTTTGGCAAGGGTTGCGTTCCTGGAAAACCTTATGATAAGCGAAACTGTGTTAAACAAAACATATTTTCCATAGAAACCAATGTGTTAAAGGGGGATGCATTTTTGGCTCGGAATTTTTTGGACATAAACACAAATAAACAAAACACACTCCTCGAGTAGTGGCGACTTACCCTGAGGCTGGAGGAACGGAGTTGATTGCGGTGGACAAGTCACACTTGCGGAGTGGCAGAATCGTCCCCCCTCTTCACTTGACACTGTACTGTCACTTTCTTCACCAGCGGGAATGGTCTCTTGGCAGCTGGTTGAAGGAGCATCCTGGATGGTGGATGTAGTTGGTGCGCATCTTTTGGCTTGAAAAATGCGTGGAGAGTGGGCTGGATGGCTTTCTTTTTCTTTGCTGCATAAAGTTCCTGAGGATTTGGCTGAGGTTCTTCATGGTGAGATGCTTGGATGAAGGTGTCACAGCATCTTCTTCTTCTTCTTCCTCAAGAGCCCACTGTTAAGCAGTTCTACTTGAGGACGGCGCCAACACACATTTACATAAAGCAAAGAAAGAAAAGTGAAAGTTGCGACTTCCCTTTTGTGGCTGGTGAGTCCCTCTCCACGCACGTCAGCGTGGTCGCGCCTGCCCCGACCTCTCTCGCGGCCGGCGAACCCTCTCCGCACTCCCCGTCCGGACGCGCAGGTCCACCTCACAACGGGCGCTGCCCGTCTCCCGTCTGTGCCTTCGTGACAGGCCGCTCGCCAAGCCGGCGGCGCAGGACCTCTTCCTCGAAAACCAGACTCTCGTACCAACCGACCAACCCTCCACCAAACTGAAGTCAACGAAGACCAACTCAAACTCTCCAAGGTCCGTCCTGTCCGCCTTTTGTAGCACGGGGCCCCGCCCTTCGCTCCGCCCCGTTTTTCGGCTCCACCTTCCTTCGAGAAGGTTCCGAAAAGGGCGTTCCTCACACCTCCCTCCACCCCGCCCCGTGCGGGGCCGGGGGAGTCAGTTTTTGGCTCTGGGCCAAGGAATTATTCCCCCAAAATGAGAACCCTCCCTTACATGACCTCTGACCTTTGACCTGCATCGCCCTCCTCCACTCCAAAGCGCGGGGAAGATCAGGCAGGAGAATCAAGCGGGAGAATCAGGCGGAAAAGTCGCGCAGGCTCCGCTGTTCCTTCCTTGGCGCCTTTGTTTGCCGTTCGGAAGCGGACGTAGTGGCGAAATGTGGTAGCGTAGATGGTGCGGTGGCGTGGTTGTAGTGTGGTTGGCGCTGTGATGGGATGGAGGTGGTTTGTTGAGATGCGTTTGTTTGAAATAAAAGATAGAGAAGAAAAACGACCAACTCAAAGCGTCGCAGCCCGGATGGATCACATAAATTCCCTCTATACAACGGGTTTGGGCTAACTACACATGTACCTATCGAGATATCTCACCTGCGGGCCCTTTATGGTTAATGCGAATTTCCACAGCGTAACACTACCCCCTCCCCTTTTTACAGACTCGTCCCGAGTCGTCAAATTCTCGTGTGCCATCATGTGTGAGTCTCCCTAGTACGTTTTACCTTCGGATCCCTGAGTGCGACATTCATGGTATTCGTGTCCCAAAATAAATAACCTACGGGCTGAGTAATGAACTAACAAAACACTCATTCAGACAACTTAAAAAATTGCCGCGCTAGACAGACATGCCGGGGCGCACTCAATATTTACAGTACAACTTAACCTTAACTTACAAAATTTTACACTAAACCATGGCCCAGATCAATGGACTCTGCAGGGAGCAAAACAAAAGTCAACGGTGAACCGGCGCACGGGCCGCCACTGCAGGCCCGTGTTGTAGCTGCCCAACAGGACAGTCCGTACAACTTGCGACACGATCCTGGCGCACATGGAAATTGAACAGGGGGGGGGGGGGCAAAGCAAAATTAGAATGGGGGCAAACTGATGATTGTGGGCAGTGGGCATGGCATAGCAAAGGTGAACAGGCATACAAAGCCGGCAGAACAGGCCGCTGCAGGCAAACACAGCCGGCAGACGATCCACCGGCACAGGCTTGAAGCAAACAGCTGCCAGACGATCCGGCTGGTACAGGCCTCGCAGCAAAACAGCCAGCCGATGAAGTGGCCAGCCTTTGCCTTTCAGTGGAGGTTGGTGGAGTGAGTGCGGTGTGTGCTGGCCACTCAGAAGGCGGGCTCGGACCTACCCTACGGTCTCCCTCCAAACCTATCGCTTTGCCTGTCACTGTCTATACCCACTCCTTTAATTTGTCAAAAAAACCAATTTAGCCCCAATTAATTTTTTTTTGTTTGCTTTCATTTCTTCCTTCATTTGTTGCGCATTTGTTTCCATGTTCGTTTTCATTTCATCCTTCAATTGTGTGCAATTCCATCCATTTTCGCATTCATTGCCGCCAGCATGGCGCAAGCTGGGCCATGTCGGGCACTCGGCTGAGCCGATTCGGCCAGGATCGGGGGGTTTTGGTGAGGGGGGA
>CM068956.1:43726580-43734080 GCA_035128595.1 Eptatretus atami | reverse complement strand
CACCCGACCCCCCGGCCCGCAATATATTATATATCTGAATATATACATTATATATATAATATAATATATATATATATAATATATATATTGTTACGGCTGTGGAAATTCGCAAACATCATAAAGGTCCCATAGGTGAGGATTTTCTGAAGTACATGTGTAGTTAGCCCAAACCCGTTGTATAGGATGAATGTGATTCATTCGGGCTGCGATCCTTGAGTTAGGCGTTTTTCTGTTCTGCTTTATTTTCGAACCAACCACACTTCAACGTCAACAACGCCAACCAACAACAACAACGCTAACCACGCCACCACTCTAACAACGCCAGCCCCACCTCACAACCACGCCACCATCTCAACCACGCTACCTACACCAACGAACGCCATCCTCAGCGGTCTACGTACGAGTTTGCGCGTTGAAGGCCGTCGAACGGCTTCGCCTCGTCCCCCACAAGACCGCAGGTGGGAGGAACGAGAGGGAACCCCCTCTGAAGCGCCTCGAAGGAAGTGGGGCGAGAACGGGCGTGGCGCCGGGCGTATAAGAGGCGGAGGCGGCTGAGGCTTCCTCTCTCTCTTCTTCGTCGATGCTTCTGCCTTGGAGTTCTGTTGGTTCGTCTCCTGAAGCGTCGAGAGGCCGCGTGCGGGCGGGCGCGAGGCGCGCCGAAGAGAGCTCGCGACCACGGCGGGGACGCGCCAGAGGCTTAAACACCACAGGAAGTCGACTTCCATTTCTTTTGGGTTTGTGTGAACGTGTGTGTTGGCGCCGTGTCTCGTGAAGTAGAATTGTGTAAATGGTCCGTGGTGCGCGTAATCGGTCGTAGCTCTGCGTCTTTTGTTCTATTGTGTATATGTGCATTATTAAGCTGTAATACATGTGTGCTATTTGTGTCTGTCGGTGTAAATAAATGCTTGTCTGTAATTCTTCCCCCGTGTCGCTGCGTCCTTCCTTCGTTGGGTTCTCATCTTGTTTCACGTAAAGGGTTGGTGGCGCGGAGACGCCCGATAAATAATCTGAACCGTCAAGGCCGACGATAACACCGCTCGGTTATCCCGTTAGCATGGAACGGGTCGCTTAAGCGGCCCGTATCCGAAGTCGGCCTGTGGCGAGGTACAACCCTCGGTAGGTTACCCGTGCGGTACTTAGGTATATCGACTTTCGGCGATTTACCCTATTCCGCGGCGGTAGAATGCGGACTGGGTTGTGGTGAGGCCGAAAGGTCCACCCGTGACTGGATCCCGGCGTTAGCCGGGAGGGTCACGACTGAATTGTCCGTCGTGGGCGAGGCGTCGCGATTCGAGTCACGTGGCCGATCGCACGCCGACGGGCGCGAATTCGCAACACTGGTGTCAGAGAGGGGATAACAACCCTCCTGTCCAGCTAAATTCACAGGGAATCGGTCCAGGGGTGAGAGAGCGACCCCGATTCCCTCCAAATTACGAGCGAGTAAATTAACCCCTTACGTGGGATAAGATGGCGTCTCAAGGCGAGCGGGAGCCGGGGTATAGGAATGTATATGGTAGTGATGTAGAATCCATGGTCCAGGATGTAGACCCGAGCAGGACATTGGTGTGCAGGAACAGTTTCCCCCCAACTGAACCCAGGGCCCGAAATGGGTGGCGGCCGGCCGCGGTGTATAACACCTCCCCCCCCCTCTCACCAAAACCCCCCGATCCTGGCCGAATCGCTCAGCCGAGTGCACCCGCCGGCCCAGCTATTCGCCATGCTGGCAAAATGAAGCGATAACAACAAATGGACGAATGAAAACGAAATAAAAGGAGTGAACAGCAGATGGAAACAAACACAAACGAAATGAACGCAAATGGATGGAATGAACAAAAAATGGATGAGATCAGATGGAACAACACAAACAAAATGGAAGGAATGAATAACGAATGAACGAAAAAATGGATGAAACATCAGAATGAAACAACACAAACAAAGGAAGGAATGAAAACAATAACGAAAATGGATGGAACGCACTCAGAATGGAAACAAACACAAACGAATGAAAAACGAAATGAGAAGAAATAAGAAATGCGCGGGTGAAACGCAGCAAATGGCCAAGCCTGCAGGCGGGCATGAAAGCAACAGCGAAGTGCGTAATGGCGACGCCACGTGTGGAGCGAACGAGCTGGAGGGGTGCAACGGTTGTCAGGCCCGCGGTGAAGGCGGGTGAGAAAAAAAATAATTCGGGGGACGTGTTGGGCGAGAAGGTGGAGGTGACGGAAAAAGTGACGGTACAAGAGGGGAAATTAATTGGGTGACGGAGACGTGCACGAAGGAAATAAAAATAGTGAGTGTGAGAAAAGACTTCAAGACATGACGAAGAGAGTTGATAAGCTGGGACTGGAGGTAAAAACGGAGACAGAGGAACTGGGAAGACGATAGACAAAACACAAGGGGAAGCCGGAAGGACAGTTAGAAGCCAAAGCAAGGTCGGAGTGTACGGAGATGAGAAAGGAATTGAGAAGGAAAAAAACTGAGTTACAGAAACACCAAAACAAAGAGACGAAACTACAAAACGAACTGAGAGTGTTAAATGAGGAACAAGAAAGACAGTGGAATAAAAACTGGAAGAGTATGAATTTGAAACTGAACGACAAAAGAAAAAAATATTGGAATACGAGGAGAAGTTGAAGGAGCAACGAATGAACAGGAGAAGAAATGAGGAGATTGAAGGACACAACGAGATTGGAGAGGGAAGAACGAGAAGAACAATGGATAGAAACAAAAAGAACATGAAGCCGAGGTTGACCAATTGAAAAAAAAGCGAGGCTGGAGTGGAGGAGATAGACAAAGACAGCGAATGAAAACAAAAGGGAAATTAACCACATGAAGAAAACCATGAAACTGCAGAAGGAAGACAGGAGAAGAAACAAGGAAGAGTAATGAGACAGCAGCAAATGAAACACAAGAAGGAGATTAACCAAATGAAGCAAACATGAAACTGGAGAAGAAGGACAGGAGAGGAACAAGGAAGGGTAATGAGAGAACAGCGAATGAAACACAGGAAGGAAATGAGCCAATTGAGAGAAACGATGAGATTGGAAAATGAAGAGCAGGAGAAGAGTGGGAGAGAAAACAAAAACTATACGAGTTTGAAATTAATGAACTGAAGGAGAGAAAAATTGAAGTCCAGAGAAATGGAAAACTCCAGAAAGAACAGAAACTAATAAATGTATAAGACACGAGGTGAAAGGAATTGGGAGGGAGAAAAAGAACAATTAAGACGGAAAGCAAGGATGAGGTACGCGGAGATCCTGAAAGAGCAAGGAGTGAACAGAGGAAGGACGGGAGCGACTAAGGAGAAAGCAAGGTTACCTACGTAAAGATAAGGGAAAGACGCCAGAAAGAAGCAGAGCTAATAGACACGAGGAGACAACAGAAACTAAAAATGTATAGAGACGCGGGAGAAGAAAAAGTAGAGGAGAGACTGCATGATAAAGACGGGGTTAAAGGAACAGAACACAACACACAGAGGTAGTGGAGATAATGGGGTGAGCTCGCGGAGGCGTGGGACCCGGTGGAGCAGCTGGATGGCCGCCTCCAGGAACGAGGGGAGAGTATGCCCCTTGAGCGAATCACGACCAGGTGGGTTCGGTCGTGCCAGCGGAGTTGAAGGACGAGTGCTGTGGATGGTGCACGTGCAGCTTGGGGGTATAGAGGCCCGGGAACCCTTGTGGGACACGAATCCCAGTGTGGTGCAGGTGTGTGTTGTGCGAGTGCGGACATGTGCTTGCGGCACGCAAGGTGTGAGTGGGTCCCCGTGTGTGGAAGCACCCCGTGTGTGAGTGGTGTGTGGCATGTGTGCCGGAGTGCGTGCTTCCAGCGTGCCGTGTGTGAAAGGGGCACCGCAGGTGGATGAGGCACCGTGTGTGGAGGAGCCACGGGTGCGGGTGAAAACCACGGGTGGGTGAGCGCGTGTGCGCCAGAACGCACGGCTGTGCGAAGCACGTGTGTGAGAATGGGTATGTGAGGAGACCGTGTGTTTAGGGCGGGTGTAAGGGAGATGTCGGTGGCATGCGGAGCATGCAGCCGCGTCTCCCGGGTGAATGAGTGTGTTGGAGTGGAGTCTGTGCGTCGTGACACGCAGTGTGCGTGGGTGGACGGAGACGACGGCGACAGAGGGACAGCCGCGGTAGCGGCGTAGCTTGTTGGGACCGTGCCGGGTTCACCCAGCGCGAGCGCGGGTCCGTGCTGTGCAGCGCACGAGGCCCCCACGTGCTCGCTTGCGGGAGTGAAGCCCGGTCGGAAACGCCAGCGGTGGATTTGCCGATCCCCGGACGACAAAGTTAGGCAGGTAGAGGATTTGGACCGGATGGGTTCTCCACGCGAGCTTGTGTTAAGCTCCAACGGGCAGAGCACATGTGTTCGCGTGGGGAGCCCCTCGGAGTGCGAGGGTTGCTTTTGGGGGTGCGCAGGGTGACGTCATGGCTGCACGGGGGTTGGAATCCGGCAGGAGGTGAATCCCTGCCGGATGGTACCGTCCAAGAGGGACGAGGTACGCTGCAGCTGCATGACGTCACGGGCAAGGTGCAAAGTGCGCGAGCTGTGAGTTGCCGCGCTGGTGCTGCGCATAATTGGAAAACAAAATTAAAAGCAAGCCTCGCTTTCGGGTGAACAGGATTCCCGGGTAAGGGGTGAAAGACCCCTTACCGGCACAGGATGGAACTAGCTAGGGAAGGGTTAGCTTAGTTAGACCGCTTCATGGGGCAGGGGTAAGTCCTCATGGGCGTGGAATGGTTAGTTAGAGGATGTTAGTGAGATTTAGGATGGGAAATAATTTTTAGAGATTTGGGGACAGGACAGACGTGAGTGTGTAGAGGGACGTAGCTTAGCTACGTAGTGTTAAAGGAACGTGCTATAGTGTAAGGGACGACTGGGAGCACGAGTAGTTAGGGGAGGTAGTTGAGGGATGGCAGATTCAGCGGTGTGTGTTGAAGAGTTGGGAGTTGTGTGGAGACATGTTGAGTGAGTGAGCCAGCGGGTCTGTTGTATGGAGCGAATGTGGAATGCATGGTGCGATGAGTGATTGGGGGAGGAGTGACTCCCGCCCAAGGGACCCCGGTCAGTGTAGAGTGAGTTAGTGGGTTAGTTAAATTGAAAAAAGGAGGTCGTTTTGCTGTTGGTGGAGGAGTAGGCTCGAAACCTTGGAGGGTGCAGGAGCCCTGTTGACGGGCTGGGAGCGTGGCTGCGAAAGGTGAGTATCGCTGAGTGGGTACCCCGGGCACCGGGCTAGTCGGCCGTGTAGGCCAAGGGCCCATGGGGGGCCGGGTTAGCGTAGTGGGCACGGTGCGCCCGCTTGGTGCGGGGCCCGGAGCGCCGTTAGCCGCGTGGGCAGTGTCGGGCACGGGTGACCCTCGGAAAGGGGCCCGGGCGCCAGCCTGCCACGTGTCGTTTCAGGGGAGTTGCCATGGGGGCACTCCCCGGTGTTTAGGGAGCTGGTAGCTCGGAGGCAGTGTGTCCCGGGGGTGCCATTGTGGGATTCGGCAGAGGGTCGTGCCTGCCAGGGAGCCACGCGTCCCAGCCACGAACCGTGTGAGGGCACGGAGGAAAATTGAGGCGAGGCCCGAAATGTGGACACAACACAGCGCACGGAATCTGGTTTTAGAACCAATAGATTAAGCGAGAGGCGCTTGTTGAAGCCCCGGGTAGTTTAAAGTTAATGGTAGGGTAGATTAGGAAGTGTACCCCTCCGCACCATCCATCCCTTCGCTCCGTTGTGGGCCGCTGGACCCACTTTGGGTTAGATCGCTGAATCTGGGAGGCCATCTTGAGGCTTGTTGGGCCTCGCACAGGACGCTAGCTCTCCTTATTCCCCTCCGGGAAGGGAACGTAGGGGTTGGAGTAGGCTAGGGACGATAGGTTAGCCGAACAGAGACAGTAAAGGGGTTAGGGGACGATTTTAGTGGGGAAGTAGGGAAGTAAAATAAAACAACAAAAAAAAAAATTGTTGGGGCTAAATTGGTTTTGAAATTAAGGGGGTGGTATGGACAGTGACAGGCAAAGGCGATAGGTGGGAGGGAGACAGTAGGTAGGTCCGAGCCCGCTTCTTTCGAGTGGCCAGCACCACCGCACTCCCTCCACCAACCTGCACTGCACGGCAAGAGCGGCCAACTTCATCGGCAGCTGTGTGTCTGCAAGGCCTGTGCCGGCCGGATCGTCCGACGGCTGTTTTCTGCAAGGCCTGTGCCGGCCAGTTCGTCTGCCGGCTGGTTGCCTGCAGCGGCCTTGTTTGCGGCTGTGTTTGCCTGCACGGCCTTTTCTGCAGGCGTTTGCCTGCTCACCTTTGCTTTGCCATGCCCACTGCCCACATCTGCTTTGCCCCGTTCAATTTTGCTTTGCCCCCCCTGTTCATTCCATGTGCGCCAGGATCCGCAAGCAACAGTTTGCAAGCTGCAGGAACTGCCTGTTGGCAGCTGCAACACGGGCCTGCAGTGGCGGCCCGTGCACCGGTTTTCTTTTGACCTTTTTCCTGCAGAGTTCATTGATCCTGGGCCATGGTTAGTGTAAATTATAAGTTAAGGTAGTTGTTATGTTGTATGTAAATATGAGTGCGCCCCCGGCATGTCTGTCTAGCGCCGGCAATTTTATTTAAGTCGTCCGTATGAGTGAGTTTGTTTAGTTAGTTACTCACCCTCAGGTTATTTATTTTGGGGACACGAATACCATGAATGTCGCACTCAGGGATCCGTAGGTAAAACGTACTAGGGGAGAACTACACATGATGGCACACGATAATTTGACGACTCGGGACGAGTCTGTAAAAAGGGAGGGGGTAGTGTTACGGCTGTGAAATTCGCAAACATCATAAAGGTCCCATAGGTGAGGTATTTCTGAAGTACATGTGTAGTTAGCCAAACTTGTATAGAGGGAATTAATGTGATTCATTCGGGCTGCGATACTTTGAGTTAGGCGTTTTCTGTTCTGCTTTATTTTCGAACCAACCACACTTCAACGTCAACAACGCCAACCAACAACAACAACGCTAACCACGCCACCACTCTAACAACGCCAGCCCCGCCACCCTCACAACCACGCCACCATCTCAACCACGCTACCTACACCAACGAACGCCATCCTCAGCGGTCTACGTACGACGGTTTGCGCGTTGAAGGCCGTCGAACGGCTTCGCCTCGCCCCACCAAGCCCAGGGTGGAGGGAACGAGAGGAACGCCCCCCTTCTGAGAGCGCCTCGAAGGAAGGTGGAGCCGAGAACGGGCGTGGCGCCGGGCGTATAAGAGGCGGAGGCGGCTGAGGCTTTCTCTCTCTCTTCTTCGTCGATGCTTCTGCTTGGAGGTTCTTGGTTCTTCTCGCTGAAGGCGTCGAGGCCCGGTGCGGGCAGCGCGAGGCGCGGCGGAAGAGAGCTCGCGACCACGGCGAGTGACGGTCGCCAAGGACTTAAACACCACAGGGAAGTCGACTTCCATTTCTTTTGGGTTTGTGTGAACGTGTGTGTGGCGCCGTGTCTCGTGAAGTAGAGAATGTGTAATGGTCCTGTGT
>CM068956.1:43699855-43722018 GCA_035128595.1 Eptatretus atami | reverse complement strand
CAAACTCTACCATGTGGTGAAGTTTCGTGAAGATCGGTTTCAAATTGTGACCTGTAGGCGATTGACAGACAGACAGACAGAATGAAAAATCACTCATAGAGTGACACTTGGTGAAATGGAATGGCACTCGGTAGAGAACATACCTCCACCAGGCTGAGCAGTTTAAATTTTGTAACCCACTGATAGGTCGGATCTGAATCCTGACCTGAACCAAAATCGAATCAGCTTGTTCTTGTCACCTAACCAACTCTTCCACCTCGTTTTGTCACAAGTCGTCCACAACGTTTAGAGATAACATGCTATACATAGTTTTTGGCCCAATCTCTCAATTGTGAAGAATCACTTGAAAAATTATCGAATCCGGATCCAGATTCGAATCTTCACCAAAATCGAATCAATTAGTCCTTTTTACACACCCAACATGCCCACAACTTTTTGAGATATCGATGATATGATAATGAGAATAATCCCGATCCGGATTCAGATCTTCACCAAAATCGAATCAATTAGTCCTTTTCACAAACCCAACCTGTCGACAAAATTTCTGCAGAATCCATCCATAACCTTTTGAGATATCGTGCTATGTATCGTTTTTGGCCCGATCTCTCAATGGTGAAGAATCATTTAAAAAATTCTCAGATCCGGATCCGGATTCGGATCTTCACCAAAACTGAATCTATTCTTCCACTTGGCACTGCCAACCTGTCCACAAAGTTTCTGCGGAATCCATCCATAACCTTTTGAGATATCGTGATAGATATCATTTTTGGGCCGATCTCTCAATGGGGAAGAATCACGTAGGAAATTCTCAAATCTGATCCGGATTGGGATCTTCACCAAAATTAAGCGTTGCTGTCTTTGTCCGGTCAGCGACACACACAAATATTTTCAGAACGATTGCTTGAAAACTGTGGCCAAATATCTTGTGACAAACAGACAGATAAATGAAATTGCTCATTGAGCAAGGAATTGCCGGAATAACTTTGTCACATCTCCACGATCTCTGACAAAACAAAAACCTGGAAATCAATTTGGTTCTTATAAGTCGATAGTGCTACTGTTTAATGAGTTATAGCACTTAATTTGGTCATGATCATAACTTGGAAGTCAATCGGACTTGAAATGGTGTTTTTATCGCAATATGAAATGTTTGACCCGACCCCCCTGACATTCGACCCCAGACCGCTAAGAAGGGTGTTGGTGTGACACCCCGATGAGACATATGGTTGGATGCAGAATTGGAAGATGCACATTGTGGATTTGGTTTGAAGTCGATACGACCATTTTAGCGGACGTTATTGCGAAAATAAGAATTTCGGTTTTTCGGTGACCTTGACCTTGACCTTTGACCTAGATTCACCAAAAACGACAAGTGTCTAAGTTGGACCATGGCCGACGTCTGTACCAAGTTTGATCATGATCGCTGAAACGGTGTGGCTGTCTCAGGGTAAACAAACACACAAACAAACAGACAGACAGACATACACACAGAATGACACACACAACCGACCAACATAATTGCCGAAATCCGAAGGATTCTGGCAATTAACAAACAGACAAATGCTACAGACCAACATATTTAGCAAAAAAAATTTCGCCAAGTAATAACAAAATCGACTGACTTGAATACTTTAAAAATCCTCGACTTTGCAAGTAACAAACAGATCGGGCTGAAAACATAACCTCCTTCACCTTCAGTGGCGGAGGTAAAAATCAAGAGGGTAAGGTCAGGTGATCTCAGTGGCCAGGAAATGGGTCCCTCTCTACCCGGCCAGCAGTCTGGCACCCAGGCTTCAAGGAAGGAGTGGACATCATGGGACCAGGGTAGAGGAGCCCCATCCTGCTGGAATATGAAGTTCGGTTGGTAGTCCTCTCTCTACCTGCGGTACCATGAACAGCTGAAGCATATGTAAGTACACATGGCCTGTCAGATTTTTCCGCAAAGTAAAATGGGCGGACAATCCTGTTACGCATAAGACCGCACCAAATGTTAACTTTTGGACTGTCTCTTTCGACCTTATGGATTCCATGTGGATTGTCAGCTACTCAGATGCGGCAGTTGTGTTCGTTAACGTGCCCACATGTGTGAAATGTTTCTTCGTTGGAGAACATGACCTGGTTCAGGTACTCAGGGTCGTTTTACAGACTGTAGAGAACATGCATAGCATATTTTCTCCTTTTCATATGATCATCCACTCTTAGCTGCTGAACCAGGTGAAGCTTGTATAGATAGAGCTGCAGCTGTGTGCGCATGATTTTATGCACAGTTGAACGTGGAATTTGCAGTTCGTTACTGGCACGACGGATGGACTTCCTCGGGCTTCTATGGAAGGCAGCACGTATGCCTTCAACATCCTCTTCCAAAGTTCTGGGCTTTCCTCCACCATGCTGTTTTAGAACACTGCCAGTCTCCTCAAATTTCTTCATCCATGTGTACAGGTCTCTTCGGGTCGGTGGTTCCTTGTCAAACGTTCTACGGAATCGTCGTTGCACCAGGGTAGGTGACTTAAATTCAGCCATGTATAACACACATTTCGCCTTTTCTTGTGGGGTCATCATAATTCAATCTGAAACCCAAAATAAACTTTCAGCTCAGAAACTTCGAGATATGGTGTGGTAATTGTTCAACTTTCAACATTCCTAAATTTACACGTAAAAACTTATAAGGCTTCAAAAGTTGTATCATTTCAATGTGGACACCCTGTATTATTGAGAGGTTTTTAATTATTTCTTCTAATCAACCTTCAAAAGCAATAGATCAGTGATAGTACTGAATATAGAACGTTCAGAAGTGATGATCTGCTACCCACTTGAGGCAAAGTAAAAATTCCAGAAATGTTCTGGATTGGAAGTTTCCAAAAGGCAGCTTGTTTTCCAGAAGCTTCCATGAGATTATTGAGATGATATGACAATGAGAATGGTGAAAGAAGTCAGTTTTGGCGAGAGACGATTGTTTTGAAGAGAGTATCAAACCTGCATATAACCAACCTGTGAGATTTCGGGCAAATGAACCTGCACTCCTAGATTCGAAGAAATGAAACACTTATGCTTGCGGATAGGGCTGTTGATTAGTTATGAGAGCCAACGCAGAGAACACCAATCAGAAGCAGTCCTTCGGAACATCCTCTACATTTAGAAGGTGGGTTAACGCCTATGCCTGGTGTTGACTTAATGCTTAGGGTGGTGGGCTTGGGATCCTAGGGTCCTGAGTTCAAATCCTACGCATTTGTTGAATTAATACCAGGTGGGGTTAACTCGGCCTGTCATCCTTCCGAGGTCGGCAAAATGAGTCAGAGTGCCAGCATGAATGGTATACGTGGTCGGAGTGGCGACCTGTAGGATTGTGCCCAAGTAGCCAAGGAGACTGCTTCGGCAGCACCAACGCTCTGCACAGAGTATGGTCCCGATGGATGGATGGTTAAAGCCTGGTGTAAGGGGTTATCTGAATACTATATATTCAAAAAAAGTGGAGAGCTTTGAAACTCACCTCCTCCCCCTTTTCTTCCTTCCAATTTTCTACCGTGTACCCCATGCATTGCACATTACCTCCACTCCCTACTCTTTCCTCACCCCAACCTTCTTTCCCTCTTCTTCCACTTCTTCCTCAATTAGTGTACCTTCCCATTTTCTCCTCAATCTCCTCTCCTCTTCCTTAGTAAATTCAACTTCCATCCCCTGTGCGTCCATAATATGCCCATGGTCATGAATAGACAAAGAGAGAAAGTTACCGCTTGTGTCAAGACGTGCGAAGTTCAGTTTGTGGGTGAATGAACTAGAAGCTTGTGTAAATTGGTGTGGGTCTTTGTAAAGAGTAAAATACAATGCCTGCTTTGGTGTCAGGAAGACTATTCAGAAGCAGATACCAAAATCTGGAAAGATTCCATTTGCACTTTTGGTAACAAAATGATGTGTGCAGGGATGGTAAAGGAGAGAGGGGGGGGGTTGCGGGTGAAGGAAGAGAAAATTGTGAAAAGTAAAAGGAGAGGAGAAAAAAAGAGAGAAAGGAGAATGAAAACAGGATAACTAGAGGGGGAGCACTCGGTAGAGTGCAAAACCTCCGCCGCCAATACTGCGAGGTCACTCAAGTGAACCTGATATCCTATTCATTCAATTTGACGTCACAGAGTTATAGTTTGCAACTTTCCCTTTTACATACTCAATTCATTCGTCATAACTAGATTCTTGAGACAGAAATTGATTTTACGTGGGTATATCCACCTGAAGTTCCAAAATCAGCTGCAATTATAATTTTGGCATGTTTTTTTGTTGGAAATCACTTATAACATGTAGAAATGCAAAAAAATCGAAATTTTGTTGAAAAAAAATTTGCAAAATTTTTTTTTTCTCTAACAATTTTTTTTTTTGGGGGGGGGGGGGTTGGAAATCACTTAAAACATGTAGAAATGTAAAAAAAAAAAATTCAAATATTTTTTCAAATTGGCCGCCATAGCGGCCCATATTGGATTTTGGACCAAGTCCAAAATCTAATGGCATGATCCTTGGACCAGACCTAACCCCCCCACCAAGTTTCGTCGAAATCGCGTCGAGGAGTTTTTTCCGTAATACTGTTCACAAACAAACAAACAAACAAACAGAAAGGGGTGAAAACAGTAACCTCCATCCATCTTCGATGGCGGAGGTTAACTAGAGGGGGAGCACTCGGGAGAGTGCAAACCCTCCGCCGCCAATACTGCTGGGTCACTCAAGTGAACCTTATATCTTATTCATTAATATTGATGTCAAAGTGCTGACAGAGTTATAGTTTCTTTTCTCCAACATTTTTTTTTTGGGGGGGGGGGGGGGGGGGGATTGGAAATCACTTAAAACATGTAGAAATGCAAAAAAAGAAATGCGAAATTTTGTTGAAAAAAAAGTTGCAAAATCTTTTTTTTTCTCTAACAATGTTTTTTTTTGGGGGGGGGGGTTGTAAATCACTTAAAACATGTAGAAATGCAAAGAAAAAAAAACTATTTTTGGGGGGGGGGTAACAATTTTTTTTGGGTGGGGGGGGTGAAATCACTTAAAACATGTAGAAATGCCAAAAAAAAAATTTCTATATTTTTTTTGGCGGGGGTTGGAAATCACTTAAAACATGTAAAAATGCAAAAAAAAAAAAAATTTCTCTAACAATTTTTTTTTTTGGGGGGGGGGACCAAGTCCAAAATTTAATGGCATGATCCTTGGACTATACCTAACCCCCCCACCAAGTTTCGTCGAAATCCGTCAAGGAGTTTTTCCGTAATACTGTTACAAACAAAACAAACAAACGAACAGAAAGGGGTGAAAACAGTAACCTCCATCCATCTTCGATGGCGGAGTTAACTAGAGGGGGAGCACTCGTAGAGTGCAAAACCTCCGCCGTCAATACTGCTGGGTCACTTAAGTGAACCTGATATCTATTCATTGTAGGTCAAAACGGATCAGACTCTACTGAACCACGATTGAATAAACTAAACGAGATCGACGCGCATGTAGAAATGCCCAAAAAAAAAATCGAAATTTTTTTGAAAAAAAAAGTTGCAAAATTTTTTTTTTTCTAAATTTTTTTTTTGGGGGGGGGGGGGGGGGTGGAAATCACTTAAAACATGTAGAAAATGCAAAAAAAAATTCAAATATTTTTTCAAATGGCCGCCATAGCGGCCATATTGGACTTTAGACCAAGTCCAAAATCTAATGGCATGATCCTTGGACCATACTAATCCCCCACCAAGTTTCGTCGAAATCCGTCCAGGAGTTTTTCCGTAATACTGGTCAACAAACAAACAAACAAACAACAAACAGGGGTGAAAACAGTAACCTCGCGTCCATCTTCGATGGCGGAGGTTAACAAACAAAAATGTATGTGGGAAGTAGGGAAGTGGTGGTCAAAAATTCCATCATTTGGTATACAGCATATGAAGATGGCCCACAAATGTGGAAGACGATGAAGAATGATAAGTGCAGCTGGAGGTTATGCCAAGGCGTTGGCTGGCTGGATGTAAAACCAGAGAGGTTGGTGTCAAAGACACAATGCTCGCCTGTTTATACATTTATCGTTTTTAAAAGACTAGTCTAATAATATTTTTTATAAGCATTGCAGTGAAGTCTGATCCAAATAATTTTAAAGCAATATATGTATTTGTATATTGTAATCAGTAAACTAGTACACATATTAAATGAATGGCAAGCGTCTAGTATAAACAGGCGAGCATTGGGTGCTTTGACACCATCTTAGGTTGAAAAATTTTTTTTTAAATCATTGTGTAATTTCAACTTCACTACACCAATAGTAATACCCAAAGGAACCTCCATGCCAAATATCAGCATCCCGGTACACATATTAAATGAATGGCAAGCTCTAAAAAATAATGCACCAAAAACTTTAACATTTTCACGCTCACGCCGGGGGTATCACTATAGCTCTCTGTTCTTCGAACAGGCGAGCTAATAAAAACCACACTCAAAAATGAAGGTATGTCTGATGAGGAAAACTTTCTGGATTACGATGGACGCTTGCAGGCATCAAAGATGAACCAGCATGGACCAGTAAGTTCAGGAGATGGATCACCAATGAACCTTAAGCAGCATCAGGAAGCTTCCATATAGTAATGGCAGGGTAGCTTTAAGGTTGCACACTCCCCTCTGAGCTATCCAGTCTGGGTTAGAATGTCCACCACATTATAAACTGCTATCCTGGTGTTTCACTTGGGTGATACATCAATGCGTGCGTCCTCCATCGGAAGGGAAGCAGAAGGACATGTCTGCCCAGTATGGGTTGGAAAGTAGGGGAAGTGTTGGTGGGGTGGAGGAAGAGAAAATTATGAAAAGGAAGAGGGAAAGGAGAAAAACACTGAACATCCCACATCTTTCGCGAAGAGTCGGCGAGCTATCACCGGCACCCTCAACAAATTCCAAATTCCTCCCCTCCTCTCAGTCGACTATCCTGCATCCAAGATTGGAACCCAAGCCAAACTTCCTTGGCAGAACTGATGCTCTGTATCGAGAATGGTGGATGAATGAATCAATGTAGCTTGCCATTAATTTGTGACTTTCAATAAAGCTCCCCATTGTTCGGTCATCGCGTGAACTTCACTCGAGGTTGACATCTCGCATTGCTAGAGCGCAGTTGTTGAACCGATCATAGCATTTCCTTTGAGCACTTTCATTTAGCCTTACAATTCAACATCATGTAAGGGGGTCAAGTTGTGAAATTGACTCGGTTTTGGATCATTCCCAAAACAAGAAACGGTAAATGGTGGACTTCAAGGGGCATGCAAACAATAGCACACAACAAGTTGCGTGTACTCGGCATGTGCACCCAACCGACACGGATACTTCCCTCGTCAAAACCCCTTCCTGAAAAGGTAACTCGTGCAGGGGCACTTTCTTACCTATTAGCTAACCAGACTCGATGGAGTAATGGTTGTAACATCTGCTTGGAGTCTGAGAGATCACTGGTTCAAACCTTGGCCACATCATACCAAAGACTTTAAAAATGGTATGTGCTGCTTTCTTGCTCGATGCTCAGCATTTGAAAGGACAGAGCATGAACAAACAATTGTGGGAAGACAATGGCAGTTTAACTCTTGCCAAGAAACTGTTTCAGCAGCACCAATGCTCTGTAAAATCAAATCAAAATCCACTGTAAAAGATCATAAGGTGCTGACGTTTTTTCTCTGATGAAGGATAAAACCTGAAACATCAGCACCTTGTGATTCTTGAAGGCATATCACTGTAAGCATTTCTACCTCTGCCACCGAAGATGGACAGAGGTTGTTTTCATCACCGTTTGTCTGTCTGTGAGGCAGGATGTCTCAAAAAGGTATGGATGGATTTGGCCGAAACTTGGACAGGTTGGGTCATGTGCCAAGGACGAACTGATTAGATATTGTTGAAGATCTGGGTCTGGATAGGCCCACTAGAATTTTTTAAGTGATTCTTCACCATTTTTATATTGTGTTTTTACTTTCCCTGACGAGCTCACCTTTTAATATATCTCCTTCCACCCTACCCTCACTCTCCACAAGTCCAGATTAAGGTTTGGGTCTGTTCCGAGCATGCACAGCACTTGGCTGCTGGTTGCTTTATTTTAGGGGGATGCGGATATACCGCAGATTCAGTGGCCCCTGTATGCTAAGGCAGGAAGTTGTAATTTGTTCAGGGTACCGACAGGATCTCTCCTACTTTTCGGGAAAGATATTGTGACATATTTAATGTTCACCAACTCGTGCTAGCAGAAGGCATGCACCCAGTTTTACATCCATTCGAGAGACAGCACACACAATGATGTGACGTCGTCTTCAAAGCACCAATCTGACAGTTTATTACCGGGTCGAGAATCGAACCTTTATTTCAAGGTGGAGATTCTAACTCGGACTAGACAACTCAACGGTGTGGGCCATGGAAATCACTGAACCCAGACTGGTCAACTATACCTCTTAAGTATCCTGCCAGCCCAGGATTAAGGTTTTGGTTAAGCTTTGGATTAGTATATAATTCACATGGGTTATCCGAGAATACAGCTGGGTGTAAATTAGCCTGGAAGAAGGGTTTTAGTCATTACACCAAGACCTCCTCTTTCCTTCCTTGCTGAGAACAGTGGACCTACTGGACAAAGGGGTGTATGTGTGCTGAAGGAGGTCGGACTGTCAGGATTGGATGAATTTAGAAGTTTTTTTCAAAAAGCAGTCTGAAAAAGAGATTAAACATATATTGTTAACATCTTAAGTGTTTAATTTCTGAAGTGTGTGCACACTTGTGGTGGAGGGCTTTATTAATATTGGTGGAGAAACATCTTGTTGCTGTTGGTTGAAATAATATTAATCTCAAAGCCTCGGCTGCCAAGTCTCACTGATTTGCATCCTGAAAAGTTCACATCTCTGCAGTATAACAATATTTGGGTTGAGAGAATTTATGTTAGCGTAAAGCGTATTCTTCCAAAACCCTCCCGATGCCTCAACTCAACTTCCCACCAAGGATCCCATATAAAAGCTTCTAATGAGAGACGAATGAAGTGCTTCTGATGGATTTATTATTTTTCATGAGCAATAATAACGGGCATCAAAGGAATCGTTTTCAACCTAAAAAATACTTTCAGAGCCAGAGACATATCAAAATACAAATTTATGAGAAAATATTTTTGGAACTATGAATGCAAGATATGTACGATTCCTGCATTTCATTATAGCCTCTCCTTCTGATCAACCTCAATTTGTTTTAACCTTTATCACAGAAATTCCTTTGGAAACCACATTAGGGACAAGATGTTCGTTCCCTGGCAAGTTTATTCATCTGCATCTTTGATGCACATTTTCAAAACTTTTATATATAATGATGGGCATTTGAAGGAATAGTCCAACGCCAAGTACAATAACTTTAAAGAACGTTTTGAGATACAAATATATATATATATATATATATATATATATATATATATATATATATATGTCGCATTAGAAGCTCACAAACATGATATGCCTCTGCGCTGGAGAACCAATGTCTCCACAAGCAGCCGAGCAATCTTTTACCTATGACCCACCATGCTTAGGGGGTGAGCTGTGGTGGCATTTTCACCCTCAATGCGTAGCCAATTTGAAATAATGGTGGTTGAAAGAGCACAAGAAGCAAAAAGGTGGGAGAAACTCCTTGTAATTAAAACTAAAATATATTTTACAATAAATTGATATGGGGAGAAAAGTGAACAAGACGCTATGGCTTGATGGAACAAACCAGGTGGTCGACAGATGGACAGTGGGGCACGCAAACTTACATACAGGGAAAGAAATATAACCTAAATCCCTAATGGCACCAAAATAAAAAACACAATGCACATGAGGTACAAAGGGGTGGGTGAGGGCTTATATGAGGATGGGCTGGTTGTGGTCCCATGACGAGCTGGAGCAACTCGGCCCACAAAGACAAAGAGTGACAAAGGCGAGGCAAGATGATGCAGATCCAAGCTCAAAAGAACGATGATCCCCAGAGGTTATGGCTGGTGCGTCTGCTCTCGTGCGCAATTCCAATCACACCATTGTGTGTTCTGAATGAGACGACCCTCCCGGGCTTTGCGATCGCCTCCCCAAGCAGTGAGCCCTGTGGTTGGCGGCATTCCAGTGCGGGCGACACCTTAGTCTCGCTGTCCCACCCCGTGGGGCGTGTCCATAAAGAAAGTATTTTTCCACCTCCGGGCTTCTACAGCGGATCTCACCACGTGCCTATGCGCACATGCCGACAGTTTGTCATGGTCAATAGCACTTTCCTCCTACCATTGTTTCACAAACCCTCCACCTGGCCTCACCTTTCAAACAGGATGTTTTACGCAACACAACCTTACCCTGACTATCTTAAATGGGAACACTCGCCACCTCCTCAGTGCACGTATTATACATAAATTACCTCTAGATATTGAGCTAATACAGGGAGGAATCGAGGCAATGTGTAACATAGCCCCCTCTTCGGAACCTTAAGCTCCTGCCACGACACAATCAACCTACGATCTCCACAATACATATTACTCGGTCAATCCCGGGGAAAAAATGCAAGCAGTGTATAAGCGCAAGACCTGATTGAGGCCTGAAAGCCAATTATCTGGTTTTATCTGGGGTCATTATTTTTTATCCAAACATAGCCCTCGACCTTCCTCTGGATGAAAGAGTAGACTATGTAAAGTTTGGTCGCACTGACCATGGTTTCTACAGGGTCCGAATGCATAAATGAACAAACAAACAAGAAAAAGATGTTGTGCAGAGCGCGATACTTGCAAAGTCAACCCCCCTCTCCAAAGGTTGCCGTGGATATATCAAATTGTCCATTTCATGAAGATTAAAATGGACAACCTAAATCAAAGCTCAGATCAATCGGATGAAAATAGATTCTTTTTAAGAGTGAAATTGATTATTTTATAAGTTTGTTCTTGATTTGACCTTTGACCTCAAAAATAATTGTTTTTCAAATTCAGTGATACACTATGCAATTGCTGCTTAATTTTCAGGTTAATCGGATGAAAATTGATATTCAAGATTAAATTTGATGATTTTTAAGTTTGACCTTGAGTTGACCTGTGAACTTTTGACCTCAAATAGTTGGTTTCCCAATTCAGTGATGCAATGTGCAAATCCTGTTCAACTTTCAAGTCAACCAGATGAAAAATGATTTTAGAAATTTGACCTCACGATGACCTTTGACCTCAAAAATCAATAGTCTTCTCAGTTGAGACTACCGCTACAAGTTGGTAAAGCTTCATGATGATCGGTTTAGAATTGTGACCTGTAGGCGATTGACAAACAGACAAACAAGACAAACAAGAAAGACGTCATGCATAGCATGATACTTCCAAAATCCAAAAACAAATATGACCTCAAACATAATTGGTGGTTGAATTCAATGACCAAATATGCAACTCCTCTTCAAATCCCAAGTCAATTGGATGAAAATTGACAATTTTAGAAATTAGGCCTATGTTGACCTTTTCCTCATTGTTGACCTCAAAAATAATTGGCTGGTTGAATTCAATGACCTGAAATATAAATCCTCTTCAAATTTCAAGTCAATAGGATGAAAACTGAGGATTTTAGAAATACCACCTTAGGCCTATGTTGACCTTTTTGTCGATGTTGACCTTAAAAATAATTGGCTGGTTGAATTCAGTGACTTCAAATATAAATACTCTTCAAATTTCAAGCCAATCGGATGGAAATTGTGGATTTTAGAAATCTCACCGAAGTTGTTGAACTTTGGCCTATGTTGACCTTTTGACCTCAAAAACAAGAGACTTCTTCCTTTTGACAAATTCTACCGTGGGGTGAAGTTTGGTGAAGATAGGTTTAAAATTGTGACCTGTCGGCGATAAACAGACAGACAGACAGAATAACAAAATCGACTGACCAATATACTGTTACGGTGCCGGGGTCGTCCGCCAACCGACCGCTCTGACGGAGCCGCAAGTCGAGTCGGCCCGACCTTTGAATCGGCCCGACTCGATAGTCGCCGCCCGGATAAGTCCGAGTCGACGGGTCCTTGTACAAGAACCGAAATACGCCAATGGGCAGATCACGGTGGGTAGGGTCGATTGCCAATCTTCAATGTACCTAAATACCCACGTGATCCAACTACCGGGGTATTCCACCCTCGACGGGAACTCGTACGGAAACAAACCGCCCGGAGCGCGAGCGCATCGGCCGAAAACCGTCGGTCCAAATGTCCCCCTTTTACGAACAAACCAACGGCTTTCTAAATCCCACACACAAAATGCTCAGTCATGAAAGAATCGACAAGACGAGTTGAAAACATTTAACAATGGGTATTTATTAATAACTAGTACGTGCCGGTAAAAAAAAAAAAAAAAAAAATAAATATTCAAACCGCGAGCAACAAACAACAACCACACAGGCCGTTTCTTCGCTCTCGCGTGCCCGTACGTGTGTGCCCGGAAGTCGCATATTATTTGCAGTTACGATTATTCGCAATTTAGTTTTAATACCCAATTATTCAATTAGCGCCAACGTATTTTGCCTTTTCGCATGTCATCGCAAGGAAAAACAAAAAGAGAAGAGAAGAGAGAAAAAAAAAATTACTTCCTGGTTCGGAGCATACCAGCACTCTGATGTTACCGAAATTTATGCACCGTCTAATATGAAAACGATCATAACTTGGGGCATTGTGTTTATCTATAAATTCGCATAAGAAATCGAGAAATTATTAGAATACACGAAGTCATCACTCTCCGGAAGTCCGTACGTTGTAACCCGTAATGGGAACGCGGCTGAGCTCCCACGTCCCCATCGGCCACGCCCACGCAACAACGTGTCTTGTCATTGGTTTGGTAAATAAATGGCCATAACTTGGGAAGCACTTGTCCGATTAATATCAAAACTTGAAAAGGCACATCCTCAGGCCCAGCAATATACCTGGCAAGTTTCAATTAGATCAGACCAGCGGTTGTCGAGAAACAGCGGGTCACAGACACACACACACACACACACACCACACACACACACACACACAACAGACACACACACACCAGAGATTGCTGGAATTATAGATAGATAATGGGAACTAGGGAAGCACGTAAGAGCAGAACTATCGACTATACGAAATGCAATGCAAAGATTTACAGCACACAAAGCACTTAACAATTTCCTACTTATTAGACGGGCCCACGGACACACGTACGACACACACACACCCAAGAAATGGTGGCTGAGGCCTTAATAACGAGCTCCAGCTCGGAGGACAGGTGAGCTGAAACCCAGAGCCTATCTCGAACTCTCCACCTCGTGTGGTCTTCAAGTTTTTCGGACCCGGGCTCCACGAGAGCGAGCTGGATCAATGCCGTGAGCCGCGATCCTTCCCGAGCTCCCGCGAATCCTCCCGCGCTTCTCAACACGTGCTAGTGAGACGAGGCGCCGATCCTTCCCGTCGATGCGTCGCTTCCCCGAGGAACACCTCCAAGAAGAGGCGATGAGTCGCACCAAGCCGGGAACCAAACGGAGAACAAAGAGCTCCACGAACCAAGAAGAAGAAGAAGCCACCACTCGCAGCTCGAGCCGAGCAACCGGCTCAACTCTCTCCCAAACAAAGCAGCTCTCCAAGAAGTCTACCGAGCCAAGCAGAAGCCGAAGGCCCACTGAACCACCAAAGCAAAAAGCCTCCAAAAAGCCTCTTCCCGAGCCAGGCCGCAGCCGAAGCTCACTGAGCCAGCCGAAGCATAAAAGCTTCCGAAAGCCTCAACCCTAACCCAAGCCAAACAGGACCCGAAGGTCTGCTGAACGACGCAGCCCTCAACTCCCAGCACGAACAAAGAAAGGATCTCCTCTTTATCCTTCTCCGCCCCCTCCCCCGCGCCCGGCGTGACTCATGCCCTCGTGATCCATCCCCCGCTCAACCACGGGTGGGAGGGAGTTGTTGACGTCATGAATCACGGGACGGCAGGGCTCTTCTTCCTCTTCGCAGAAGAGGGGGAGGGACGTCTCCATTGTTCGCTCCCTAACTATTAAATCGATCCGCAGCGCATCTAATCGATTTCTGAACATTTAAACAATGGAAGGTGAGCTATCTAGGGAACAAGCACTTATCAACATAGCTGACTAAAGGAATCTGTATGTTGTGTGCAATCGAATTCCAAATTCGTAGCAATACTTTTTTTAAATTTCTATTTTGCATGCAACAAAGACAGAACTGGAAGGGCACTTGGGAGAGCACGCACCTCCACCCTGCAATGCCTGATCCACGAGAACCTATCGAGCCCAGTACATTGTTGAAATATGCTATATATTGTATTTGGCCCTATCTTTCAATGGTGAAGAATTACTTAAAAAAATTATCGGATCCGGATCCACATTCGGATCTTCACCAAAATCTAATCAATTCTTCCTTGTGACACACCCAACGTGTCCAACAAGTTTCGTACAAATCCGTCTCCAACTTTTTGAGATATCGTGCTATATATCAATTTTAGCCCGATTTCTCAATGGTGAAGAATGACTAAAATTCCAGTCGCCAGATCCCGATTCGGATCTTCACCAAAATCTAATCAGTTCGTCCTTGTCAAACACCAAACCTGCCCACCAAATTTCATCCAGATCCATCCATAACTTTTAAAGATATCCTGCACACAAACAGACAGACAGGCAGACAAGCCGGTAGGCGGCGATGGGTCACCGAGCATGGAAACTATAAGATATAGAGCAAAATGGATGTCATATAGCGGATAGGGAATCACCTTAAGATTATGCATATCAAATCTCATCCAGTTCCATCTACTGATAACTACTCGGTATCAATTTGAATGAAAAGTACCGAAAATGTGGTTTGAAATCGGAAATCCCCAAAGTTCGAGGGGGAGTTGTGGGTGAACAAAGATCTAAATCGAAAATCCGGCTTGATCGTTTGTGCACAATGTATTCAGCGTAGTGATGCATTTTCATGACATCCGACCATAACCCTAGGAGTAGCAGCATTTGGCACGAAGCACACCTCCAGCTCTCGCATATTATCGATTTTTGCACCAATTGACCTTTGACCCCTGACCTAAGCGAAATCGGTCAATATGTCCTGAGGCAAAGTTGTAGTACTCATTGAGTACCATGAACCTGCAAAGTTTCATTCGTATCGATGCACTCACCTGGTCGCGAGAGGGGCCTTCAATTTTCGCCAATTTTCGCGCATACCCTAATTGTAGGGGTGCTCGGGTAAAGTATTCCATATATCACAAAAACCGGAATATATTTGATAGATCATCACCTGTAGATCATTCGTGCCAAATTTCATAACCCTACGTGGGATAATGGCTTTCGGAATTGATTTGTCGTGAACGGTACCGATTTTGAAGGTTTTCGGTGTTGCTAGGGAACCAAAGCGTCCCTAGCAACCATCACAATTTCCAAAGCACCAGGTCATAAGATGTACCTACCACCGAGTTGGTCAAAATCGGCCCACGTTTACTACCAATTATGCTGATGACAAACGAACAAACATCCAAACAAACAGACAGAATTACTGACAATAAGTGTCACCTATTTCGGCGACCCAACAGAGAGGGGTGAAAAACTTCATCTCGGTGGTGGAGGTAATAACAAAATCGACTGACCAATATACTTGAAAAATCTTCAATTTGCAAGTAACAAACTTTCTTCTTTGTATATTAGACCAGCATATACAACCCGTCGCTTTGCTAACAGGAATATTTGGGAGTGGGGAAGGGGGGAGAAAATAGGGAGGGGATGGAGAGAAGAAGAAGAGAGAAGAGAGAAGAGAGAAGAAGCGAGGAGGGAGAGAGGTGGTCTGGAGGCTAGGAGGAGAGTAAGCGGGTATGCAGGAGGGAGGGGGGGGTGGGAGAGTGACAGCTCAAAACATTTTATGTACTCCGGGAGGTGTGTGTGTGCGGTGGGAACAAGGAAGCTGGGTGAGAAAGGTGGGGAAGTGGGAGAGGGTTTGGAGGAGGTAAGCATGAGGGAGGGGTTCTCGACATGCATTGTGTACTGGGATTTGTGGAGAAGGAGGGGGTTGGGTAGTGCAGGATTGAACAAAATGGGGTACGTTAAACAGCACGTTAATACAGCAACTGGAGACCACTGGGGATGTCTCTGGGAGTGGAGAGAGAGGGGTTTGGTGAGGTAGGGGAGGGAAGGCAGCTGGGGGAAGCGAAGTCAGCGTGAGGGGAGGGGGAGGAAGCATGAGGGGAGGGGAAGGGACGGCACAATGAGGGCAAGATAATGTGATGTGAGGAGAATGGAATGGAAGGCAGCATGAGGGAAGCAAAGGTGGTGTGAGGGGAGGGGAAGGGAAGGGAAGGCAGCGTGAGGGGATGGAAAGGAAGTGTGAGGGGCGGGGATTGGAAGGCAGCATGAGGGGAGGGCAAGGTAAGTGTCCATCCCAGATATAAACATCGTCCAGAGATAGCCACAGTCTGGACACAACCACCATCCAGACACGTATGGAGGTAACTACTGGCTGAACATAACCACCGTCCAGATACGTGCGGAGATAACCACCGCCAGAAACGTGCGGGGATAACCACTGTCTGGATATGTGTGGAGATAACCACCGTCTGGATATGTGTGGAGGTAAGCACCGTCTGGATACGTGTGGAGGTAAGCACCATCCAGATATGTGTGGAGATAAGCTCCATCCAGATACATGTGAAGATAACCGTAGTCCAGATACGTGCATAGATAACCACCGTCCTGACATAACCACCATCCAGAAAGAGGGAGAGAGAGGTGGTTTGGAGAGAAAGGGGAGAGAAAGGGGGGGAGAGAGAGGTGTGGGAGGAGGTTGATGCACTGCGAAAAGGCACATCTCCAGGTCCCCAGCAATAACTGGCAGTTTCATAAATATAGTCGGACCAGTGGTTGTCGAGAAACAGCGGTCACAGACACACAGACCACAGACGACACACACACACACACAGACACACAGACACACAACACACAAGACACACAGACACACACACAACACACACACACACACACACACACACACACACACACACACACACAGATTGCTGGAATTATAGATAGATGAATCGTAATTTAACGCTCCACTGCACGTATGCCTTCCCTTCTTCTCACCTCACACTGTCTTCCCTTCCCCCACCCCTCCTCGCTCCCCCTCTCTCCTTTCCCCTCCACCTCTTCACTCTCCCTTCTCTCTCTCCCCCACCGTCTCTCCCTCTTCCCCCTCTTTTTTTCTCCCTCCCACCTTTAAGTATTACCGTCAGCAAAGTGACAGGTAGTATTTGCTCGTGAGAAATAAATTGGACTACAGTTCGATCCCTACCTTCAGTTTTTCCAATCAGGAACCCTATATTCCTCTCTCTCCTCTCTCACCTCACACCTTCACTCTCTCTTCCCCTCCCCACATTGCTTCTGACCAGATACATTCAAACGGCATCTATACGACTATGTGTGTGTGTGTGTGTGTTGTGTGTGTGTGTGTGTGTGTGTGTGTGTGTGTGTGGTGTGTGTGTGTGTGTGTGTGTTGTTGTCAGGTGTTTGTCTCCTCCATAACTCCAAAATATGAAACCTCGTGACCTGAAACTTTTCATGCATACCAAGAGAACGCCACGTGGTGCATAAATGAAAACTGGGTGTGTGGGTTAATCAAAACACCTTTTGCAGATAATTAACAGCCTTTATGAATTATATCCTTTATCCGGCGCATCCTCGGAAACCTCACTCTCCCTCGATGGGGTCTTATTTTGCCTTTTTTTTTTTAGGCCTGCTCGACAATGCCTTGATTGGAACAAGCCACAACAATTTTTTAAATGATAAAGTTTTTTTTTCACTTTTCTCACTCATACATTGAATGCCTCATGTTCATACCGATATCGCCAACACTAATATGTATCAACTGTGTTGTTCATAAAGCATAACATTCTCTCTGCAAACTCCCCTACCCTACTCTCCCTCTCCCTCCCCTCTCCTTTGTCCCATCCTCGCTCCACCCCTACTAATGCAGTGCATCAACCTCCTCCACACCTCTCTCTCCCCCCCTTTCTCTCCCCTTTCTCTCCAAACACCTCTCTCTCCCCTCTTTCTGGATGGTGGTTATGTCAGGACGGTGGTTAATCTATTGCACGTATCTGGACTACGTTATCTTCACATGTATCTGGATGGAGCTTATCTCCACATATCTGGATGGTGCTTACCTCCACAGCGTATCCAGACGGTGCTTACCTCACACATATCCAGACGGTGGTTATCTCACACATATCCAGACAGTGGTTATCCCCCGCACGTTTCTGGACGGTGGTTTATGTTCAGCCAGTAGTTACCTCCATACGTGTCTGGATGGTGGTTGTGTCCAGACTGTGGCTATCTCTGGACGATGTTTATATCTGGGATGGACACTTACCTTGCCCTCCCCTCATGCTGCCTTCCAATCCCCGCCCCTCACACTTCCTTCCATCCCTCACGCTGCCTCCCTTCCCTTCCCCTCCCCTCACACCACCTTTGCTTCCCTCATGCTGCCTTCCATTCCATTCTCCTCACATCACATTATCTTGCCCTCATTGTGCCGTCCCTTCCCCTCCCCTCATGCTTCCTCCCCTCCCCTCACGCTGACTTCGCTTCCCCCATGCTGCCTTCCCTCCCCCTACCCTCACACCAAACCCTCCTCTCTCCACTCCCAGAGACATTCCCAGTGGTCTCCAGTTGCTGTGTATTAACGTGCTGTTTTAACGTACCCATTTTGTTCAATCCTGCACTACCCCAACCCCCTCCCTTCTCCACAAATCCAGTACCAAATGCATGTCGAGAACCCCTCCCCTCATGCTTACCTCCTCCCAAACCCTCCCCACTTCCCCACCTTCTCACCCAGCTTCCTTGTTCCCACGCACACACACACCTCCCGGAGTACATAACAATGTTTTGTGAGCTGTCACTCTCCCCACCCCCTCCCCTCCTGCATACCCCGCTTACTCTCCCCCTCCTAGCTCCCAGACCACCTCTCCTCCCTCCTCGCTTCCTTCTCTCTTCTCTCTTCTCTCTTCTCTCCATCCCCTCCCTATTTCTCCCCCCTTCCCCACTCCCAAATATTCCTGTTAGCAAAGCGACGGGTTGTATATGCTGGTCTAATATACAAAGAAGAAGTTTGTTACTTGCAAAATTGAAGATTTTTCAAGTATATGGTCAGTCGATTTTGTTTATACCTCCACCACCGAAGATGAAGTTTTTCACCCCTCTCTGTTGGGTCCGCCGAAATAGGTGACACTTATTGTCAGTAATTCTGTCTGTTTGTTTGGATGTTTGTTCGTTTGTCATAGCATAATTGGTAGTAAACGTGGGGCGATTTGTGACCAAACTCGGGTGGTAGGTAACATCTTATGACCTGTGCTTTGGAAATTGTGATGGTTGCTAGGGACGCTTTGGTTCCCTAGCAACAACCGAAAACCTTCAAATCTGTACCGTTCACAGCAAATCAATTCCGAAAGCCATTATCCCACGTAGGGTTATGAAATTGGCACGAATGATCTACAGGTGATGATCTATCAAATATATTCGGTTTTTGTGATATATGGAATACTTTACCCGCAGCCCCTACAATTAGGGTATGCGCGAAAATTGGCGAAATTGAAGGCCCCCTCGCGACCAGGTGAGTGCACGATACGAATGAAACTTTGCAGTTCATGGTACTCAATGAGTCTACAACTTTGCCTCAGACATATTGACCGATTTCGCTTAGGTCAGGGGTCAAGGTCAATTGTGCAAAAATCGATAATATGCGAGAGCTGGAGGTGGCTTCGTGCCAAATGCTGCTACTCCGGTTATGGTCGGATGGTCATGAAAATTCACACTAATCGTCTGGAATACATTGTGCCACAAACGATCAAGCCGGATTTTCGATTTAGATCTTTGTTCACCCACACTCCCCTCGAACTTTGGGGATTTCGATTTCAAACCACATTTCGGTACTTTTCATTCAAATTGATACCGAGTAGTTATCAGTAGATGGAACTGGATGAGATTTGATATGCATAATCTTAAGGTGATTCCCTATCCGCTATATGACATCATTTTGCTCTATATCTTATAGTTTCCATGCTCGTGGACCCATCGCGCCTACGCTTGTCTGCCTGTCTGTCTGTTTGTGTGCAGGATATCTTTAAAAGTTATGGATGGATCTGGATGAAATGGTGGGCAGGTTTGGTGTTTGACAAGGACGAACTGATTAGATTTGGGTGAAGACCCGAATCGGGATCTGGCGACTGGAATTTTAGTCATTCTTCACTCATTGAGAAATCGGGCTAAATTGATATATAGCACGATATCTCAAAAAGTTGGAGACGGATTTGTACGAAACTTGTTGGACACGTTGGGTGTGTCACAAGGAAGAATTGATTAGATTTTGGTGAAGATCCGAATGTGGATCCGGATCGATAATTTTTTAAGTAATTCTTCACCATTGAAAGATGGGCCAAATACAATATATGCATATTTCAACAATGTACTGGGCTCGATAGGTTCTCTGTGGATCAGGCATTGCAGGGTGGAGGTGCGTGCTCTCCAAGTGCCCTTCCAGTTCTGTCTTTGTTGCATGCAAAATAGAAAATTTAAAAAAAGTATTGCTACGAATTTGGAATTCGATTGCACACAACATACAGATTCCTTTAGTCAGCTATGTTGATAAGTGCTTGTTCCCTAGAATAGCTCACTTCATTGTTTAAATGCAGAATCGATTAGATGCGCTGCGGATCGATTTAATAGTTAGGGAGGAACAATGGAGACGTCCCTCCCCTCTTCTGCGAAGAGGAAGAAGAGCCTGCCGCCCCGTGATTCATGACGTCACAACCTCCCACCCGGGTTGAGCGGGGATGGATCACGAGGCATGAGTCACGCCGGGCGCGGGGGAGGGGGCGGAGAGATAAAGAGGAGATCCTTTCTTTGTCGTGCTGGGAGTTGAGGGCTGCGTCGTTCAGCAGACCTTCGGGTCCTGTTTGGCTTGGGTTAGGTTGAGGCTTTCGAAGCTTTTATGCTTCGGCTGGCTCAGTGAGCTTCGGCTGCGCCTGGCTCGGGAAGAGGCTTTTGGAGGCTTTTGCTTTGGTGGTTCAGTGGGCCTTCGGCTTCTGCTTGGCTCGGTAGACTTCTTGAGAGCTGCTTTGTTTGGGAGAGAGTTGAGCCGGTTGCTCGGCTCGAGCTGCGAGTGGTGGCTTCTTCTTCTTCTTGGTTCGTGGAGCTCTTTGTTCTCCGTTTGGTTCCCGGCTTGGTGCACTCATCGGCTCTTCTTGAGGTGTTCCTCGGAAGCGACCATCGACGGGAAGATCGGCGCCTCGTCTCACTAGCACGTGTTGAGAAGCGCGGGAGGATTCGCGGGAGCTCGGAAGGATCGCGGCTCACGGCGATGGAATCCAGCTCCTTCTCGCTGGAGCCCGGGTCCGAAAAACTGAAGACCACACGAGTGGAGAGGTTCGAGATAGGCTCTGGGTTCAGTCACCTGTCCTCCGAGCTGGAGCTCGTTATTAAAGGCCTCAGCCACCATTTCTTGGGTGTGTGTGTGTGCTACGTGTGTCCGTGGCCCGTCTAATAAGTAGGAAATTGTTAGTGCTTTGTGTGCTGTAAATCTTTGCATTGCATTTCGTATAGTCGGAATAGTCTGCTCTTACGTGCTCCCTATTCCCATTATCTATCATAATTCAGCAATCTCTGTGTGTGTGTGTGTTGTGTGTGTGTGTGTGTGTGTGTGGTGTGTGTGTGTGTGTGTGTCTGTGACCGCTGTTTTCTCGACAACCGCTGGTCTGATCTAATGAAACTTGCCAGTATATTGCGGGCCCTGAGGATGTGCCTTTTCAAGGTTTGATATTAATCGGACAAGTGTTCCAAGTTATGGCCATTTATTTACCAAACAATGACAAGACACGTTGTTGCGGTGGGCGTGGCCGATGGGGACGTGGAAGCTCAGCCGCTTCCATTACGGGTTACAACGTACGGACTTCCGGAGAGTGATGACTTCGTGTATTCTAATATTTCTCGATTTCTTATGCGAATTATAGATAAACACATGCCCCAAGTTATGATCGTTTTCATATTAGACGGTGCATAAATTTCGGTAACATCGAGTGCTGGTATGCTCCGAACAGGAAGTAATTTTTTTCTTCTCTTCTCTCTCTTTTTTGTTTTTCCTTGCGATGACATTGCGAAAAGGCAAAATACGTTGCGCTAATGAATAATTGGGTATTAAAACTAAAG
>CM068956.1:43669127-43689205 GCA_035128595.1 Eptatretus atami | reverse complement strand
TTCTTGATCTCCTTGCTTGTGCGTACAATGACACAAATATCGTCAGCATAGGCAGAAACTTTCACAGGTTATATTTGCAGATTTGTGTATCCGGTTAAGAAGCTGCGCACTTTGATTAGGAGAGGCGCGATAGTTAGAGAGTACAAAATACCAGACAAAGGACATCCTTGACGGATACCCCTTCCAACCTTTACAAGTGAAGTCAGTTCAGTGTTTACTCTGAGTACTGAGGAAATGCCATGATAAAAGATTTTATAAGGGAGGTAAACCTGGGACCAAGTCCAAAACACTCGAGAACCTTGAAAAGATATGCATGACTAAACTAAACACGGAGTCAAAAGCTTTCTCTTGGTCGAGCACAATCATACCAAGATTATCATATTTTAACTTTACACACATCCCAAAGATCTCTTTATTAAGGAATATGTTATCATGTAATCTGTCTGTTTAGGGATACAATAGGACTGATCACTTGAAAATCAAAGATTACTATAAGTGAGGAGATGCGTCGAGCTGAAGCTTTGAAAATATTTTATAGTCGGAAGTTTAAAAGAGAGATTGGGGGCGCCTGTTGCCATAAGACTGAGGGTCCCCTATTTTTTCGGTAAAAAACTAATTACTGCTCTACGACAGCTTCATTGGCAAATTCGCCCACAATTGTGAAAGAACTGCGAAAAGACCTCCAAAAGCTCTGGACGGCTAATAAAGACGGCAAAAGGATTTGTAAAACTCGACTGGGAAGGCCATCTAAGTCCCAGATTTTTCCAGTCGGCAGAGAAGCAAGCGAGAGTGTAAAGTTCTTCCAGGGAAGGTAAGGAATCAAGCTGATCCCTTTGAGTAGCAGCTAAACGTGGGTAGATCAGAAGCGTGAAAATTGCATTGCATCATTGTCCAACATTGTTGCCAATAAACACGTCTGAGAAGAAGTTATAGATCTCCCTCTTACTGCTATTTGTGATGTCACAATGTCCCCAGTTGAGAGGCTTTTAGGGTTTCCATCAATGTGCCTTTGATGGGTGGTCTTTTATCAAAATGAAAAATTTTTTTGTGGAGAGTCCAAGTTAATAAATCTGATCCATCCGTATACGGATAATTCACCTTTACTTGATAAGTAACAAGATCATTTAAAGGGCCTTTTTTCCAGTAGCAGATGGTTTTATGTGTTGTACTGGGGTTGTTTGGCAAACATCAGATTGTAATTTCAATATTTTTTTTCTAGTACAATCCTTTTCCTTTTTTGCACTAAAAGATGAGAAGTGATTAAACTGTTGGCAAAAAGAATCAGCAATCTGTGCCTTTGCATAGTCCCCACCATAATCCGGTTACTTAAACTATTCTTTCAGTTCGATGAGGCTATTCCAAAAAGCACCCTAAAGGCTTCACAAAAAGTAACATTCTCAAGTAAAATGACGTTAAACTTCCCAAGTATGTGAGCTGCCATGTTGCTGCAGAGCCAAGCTTAAAGGAGAATGTTGTCACGCAGAATGATCAGAGAAAAGAGAAGGCACGATACTAGATTTTAATATCTCTATCAAAGCATTGTAGCATTGACATAAATTCTGTCTAAACCCCGAGCTGGAGGTGTTGTCTCTGACACACATCTTAACCAAGTGAACTGACATTGTCTGGGGTGTTAGATATGCCAAACATCCATTGAGGTCCCACGTTTTTTATATTTTTATCCAAAGTGTTTGGCATGGATTTTGGATGTGGCTCCACACTTGTTTCTGTCTAAAATGGTCAAGGGTACAGTTGAAGTCACAACTCATTAATAAGCAGCAGTTCAAGTCATTGTGCTTAGAAAGGCCTCTAGTTTTAAGGAAGAAGTTATACCTTTTCAGCATTTCTCATTGGGGCAATAGATGTTTAACAGAAAATAAAGATTTGAATTGTTTGGCAATGAACTGATAGAAAGCAGACGTCCAGGAATTATTTTCATTATAATGAACTTGCGAGAGCGTTATGAAAGGAGAGAACAGTAGAAAGCAATCCCGGCAGTGAAAGGAATTGATATCACTGAAGAACGCACTTGACGCCTTCATGAGCCCTTCTCCATTGGCCTTGGGCAGTCAGATTCCATGCCGTTTCTTGCATAACAAGAATGTCCAGAGTGCAAACGCCGTGTCAGATCGTTTACTGAACTTTGTGTTCTAACTAGCGCCAACCATTAATGTTTAGACTTCCGAAATAACATTTCATGTGCTTTAGGAAAAGGCAAAGAAGAAAAAATAAATAAAGTAAGAGAAACACACCAATAAGGACGCTTACTTAAGAAGCTCTCTGTCGAGCTTTCTGGATCTTTTTTATTTAACCTGTGCTTCTGAGGCTGCAGTGAAATTATGGGGTGACAGGGATACGCACAATTCCTTTCAATTTCGTAATTAACACCTGGAAGATCAGGGAAATTATCTTTGCAGTTCAATATTTCTCTTACATAAGAATTCGCTCAAGACAGTTCCAAGCTCGTGATCTGAGAGGTCTGCTTCAGCCTTTAGAATCTGAGAGGACTCGTCTTACTTCACCATCAGATTCCTCAGCATGGGAAATCGATTGGTGTTTCAAGTTTCATTTGTGAGCATGGCACATGATTGCTCGGTTTCGAATGAAAGATCTTTCTTCGGCCCCTTATATATCAAAGTTTATGTCTGGGGAATTCTTCGGAATGCAAGAGAGTGGACCTCCAAGCTTGTCGCGTGACACGGCCCACGGTCTCGGTCATGAGTGTCACTCTCCATTTGGAGGATTTTAAACTTATGCCTCCATTTGTTTGCCCGTAAGTGTCCGCTTATTTTGCCTCATTTATTGTTTTTGTTGGCGAGAGACTGTAAAAAGTTTATGCTTCCTCCTGTGACTGTTTGGATGTGGGAGCAGTCTTAACATAGGAACGTCCTTGTCGTGAGAGACACTCTCTTGTGGGGTGGAAACACTGATTGGGAATTAGGCAAAGTTCGATACGATTGTTTATTGTTACGTTTGCTCACAAACGGACGCTTCTGGATACTGTTCTTCTTCCAGAAAGGCAAAATCTGTTATTACATGGAATTTCCAGTAATTTTACATTTTCACTGATTTGCCTTTTACGCAGAAGGTGGACACTCGTGTGCAAGGGATTTAACGTTTTTTTAATTTTTGAGAATGGTAATGAAACGCCCCTCACTTACACAGTCCATTGCTCATTGGGAGGGGGCGTGTCTGCTTGTTCAGTTTAATTTACTTCCTTACGTCATTGGAGGGGGTGTTGTCCACTCGTTTAGGCCGTTTAAGTCCTATTTCCGTTCGTTGAAAGGGAAACGTTAAGCATTAATCTGTGAGTCATGTTTATTCGGTTTGGCCGTGGAAAGCTGCGTTTTTGCGAAAGAGGGCAAAACTGTTTTCATATGTCCCACTGCACCAACAACCAAAAAGCACTTCAGGGTGTCAGTGTAACATATACTTGGTAGTCCGTTGACTATTTACAGTGAACCTTTAAATGACGTTCAGAGAGGGATAATCCTTGTTGAGTACCATAAATAACTTGTCTGCGGAAAAACATCACCGTGGACTGGCCTACGTGTCATCTTTACAGCCGAAAGTGGTAGCATTATTAGGGGGACACACAGTGTACATAGCCCTGCAGCGAACTCAGGATTAAATTACAGCGCTCAGGAATGGCGGGGGTAACATTTGAGATCACCACTTTCTGAGCCAGGAGTATCTAAAGGATACGCTCATCACTAACAAAGTGTCGCAGAGTCGAAGGGACAGGCCTTTGTTGACGATTTTGAGAGTAACGTGCTCTTGTTTTCGATCGGACAAAACACGATAACTATTCATCCGCAGAACGCGGGCAAGCGTACTCACCAAAACACCCGATTATTTTCCCGATCGCGAAAACAATCCCTTCCACGAAACACCCTCCGTGGGGAGCATGGCGACGGCATTTTTGCGCAATAACCGTTCAACGAGGCATATCGCTGCGAGCGAGCGGCCGCCAGTTTCAATACACAGACGCTCGACGTCTTCCTCACTGAGGAAGAGGAAGTTACCATACACTCAATTTCCCGAACCTTGGGAAAGAGAGCGCTACTTACAAAATAAGGAAAAGATACAATAAAAAAGCCAAAATAAAGGTTTAAAGCGAAAGAGTATTTGAATTTTGAAACGACGAACAGGGCACCGCCCTGTTCTAGCCCTGTACTAGCGCGCGTGACGTGCTCCTCTCCTCTTCTCTAAACAGAGGAGAAACAGGGAAATCAGGGGCAATTCAGGAATTGGGTAGGGGGGTTCCAAATGAACAGAAAATTATAAATTTCCCAAAATAAATTAACTGTGAGCTGTTAGTGGTGTATTGTTTATTAAGGTACTGTATTGCAAGAACAGTTTTTCTGAGGGCTTCTGCCTTTTTTGTGGCACACTTTCGTGGGAGAAGGAGTTCTGGGTGACCAGGGATACCCCTGGGTTTGCCAGCTGTAATGGTAAATATTTTTTGTGGAAAGGGGGGGGGGTTCCGGGCAACCAGGAACCCCCTGGATTTGCCACTGGGAAACCTGAACAAAAAAACACGACAAAGAGGAAATGAAATGGGCAATGTGAAAAACACAACCAAGCTAACAACAAGAGGAAGGTACTCATGAACACGAAGCAAGCAGGCAGCCATGACAGTACGCATAACGTACCAATGGCCAAGAGAGAGAGAGAGAGAGAGAGAGAGAAGAGGAGAGAGAGGAGAGAGAGAGAGAAAGAAAAAAAATAAAAAAAGAAGAAGAAAAAAGAAAAAGAAGAGAGTCAGAGGCAAAATGTCATCCTTCCAAGGTCGAGCAAAATGAGTTCCAGTGTACTGGAGAGGGGCACAGCATCAGCCAGCAACAGTCGCGCTTTCTAGAAATGATAGTCATCGCGCCGGCTAACCAAGCTGCCATTTGCAAAAACAGAAAGCAGAATGGCCGAGAATTTAAAACCGTATTTTGCCCTCTGCACTTCCCATTCAAAATGGCGCTGTGCTTAATAGCTGTACCATTTTTTTGGGGAACACATCTCAATAATTTAGAATAAAAACCTATAAAACCCAACATTATAGGACAAATAATACAGAATGTTGTAAATTTTAGCAAGCAACCCCGCCCCCCCCCCAACAGTTCAGAGGTGATAATGTTAACTACTTCATTCCTTTGACTTCACTTGTTGTTTGCTGCATTATTTCGCAGATCAATTTGCCACAACTGTCTTAATTACCTCCGCCACTGAAAGGTGGGGGGAGGTTATGTTTTCATCCCTGGTCTGTCTGTCAGTCTATTCTGTTTGTGAAAGGATATCATCAAAAAGTTCTGGATGGCATGTTCGGACCGAAAATTTGTGGAGAGCTTTGGGCATATGTGACAAGGACGAAAGGATTAGATTTTTGGTGAGGAATCCACTAATCCCAGATCGCAGACACTAAATTTCTAACGTGATTCTTCACGCATTGAGAGATTGGGGCCAAAAACAACATATAGGCCGGATATCTCAAAAAAGTTGTTGAACGGATTTCGATGGAAATTGGTGGAGAAGCTTGGGACAATAGTGACAAGCCGGAAATGATTCGGATTTTGGGTGAAGATCTGAATCCAGGATCCGAGAAATTTTTTAAAGTGATTCCTCAACCAATTGAAGTGATAGGGCTAAAATGACATATATGCAGGATATCTCAAAATTGTGGATGGATTCGGACCTGAAAATTGGTGGCAGGTTGGGTACTAACAAGAAAGAATATTGCTTCGATGGTTTGGTGTTAAGATCCAGTATTTCCCGAGAATTTTTCAAGTGCTTCTTCACCTTATTGAGTGATAAGGCTAAAACGATACCATATTATCCAACACGGATACTCAAAAAGTTATGGACGGATTTGGACGAACCTTGGTGAGATGAGTAGGTTTAGATGATGAGACAAGCCGATTAAATTTTAGTTCAGTCCATTCCAAACCCGGCGATCATTGCGATAGCAAAATGTAAAACTAATCAGCTTGGCGAGGTATGTGGCTCTTCCGGAATGCCCCTTCTCGGTTATGTTTAATTGCAGTTGCTCTTTCAGCTTGAGTTTAACAGCACTCTTTTCCCAGTGTAAGATGCTAGAATAACGCATCTGAGCTTATAAGCGTACCAGTTTAAGGCAAAGGAAATAACAGGAAGAGAAATAATGTCGGAAAGCATTATTAATTACAACTGCCTGTGGTCCAAAGGCAATTTAAATCACGCCTGGGGAATTATGCTTTTTTGGCACTGATTGTTATTAACGAAGAGAAAGAGCTTTCACAATCCAAATTACAAAGGACAGGCAACTACACAAGACAGCAGCTGTACAAGTAACCTCAAATATCAATGGGTTTCTAAGTATCTGCGGATTTCGATCAAACAATGCATGCGCAACCTATTGTGGTTTCTGATTTATTATCGGCAGCATTTCATGACATTACGGGCCAATAGCGGTTCAGTGAAGCTGAGATGAATCATTGTTTGCTTACCCTCGCCCTTACAAAGCCTTTTAATTGTTTCTTCACACACGCATTAATTGAAGTAATCAGATCGCATATGGGAATGAAGCAAATAATAAGTTTAATAATGAATCGTCAATCGAACAGGAAATGACGATATAGAGACCTAGTATATGAGACTTAGCTAGACAATACAATCAGTAAATGAAATGGTGCCCAAACGTTAAACGATGGACAAAATTAGTTGTGGCCAAAGGCAGAGAAAAGTTATGACACTGTGCAAAAAAGTCGAGTTGTTAGATAGGTTGGCAAGAATGTCAAAGTGCGGCATCTGTGAGCCACAATAATGGGATCATGAATCGACTGTGCAGTAAAAGTGAGTCAAATATCTGTAGCAAAGTAGTGGGGGGGTTTCCCCCCCACATCTTTTTTAGCCGCAAAAGTGCAAAACGATTCACTCGCATTATTACTTTTCTTTTTTTGTTATACATGTCGAGGCTCATATAGGAGCGAAACACCAAATGACACAAGGGGGCCATGAGCAAGAGGGGTGGGAGAAGGGAGACAACAGTGGGGAGAGACATGGGGTATGTGGAGGTGGATTGGAACAGGGAACACGGGTAATACAAGATGGACAATTACAGGGTTTAGAGGGGGAATATTGGAGGTGGGATTAGGGGTGGTCGGGGTAGGGTCGGGTTTGGTGGGGTGGGTGGTGGTGAACAGTGTTTATGGTGGGGGGGGATTGACGAGTGAGGGGTATTATTTGAGCGGGAAAGAGGAATGAAAGAGTGAAGGCGAGCAGATGGATTCGTGATTTTTGTAGTTTTAAGCCAGATAGGATAAAAAGCCTGAGGTTGTGGCTAGACCTGAGTGGGAAATATGTGGGGACATCGCACCGACACAGCAGGGGGGGGGGGGCGAGAGCGAGAGAAGACTGTGGAAGACAGAAAGACCACCGCCCTGCCTGAGTGGAGGTGGGGTAGAGCACTATGCGGAGATGACCAAGATGTGTGGTTTACACAGCGTGAAGCTGAGGGATGGAGGCAGGAGCACAGGAGAGAGAGCAAGTTATCCATCAGACTGCGGCCGAAAAGCTTTGTATGTGGTTCGGAGGCTCAGGTGGGTCGAGAAGGACTTGCACGGACGAGGAATCCCAGTCCGCGACTGCTTTGGGAGGCGAGGTTTTGAGATGTGGTTTCCCAGGAAGAGGTCATGGCAGATAGTGAGACAGAAACTTGAAAAGAAAGACTTCTTCAGAGGATTGTTTGAGAAAGTGGAAATGGGGGGGGGGGGGTTTCTAAACGGTCCTTTCGAGAGAAGCTGAGAGTGTGAGATTTGGGTCCGGGATTGTAAAGACATGTTCCACGTGTCCGGATCATTGTTTGTGATTTTACCAGATGCTTGCAGTGCGTGAATGAAGCTGCAGTGCCAGTTGCTGAGGGATGAAGATGGTACGCAGAGGGGGTTTTTTGGGGAAAGTTCCCATTCAGGCAAAAAAGAGGAAAAATAAAAAGGGAAAAGGCGAATTTCCCTTTCCCAGAAAAGGATAGGTCCGGAAGAAGGAAAAAATTTCCCATTTGAAGAAAAACCAGAAAAAAGACAGGGCCGCAGAACACTGCCTTGAAGGAAGTATTTTCTCCAGCCTGGGACAGGAGAGGTGGATGAAAGATAACTCCTTTAGGGCCACACGTTGATTGCGACGAGGAGAGAAAGTCTGCGTCTGCGGGCGGCATGAGTGGAGACTGGCCTGGATACCACAAGGACGAGAGTTTGGTGAGCAAGGAGAGGGTGCCAGACGCATGTCATAAAGCACGCGATATGTCTGGGGATAGTGGCTTCTGATTTTTCATGTCTGGCCATTGAGGACTCTCGCAATCCATTGTTGGGAGAGCAGAAAGCATCATATCCAGGGTAAAGTGACCTGGTCCTGAAACCAATATTGAAATGATCGAAATCAGCCACTGCGGAGAAGAGGAAGGATTTAAATGTCTGAAGCGATGATAGGATTCATAATTTGCTGATGATTGGAGGAAGGCTGATATTGGTTGCTGTAATTGAGGGTTGTTTTTGCACTGCTTTTTATGGCAGGGCAAGTGTAATGTTTTGCTGAGTCCAAGCAGATAGCAGATGACCTTGAGCAAATGAGAGGGTGAATAGAACAGAGATAGGGTGAGCAAGACGCAGAGGAGCATGGTTTTTTCGGAACACGTGGGCTGATGCCAGTCTGGACGGCGGGTGCAGAATCTGAAGGTGAGATTTGACAATAAGCTCTCCACTTGTCTAGGAGAAAAGGACAGCGGTCCAGGGACAGTTGGGTGCGCTGGGTAATGGTGGGTACAGAAAGTGATGGGTTTTTGGACACAAGATTTTGATGAAAACACCGAGTTTAGGCATTCCAGCCTTTTCACGTGCGGTATCAAGCAGTGCGACAAACTGAAAGAATGGAAAAAAGAATGAAAGGATGGGAAAAACACAATGTTTTGGATTGAGGACCAAACAAAAAATGCCTCTGGGTTGGACTGGGTACGGGAGAAACCATTGTGGATTTACCCCTTTGAGTGACCGGTGATAAGGGAGAAATATTGCAGGTTTACCAACAGTTTCCATGAGGCCTCAGGACCAAAGGTTTCCAGTTCAACGCCATGGCAGACGCATGAGCTTGCAAAAAACACCCAACCCAGGCTCGTGAACAAATCGAGGCGAAGGGATATGCGCGGAGCTAGGTTTGTAAACATCGACGAAGACGGGATTATTTGGAAGAAGAATGCCATTGTCGTACTAGCCTTCCTGTCCAAGCAGGAATGATGTGCTTTGGATCAAGGTGATAAGGAGCCGTCTTACCCTTCCTCTCTGTGGCCAATGCAAGCAGGTGAACTTCATTATGCTCCAGATGAACGCCAACAGCATCACAAGTTCTACATCACAACTTCCACCGCTCCCCTCCTAACAGCAATCATCATCATCCTAACACTGAGTCTTGTGTTTTTTAATTTTACCGGGCAGAGTACAGCATGAGTAGCGTAAATGTTCTTAACCCTCACTCACCATCAACTGTTTTGGAATAAATGATAACGGTAAAGTCCTTTTTGTTTTTTGTTATTATCCCGCCCGCCGGCGGAGGGAGCAGCGGGATATTGTATAATCGTCCGGTGTTGTTTGTCTGTCTGTTCTGTCTGTCTGTTAGCAAACTTTAACGGGCAAAACGCTTTGCAAAGCCACTATGCAAATTTAATCTCACAGGTGGGCAATGAAACCTTGGAGACCCATTAACTTTGGGTCAATTGGATCAAGGTCAAGGTGCAAGGCACAAAAAGATCAGAATCGTTTTTCGCTCATAACTTCGTGCAAAAATGATCTGATTTTACTTCAAAGACTAAGCTGTATAGTGAACGCTTATTGCCTATTTGTCACTTATAATCCTACCCATTCCTATAGTGAAAAAATGCAGTATTTTGTGAAGATACGGTAGGCGTCCGAAGTTTTGTGGGTCATGTTCATCGTCAAGAATTACAAATTTTCCATTAAACTAAAAACATGGGTTACGGAAAATCACAACTTTAAGCGGGAAAACCGGCTTGGCTCAAACACTGTCAAATTAATGCGCAACAGGTGGGCATGAACCTTTGGACGACGCCCATAAAACTTTTGGGTCCAATTGGATCAAAGGTCAAGGTCACAAAAGATCAAAAATCCGTTTTTTCGCTCATAACTTCGTCAAAATGATCTGATTTAACTTCAACTAAGCTTATAGGTGGAACCTTATTCTATTGTCATCTTATAATCCTAACCACTTCCTATGTGAAAAATGCATATTTTGTGAAGATGCGGTAGGAGTCCGAAGTTTTGTGGTCATGGTCATTCGTCAAGAATTACAAATTCCCAATTAAACTAAACAATGGGTTACGAAAATACACTTTTAACGGGAAAACGGCTGGCTCAAACATGTAAATTGTATCCACAGGTGGGTAATGAACCTCGGACGACCCATTAAAGCTTTGGGTCCAATTAGGTCAAAGGTCAAGGTCAGGTCACGAAAAGGTTCAAAATCATTTACGTCATAAACTTCGTCAAAAATGGTTTAATTGACTTCAAACTAAGACTAAAATTATTCTATAATCAACATTCAGGTTTAAGGATGTATAGATTTAAATTTGAAATCCCAAAATAAACTTTATGCCTTAAAATTGGGCAGGATTTTGTTTGTGCTCGCACCAACTTGTTTTATTTACATGTTTATTTCAGGTGTTAACAGAGACTAATATATATATAATATATATATATATAATATATGATATATATATATATATATATTTATATTATATATATATAATATATATATATATACACATATATTCGCACATGTTTATTTCAATTGTGATGATTTTTATTTCTGGCTGCCGCTGACATTCCTCTATATTTTCTCGAAGGCCCAGGAACCTACACCCCTCTTTTCCATTGGCCCTTGGTTTTCGCACTTTGGCGGTTTAACCTAGTCTCGGCATTTTCCAAGGAATCCCCTAACCAGCAATATTTGAGGGTTTTTTATTGTATAGTTATACATATTTCTCAGTTTTAAGGAAATGAGAAGAGGGAACAATATGCAAGTGCTGCCATTGTACTTTGGAACTATGAGGGGCGTACCGGAAAGTAATGACTCTTATTTATTTCTCACAACATAATTAATTACAATGGAAATTTACCAGTTAATAATTCCACACATATGTGGCAATATGAAAAGTTATTTTTTCCACACATTTCTCCATGCAACTGCAATGCACTTTAATTAAGCGTATCAATCCGACTCTTGTTTTCCGGTGTCATGCGGTTGCAGGCCGGACGCACTTTCAGGCCTTCGTTATCGATATCGTTTCCCTGCCTTGAAATGTTTTTCCGCACTCTAAAGTTTATACTCAGATCATGGTAGCGTCATCGTACACATTCTTTAAACACCTATGTATATAACTACCAAAGGTAGTTATTACAGTAATTTGTAGGTAGCTTATTTGAAGTTCCGGTTGGACTTTCCATCAGTTCTTCAGCAGTGTGGCTAGTTCTGCTTCAGAGTCTCTTGCCCGATTTCTCAACCGATAATTTTCCGGTCCGTTTTTGTCCACTTTCTACTGCGCTTTTTACCTCCGCCATTCGAGAGAATCGGAGTTAGTTTGTTCACCCCTTTCTGTTTTGTTTTGTTTGTTTGTTTGTTTTGTGAACAGTAATTGACGGAAAAAACTCCTTGACGGATTTTCGACGAAACTTGGTGGGGGGGGGGGTTAGGTCATGGTCCAAGGTTCATGCCATTAAATTTTGGACTTGGTCCCCCCGCCGGCCCCAAAAAAAAAATTGTTAGATGAAATTTTTTTTTTTTTTTTGCATTTCTGTACATGTTTTAAGAGTGATTTCCGAACCCGACCCCCAAAAAATTGTTACCGCCCCCCCGCCAAAAAAAAAGAGAATTTTTTTTTTGGCATTTCTAGATGTTTAAGTTGATTTCAACCCCCCCCCCAAAAAATTGTCACGCCGCCCCCAAAAAAAAATAGAGAAAAAATTTTTTTTGGGGCATTTCCTAATCATGTTTTAAGTGATTTCCAGACCCCCCCCCCCCAAAAAAAATTAGAGAAATTTTTTTTTTTTTTTTGGCATTTCTACATGTTTTAAGTGATTTCCACCCAGCCCAAAAGATTGATCAGAGAAAAAAAATTTTTTGCAAGACTTTTGTTTTTCAAACAAAATTTTCGATTTCTTTTGTTTGCATTTCTACACTGTTTTAGTGATTTCAACCCACCCCCCCCCCCCCATAAAAAAAAAAATGTTTGGAGAAAAGATACTATAACTGGTCAGCATGTTGACGTCATATTTAATGAATAAGATATAAGGTTCACTGAGTGACCACCAGCTGTATTGGGCGGCGAGGTTTGCCCACTCTACAGGAGTGCTCGCCCTCTAGTGTTGTCTCTGTGTTTATATTACTTGTGGATTTCTAGTGCGGTGCTTGTGTGACAGCCCATGGCAAATTGTTGAAGTTTTTGACGAGTCTTTTCATATTGAAGTTTCCTTCAGGCGCGACCCTTCTTCTCAGTTCGTGCGTCGCGCTAGTGTGCATCCAATGTTTCGTTTTATATTTGTCTAATTAACCAGTCAGTTTTCATTTGTCCACTTTTCCCGTTCACCCTCCGTTCTATCGCATCTCAACTATAACCCTCTGTTTCATCTATCTATAATTTCAGAAATGTGTGTGTTTGTTGTGGTGTGTGTGTCTGTGACGCGCCTGTTTTCCTAGACAACCACTGGTCCGATCTAATTGAAACTTAGCCAGGCTATATTGCTGGGGACCTGAGTAATGTGCCCTTTTTCAAGGTTTGAATATTAGGATCGGAAGCAAGTGCTTCCAAGTTATGGCCACCTTTATTTTACCAAACCAATGAACAAGAGCACGTTGCTGCGTAGGCGTGGCGAATGGGGAAAGGGCACTATTTTAGTTACCCATGGTGTAGGAGTGGCAATGGTCTAATGGCAGCGAATGTCATGGCAAGCAAAGACAGGGAGGTAGCTTGATTTTAATTTGGATTTTAAATTAACTCTGTGTGTGTAAGGTATCAACAAGCAGTGTTACCTTCAATGCAAGCGATAATTCAATGGAATGCAATGTGAACAATGCAAGTACGGGCACGCACAGACACTTCCGGATAGTGATGACTTACTGTATTCTAATAATTTTCTCGATATCTTAATGGCGCATTTATAGATAAGCACAATGCCCAATCCAGTCGTCATTTACAAGAGCGAAGGAATGCGGCCTGTGTAGGTTGTTTTGAAAGTTTTTTTTTTTTTTTGTTTGGCACGCAGCGGCCACGCACGTACGGGTTCACGGCACTAGTGTCTTAATATAAAAAATACACAAAAAAATTACCTTTTTTCGCTCTTTCTGCCGATCCTTCCTGCTCTCTCCTCCTCTCCGCCTTCCTCTCTCTCCTCCTGTACCGCAACGTGACACGTGACTTCTGTACTGACTCTTCTTAACGCCTTCTCTTAACTGCCGATCCTACCATCTTACTTGTCACTCACATTCAACCATACACCTTCCACACGATTTTTTTCTTCAACCTTTCCCTTAACGCATAAAAAATCTTAAATAAATGAAAAAAAAAGATTATTTTAACCTCTCACGCTCCAGTAAACGACGTTTCTATACCCACTCTTCTTCTTCCTGGAACTTTTCAATCGAAACTATTCCAGCTTCTTTCTTGTTTGCCTGTGCAAATTCACAACACTACACAAATTTTTCAAACCCTTCCTTCACGCCTATTTCAAGTAATGCTTTATGCAAAAATAAAAATAAAAAAAACGGTCTCTAAAAATGTTAACAACTTCCTCTTTCAACACGTTGTGCTTCTTGGTATTGTATCATAATTCACTGTTCTTTTTCTTCTTAAAAAGGCGTTTTTCAAATTCCGGTTCCTTTCCTTCAATCGCACATGTCTAAAACGATCCCACTGTTATTACAACGTTTCTTTTCTACATTGTCTTCATTCACCTTATTGCATCCCTGCACGTAATGTCTTTTAATCGGCATTTCTACTTAAAAAAATAATAAAATGCCCCAGTTTGCAATGCATGTCCGTGTTCCATCAATCATCCCTTTTTTTTTATCCAAAACTTGCAGTGCCATGTTATCCCATCGCTCCTTTAAATCTAAACCTCCCTCGCGAAACCTCACCTGTATCCCCCTCCTCCTTAACGCCTTCCCATCTTTCACTCATCCTACCTCCACTCTGGCACCTCTTCACTGTCTTCTGCTTCAGTATGCAAGCGTCATCCTCTTGTTGTCCCAAAGTGTGTGGTGTTCTACATATGTGGGCTCCATTCTCACCTCACAGATATTCCTCACTTCTCTCCAATCAGTACACTGCATCCCAACTAAACATGCTCCTTCCTTCTCTCAGCACACCCTCCCCCTCTTCCCAACTGCTGCATTCTTGTACTCCCTCTGCCCTGCTCCGCTTCCTCACCATACCTCTAACCAAGTCTCGCATTCCTTCCCTCTCCTAACCGTCTCCCATCGCCACTCTGCAACCATTGGCCGTGCCTTCTCTCAATGTCTGCACTACCCTGCTCAAATTTCCCCTCACACTCTCCCCCTCGCAAGCTTCCTCTCACCTTTCTCAAAAAACGTGCCCTCCTTACCTTTCCCCTCGACTTCTCCCCGCTCACCGCTTGTCCCTCACTACTGCCGCACTCACGACCTTCTCCCTCCAATCTTACCCCTCATCCCCTTCCAAAGTCCCCCCCCTGCAACATCTAGTAAAAGGTGCCTCTCTGCTTCCAAACGCTCAAGCTCAAAGCCTCCTGCCACCTTCACTGCCCTCTGCCGCTCCCTGCTCCTTGTTTACTCCCGGCACGGTAACGTCAACCTATGCACGCACCGATGCCTTTTCTCTCTCCTCAATCCCGGCCCTTAGTCTCGCCAAGCTCTTCTGCAATGCCCAGCCCACACTCTTTCAATAACTCTCCTTACTGCCTGCGACCCCTGCTCCCTCATCCAACCTCCCCTCCCTCTCCACTGCACCCAAAACCTCCTCCCCTTCCTACCTTCTTCAGTGTGGGACCTAAACACTCTAGGGCTCTTCGCTCAAACCTGACCAGATCTTTCCATACAGGTTTGGCACTGACAGACCAGATATAATCTTCCTTAAGCAAGAAACTTTCCTAGCCTTCAAGACGTATCTGACTCCCAAGTATCTCTCCTGGTTACATCCCATCCTTCCGGTATGACAGACCTGAGCCTCGTCCATGGCAGCAGAGTTGCTCTTCATCAAATACTCTATTTCTCACTCACATGTGCTGGCTCTCTCTGCCTCCACACCCCCAGGAATAGCTCTGGTGACATGCTTCCCCTCCAACTCCCACCTCATGTTTTTATATGTGTGCTGCACCGTCCACCAAGACAGTGCAATGAACTCCCATTTAAATCTGCTCTCAAGAAAACATGGACCTAACCTACTCTATGCCTCCCTCATCCCACCTCTCTCCTGCATATGTAGTGTCCTTCAAACTGTCATGATGGCCAAGTTGGCTGGGTGTGGGTACCTCTTTCACCTGCGCATGGCACTTTTCAGCAAAAGAATCTGCGACTCATTGGGACTACACAAATCCGTCAACTTCCCCCGACCCGGAATCCTGCACAACGGTACTCATCTCTTCTGCAATCTTGATTTTGACCAATTTCCTGAAAAATCTGCTTGTTTTCCCTAAACGTTGCCAAATCGTTCATCTGAACGCACATGCTTGTCAAAGTGGACATCCTTCGGTCTGGCTGTTATCAGAGAACGCACATCAGCACCGTCGAGTCTGGCATTCACTCAGAGCGACTGGCAGGGAACTTCAGCGCGCATCAAAACTCGCTATGACTGGTCTCCCAGCTCATAACTTCTCTGACATCACCTGTCCTGGGAGTATATTTTACAGAAACTTGCTCTCTCTCTCTCTTCTTCTCTCTCTTCTCTGCTCTCATGCACAGATTTATCTCATTCATCTTCAGTTGTCACGTTGCCTCCCGCCCATATGGTATCACTGAAGTTGTGGCGAAACAACTTGCCTTCGCCTCATGGAAAAGGCGAAATCCAACTGAAGGCAATCTGCAATTCCTTCCACAAAGCCCGTAACAAGTGTGTGTGCCACCCTCAGGAGAGCCAAAAAAACATCTTTCCTCATCTCAAGTCTGTAACTCTCAAACTTGTCTCTCTCCTCCAAATCCTGGCTGGCAATCTTCAGAAGGCTGTTTCTGGTGTAGTTTGCCCCTCCATCCTCACTTACCTTAAATGGCCGCGACAGCTGACATTGCACATGAAAAGGCCGGAATGCTAAACTCAGTGTTTGCTTCTAAATCTTGTGTCCCAAACCCACTCCACTTCCTGTACCCACCTTACCGCATTCACACCGGCAGCTTGTTGCGCTGGACTTTGTGGTCATTTTCTCTGATAAAGTGAGAGTTTTACTGTCAAAACCTCCACTCAGATTTTTAAACTGGTACCAGAACGGGCATCACCACACATGTCCAAAAATCTGCTCTGCTGCTCTTGCTCGACTTCTCTCCATTCTATTAATTCAGCCTTCATTTTCAAGGTCATCTGGCCATCTGCTTGTAAATCAGCAAACACTACGATCTAGATAAAAAGGTGGGCAAAAACATATCCCTGCAACAAATAGACCAATCAGCCTTCTCCAAATCATCACGAGGTCAATGGAATCTATCATCGCTTCAGACATTAAATCCTTCGCTCTCTCCAATGGCTTTAATTTCTGATCATCAATTTGGATTCAGATCAGGCACCAACTCTACCCGGAGTAGTGGCTTGCATGCTTGCTCTCACAACAATGGGTGGAGATCCTCTAATGCAGATATGAAAAATCCAGAGCCGCATCTCCCGAAGACATAATCATGTGCTCGATACGGTCGCGAGCACGCCTGCCCCTGCTCACCGCAAACCTCGTGACTTCTATGGTGTCCAAGGACATCTCGCACTCATGGCTTGCCAGACTTCCTCTTCCCTGTCGCAGCCATGAGTTATCTTCATCTCCTCTCCTGTCCAGGCTGGAAGGTTCCTCAAATCGCAGTGTTCTGGGCCGCTTTTTCTTTTGCCTGGATTTTCATGAATGATCTCTCTGACTCTCTGGAAAATCCTCTTTTTTATCTCTTTGCTGCATGAACCACCCTCATGCCGACCATCTGTCTGTCATCCGCTCAGATCGGCCAAGCAGGCAGCCTCTTCAACTCTCTGCAGAACTAGATAAATACAAGGCTGGTCCAACACGTGGAACATGTCTTTCAAGAACCTGACAAATCTCACAACTCTCCACTTTATGTTTCTGCTGAAAGGACTGTCTGCGACACCCGCTCGCCCCCACGCGCCCATCTACTTTCTCAAAAAATCCTCTTGAAAGTTCTTTCATCAATGCTTCTTGGGTCTCACTATCTCCATGATGCCTTTCCTGGGATAAGCCATATTTCCAGCTGGCCTCCAAAAGTCCAGAGTCCTCTGACTGGCATCTCCGTCGTGCAAAGTCCTTCCTTGGCACACATGAGCGTCCTGACCACAAACAAAGCTTTCGTCGCAGCTTGATGTAGTATGCTTCTCCCCTGGGATGGTGCTGCTGCCCTGCTCACCTTTTTTCAAGCTTCACGCTGTTGGGACCAAAGGGCATTTTAAGGTCATTGGTATCTCCCGTGATGAGGTCTGAGTCCTTTGGGTCTCTCACTCTCTGTCACCAAGCAGGCAGGTCCGGTGGTCCTTTTCCGTCTTCTACCATGCCCTCTCATGGCCAAGCCCCCCCCCCCGTTCTGTCTTAGGATATGTCTCCCCATATTTCGCGCAGACGCTGCAAGGTCCGCCAGCATCTCCGCTTTCCTGGTAAAAACTACCAAAAATTCAAGAATCACTGCTCACCTTCACTCTTTCATTCTTCTTTTTCCGCCACATTTGAGCAAACTCCACACATCTCTTTATCCACTCTTCTCCAGGGTCTTCAAAAACTGCTGTACCATCATGCTTCCTGTCTTACCCACCATCGCAAAACCAACGATTTTTCTTCCCCCGCCTAATTCCACCCGCAAACCCAACTCCTTCAAATTCCCGGCTGCTTTTCCTTCCTGAAAGTCCCTTCGTGTACGGACCGTAAAAGTCCCTGTAGTTCCATCTTGTTTTACGGCCTGTGTACCCCATGCCCATCCTCTCCTTCAGCAGATCTCCTCGTGTCTCTGTTGCCCCACTGTTTTTTCCTTCCGCTCTCCCATCTATCTTGTCTCCTGCTCCCCTGTGCGTTTCTGTTGCGTTAGCTCTGCATACGGACCTCGACAGTGGATACAACAACAACAACAAAAAATCCTCATCCCAAACTAACTTCAGGTTCCTTCTCTCATATTCAACAATCTGCGTGAGATGTGTCCTGGTGGAAATTCCGCGTGAATTGTCACTACAAAGTGATGTGTGGAGTATCCAATTTGTGGTTCATAAATTATCCTGAATGACTTATATGTTTGTGATGCATCATATAAAATGTTTGAATTAAATAATGACGAACGCGTTAAAATTTCACATCTCTGAGATGATGGACATCTCATGATATGTGATGGAGGGACCGACAGACCCCAAGAAAATAGACTTTGGGGAAACAAACATATTTTATTGTTTTGCGGGCCGGGGGTCGGTGGCGAGAATGACCACTAGGTGGGGAAAGCTAACGTCGTCTCCACAAGACTCCTCGAATTGGTAGGCCGTCGCTCGGATGATATCCGGCGAGTCGGCGGGTCATTTACCGACCAGTAGGAACGCCATATCTCAACGTGTGGCGTAGGGTTATTTTGTCAAGATCAGCAATGTACCCTAAGTAACCTAAACGCGGTCTCGGCTACCGGGATACACGCCCGCCGTCGGAATGCCTGGAGGTCCGAACGCGGATTCACTCCACCCAGGCAGCAGTAAAATTGACGACCTAAAACCCGCGCAACCACTCTGCCACCCCACCTTTCCGGCTCGATGCAGTCGAGTGGGCCTGCCCAGGGAACGTCCCGGCTAACATTTTCCGAATTACCGGGGATAAAACACCGCCTAAAACTCAGATCCGAACCATGCTGGAACAATGGCAAGAAGGGACGGAAACGGAACTGGGAACTTTCCTACAATTGTTTTTATTTACAATAAAAAGAGACAACAGGGAAGACTAAACGACGGATATGAAGTAATATTTACAATGATCAAAAACAAAACAGCTTAAATTTTTACTTATAAGACGGGCCCACACTCAGACACACAGGTACAAATGAAAAATAACCCAGAGTTCTTTGTATTGGACCGCTCTGCACGCTGAAGGAGAGACAAGCTGGGGGTCAGATGTCCAGCTGGGTAACTGACTGTCGGCAGGAAGGGGGTTGGCTCCGTGGAGGCGGCAGCCTGACAAATGGTCCGTTTGGTTTGGTACCCAGTCGCACGTGTGTGGACTCGTGGTTCATGGCGGAGCTGCGGGTGGTGAATAGGCGGGACCACGGATGGGGGGTCAGGTCGCTCTTATACTTTCATTGTAGAGGTCCAGCAGGGAACGTTCGCCACATTCACGACCTTTCTGCTCAACCTCCGCTTTTCAAAAAGAACTGCACGCTCCACACAAGCGCCTCAGAGCCCTAAGTCCAAAACCTTGTCAGAAACCCGTGGAGAACTTCCTCCAGACCCTTCTTCCTCACGTACGGATCTCTCAACTACTCGACAAACACTGTCCAAAAAAGCCTCAGAACAAGCCTTCGTACAAGCCACGCCTGGCCTCTCAGAAGATGTGCTCAGACGAATGGGTTATGGACTCTCCGCTCCAACGGGGCGGGGCTTCCACCTCCGACACAGGACGTCACTTCCACCTCGGGCTGATTGGACAAGGCTCCTATGGGTTTGCCATTTCTGGGGCAGGTTTCTGCCCTGCCGGGTAAAAACCCACCCACTCTTGCTTCCACACGGGTTCATACTTGTCGAAGCAACAGTTCAATGTTGCAAAGGTCGTCGTGAAAGAGTTACACGTTTGTGGACCGAGAAACTGGAACCCGCCGGCGAGATGCCCGCTCGGCACGTCAGGGTCGAGAAAGGGCAAGCC
>CM068956.1:43648341-43668487 GCA_035128595.1 Eptatretus atami | reverse complement strand
AATTCTGTCTAACCGGGCTAGAGTGTGTCTCTGGGACACACATCTTAACCAAGTGAACTGACGTTGTCTGAGGTGTTGGATACGCCAAACATCCATGAGTCCAACAGTTTTTATAATTTTTCCCAAAGTTTTGGCAGATTTTGGATGTGGCTCCACACTGTTTCTGTCTAAAGAAAAAAAGAGATATAACAACTCATGCCTCAGGGTAAAAAAAATCAACACCATGGAATGAGTGCACTCATCACTCTCAACTCCAAAAAGGAAAAACAAGACAGAGTAAGAATAATTATATATAATATATTATTATATAATATATATATGTATAATAATAAAACAGGGAGCCTGATAGCAAGAAAAAAGAGAAAAATAAATAAATAAATAAATAAAATTAATGAATTATATGTTATAAAAAGGAAACTACAAGCGACGCTGGCAAATGGAGAAAATAATAATAATAAATAATATGGACGAGTCCAACGATCGTTTAAAGGGAGCCTAAAGTCGTTGGCAAAAACTAACAAATACACTCGGACTGGAAACCAAGGCCTCAAACCGGGAGGGTTCTGAGATACCGAACAACCACCTACGTGCGCGCTCTCTTTCCCTCTCTCCTCAATAGAAAAGACAAAACCAGGAGACAAAGGGGTAAAAGAAAACTAAAACTAAATACATTTTAGATGATGAGAGAAGAAAGGAGAAAGCAACACAGGCTCGCGCGGTACCGCCGGAACTAGCAATCAGCCCCGCGATTGCACCGTCGTGCAAGCGAACAGACACTGTGCAAAGTTGGAGGGGAGAGAGAGAGAGGGACGAGAGAGAAGAGGACGAGAGAGAGAGGACGAGAAAGAGAGAGAGGACAAGAGAGAAGAGGAAAAGAGACGAGAGAGAGGGACGAGAGAGAGAGAGAGGAAGAAAGAGAGACGAGGAGAGAGAGAGAGAGGACGAGAGAGAGAGAGAGAGACGAGAGAGAGAGAGAGAGGAACGAGAGAGAGAGAGAGACGAAGAGAGAGAGAGGACGAGAGAGAGAGAGAGAAGAGGACGAAGAGAGAGAGAAGGGACGAGCGGAGAGAGAGGAGCGAGAGAGACGAGAGGACGAGCGAGAGAGAGAGGACGACTGAGAGCAGAGTGAGGACGAGCTGAGAGAGAGAGAGGAACGAGAGAGAGAGAGAGGAAGACGAGAATAGAGAGAGAGGAGCAGCGAAGAGAGAGAGGACGAGAGAAGACCAGACGAGAGAGAGACCGGCGAGAGAGACGACAGGAACGAGAGAGAGACAGAACGAGAGAGAGACAGGAACGTAGAGAGAGACAGGAACGAGAAGAGGACAGGACGAGAGGAGACAGGACGAGAGATGAGACCAGGACGAGAGAGAGACAGGAACGAGAGAGACAGGACGAGAGAGAGAGAGAGGGCACGAGAGAGAGAGAGAGAGGACGAGAGGACGAGAGACGAGAGGACGAGAGGACGAGCGACGAGAAGGACGAGGAGAGAGAGAGAGAGAGAGGACGAGAAGGACGAGAGAACGGAAGAGAGAGTAGGACCGGAGGAACGAGAGGGAGAGAGAGAGAGAGGACGAGAGGTACGGAGAGAGAGAGAGGACGACGAGGACGGAGAGAGAGAGAGAGAGAGGACGAGAGAGAGAGGACTACGAGGACGAAGAGAGAGAGAGAGGACGAGGAGAGACAGACGTAGAAAGAGAGAGAGGGCGAAGAACGAGAAGAGAGAGAGCGAACGACGAGAGAGAAGAGAGCGAACGAGACGAGAGAGAGAGAGAGCGAACGAACGAAGACAGAGAGAGCGAACGAACGAGAAGAGAGAGGAGAGAGAGCGAACGGAACGAGAGAGAGAGAGAGAGGAGCGAACGAACGAAGAGAGAGAGCGAACGAACCGATAGAGAGAGAGAAGAAGCGAACAGACGCGAGAGAGAGAGAGAGACGAGAGAGAGGAACGAACGAGAGAGAGAGAGAGAGAGACGAGAGAGAGAGAGAGACGAGAGAGAGAGCGAACGAACGAGAGAGAGAGATGCGAACGAACGAGAAGAAGAGAGAGCGAACGAACGAGAGATGGAGAGCGAACGAACGAGAGAGAGAGAGCGAACCGAACGATTGAGAGAGAGAAGAGAGAGATGAGAGAGCGAACGAACGGAGAGAGAGCGAAACGACAAAGGGAAGAGAGAGAAGAGAGGGAGCGAAAACGAACGGAGAGAGAGAGAGTAGAGCGAAATCGAACAGAGAGAGCAGAAGCGCACGAACGAGAGAGAGAGAGAGAATCGAAAGAGAGAGAGAGAGAGAAGAGAGAGAAGAACTGAGAGAGAGAGAGAGAGGCGAACGAACGAGAGAGAGAGAGAGAGAGCGAACGTAACGAAGAGAGAGAGAGAGCGAACGAACGAGAGAGAGAGAGAGAGCGACGAAACGAGAGAGAGAGAGAGCGAACGAGGAACAGAGAAGAGAGAGCGAACGAACGAGAGAGATGAGAGAGAGAGAGAGCGAACGAACGAAGAGAGAGAGCGAACTGAAAACGAACGAGAGAGAGCAGCGAACAAAACGAACGAGAAGATGAGAGAGAGCGAACGAACGAAGAACGAGAGAAGAGAGAGGAGCGGAACGCACGAACCGAGAGAAGAGAGAGAGCGAACGAACGAACGAGAAGAGAGAGAGACGAACGGACGAACGAGAGAGAAGAGCAGAGAGAGAGAGAGCGAACGAACGAGAGAGGAGAGAAGGGAGAGAACGGAGAAGAGAGAGAGACGAAGAGAGAGACACGAGAAGAGAACGAACGACGAGAGAGTAGAGAGAGTAGAGAACGATACGAGAGAGAGAAGAGAGAGAACGAACGAGAGAGAGAGGAGAGAACGAACGAGAGAGAGAGAGAGCAGAAGAGAGAGCAGAACGAACGAGAGAGAACGAACGAGGAGACGCGAACGAGAGAGAGAAGAGAGAAGAGAGAAGAGAGAGAGAGGAGGAGAAGAGAGAGAGAGAACGAAGAGAGAGAGAGAGAGAGAGAGAGAGAGACGAGAAGGAGAGAGGAGAACGGACGAACCGATGAGAGGGAGAGAGAGAGAGAGAGAGAGAGAGAGAGAGTAGAGAGAGGACGAGAGAGAGAAGAGTTTTAAATATCTGTTTATTACAAAAGTATATAAAGGTGTCCTCACCAATGAGACAAAGGAGTCAGCCCAACATTAACCGTTTTTCAACAGAAGCAACAAAATATATTTAACAAACAAGAAGGGTATTTATAAAGGTAGAAATTTTATTTTTACCAAAACAGATGAACGAACCAATTTATAAAAAAAATTTTAGGTGATTCATAATTTTAAATAGAAAGGTACTTCAAGTGAATTCATTACAACAAGCAAGAACAATTTTGTTCACACCATTTGTCACAAAATCCTGATTCTGCCATACTTGCAACAGAAAGAATCAAGCTGAATGCGAGACACAACTAAAGTTCAAAGGTAGATAAAACACAAGAACAAGCTCTGGCAGATTCACCTTCTTTTTCTTGTTTTGAAATTGCCATTTTGTGCTTTCAGCTACCAAAAACCGCCCAAACCAGTCTCAGATTGAAACTAGAGGAAAATAGGAAACCATACAAAGTAATTTCACACAAGGAAGAAAGGACCCATCTTTAAAATAATATCATGCAAAAACTGAAAAAGAGGAAACAAACGTCTTATGCAATCTACATTATGCATGAACAAAGCGTTTCTTGTTTTCACCAAAATGGGCACAATTCGGCGATCTCAATTGGAAAACTTTGCAATATATGATTATTATAAGGGAGGAATCAATGCACTAATCTCCAATTGCAGGTCCCCGACGTTTAGGAATTGGGGGGGGGGGGTATATAAACCTCTCACAGGGACAAGAGTGGTTAAGAAGTTGCAATGTTTCTTTCCATTGAAATCCCGAAAGGACCTTTTAACTGAATCGGCGAAAAATATACGAAATAAAAGGAATACAGGTTCCCCTTCTCAATGGAATTAAAGTACAGATTTGCCATCCCAGATCCAAAAGCTAAAACAGGGAAGGCATATTGATGGGCAAATCCACAATATCAAAAAGACTCCTGAAACCCATTCCATAAGCTCTTAATTGCCATTTAAATAGCAGAAAAAACGCTGACCAATTTTATCCGAATTGATTTCAAACCAGTATGGTGGAGATTTAATGACCAGATTTCCACTTTCTTTGAAAAATTCCGCAGAGATTTGTGGCACGAAGAAGTAATAGTTGGACCCACAAAATGTTGCGACAAGAAGCCCTAGAGATGGGATTCCCTGTAAACCAGGGATTGTTAGAAAAACTGTTCATTTAAGAACAGTCGAGGCCGTAAAGGAAGTGACCTCACGTTCAGTGATAAAGCTGCCAAAGCATTGAATCACACTCTGCAATATACAGAGGAAGTGGTACACGTCGATCTTTCAGGAGGTCGAGCAAAAAAAGCTAACGGCCATATGCTAGCCGGCCCGCTTGGCTTAGCAAACAAGGGTAACACTCTCCAAGCATGTGGTTATAAAGCAATCTTTTTCACAAAAAGAATGCGGAAAGTCATGATCTGCTGTGAGAAATGTCAGACAGCCCTTGACCCCCTCATTATTACGAGAAAGGCTGAGCCACCCACCTGGTGAAGCAGTCATACCAAACCAGAAAAGATCGCTAAAGTGTTTTTGAATATTTTAATTAGCCACGCAGGGTGGCTGCAAGACAATAAACCCTGTGCTCACAAGATGGAAGAGACCGAAATTGTTTATAACTAAACTCTTCCATGGATAATGATAATCTTTGCACAGAGAGGCCCCTCCATCTCTGAAGTCTGGATAGACTTTTGCTGTTAGTCATCCCAGTTTTTTTCTGAATACTTTGAGCATCCACCAAGGTGTACACCAAAGATGTGAAATCACTATTATTACTTCAGATAAATTGGGAGTGTAGTGTGGGAATAAAAGCATTGCTTATTCCAAAAAAGGAGCAAACTCTTTGTCCAGTTTAACTTCTGGCTGAGCAAGCAAGGGTATAAATTATCATAGTTTTTAAGTAGCTCAGATATCATCTTCTTGACATTGAATTGTAACGTGCAGATATCACTCATAAAGCAACAACTTTATAAGCAGGTATGTCGCAGAGCGCAGAGAACCACAACTTCTCACACAATTTAACTAAAAGGGGTTCAATGGAAAAGAACATAAAAGAGTCCGATAAGGGCACCCCTTGCCTTATTCCTGAATGGTAACAGTAAAGGGAGAATCAACTCATTATTTATTTGAATAAACTATAAATATTGTGATACAAAGCAACTGAATATATGATACAACAAGTATGAAAACAAAACCAAAACCCTTCTAAGGATACAAATAGATAACTAGATCTATACTATCAAAGGCATCTCTTGATGAATAAAGATTAAGCCAGTACTTTTATGCATGAAGATCACACACGAATCAACAATGTCACGAACAGCGCCAAATTGTCATATTATTTGATTGTCAGGCACACAACACGGTTTTCGATCAGATGCACAAAAGATTGGAACTATCCAACTTTTAAGCGGAGAGGCAGGACCTTTGAAAAAATCTATGTAATCGTGGTCAGTAAGGAGAGCAGCACGCCAGTTTCTGAGTAAACTGGGTGTCCTCCCTTCTTTGGTAACAGGAAACAACGGCTCGCCGGAAACTAGGGGGAGCTCCCCAACTTGAAAACTTTACTTGAGTACTTCAAAATGTTCGGGTCTCGATAATGTCCCAAAAGTTTTTGTAGAATTCACTACGGGAATCCCTCCAGGACAGGAGCTTTCCGGACGCCATTGCTGGAAAGAGCAAGACCCACTCCTCCAGCCGTGATGGAACTCTCCAAAGGGAATCGCTGGACTACAGACAACTTAGGTAAAGTTTCAATAGAAACTTTGCACATTGCAAATCAATTCTTTTTCGCACAGAATAAAGAAGAAAAAATAATCGACTACAATTCTTTTAATCATCTATGTTCACTTACTATCCCTCCTTCAGCTGTGATTGTAGCAGATAATAGTTGTTGTTGTGGCTTAAGTGTTTCTCTCCAAATAAGAAGAAATAACTTTGATGAAGTGTCAAAGAAGACTCAATTTTTAATCTTAAGCGCAACTAAAAGCCCTTTAGCCCTTTCATTGACAAGACTGGTGAAGCAGCTCTTTTTTAGTTATGAAATTTCTCACTAATCCTTGATTTCTGTTCAACCTCTAAGAAGGATTCTTTGATATTCTAAAACCTCTTTTCTAGAATCGTTACTCCTCGAAAGACTATCGACCGACAGATGATGAAGTTTATAACTGCTGACAAAAGATTTTCGATGTGATTACAAAATCCCAGCCATTGTAGCTTGCTATGAAAAGTTTTTTCCTTACGTCAAGAGAGAAGTCCAAAAGATTCTAAAAAGCATTTGCAAAAAATATGCTTCCATAATAGACTAACATTTGAGCCCATAGGCACTCCTACGTTGAAGTATAGGGAAAAGTTCAATTTTAAACGAAACTGAGTGGTGGATGCCGAAGCCAGAGGAGAATTGCGTAGACAAAATGACAGGTTCCGAAAAATCATTATTAACATAAAATCTATCTAGCGAGCAAACGATACCTCGCTGTTATTGGAAACCAATGACACCAAATATGTTTAAACTTTGGGGTGCTGCATCTCCACCTCAACACAAAGTTATATTGCTAAATGGTCGCAAACCCTTTTGCACTCTCAGGTGAGGTCTGAGCCATTATCGGTCCAAGCTGGCCTCCAAGGTACATATAAAATCACCAGCTAGGCACACGAGACCACTAAAATCAATCTGGTGATAAACAATCGCTCAAGAATGGAAAATATTCGTTTTTTTTGGCAGGGATTACTTGGGACATAAGCATTAATAGTGTGATTTATAGCCTCCATAAGAAAAAAACCACAAAAGCAAATGACCTTCGCATGAAATTCGTGAAAACAATTTGGTCCGATGAACAGACTGAATCGAAACCAAGAAAGCAACTCCGTGCATGCCATGCGAATCAACAGGAACGAAAAACCAAGACCGCCCTTATTGTGGTTTGCACCTCCTGCAGAACAAGTACGTCAACAACGCAAATCCTGAAGAAAGAGCTCAACATCAACATGTTTTTGATCAAGTCAACAGTCGAACATGTGTTTTAACGTATAGGGGCCGGCCCCGCATTTATGTTATAACAACAAGAGACAGAACCATTTAGTTTTTATAGGTGGTAACTGGTTACCCCGAAGTTCTTTCTGCCAGGTTACATATTTCCTCAATTGTGGTCTGCGGATTCCATTGGCGCCATAGCTGCCGGATTTTTAGGTAATAAGGGAGCGGTAAACATCAATTTATTCGAGGTTTCCGGAAATGAAATCCGGTTAGTTTAATTTTTTCCGAAGGGTTGTGGAGGCAACTCATCACTTTCGCGAGAGGGGACATTTCAGTCCTTGTGGTCTTGCGAATCTCCAGCTGCATCCACATCAACTAGAAGAATCTGATATTGAACAAGTCATCGGATATCACACGACTCGTGTTCAAATCAGCTTCCTTTTTCTTTGCATATATAGCAGACCATGTGGAATGGTTTCACGAAAAAGGAATCCTCAGGAACCAGATTTCCTACTAACTTTGCAGGTGTTGCCTCAAATCACTGAGTAAGGGTGTGTCGCGGTAGGGTTGACAGGCAGTTCTACTGGTTACTCAGGTGCAACTAACAGTTTGGTCAAATGTTCTGTGGTGTTAGGCACAACTAATAGTTTGACAGATGAACTCTGATTATTAGGCTCTACCTGTTCTGAACTGGCTGGTTCCGAGTTTAGACATGACTATGGTTTCAACATTGTTCTTGGTTGTTAGTACACAATCTCAGCATGAACGTCCTGTTTCAGTGTATGACTATACTGTATGTCCAAACAAGTTTCTCTCCGCCTGGGACATCTACTGATGTGTGTTTTGAAGCTCCAATCGTCTCCTCGTCATCACTGTGAGAGGACAGGCATAAACATCTGAAAGGATTTGGTTACTCTCATTCCTATTGAGTGAAAACCCTCTCTACCAGCGACTGTCGGCATATGAAGAAGGCTTCGAATAAAACTCACATTTTATTCTAATTGAGTGAAACCCCTTCAACCAGCGACATGCTTCGGCATATGAAGAAGGTTCGAATAAAACTAACATTTATTCCTATTGAGTGAAACCCTCTTCACACGCGACTGCTTCGCATATGAAGACAGGTTCGAATAAAACACATTTTGGTGCCTTCTGTTTCCTCGTGTCACCCAACAGACTCATTTTTACCAATTTGTTTGAATTTCCGAATTTCCCCTGCCTCAGTAGGCACCCCAGTGACCTCAAGGTTCATTACATTTCAACTTTTACTTTATTCTTTTTCAACGCCCCTTGGGCATTCATTTTTCATGTGACCATATGTCCACATTTGTAACACACTAAAAGTCTGTGATGTAGCAAAGATGCGGTAAGTAACATTTTTCATGTTCAAGTTTTTAACATCATGTGCTAGCTCACGAATTGCTTTGGCTTTGGAAAATAAAGTAGTGCCGCTCGAAAGGAAGAATTATGTTTGTATCTGTGGTTCCCTTAAAGCGAGACAGGAACTGAAAGTTATTTTGAAACTAACGTGCCATAGCTGTTCTAAAGCCAGCTTTACCCTAGCTCGTTTTTGAGATGAAAGGAGGAAGTATTTGACAGGAGACCTTCATCGATGGAACATCGAGGGGTGATCATGAAGAGGAAGCATACTCTTGGCTCACAGTAGTCCTGACTCCACATAGCTGCGCCACTATTCCTCTTTAGCGACGAAGATAACAAACAGCTGATTTTCATTCTCGATGCAGCTATTACACTATGCTGCCGATTGAATTTTCCCGACACAACAAAACAACTTTTTCAAACTGAGATTTCGGGTGGTGTGTACAACGAAACCCATTTCCACTTAAAGACTCTAACGGCGCAACGGTCGCCATGATTAGGGCGGGCAATTCACTCAATGCCTCAGGGTAAAAAAAAACACCCAATAGGAATTGAGTCACTCATCACCTCAAACTCCAAAAAGGAAAACAAGACAGAGGTAGAATATATACTAATATATATATGTATATATATATATATAAATAAAATAAAGAATCAGGGGAGCAATGAAAGCAAGAAAAAAAGAGAAAAATATAAATAAATAATATAAAATCTAATAATAATAATAATAAAAGAAACACAACGACGCTGGCAAAAATGGAGGATAATAATAATAATAATAATAATAATGTGGACGAGGTCCAAGAACCGTTAAAGGGAGCCATAAGCGTTGGCAAAACCTAACAAAACACGTCGGATGGAAACCAGGCCTCAAAACCGGGAGGGTTCTTGAGATCCCGAACACCACCTACCGTGCCGTCTGCTTTTACTCTCTCGCTGCAATAGAAAAGACAAAAACCAGGAGAAAAGGGTGATAACAAAGAAAAACTAAAACTAAAAATTTAGATGATGAGAAGAGAGAAAGGAGAAAGCAACACAGGCTCCGCGCGTACCGCTCAAGGAACTGAGCAACAGCCTTCGCATTGCACGGTCGTGCAAGCGAACAACAGCTGTGCAAAGTGGGAGGGGAGAGAAGAGGACAGAGGAGAGAGGACAGAGAGAGAGAGGACGAGAGAGAGAGAGAGAGAGGACGAGAGAGAGAGAAGGACGAGAGGAGAGAGAGGACGCAGACGAGAGAGAGAGCGACGACGAGAGAAGAGAGAGAGGACGAGAGAGAAAGAGAGAGAGGACGAGAGAGAAAGAGAGAGAGGACGCGAGGAGAAAGAGAAAGACGAGAGAGAAAAGAGAGAGAGGACGAGAGAGAAAGAGAGAGAGCGAAGAGAGAAAGAGAGAGTAGACGAAAGGAGAAAGAGAGAGAGGACGAGAAGAGAGAGAGAGAGACGAGAGAGAGAGAGAGACGAGGGAGAGAGATGGACGAGAGAGAGAGAGAGGACGAGAGAGAGAGAGAGAGGACGAGAAGAGAGAGAGGAACGAGAAGAGAAAAGAGAGAGAACGAAGAGAAAGAGAGAGAACGAGAGAGAGAGAGAGGGACGAGGCGAGGAGGAGGACGAGAGAGAGAGAGAGGATCGATGCGAGGAGAGAGAGGACGAGCGAGAGAGAGAGGACGAGCGAGAGAGAGAGGACGGAGCGAGAAGAAAGAGGACGAGAGAGAGAGAGAGGCACGAGAAGAGAGAGACGAAGAGAGAGAGAGAGAGGACGAGAGAGGAGAGAGGACGAGAGGAGAGAGGACGAGAGAGAGGACGAGAGGACGAGAGGACGAGAGGACGAGAAGAGAAGAGAGACGAGAGGACGACGAGACGAGAGGACGAGAGGAGAGGAGTAGAGAGGACGAGAGAGAGAGGACGAGAGAGAGAGAGATGAGAGAGAGAGACGAGAGAGAGAGAGAGGACGAGAGAGAGGACGAAAGAGAGAGAGAGGAGGACGAGAAGAGAGGGAGAGAGAGGACCGAGAGAGAGAGACGGAGAGAGGACAGAGAGAAGGAGAAGGAAACAGAGAAGAGGACTGAGAGAGACGAGAAGACGAGAGAGAGACGAGGAGGACGAGAGACGAGAGGAGAGAGACGAGAGAAACGAGAGGACAGAGAGAGGAGAGGACGAGAGAGAGAGAGAGGATGAAAGAGAGAGGACGAGAGAGGAGAGAGAGGACGAGAGAGAGGACGAGAGAGAGAGAGGACGAGAGAGAGAGAGGAACGAAGCAGAGAGAGAGGACGAGAGAGAGAGAGACCGAAGAGAGAGAGAGTGACGAGAGAGAGAGGAGGAACGAGAGAGAGAGAGGACGAGAGAGAGAGAGAGGACGAGAAGAGAGAGAGGAACGAGAGAGAGAGCAAGAGGAGAGAGGAAGAGAGAAGAAGAGAGAGGAACGAGAGAGAGAGAGGGAGGAGAGGACGAGAGAGAGAGAGGACGAGAGAGAGAGAGAGGGAGGACGAGGACGAATGAGAGAGGAACGAGAGAGAGAGGACGAGAGAGAGAGGACGAGAAGGAGAGAGGACGAGAGAGAGAGGACGAGAGAGAGAGGACGAGGAAGAGAAGGAACAGAGAGAGAGAGGAGAGAGAGAAGAGAGAGTATGAAAGGAGAGAGAGGAGATAGAGTAGGAGTAGAGAGGAGAGACAAAGGTTCAGAGATATTTTTATAAACAAAAGCTACCACTTAAGAATTACAATATCTGCGAAAGGGACGCACCATATTTCATAAGGACCAAAATGGTCTCACAAAAGTTACATGTTTAGAATATATAAGGTATACTATCACAAGATAGCAAAAGCTGAGAGATCCAGGTGAGTTAATATAAGTAGTATGACATTTATGAAGCGATAATACGATAAAGTGCACTCGTATTTAGAGCCCACTAGCATTATTCTTAAACTTTAAAATGATAAGCCATTTTGTTTTATGAAGTGGAAAAAGAATGATTCCATTTAAATACGGGCAAAAAACTGATGTCTTTAAAACACAAATGTGCTCAGATCTAGGCTCTATATGCAACACCTCATGAACTATTTTTCTATATATTTACCTGCTTTCTTCTTTGTGCGAGTATATTATTTGACTTCTTTCACTGTGGAACAAATGCATGAAATTGGTCCGTAAAACTCACTTCCATTGCGATCGCTGTTTCCTGGTATTCATATAGCCCTATACACATATAACATACTCTTTAAATAGTCGATACGTTCACATCAGAACTATCTCTGGAGCACAATTCAAACCAGCATCATCCAAACAAATGGCGATCCAATAGCGTTCGCCACATTTCAACTCTCAGAACATGGTCGCACTCAAGGTCTTTTCCCGAGTTCTCCACAGAAGGGACATTGGTCAGGTATTTCCAGATGGACGTCCGAAAACACCGCAGGAGTTTTATTGGTCCAGTAATTACCCACCATCTTGCTGCGAGCTCTCCCTCAAGACGTCAGCAGTTTTCTTGGAATAAGAATCACTGGTAAATCAGCTTTCCAGTTAGGTTGGCACCAGCGTATCCTGGGCAAGTAGTTGTGCACTTCCTTTGACTGCTCAGTCTTCCAAATCGAGAGTGTTCGAATGCGTTTCACACAGGTCTCGCTAATTGTGATCGTTTTCTTCAGCATTCACTTGTTGCGTGTGATTCCAAATGGTATTCTTGGTAAATGTTCCCTACAATTCTCGAATCCTCCCTGGTAAAACTCTATGACACGTGTACTCGACTACGAGATTGTGGGAAGAGACGGATTTTCATTCGCCCTCTCTCCGATACTAGTTGAGCCACTCGCAGTTTGCGAGAAGCAGTCTCTCCCAGTGTTCAGCCTTAACTCTCTGGTACACCTGAAAGTCTGTCACATAATAAAATGATACTCCGGCGGTATGGCTCTCACCGTATGCCACATCCGTCTTGCTTTCTATGCTGCACTCGCACTTCAATCCATCTCGTGTTCGTCAAATCAGTTACATCAGCAAACGCAATGGACATGGACGATCGCTAAAATATTGGACGATCTAGTCATCAAAACTACTATTGCTGCCCTGCAATAAACAAAAAACACTATGGACGAGTCGATAAAAACACAAATAAATTCCTGACTAAAATTGATCGATACATACAGTATATGGCTCCGTTCTATCTTTCTTATACAAAGAGAGTTGTGATCCGAGAGTTTTCCTCTAAAAACATATCTTTGGTGTAGGAAGATATATCACCGGTCTGATCCCTATCATAAAACAGAGACGCCATATGCACTCTCTCTAATACAATGTCTATTATAAAAAAGTGGAAGAAGGGACTACCACTCAATACGATTTTCATATTCATTTAACAGCATATCTGATGAAAATGTCAGCTAAATACAGCCTCTTGTACGGACCAGGATGAGAAGGGTGTGCCGCGAGCTCCAGATAACGCTCCGACGGACCGTAGTAGACGCCGCCTCACGATTGAGCGACGTCCGAGAGGTGCCTTGCCCCTGCCTACCGAATGTCCAAAGACCTGTTCCTACCTTCCCTCTCAATTGGAAGATTCTAGGCAGTTCTGTGGACGAAGCCTGCTGCTTTCCATCTCCTAGACCAAAAAATTGTTAAAAGGTTTTCTGTATGCTTATCCACAATATCCAGCCCAGGAGGTGGTATGCTTGGTATCACTGTGCAAATAGAGATGCTCGCCAAGTCTGTTTGCATTCGACCAGTCGAGCGGCCTCCGATCAAGAGAGCAAAGTCAGTAAGCTCTTTGCATTCAGCAGCTTTTTGCTTCGAGGCGCTTCAGCGAGACTCCTCAAACTTCCTTTGCTGTGTTGCTGTATCTACCGGACTCTGAAACGCCCTAGAGGTCACTTCATTCGTTGTTCGATCAGTGCTTGCCGGGTTCAGAAGAACCAGGCAGGGTAGCCTGGCATGGGCCGATTCCCACACGTGCTGGCACTCTGTTTCCAGTTACCATACTCTGAAGAAAGCAAATCCCATAACTAGTCTCAAACAGTCCACCTCATTCAGGCATACAAGGTTTCTTGACTCCCTCATCCCCTTCGCTTGCGTATCCACAACTGGCACACATATCCCATCACATAGGCAGAAACTTCACCAGGTTCTCCACCTTGCAGCCTGTGTAACAGTCTCAACGCAAACCTGCGACCTACCCCTCTGACTAAGGCAAACGGCTCCGATCAGTAAGAGAGTACAAAGTGCCAGACAAAGGCCATCCCCCTTCGGACACGATACCCCTTCCAACGCCCCTTTCTCACAAGTGCACAGGTCACGCTGCAGCAGCTTTACTCCTCGATACCCTGAGTCGCAATGCCATGATAAACATCACGCTTTACTCACCAGGGTGAGGTTAACCTGCGTCACCAAGTCCAAAACACTTCGAGAACCTCTGACATAACGAGGTATATGCACTACTACCTACGGTCTAATCAGAGGCCTCTTCTCTTGTCTACGGTCCTCATCCATCGTTCAACACCAAGTCGATTATTCATTTTTCGCTTCTTTCACAGCAGCATCCCAAGATCTCTCTTATTAACCTCGCAATCACTTTGTTCGCGAAGGCTTATGTTTTGATCGCTGTGTATTTAGCTGTCTATTTCGTTTCACCTCTCTTATTTCAATTTACCTGTTGTCGACATACTGTGTGTTGTTTGTTTGTTTGTTATTCTGCATAACCTCTCCAAAGATTCAACTGAAACCCGTCAGTCAAATTTGTGTGCGGCATGACTCTGTTACTTCGTCCATCCTACGGACCATTTTGATAGCATTTCGGGAGCCGATCGGTCTGCTCACATATGTCCAAAGGTCACTGTAAGGCCAAAAAATCTCTTCTTTTATCCATATCGCCGCGTCCCCATATCTTGTATCTCCATTTCGTCATGCGAGAGCTGCAATACCCATGTTCAGAATTCATGCTCATCTTGTCGATATGTGAAATGAACCACCTATTGCATCGTCGAAATTACACCTCCTTATTATCCGGCTTGGGTGCAGGTCAAAGGTAGCCTCGCTCGTCTCTTCGCCCTCCACGCACATCTCTCATCCTTTCTCTCTTATTTCGATAACTCTGTCTGCGTCTCTTTCTTTCTAGTCTCTCATTTCTTATTATCTATTCTTCGTTTTTTCATATCTTTTTCTTTCTCTTTTCTTTATTTTTCTTCTTTTGTATTTGTTTGTTCTGTCTTCAATTCGTAATTACATGTCTTCTTCCTTCCGTTTTCTCTCTTATTTCCATCTCCGTATCTATATTTTCATCTTTCTCGTTTGATTCCTGTTTCCTTCGTTTTTTTTCTTTGTTTTTTTTTTCCTTTTTTTTTTTTCTGTTTTTCTTTTTCTTTTTTCTTTATTTTATCTTTTCTTTTATTTAATTTATTCTCTATTTATTTTTTATTCTTATTATTATTTTTTTTTTTTTATTATGATGTATTTTCTATTATTAGGTCTTATTAGTTTTGTTTCTGTTTTTATTTTGGTTTTTTTTTCTATTGTTTTGATTTATTTATTGTGTTTTCATTTCATTTTTATATCTTTTTTGTTTTTCTCATTTTTGTGTCTCTCTCACTAGTTTTTTTGTTTCTTTGTTTTTTTTCTGTTGTATTTTTTTTTTTTTCGTTCTTCTTTTCTTTTTCTTTTTTTTCTTTATTCTATTTTCTTTGTGTCTATTTCTTTGTCTTTTATTATCCTATTATTGTTCCACTGTTTTATTTCTTTTTCTTTTTCTGTGTTCTGCTCTTGTTTTGTTTGTAATTTTTTTTTCTAATCGTCTCCTCTATTATTTCTCTTTTCTTCTTTTTGTTTTTTTTTTCTCTTTTTTTTTTTTTTCTCTTTTCTTTTTCTTTTTCTCGTTTTCCTTTTTTTTTTCCTTCTCTTCTGTTGTTTTATTTATTCTTTGTTTTTTCATTCGTTATTTTATTTTTTTTGTTTTTTCATTTTTCTTTTTCTATTTTGAGCTTATTTTACTTGTTTACTTTTACTTCTATTTTTTCTTTTTTTTTTCTTTTTTTCTTGTTTTCGTTTTTTTTTTTTTTTGTTTGTGTTTTTTTTTGATTCTGTTTTGTTTTTTTTTGTTTTTTTGTGTTTTTTGTGTCTCTTTTTTCTATTATAGTGTTTTCCTTAGGGTGCTGTTCTTGTGTTTTTTTTTTTCTTTTATTATTTTTCTGTTATTCTTCTTTCTTTTTTTTTTTTTCTTATTTTTTTTTTATCCATATCATTCCGGTCCGTCGTGCTCAACCTCTTCTCTATTTAATTACAATTGGATTTCGTGTCAAGCTAGCACTTCTCATACCTTCTGCGTCCTCTCTTCTTCTCGGCAATGTTCCTCTAACTCCTCTCTTCGTCTCTTCTTCTTTCTTCCTGTTATCTTCCCTTTGCTGTACTTTCTTCGTGTAATTATCTCTGTTCTGATCTCTTTCTTAATTGTTCGCATTCTCGTCCCCATCGTTGGTCTCAGATTTGACTTGACAGCCGACCCTTCTTCTCTCTCTCGTCCTCTTTCTCTCCTTCGTCCCTCTCTCTTCTCCCAAAAAGGTCAGGGGCCTACTTCATTACAGAATATTTTGTGATCTCATTTGTTCATCTCTCTTCGAATCGTCTCTGCTCAGTGTCATAACAGCAGGAAAGTTTAATGTTTCTTTTCCTCATCATCATACACTCACATATTGAGATTGGTACGTGGGTTAATGGATAAATACCTCGTCCCTCTCCAATTTCATAGGCCGTTTCTGGGGGGGGGGGCTTAAGAATGGCGTTGGCGAAGGTATCGCGTCTACTAGAGTGCCCTTATCATGTATCCTTGCCTGTTCCAGGTATATCTCAATGTAGTTTAATTCTGACCGTTCCTCCTCTTTTCTCTGAATTCAATCAGTCATCTTTTCTCTCTTCTTCTCCTTCATCGTCCTCTGCCCAATCGGTTGCTTGGTCCTCTCAGATCGTTGCCGATTCTTCGAGCTATCTCTCTTTCTCTCCTCGTCCTCTCACCCCCGATGTCCCTTTGGACAAATATTTTAATACGTCTCTCAAAGTTTAAATAGAGAGATTGGGCCACTCTATGCTTTTCTCTGCTATCTACGTGAGCTGAGTCCCCTCTTTTTCGGTAATAAAGTATACTTCTCTCTTTCTCATCTCGTGCCTTCTCTCTTTTCTCTGGCGACCTCTGCGTCTTCATTGGCCTACATTCCCCACATTGTAAAGAACTAGTTAAATCGATCACTCTCTACTCGTCCCCAAAAGCTCTGGACCTATCATCGTTCAATGGCACTCAAGTAAGCCGTTACACTCTCTTTCGTTAACTACTCTCACGTCATCGACTGGGAGGTCTCTCTCTCTCTCGCTGCTCTCTCTCTCTCTAGTGTCTCCCATGCGACATCTCTCTCGTTTCCTCTTCTCCAGTCGGCTCCCCTCCCACTTTGCAACGCTGTTGTTCGCTTGGCACGCCACGTGCATCGCGAAAACGGAGGTGATGATGCTACAGTTCCATGAGCGGTGAGCGAGTGCGCTGAACCATGTTCGTTGTTGCTTTCCTCCTATTCTCTACTTTGACTCAAATCAATCTAAATATTTGTGTTGTTAGATTTTCCAATTTTTGCTATGCCTCTCCTTCTACTCTGGTAGTTATGCAAATCATTTTCTATCTGAGGTCGGAGGTAAGAGAGAGAGATACGCAAGAGAGCCGCAGCGACGTGACGAGTGGTGATTTGTCGTGATTGTATCTCCAGATAGCCCTCAGCCTCGGTGTTCTTGTCAGGCACTGGTTTCCATCATCGACGTGTTTTTGTTGCAGTCTTATATACTTGAGCCGTAACCGGCATGTATGGACGTCATCTATGGTTATATTACGAGTTTGGGAGACCTCGCCTATTATCACTTCAGTTTATTATCATTATTTAATATGCTATTCTCTCCATGTGATGTCACGATGTCCCCTAGGCCTAGTCGGAGAGCGCTCTGTGTATTCCCTTTTATGTTATTTAATTCATATTTGAATTCCTTTTTATGGTGTCATTGTATTTTAATTCTTTTTTTTTTTATTTGCTTTAATATGTTCTTTTGCATTTCAAGCATATATATATTATTTGTTGTTTGTTTTTTTGGTTGTGCGGGAGTCCATTAATGGTGTTTTTTTTTTTTGGGTGAGTGTATTTAGGAGGGGTGGCGGGTTGTACGCTTGTTGCGTTCATGGACATGGGTTTTCCGGCGATGACAGTTTGGCCTGTTGTAGTGTGTTGCACTTTTGGTATGCCACTGTGAGTCCTTTTACTAGTCGGTGCTGCCGTGTTGTTCTTGTGCTAAGGATAGTGTGTGAGTGATTGGGTGTCCGACCTAATTGGGGATCTATTCTTTTACCTCGTACATCGGTGTGTCATTGTATGTTTCGACATTAAGGCGGGTTTCTGCTTTGGTCTGCTGTGTTTTTTTTCTCAGTATGCAGTTAGCTTTGGTCCGTCTTTATTTTTTCGTTTGTTATTGCGAAATGGCGCCTGGCGTTTTCCACGTGGCTCGTTTATCTATGTCGTTGTCTTATCTTTGTGGTTCACCTGAGGCGCATGGCTGCATCTGGCAAGGTGTCCGTTGAACGCGTTAGTACGTTCAGTCATGCTGCCTCGAGGGTCCTTAGGGTCTTACTGAGGCAGGGGACATTTTTGACATATTGTCCGCCTGTTATGAGTCCGTGGTTGTGTGACACCGAGTGAGCACGACGGACATACTTCGTTCTTTTCCGTCCTCCTCTTTCCTTTTCTGTCCACTGCGACCGTGCAGGATTGGTTAGATGATGAGCAATGGTTTATTGAGATTTTAATACATGCCGGATGCCCTGTTAGTACAGAAGAGGTTTGTTGAGATCAGGGGTTTTATTGCTTCTTCAATAATTCTGCCGCGCTCGTGTGCCGGGTCCTTTTGTGGCGTCCGTTAAGCCTGTTGTATGTTCTTCCTGTGATGCGGGCCTGGGTATTCTACTGTGTGGGGCGTTTTATCATAGCTCTACGTACGTGACTTGCGCGCAGGCTCCATGTCTGCGACTTTTGGTTAACCACCGCGCATTACTGTTGTCCTCACAGTTCATGCGCTCTTGAGGTCGGCACTCGCCGTTCTGCTCCGCCGGCTACCAACCAGCCGCCATTGTCACTCTCGTTGTAGTCCACGACCCTATATGCCTGACTTGGCGACCGACTACTCAATACGAAGACTTCCCATACAGACATTCTCACATTCATCAGTGTATGAGCCCGCATCCAGTTAGTCGGACCGTTTTGCATTACATGGGCTCTCCTTTTTTCCGTCCAATTACTCCGCTGTGCTCTGTCAGCCGCACGGGCTGCCCATTGCTTGCCGATGTTGTGCTCTCGGGTCTCTTTGTGTCCACTGCCACGAGTTCTGCGTCTAGGCTGGTGAGTGGCTGCCCCCCCCGGCTGCAATGCCTGTCTGGACGGTGTCTGCGTTCTCCCCTTCCGGCCCTTCCTCCGTTTCCCGGCCTCTGATTTTCCCGATCTTCCTCCCCGACGGAGCTTCACTGACCAAGATAGGTCAGAATCGTGCTGTCGTTTCTCTGGCCAACCGGACGCCTCGGTCGTACCCCACACATCTCCTGGTATTGTCTTTGCTTTCCTCCATGGGGGAGCGAACTAATGCACGCAGTGTGTCACCTGTGCATGTCTCTTGGCTAGGGTTTGCTTATTCGTTTCGTTTGAAGTGCTTGATTGGGTTTGACCTCAAGAGGGCATTTGGTTTTCCTGCTTTGGCTTGCTTAGCCGTGCCCAGTTGTTTCTTGGGTACGATCCGTTTTCCTAGCCGTATTTTAACCTGCCTTCGTGTGTGCTTATGGAGTCGTTCTTTTGTGATCGCACTACTTTTGTCGTCGCGTCTTTTTTGGTTGCCTGCTTTTCGTGTTCGGTGCTCGGTCCTTGTCTTGAGTGTCTGGCTGCACTGCATTGGCGTCACATGGTGCCTCTCGCGCCCTAACGCGTCTTGCTTTGTATGGAGCTGGAACCCGTTTAGCACCTCATTCGTGTGTCTGTTCCTCTGCAGGCTTCGTTGCTCGCTTAATAAATAGGATCTTTTGTGTAATGAAAGTATGGAATTTGTTGTTCGGAAACTTCTTTTTATGCGCTACGGCAGCACTTTCAATCACCCTATCTGGCTCTGTCATTCGGATAACAACCGAAGTGTTTCCTTTAAAAATTAACTGTTATGCTCCTTTATTTCTTCAACTGTAAAAAGGGAACCTAATGGGCTCTAATTGTTTGTCTTTTGGAAGACATGATTTTTTGCAATCGACTATTATTAGAATCTTTGGCCTTCTCGGTAGAACGTATAGGATAAAATATTTTCATAGCTAAGCGGACAAGTGATGTGGGCGGATAATTTGTAAAAATTCTACATCAATTTTTGTCAAGAAGTATAAACTTCATCATCTGCGGACGTCTTATCAAGGAGAAACGATGAGAAAAAAGAGGTTTTAGAATGCAAGAAATCCTCCTTCTTGATAGACCAGAAGTCAAAGGGATCACGGGTGAATCGAAATATTGAGAGTATAACATAAAAAAGAGTCTTCTTTGCAACAGTACTTGTGCAATTCGAAAGGGACTAAGGCGGCTGATTCAGTGCGGCCTTACGAATATAATAAATTACTGAGTCTTTTTAGAGACACTACAAC
>CM068956.1:43618889-43632847 GCA_035128595.1 Eptatretus atami | reverse complement strand
TGTTGGAGTGGTGACCCATCCAGGATTGTACCCAATAGCCAAGGAGACTGCTTAGGCAACACCAACACTCTGCACAGAGTATGGTCCTGATGGATGGATGGATGGTTGGTTACATTATCACACCAAAAAGTAAAATTCCATTGAAATCAATAAAATGTTATCAATTCTTTCTTTGCCACTGTCAAGGGTATATTTGTATCTTCACTGTATCCATACACATATCCCTTCCTGCCATTGTCTTTTTGACAGTAAGCTGATAGAAAGTTAAGTTGTTAAGTTGTTAAGTAGGCCACAATTGATTGCAGACGATTCAAACACAAGCACTCCATTTTAAGGACCACTCTTATGAGACCACAGCGCAGTTAAGATGGCCATAAAGCCAGTGGACCAGGCAGATACGGAACAAAAGGATTCTTACTGCAGATTAGGGAGATCCATCCTATACTCAGCAATCTGTTCCTAAATTATACTCCAACAGAAAATTTATAGTATGCTGAATGAAAATTAATTATGTCAAAAAGAAAAATTCACTAATGTTTATGCAAGATGAACTATTCTACAATTTTTGTTATCCCATTCCCTTCCATCTGGTAAGGGTTATTGTAAACTTGATGCCATGGTTTGAATCATAAAAAGGGCAATTTCAGGACTTACTCCTGTCATAAAATAGCAATGACATATGAAGTGTAAGCAATATATGGCAACCCAGATGGTGTAAGCTTCATATTTACCAGCAGTGTTTTTAATATAAATGTCTAGGCTAATGGAAGAGCTAAGTGACAGAGGGCTGAGGGGTACATGTACTGACAGAGGGAAGGGAAAGGAAGAGCAAGCAGATGCGGAACTGACATCGGAAGTGTATACTGTATCGCAAAGCTAAGAAGAATAGGGGGCTGGCAGGATGGCCTAGAGGTATGGACACTCACCTCTAAGCTGTCTACCCTGAGTTTGAATCCAGACCCAGCTATAAACTGTCATCCCGGTGTTTCACTGGAAGGGTGATTCATCAATGTGTGTTAAATCCCTCCAATGGACGTTAAACTGGGCATCCCGCCTGCCGGCATGTGTTGGTGGATAGTAAAGAACCATTGCTGTCCTTCGCAAAGAGTAAGTGAGCTATTGCCGGCACCATGCACAAATTCAACGTTCCTGCCCTGACTTCCTTTGTTGGAGTGGTGGCCTTGTAACTAGTTCAGCAGCACTAACACTCTGAATAGGGCATGGTACATGACGATGATGATGATGATGAATAAGAATAGCTCAGAAGTACACATAGGATTTGACATAAGGTGATGAGGAGTTGCCATCTTAATGATTGAAGGGAGTATCAGGATTGGACAGAAGCTAGAAGGCAGTTCCATCCATAGGTGGGAGAGATGGGTAAGAGGAATTGAGGGGGGGGGGTGGGGACAATAATTGGAAGTAAGTTTTACCAGAATGAATTTAGGAAGGTAAACAAGTTTTTTTTCGGTTTTATTACCAATAATGAAAGACCATAAATGTTTCTGAATGTTCAAGAGGTGTGACTATGTGATTGAATAACAAAAATACATTAGCAGGAATGAGGAATGAAAACAGAATAACAATGTTATTTAAGCAAGTTTGCCAATTGAAAATTTATATTACTCTTCCATTAAACAATATGCAGACTTCAAAATGGTTTGCAGACCTTACGTTGCTTTGTCTCAAAGTCCCTGCACATTGCTTTCTAATTCTGCACAGGTGGGAGAATTCATGAATATAATTTTCTGTGCCTCTTCATAAAGACTCCCCACCAACCACAGCCACTGGCTCCTCATATGTGGTCAGCAGTCTGCTTTCTTTAGATCAACATGTTTTAGAAGTTTTGAACTCAGAATGCTGGCAGCACAGCTTGGAATCTTCTACAAATATCTAGCATCATGGTGAAAGCCTGCAAATGCTTTGTTTTTAGTGCTTGTTTTCCTACCTTTATGCAGCATGTAAATTGTGACAAACTGCCATTTTTATGACTCGCAAGCATACACAAACACATACACATATGCACACAAACACATCATGCACTTACTCAGATGTCATTTAAATGCAAACGTAACTTACATACGCACCTCTGAATTGTGCAGTTTTTGTTTCTTCGGTTTAGCGGTTCAGTGTTGCCAGTGCTTGAACAACAGGTCCTCCCGGTCATTTTGATATGCCTGTGTTGGCTTAATGGTTAGGGTGGTGGCTTAGGATCCTAGGATCCTGAGTTCAAATCCTACTTGCTGTTGAATTAATCCAGGTGGGGTTGACTCTACCTGTCATCCTTCTGAGGTCGGCAAAATGAGTGCCAGCTTGCTGGTATCCTGTGTCGGAGTGGTGACCCGTCCAGGATTGTGCCAAATAGCCAAGGAGACTGCTTCGGCAGCACCAATTGCTCTGCACAGTGTGTGGTCCCAATGGATGGATGGATGGTCATTTTGATCACTAAAGCTTTGTTTTTATTATTCCTCTACATTAACTATGAAGCACGTAGAGGGACATCATGTTTGTAACTAGCAATGCCAGGCTTTTAGCAACAGCTGTAAATTTCACAAAAAGCAAAGAAAAAAAAATTATTACATGCATCATGATGCTAAAACAGCTTTAAATAGATGACAAAATAAGGCACCCTTTCACCAGCTTGATCACACCATCATTGTGTTCTATTCGACATCTTTGGACAGAAAGTTTTCGGCTCCACAAGTCTGTCACTCGCACAAAGCGGCTTTGTTGTTGCACAAAGTATTTCAAATCTTCGCTGAAAGAACAAAACATCCACAGTGAGGATCGGGAAAGAGGCCATCGCAAAATGTATAAAATCCCAAGTGGCCGGCATAAGCACATACTTCTGTGGGGCTATCACGAACCACAACAAACAGAGCCGATTAAAGGAGCTTTTTCTTGCCCTGGTCTGGTGACAAATTTCGCCCAGTCTGCACGTCATGCACGGAAAATGTTTCGCATAGTTTTCTTTTTCCAACTTTGCACCACAACGACCACAAGAAAAGGATGGATGTGCTAAAATTGGTGGGACACATTGATGCACGATGGTGATGGACCTTCTCAAAAGTGACACCTGCAAGGGTTTACACGTGGTATCCTTTTTGTCTCCTTCTTTGAAGAACCGGGTTGGCCTGTTTGTGTTCGCATCCGAACCACTGGCTCATGATAGAAATTCAGGTTACAATCCCATATACCGTACTTTTGTTTGTCCATTGTCTTTCTAATATATTTTAAAGTACACTGATGTCTAATCATGTCTCTGTCCTCCGTGCGATTTATGTACAAGCTTCTCTGAGTCTTCGATGGTCAAAATGTCAGACTTGAGCCTTTCCTGCTTGGCATCTATACAAGTTGGTGGTGCTTTCAGTTTTGAATATGGATCTTCTCAACTCAAACGAGATTTTTGCAATCACCCAGCAAGATACGTTGGAGAATCGACGAAGTGAGTGCGGTTGAGGGAGGTCAAAATTCCGCAATGTTTGAGAATGAACAAATAGATCACCCCTTTAAGTTTTGGCCACCGATTCCATCATCACGTACTCGCATTGAAGGGACTTGTTAGTACTGGGATTTCGAGTTAATTCCGATAACTTTAGAATCACAGTATTTTATTTTAGGTCACAGTGCAACCTCTTTCACAACTTCCATGGCCCTAACGGAGTCCACATTTTCCAATATTACGATAAACCACAACTTTATTTTGTACAATAAATATGCTGCTTGTAGCCACCATACAGCCAGATGCCACAATGAGTGTCAATTATTCCAGCAAGGAGGTTAATTAGATGTTTTAATTCATTTTTACTTCATTTTTGTTAATTTAGGGAGGTAAGAAAAGGGCATTGTTCTCTTATTCTTGGCTTTGCTAAGTGTATTCATCCGATGGGCCGAACCAATTGTGAAGAGCAATTATTGCATGACAATTGAAACTATTAAATATTTTGTAACTACAATGTAGCATTATTATCATGAGAAGCGCTTTATGAAAATGTCATCATATCTCCCTGATGGAGTTGATAGACTCCTAAAATGCCACATCTTATCATTATTTATCAGTTCATGTGGTCATTTGTCTGATGTGCTTGGATACCATATTATATTGCAAAGTTGGAAAGAGTTACTGAATTATTATTAGTTGTTGTTGTTGATGATAATAATAATAGTGTTGTTTCACTTTCGAACAAAAAATAAAATGCACACTTGTGGAATGAAATTATAATCAACAAAATGTGTGTTAGCAAACGCATGATGATATGCCTTTTTATTATTCGAGTTAGAAATGATCAATTCACAACGAACCGGGTCCAAGTGTTTGAATAAAGCATACAAGTATAAATATTACATTTGCTTTGAACCTGAGAATGTATGGGACAAACACCCTTGGAAAATGGATCAAAGACGGAATGTGGCTACCAGGATAAACACACGTGTTTAAAGGTTTCAGAAAAATGAATGGAAACATTTTCTTGCATCCTCATATGAGCAGATTATTCAAAAACGTATACTCCTGTATGTAATAAAAAAGTTGTTGAGAATATATTGTTGTGGAAATGACTCCCAGAGTTTAATAGTGCATAAAGTAGAGCAGCTATTTCCTTAAAGTGAATGTCTAGCATAAGCGTAAAGTAATTAATTGAAGTATTAGATATGCGTCACGTATATCTCCCTGATGGAGTGTTACAATCACTGTTGCTAAGATCTAGGCTTTCAATGACATCTTGGATGCTGCTGTCCTGTCTGTTCCTGTTTGTGGCGGGGATGTTGAGGTCGTGGAGATTCACTAACCTTGGCAGTGATATTCATGTCTCTGCTGGCTGTGAGTCAGAGGTCAATAGACGTCTGGGTCGGGCCTGGGGAGTCATTCATTCACTGGATCATGGGGTGTGGTGCTGCCAGTACCTGTGCAGAAGGATGAAAGTCCGAGTCTTCAGGTCTTTGGTGCTTCCAGTCTTGCTCTATGGATGTGAGACCTGGACTCTGACCAGGGATCTGAGACGTTGACTTGATTCCTTTGGTACCAGGTCTCTTCAGAGAATCCTTGGCTATCGCTGGTCAGACTTTGTGTCCAACGAGCGGTTGCTGAGAGAGACTCAAATGAGATTTGTTACCTGCATAGTCAGTGAGTGTCAGCTGCGGCTGTATGGACATGTGGCTCATTTTCCTGATGCTGATCCTGCTCACCAGATGCTCTCAGCGAGGGAGTCTCGTGAGTGGAGGAGGCCAATAGGCCGACCACGTGCCTCGTGGTTGCAGCAGGTTGATTGGCATCTCAAGGAGATGGGGATGGGCCAAGCATCTGTCTGGGGGATAGCCAGATGGAGGCCCCTGGAGTACCGGCGGAAAGTGGACGCAGTAACACACTGCTCTGGCACTTGCTCCCATAACTGAATGACTGACTGACGTATATGTCTAGTTAGATGATATCTACTCATCCCTTTGTCTGTTTCTAAAATAATCAATCTGTTTGACCACATTTTTTTACCATTATGCCCTCTGTAATCTGTCATATAAGTGCTCTTTAGTATTTGGCTAGGCCTTGAGGCATTAGCTTGGCGTGAAAAGCCGAGATCGCATTGTCAGCCATCAGCAGCTCTGTTCGGTGGGGCCGAGAAGGACTTGCTTCACCCACAGCCCATTGGTGAGGGAGCGGAGAGAGGCATGATGCATCTTTGGTGAGGTGTGCACCCGAGTCGATAAAAGTGGGGGCAAGAAAGAATGGAGGAGGAGAAACCAAGGAACGCTGAGCCGAAGGCTGCATATGGTCGTGAGCTCCGGAGGCAAAGTCACACCCCACTCAGCCGAGGAAGGTCCCATCCAGGTGAAGCCATGCCTCTCTCCTTCCTCAGCCATGGCAACGGAGTCTCGCTTTGGAGATGCCGGGACTGGCAGGACCCGTTTTACCAGACTCTGCATTGAATTTGCCCACAGATCTCTTCAGACCTGTCTGTACCCACTTTGTGTATTTCACATGGTATATTCTGAGGCTTTTAAAAAGGCTATTTAAGGATTCTCGTTCATTTGTTGTATCACGTGCATGTATCATTATTTGGGTAAGGACATTAGTCTTGTTATTTATTCCGTACAGTGGCCTGCAAAAGTATTCATCCCTCTCCCCCCTCCTCCCCACTCTCCAAAGTTTTCACATTCTGATGCCACCTGAGATTATTTCATGATGCTTCCAAATAAAGCTTAATATATGGAGTCTTCACAAACTACTCCAAAGTGATAAAGCTAAAAAAAAATGCAGATAAAATGTGAATAAGTTAGATTAACAGAGAAACCCAGATGATTCTCAGTTGCATAAGTATTCAAACCCTTCCCCTAATTAACCCTAAATCACTTCAGGAACAATTTGTTTGTAAAGTTACAAAATACGTGTAATAGGTTTCACCTGTATGTAATCAGTGGTTTAACTTTAAAATTAAGCTCCCCCACTTATCTAAGAAGTTTTAAGGTGCAACTCACTTGGTCAACCAACATGAAGACCAAGGAGCTTTCCAAAGAAGTCAGACATAAAGTGGTAGAGAAGCACCGTTCAGGAGAGGGTTATAAGACGATTTCAAAGTCACTCATTATCCCTTTGAGTATGGTAAAATCCATCATTAAGAAGTGGAAGACATATCATACCACCCATACTCTACCCAGATCAGATTACCCATCAAAACTGAGCAGCCATGGGCAAGCAGGAAACTGGTTTCGTATGTCACTGTAAATATAACAATGACTTTGAAAGATCTGCAAGGCTCTATATCCGAGATGGAGGTCAGTGTTCATAAATCGACAACATCCCGTTCCCTGCACAAATCTGGCCTCCATGGACATATGGAAAGAAAGAAGTCCTTCCTAAAAAGGACACATCTAAAAGCTCATGTGGAGTTTGTGAAAAAGCATCTTAATGATACTGCAGGTGTGTGGAGAAACGTTTTGTGGACGAGACAAAAATTGAACTTTTTGGTCTAAATTCAAAGCGTTACATCTGGTGCAAGCCTAACACTGCACATTACACAGTCAACACCATCCCTACTGTCAAGCATGGTGGTGGCAACATCATGTTATGGGGCTGATTTTCATCATCAGAAACTGGCAAGCTTGTCAGAAGAAGGGACAATGGATGTTGCAAAGTACAGGGGAATCCTTAATGAAAACCTCCTTGAGTCAGCCATAAATCTGAAACTGGGCAGGAGATTCACATTTCAGCAGGACAATGGGCTGAAGCATAAAGCTAGAGCCACACTAGTGTCTGAATAAGAAGAAAATAAATGTTCTTCAGTGGCCTAGTCAAAGTCCTGACTTGAACTCAATTGAACATTTTTTGATTGCACTTGAAGATTGCAGTCCATCGAAGATCCCCATTAAACTTGGCAGAACTAGAGCAATTTTCACATGAAGAATGGGCAAAGATTTCACCATCTCACTTCGCAAATCTGGTAGAGACCCACCCAAAAAGACTCGTAGCAGCAGTCATTGCTGCAAAAGGTGCTTCCACCAACTACTGACCTCAGGGGCTGAATACTTTTGCAACCAGTGAATTTTGATTTGTACATGCTTTTTTGCAGATATTCCTGACATGTAACCTCCTTCAACTATAACAGTGTTTAGTTTGATCTTTTCAGTTATGCATAAAAAAGTTCAATTGGAAAAAAATGTTTCTACATAATTCATCTAAATGTGGCATTATTGGTACTTATGTGGTACATAATTCATCTAAATGTGGCATTATAACTGGGCGAATACTTTTGCAGGCCACTGTACATGATTGCTTCATTTTGTTTCCTTCTCCATGCCAGTATTTCTTCGGCATTAAATATACCTGGTCTCACGGTGAATTATGGCTGTCGTGGTTGCTTCATTTTGGTGATTACGAAGGGCCCATTAAGGGACCGTTTGTTGGAGTTGCCACACTGACGAGACAATTGCATCACTTGTCTTAAGGTTCGCTCGGCCTAATTAGATAAGGACATGTGACGCCTCTTGGCATAATGCTGGGCTCCCAATCTGTCTGGTAACATGGCATTTCGACACGAGATCAGACAAGGTGGTGGGTCTTCGAAAGGGCTGATCATTGCAGTTGCTTTGATGCAACTAGCCTGATTTTAACCAGGCGACTGGGATGACTGGCAAGCCATAACAATATTGTTATGGATCAGGGGTTCGAGTTTCGCCATGAGGGGAAGCGCTTGAGTTCCTCCCGAACACCCGGTCCTGAGGCCACTGGGCACAAATATCGTCGGCTCTGGCAGGTTGTTAAGCAACCACAAATGCCGATTGGTACTATCAATCCTGGCAGGGTTTTACTACTTTGCGTGGTACCTCACCTGTGGACGGCAGCACCAAAGGGGGTCTCATGCCCTCGATGCATGCTTGCTCGAACTTACCTGATCAGGTGCAGCCAAGCAGAGCTGCCAAGTATGCACCGGCTAACAAGAGCAAATCACATAGGGCAGAACTTCCCGGCCACACTACGTGTGGACTACGCTGGACCAATAGGGAAAAGACGTTACGAGCTAGGTACATTTATAACAAGCAGGTTTATTTATAACAAGTGAAGCAAGGGAAATACAAATAGTTACAAAAGAAACAAGACGCAGTTCAGAATTTTCCCCGTTATTTCGAACTTATATAATCAAAACTTATATGATACAAAATAGTCACCATGAGAAACATACCCCAAGGAAAGTTAGAGAGCAAAGAGAGATGAGGAAGGATGAGGTGTTTGTGACCTCTTTTGTACCTGCAACAGCCAATGGGCCCACGCTTTCCAGTTGCTTAGGAGGGGGAGGAGGGTAGGAAAACTGAGGATGTCTCGTGGTGTGTGGTCAGAGGAGGTGTGATGAGGTGCAGGTGGAATGTGGATGAGGTGCAGAGAAGAAAATGGAAAGAGCTGCGTCTGTTGGGTCTCTCTGAAAAGAACGGTTGTTTGGGATTTGCCCTCGCTGACTGCTCTTTTGCGTCCACATCAAACAAGATGGAAAACAATGTTTCGTTTTGGCTTGGCCATAATGAATGTGCTCAGCACATTCATAACAGCTTGATACCAAATGGGGCCATAATTGAGCGGAGCGCTCGGGCTATCCATATGATGTTGAACGGATTCTAGTGCACACTTGCGTTTCAAGCTACATGCCAGAATGTCCCAAGCATAAGCTTCCACAGTGGTATGTGGTGCCCATTGTTCCCCACCACCTCCAAAGGGCAGTGGTTGGCATTCATGGTGGTAACTGTGATTGCGGAATTCATAGCAGTAGTGTAGCAGTAAGTTATGGAATGGTGGTTGAGGTGTCCTTGTGGTGAGTTATGGCGAGGTGGTTGAGGCATCGTAGTGGTTGAGGCATCGTAGTGGTTGTGGCGGTTAATGGCGAAGGTAAGCGATCTTGGATTGGGTTCCAACGATGTTGGGATTATAATGAAGATGTTGCGATGGTTGTAGAAATGTTGTAGTGTTGCAGTTCGAGTATGGAAAAGGTCTGAGGTGAGCTTCGTTTGGTTAATGGCACGAGGTTTGAATGGGGAAATGGCGCACGCATGCTAATGAACTGCTTGTTGCTATGCATGCATGCATGCTTGCGTGATGGAGGGGTCGTGTGTGAAATAACATAAAATAGATTAAAAAATGGGAATAAAGACCTGTCTAAAAGCCCTCGGAATGCATTTTGTCCCATAAGCTCACTAGACATGAGGGAAGGGCTATCTAAAATGAATACTAATTAAATAACTGTCTCGGGACTGTTATGTGTTGTGTGCCATTGCCGATGGGGAGCGCCGGCTTCACAAAACCGCAACATTATCAACCGGAGTGGCACTTGGTGGAGCATAAACCTCCGCCAGACTGATCTGCATCCGGACCTTAACCCAAATCTAATCGACTTCTTCTTGTCACCTACCCAACTCATCCAACAAGTTTTGTCATAACCCGTCCGGCGTCCACAACTTTTTGAGACATCGTGCTCCATATCGTTTTTGGCGATATCTCTCAATGGTAAATAATCACTTGGAAAATTCATTCTCATATCTGGATCCGGATCCAGATTTTCATCAAAATTGAATAAATTTTCCCCTGTCGCATGTCAAACCTGGCCATCAAGTTTCGTCCGAATCCATCCATTACATTTTCAAATGTGATGCTACACTGCAGATCGTTTTATTTTTTTTTTAACATTATCTCTCAATGGTGAAGAATCACTGAAAATTTCTCATATTCAGATCCAGATCTTCACCAAAATCAGACAAATTCGTACTTGTAACAACCAAACTGCCCACGAGGTCTCGTCCGAATCCGTCCATAACTTTTTGAGATATCCTGTTCACAAACAGACAGACAAACAAACAGACAGACAGACAGACAGGGATGAAAACATAACCTCTATCCACCTTTGGTTACGGAGGTAACGAGAGGATTTTTATACAGACATTGAGGCTCATGGAGGAGCACAATGACATGGGGTAAATGGAGCAACACACAAATTTGGGGCAAAGAGAAAAAGTGAGACCACAACAACGAATCCAAGGAGAGCAATTGTAGGAGAGGAGTGGGAACAGGGTCTCAGCTGGTGTAGTAAAGCTCAATCATGAAAATTGGAGAGACCATTAGGTGGCAGTGGGCAGCAAACTTGAAATGATGTCTTGAAAAACATGAAATAACATACTCGGGAAATAACATAACAGAAATAACAGACAGTGCCACAGGTGAGATAGGAGAGTGAGGTGAGGTATGAAAGAATAGAGGCGAATATTGAGTATAGATTTGGGAGGCTCACAAGGAAGGGGTTTTCTGGTAGAACACTTGCCACCTGGATGAGCCTGGAGGGGAGGTGCTGGATGGAGAGGTGAGGATGCAGGAGGAGCAAGAACAGAATGAGGCCAATAATATAACTGCAAGGCCACCAACCTACCTAGCGATGGTGCCAAGTGTGTCAATACTTTTCTTTTTAGTGTGCACCTCCCTGTTCTCAGAAAGTGATAATGCCAAGTGTGTGCAGGATGAACTATTTATTTATTTTCCCTCATACACTGGCGTCTGTATAAACAGTATCGTTTCCGACCTTTTATTTCAGTCAAACCCATCATGCCGGCTGTGAAATTGATGGCACAATATCGTTGTTTCCAAGGCGGCCACTGGCTCTGTAATGGAAATGTCACGTGATTCACATTGTCATTTGCCCCTGGGAAGCAGCGGGTCTCACGAGAACCATCTAAGCTGTCCATTGCTTTGTCCAATTTACCGACCAGGTTTTCTTAGCAGTGCGTTGCAGTGGTCTATAACATTCAAGATGTGGCAGATCTCAACTCCTGTAGTGTTGAGGGACCAGCAACTACGTGCCAATCCCCATTTTGCCCCATGGATCCTGACCAACATGCAGGAGGTGCCTGCCATACACCATCCCATCTGTGGTCCACATAATCAGACATTGAGAGGCAGCCAATATAATTACATTTAATAGAAGCATAAACTTATCGTTTATACATGCAGGCTATGATAGATTCCCTGATTAATATGCTGTTTCAGGTTCAATGCAAAAATGTCTCTTGCCTTATGGTCATGCTCAAACTACTATTTCAATGATAGAATGTACACTTAACTTATGTTGAGTGCACGCGCGCACGCACACAAATACACACACGTTGAAAATCCAAGTGGATGCAATTATAGAGCAAGGGAAGAGCATCAAAATTACCCTGTGATGTCCATCACCAAAGAAGCACGTTCAAACTTTGACATTATGCCCCCCAGCGCTGATCGATTCCCCGTCCGTCAGTCGAAGTACTCAACAAAAGCGGACAAACCCCAAGCAATGGGTTCCACAGTACATTATACACCATCCCTAGGCTTGCCGTTAATTTGATTTTGCCTGCAGAAAACTCAAAGCCATTCCGTCTGATGTGAGGAATAAATATGGAAGCCTGTGCAGTGTAAATAAGCTTCTCTTTTCTAACTGAGGACCCAGTATTGGCGTTTCTTGGAGGTGGAGACCTTCATGAGGGCCGGAAAGGCGCCACTCCGCGGTGTTCGCTTGATAAAAATGAGGGACCCACTCATGCGGTTAAGGATTCTTTGGCTCTTCTTTGACAGCCTGCTGCGTCGACCGCTGGGCACGTGTTTGCTCATTTCTTTGAAGTTCTCGAGGATGAAAGTTGGAAGGAATGAAGCGAATTTGTCAGTGGAGGACATAGAATTGAATGGGTGGTGAGAAGAAAGTGGAACAATGTTTGTGTGATAATAGGTGCACCATTCCTTGTGTATTTTTACAAATTCTAAAAGGAACACCATGAATTTTCCTCTTCTTTATTTCTCTCTGGAGATGATGCTCAAATTGCGGTGTGGAATTACATTCCATACTATGTATCTTTCAATTGTTTCGGCAGAGCCCTTTGGTCCGCAGTATACCATGAACAAGTTCCAAATCGGCAGTTGGAATGAATCGAATGGAGGGTTGACCGCTTTGCCTCTTCCATGATGACACCATGAGACTCTTTCTATGGAGTGAGTTACCAACACATCAGATTGCATGAAAAATTAATCAATGCCTTCAATTTCCTTTGGGGAACAGGACTTCAATACTCAGAATACCATAATGATAACCAACAAATGAGGAATGTAGAGACCACTTCACTGTGAAAGTCACACCAGTTATATATCTATACTATAAAAGTGAATTTGTATGTTCGTGACATGAAGAAAAAATTTTTTGCCAAGTATGTTGGTCTGTAGAATTTGCCTGTTAATTGGCAAAAAAATAAAAATAAAATAAATTTTTTGACAAGTATGCTCATCACTTCCGTTTGTTTGTCTGTCCGCTCGCCTTTAATTGCCTAAAGGTCACAATTTTAATCCAAGCTACACGAAACTTCATCAAATGGTCGAGTTGGTGGTCCGAAAGAATCCTATTTATTTTTGACGTCAAAAGGTCAAAAGATCATCAGAGGCCAAAGATAAGAAATGGTGGTGAACAGCTATTTTGAAGACCTGGAGGGAAGAGTGGGATTGAAGAGAGTGTGGGAGTTTGTTCCAAAGGCGAGAAAAAAGAGAGGAATGAAAGCGTGAAAGTGAGCAGTGATTCTTGCTTTTGGTAGTTTAACCAGAATGGGGTTGCTGGCACTCCTTGAGTGCCCTGCGGAAATATGGGTGGGACAGATAGCAGACAGAGCAGGGGGGGAGGTTGGAGAGGAGACTGTGGAAGACAAAGACCACCGACCTGCCTGTGGTGAGAGAGTGAGAAGACCCAAAGACTCAGCCTCATTATAGGAGATACCAATGATCCCAAATGCCTTGGTTTCCACAGTGTGAAACCGAGAAAGGTGAGAGGCGGGACACCAGCCCAGAAGGGAGAGCAGTACTCCATCAGGCTGTGGACGAAAGCTTTGTATGTGGTCAGGAGCTCAGGTGGCGAAAAGGACTTTGCACGACGGAGGATCCATCGGCGACTGGCTTTGGAGGCCAGGTTGGAAATGTGGCTTTCCCAGGAAAGATCATGGCAGATAGTGAGACGCAGAAGCTTGAAAGAAAGGCTTCTTCCAGAGGATTGTTGAGAAAGTAGATGGGGAGGGGGGCATGGGGGGGGGGGTTCCAAACAGTCCTTTCAGAGAGACATAGTGAGAGTGTGAGATTTGTCAGGATTGAAAGACATGTTCCATGTGTTGGACCAGTTTGTGATTTTACCCAGATCTGCAGAGAGCGAAGAAGCTGCTGCTTGCCAACCTGAGGGATGACAGATGGTACAGCAGAGGGTGGAGTCATCAGTAAAGAGATAAAGAGGATTTTCCAGAGACTCAGAGAGATCAATGATGAATACCAGAAAAAGAAGAGGGCCAAGAATGCTGCCTTGAGGGACTCCAGCCTGGAGTTGCTGTAACTGTGTCCAATAAGCTGACTCCAATGATAATTGAGGTAACACAGGTCAATGAGCATATTACAAGACGAAGGATTCGTCACCCCTTGGGTGTCATTTCCCTGGTCTCTG
>CM068956.1:43601142-43617559 GCA_035128595.1 Eptatretus atami | reverse complement strand
CGGACAAGAGTTTCAACAGGAGCTGCTTGCAGCCTATGTTGATCTCTGTAAATAGTTTGATTCAGTGAATTGGGATGCCCTCTGGAGGATTCCTGGTCTTCGTGGGGTGCCACAAAAACCGGATCGATCTGATTTCTGAACGATACTCTGGTACTAAGCGTGCTGTGAGATGTGACGGTACCATCTCTGACTTATTTCCAGTTGTTACTGGAGTTTGTTAGGGGTGTGTACTGCCCCCCACACTTTTCAACACTTATATGGACTGGATTCTGGGGAGGATGTCGGAGAGATCAAGCTAGAGAGAGATAGAGCGGTGGGCTTGGTCCCAGGGATCCGAGTTCAATCCCACTCAGCTATGTGAATTAATACCAGGTTTGGGTTGCTCTGCCTATCATCCTTCTGAGTCGCAAAATGAGTGCGAGCTTGCTGGTATCCTGTGTTGGAGTGTGACATCCAGGATTGTACCCAATAGCCAAGGATACTGCCTTAGGCAACACCAACACTCTGCCGAGTATGGTCGATGAGATGGATGGTTAGGTTACATTATCACACCAAAAAGTAAAATTCCATTGAAAATCAATAAAATGTATCAATCTTTCTTTGGCCACTGTCAAGCGGTATATTTGTATCTTTCACTGTATCCATACACATATCCCTTCCTGCCATTGTTTTTGACAGTAAGCTGATAGAAAGTTAAGTTGTTTAGTTGTTAAGGTAGGCCACAATTGATGCAGACGATTCAACACAGCACTCCTTTTTAAGGACCACTCTTATGAGACCACCAGGCAGTTAAGATGCCATAAAGCCAGTGGACAGGCAGATACGGAACAAAGGATTTCTTACTGCGATTTAGGGAGATCCATCTATACTCAGCAATCTGTGTCCTAAATTATAACTCCAACAGAAAATTTTATAGTAGCTGAATGAAATTAATTATGTCAAAAAGAAAAATTCACTAATGTTTATGCAAGATGACTATCTACAATTTTTGGTTAATCCATTCCTTCCATCGTGGTAAGGGTTTTGTTAACTTTGATGCCATTTGGTTGTAATCATAAAAAGGGCAATTTCAGACTTAACTCCTGGTCATAAAATAGCAATGACATATGAAGGTAGCAATAATGGCAACCAGATGGTGTAAGCTTCATATTTTACCAGCAGTGTTTTTTAATATAAATGTCTAGCTAATGGAGAGCTAGTGACAGAGGGCTGAGGGTGTACATGTACTTGACAGAGGCGAGGGAAAGGCAAAGAGACAGCAAGATGCGGAACTGATACATCGAAGTGTATACTGTATCGCAAGCTAAGTAAGAATATGGGGGGGGCTGGCACGGATGGCCTAGATGGTATGGGACACTCACCCTCTAAAGCTGTCTCCCTGAGTTTGAATCCAATGACCCAGCTATAAACTGTCATCCCGTGTTTTCATGAAGGGTGATTCATCAATGTGTGTAAATCCCCTCCAATTGGACGTTAAACTGGGCTCCGCCTGCCTGGCAAATGTGTTTGGTGGATGTTAAAGGACCATTGCTGTCCTTCGCAAAGAGTAAGTGAGCTATGCCGGCACCGATGGCACAAATTTCAACGTTCCGCCCTGGACTTCCTTTGGTTGGGAGTGGTGGCCTTTGTAACTAGTTCAGCAGCACTAAACACTTGAATAGGGCATGGTAACATGACGTGATATGATGATTGATGATAAGATAGCTCAGAATACACATAGGATTTGACATAAGGTGATGAAGGAGTTGCCATCTTAATGATGTGAAGGAATATCAGGATTGGACAGAACTAGAAGGCAAGTTCATCCATAGGTGGAGAAGATGGGTAAGAGATTGAGGGGGGGGGGGGGTGGGCGACAATAAGTTGAAGTAAGTTTTACCAGAATGAATTAGGAAGGTAAACAAGTTTTTTTTCGGTTATTATACCAATAATGAAAGACCATTAAATGTTTTCTGATGTTCAAGAGGTGGTGACTATGTGAAATTGAATATAAAAAAATCATTAGCAGAATTGAGGAATGAAAACAGAATAACATGTTAGTTTAAGAAGTGTTGCCAATTAGAAAATTTATATTACGTCTTCCATTAAACAACTATGCAGACTTCCAAAATGGTTTGCAGACCTTAACGTTGTTTGTTCTCAAGTCCTGCACATTGCTTTCTAATTCTGCACAGGTGGAGAATTCATTGAATATATATTTCTGTGCCTTCATAAAGACTCCCACCAACCACAGGCCCATAGCTCCTCTCAATAGTGTCAGCAGTCTGCTTTCTTTAGATCAACATGTTTTTAAGAAGTTTTGAACTCAGAATGCTGGCAGCACAGCTTTGGAATCTTCTCACAAATATATAGCATCATGGTGAAAGCCTGCAAATGCTTGTTTTAGTGCTGTTTCCTACCTTTATGCAGATGTAAATTGTGACAAACTGCCAATTTTTATGACTTCGCAAGCATACCAAAACATAACATATGCCACAAACACATCATGCACTTACTCAGCATGGTCATTTAATGCAAAACGTACATTACATACGCACCTCTGAATTGTCAGTTTTTGTTTCTTCGGTTAGCGGTTCAGTGTTTGCCAGTGCTTGAACACAGGCTCCTCGGTATTTATGATATATTTTGCCTGTGTTGCTTAATGGTTAGGGTGGTGGGCTTAGGATCCTAGTATCCTGAGTTCAAATCCTACTTTGCTTGTTGAATTAATACGACAGGGTGGGTTGACTCTACCTGTCTCCTTCTGAGGTCGGCAAATGGAGTCCAGCTTGCTGGTATCCTGTGTCGGGAGGGTGACCGTCCGTCAGGATTGTGCAAATAGCCAAGAACTGCTTCGGCAGACCAAATGCTTGCACAGTTGTGTGGTCCCAATGGACTGGATGATGCGTCATTTTGATCATACTAAAAGCTTTTGTTTTTATTATTCCTCTACATTAACTTATGAAGCATAGAGGGACATCATAGTTTGTAACTAGCAATGCCAGGCTTTTAGCAACAGCTGTAATTTCACAAAAGCAAAGAAAAAAAATTATTACATGCATCATTGATGCTAAAACAGCTTTAAATAGATGACAAAATAAGGACCCTTTCACCAGCTTGATCAACCTCATTGTGTTTCTATTCGACATCTTTGGACAGAAAGTTTTTCGGCTCCACAAGTCTGTCTCGCACAAAGCGGCTTTGTTGTTGCAACAAAGTATTTCAAATCTTCGCTGAAAACAAAACATCCACAGTGAGGATCGGGAAAGAGGCCATCGCAAAATGTATAAAATCCAAGTGGCCGGCATAAGCACATACTTCTGTGGGGCTATCACGAACCACAACAAACAGAGCCGATTAAAAGAAGCTTTTTTCTTGCCCTGGTCTGGTGACAAATTTCGCCCAGTCTGCACGTCATGCACGGAAAATGTTTCGCATAGTTTTCTTTTTCCAACTTTTGCACCACAACGACCACAAGAAAAGGATGGATGTGCTAAAATTGGTGGGACAATTGATGCACGATGGTGATGGACCTTCTCAAAAGTGACACCTGCAAGGGTTTACACGTGGTATCCTTTTTGTTCTTCTTTGAAGAACCGGGTTGGCCTGTTTGTGTTCGCATCCGAACCACTGGCTCATGATAGAAATTCAGGTTACAATCCCATATACCGTACTTTTGTTTGTCCATTGTCTTTCTAAATATATTTTAAAGTGACACTGTGTCTATCATGTCTCTGTCCTCCGTGCGATTATGTACAAGCTTCTCTGAGTTTCGATGGTCAAAATGTCAGACTTGAGCCTTTCCTGCTTGGCATCTATACAAGTTGGTGGTGCTTTCAGTTTTGAATATGGATACTTCTCAACTCAAACGAGATTTTTGCAATCAACCCAGCAAGATACGTTGGAGAATCGACGAAGTGGATGCGGTTGAGGGAGGTCAAATTCCGCAATGTTGAGAATGAACAAATTAGGATCACCCCTTTAAGTTTTGGCCACCGATTCCATCATCACGTACTCGCATTGAAGGGACTTGTTAGTACTGGGATTTCGAGTTAATTCCGATAACTTTAGAATCACAGTATTTATTTTAGGTCACAGTGCAACTCTTTCAACAACTTCCATGGCCCTAACGGAGTCCACATTTTCCAATATTACCGATAAACCACAACTTTATTTTGTACAATAAATATGCTGCTTGTAGCCACCATACAGCCAGATGCCACAATGAGTTCAATTATTCCAGCAAGGAGGTTAATTAGATGTTTTAATTCATTTTTACTTCATTTTTGTTTAATTTAGGGGGTAAGAAAAGGGCATTGTTTCTCTTATTCTTGGCTTTGCTAAGTGTATTCATCCGATGGGCGAACACCAATTGTGAAGAGCAATTATTGCATGACAATTGAAACTATTAAATATTTTGTAACTACAATGGTAGCATTATTATCATGAGAAGCGCTTTAGGAAAATTTCATCATATCTCCCTGATGGAGTTGATAGACTCCTAAAATGCCACATCTTATCATTATTTATCAGTTCATGTGGTCATTTGTCTGATGTGCTTGGATACCATATTATATTGCAAAGTTGGAAAGAGATACTGAATTGTTATTAGTTGTTGTTGTTGATGATAATAATAAGTGTTGTTTCACTTTTCGAACAAAAAATAAAATGCAACACTTGTGGAATGAAATTATAATCAACAAAATGTGTGTAGCAAACGCATGATGATATGCCTTTTTATTATTCGAGTTAGAAATTATCAATTCACAACGAACCGGGTCCAAGTGTTGAATAAAGCATACAGTATAAATATTACATTTGCTTTGAACCTGAGAATGTATGGGACAAACACCCTTGGAAAATGGATCAAAGACGGAATGTGGCTACCAGGATTAAACACACGTGTTTAAAGTTTCAGAAAAATGAATGGAAACATTTTCTTGCATCCTCATAATGAGCAGATTATTCAAAAACGTATACTCCTGTATGTAATAAAAAAGTTGTTGAGAATATATGTTTTGGAATGACTCCCAGAGTTTAATAGTGCATAAAGTAGAGCAGCTATTTCCTTAAAGTGAATGTCTAGCATAGCGTAAAGTAATTAATTGAAGTATTAGATATGCGTCACGTATATTCCCTCGATGGAGTGTTACAATCACTGTTGCTAAGATCTAGGCTTTCAATGACATCTTGGATGCTGCTGTCCTGTCTGTTCCTGTTTGTGGCGGGGATGTTGAGGTCGTGGAGATTCACTAACCTTGGCAGTGATATTCATGTCTCTGCTGGCTGTGAGTCAGAGGTCAATAGACGTCTGGGCGGGCCTGGGAGTCATTTAATCTCACTGGATCATGGGTGTGGTGCTGCCAGTACCTGTGCAGAAGGATGAAAGTCCGAGTCTTCAGGTCTTTGGTGCTTCCAGTCTTGCTCTATGGATGTGAGACTGGACTCTGACAGGGATCTGAGACGGAGACTTGATTCCTTTGGAACCTGGTCTCTTCAGAGAATCCTTGGCTATCGCTGGTCAGGCACTTTGTGTCCAACGAGCGGTTGCTGAGAGAGACTCAAATGAGATTTGTTACCTGCATAGTCAGTGAGTGTCAGCTGCGGCTGTATGGACAGTGTGCTCATTTTCCTGATGCTGATCCTGCTCACCAGATGCTCTCAGCGAGGGAGTCTCGTGAGTGGAGGAGGCCAATAGGCGACCACGTGCCTCGTGGTTGCAACAGGTTGATTGGCATCTCAAGGAGATGGGGATGGGCCAAGCATCTGCCTGGGGGATGGCCAGATGGAGGCCCCTGGAGTACCGGCGGAAAGTGGACGCAGTAACACACTGCTCTTGGCACTTGCTCTCATAACTGAATGACTGACTGACGTATATGTTAGTTAGATGACATCTACTCATCCCTTTGTCTGTTTCTAAAATATCAATCTGTTTGACACATTTTTACCATTATGCCCTCTGTAATCTGTCAATAAGTGCTCTTTAGTATTTGGCTAGGCCTTGAGGCATTAGCTTGGCGTGGAAAAGCCGAGATCGCATTGTCAGCCATCAGCAGCTCTGTTCGGTGGGGCCGAGAAGGACTTGCTTCACACCCACAGCCCATTGGTGAGGGAGCGGAGAGAGGCATGATCATCTTTGGTGAGGTGTGCACCCGAGTCGATAAAAGTGGGGGGCAAGAAAGAATGGAGGAGGAGAAACCAAGGAACGCTGAGCCGAAGGCTGCATATGGTCGTGAGCTCGGAGGCAAAGTCCACCCCCACTCAGCGAAGGAGTCCCATCCAGGTGAAGCCATGCTCTCTCCTTCCTCAGCCATGGCAACGGAGTCTCGCTTTGGAGATGCGGGACTGGCAGGAGCCGTTTTAACCAGACTCTGCATTGAATTTCCCACAGATCTCTTCAGACCTGCTGTACCACTTTGTGTATTTCACATTGGTATATTCTGAGGTTTAAAAAGGCTATTTAAGGATTCTCGTTATGTTGTATCACGTGCATGTATCATTATTTGGGTAAGGAACATTAGTCTTGTTATTTATTCTGTACAGTGGCTCTGCAAAAGTATTCATCCCTCTCCCCCCTCCTCCCCACTCTCCAAAGTTTTCACATTCTGATGCCACCTGAGATTATTTCATGATGCTTCCAAATAAAGCTTAATATATGGAGTCTTCACAAACTACTCCAAAGTGATAAAGCTAAAAAAAAATGCAGATAAAATGTGAATAAGTTAAGTTAACAGAGAACCCAGATGATTCTCAGTTGCATAAGTATTCAAACCCTTCCCTATTAACCCTAAATCACTTCAGGAACATTTGTTTGTAAAGTTTACAAAATACGTGTAATAGGTTTCACCTGTATGTAATCAGTGGTTTAACTTTAAAATTAAGCTCCCCACTTATCTAAGAAGTTTTTAAGGTGCAACTCACTTGGTTCAACCAACATGAAGACAAGGAGCTTTCCAAAAGAAGTCGAGACATAAAAGTGGTAGAGAAGCACGTTCAGGAGAGGGTTATAAGACGATTTTCAAAGTCACTCATTATCCCTTTGAGTTGGTAAAATCCATCATTAAGAGTGGAGACATATCATACCACCCATACTCTACCAGATCATTACCCATCAAACTGAGCAGCCATGGCAAGCAGGAAACTGGTTTCGTATGTCACTGTAATATAACAATGACTTTGAAAGATCTGCAAGGCTCTACTATTCGAAGATGGAGGTCTGTTCATAAATCGACAACATCCCGTTCCTGCACAAATCTGGCCTCCATGGACATATGGAAGAAAGAAGTCCTTCCTAAAAAGGAACACATATAAAGCTCATGTGGAGTTTTTGAAAAAGCATCTTAATGATACTGCAGGTGTGGTGGAGAAACGTTTTTGGGACGAGACAAAATTGAACTTTTTGGTCTAAATTCAAAAGCGTTTACATCTGGTTCAAGCCTACACTGCACATTACACAGTCAACACCATCCCTACTGTCAAGCATGGTGGTGGCAAACATCATGTTATGGGCTGATTTTCATCATCAGAAACTGGCAAGCTTGTCAGAAGAAGGGAACAATGGATTTGCAAAGTACAGGGAATCCTTAATGAAAACCTCCTTGAGTCAGCCATAAATCTGAACTGGCCAGGAGATTACATTTACAGGACAATGGGCTGAAGCATTAAAGCTAGAGCCACACTAGTGTCTGAATAAGAGAAAATAAATGTTCTTCAGTGGCCTAGTCAAAGTCTGACTTGAACTCAATTGAACATTTTTGATTGCACTTGAAGATTGCAGTCCATCGAAGATCCCATTAACTTGGCAGAACTAGAGCAATTTTCACATGAAGAATGGGCAAAGATTTCACCATCTCACTTCGCAAATCTGGTAGAGACCCACCCAAAAAGACTCGTAGCAGTCATTGCTGAAAAGGTGCTTCCACCAACTACTACCCTCAGGGGCTGAATATTTTCAACCAGTGAATTTTGGATTTGTACATTGCTTTTTTAGAGTATTCCTGAATGTAACCTTCCTTCAACTATAAGTGTTTAGTTTGATCTTTTCAGTATCCATAAAAAGTTCAATTGGAAAAAATGTTTCTACATAATTCATCTAAATGTGGCATTATGGTACTTTGTGGTACATAATTCATCTAAATGTGGCATTATAACTGGGCGGAATCTTTTGCAGGCCACTGTACTTGCTTGCTTCATTTTGTTTCCTTCTCCATGCCAGTATTTCTTTCGGCATTAAATATACCTGGTCTACGGTGAATTATGGCTGTCGTGGTTGCTTCATTTTGGTGATTACGAAGGGCCCATTAAGGACCGTTTGTTGGAGTTGCCACACTGACGACAATTGCATCACTTGTCTTAAGGTTCGCTCGGCCTAATTAGATAAGGAATGTGACGCCTCTTGGCATAATGCTGGGCTCCCAATCTGTCCTGGTAACATGGCATTTTCGACACGAGATCAGACAAGGTGGTGGGTCTTCGAAAGGGCTGATCATTGCAGTTGCTTTGATGCAACTAGCCTGATTTTAACCAGGCGACTGGGATGACTGGCAAGCCATAACAATATTGTTATGGATCAGGGGTTCGAGTTTGCCATGAGGGAAGCGCTTGAGTTCCTCCCGAACACGTCCTGAGGCCACTGGGCACAAATATCGTCGGCTCTGGCAGGTTGTTAAGCAACCACAAAATGCCGATTGGTACTATCATACCTGGCAGGGTTTTACTACTTGCGTGGTACCTCACCTGTGGACGGCAGCACCAAAGGGGGTCTCATGCCTCGATGCATGCTTGCTCGAACTTACCTGATCAGGTGCAGCCAAGCAGAGCTGCCAAGTATGCACGGCTAACAAGAGCAAATCACATAGGGCAGAACTTCCCGGCCACACTACGTGTGGACTACGCTGGACCAATAGGGAAAAGACGTTACGAGCTAGGTCACTATTTATAACAAGCAGGTTTATTTTATAACAAGTGAAGCAGGGAAATACAAAATGTTACAAAGAAACAAAGACGCAGTTCAGAATTTTCCCCGTTATTTCGAAACTTAATAATCAAAACTTATATGACAAAATAGTCACCATGAGAAACATACCCCAAGGAAAGTTAGAGAGCAAAGAGAGATGAGGAAGGATGAGGTGTTTGTGACCTCTTTTGTCGCCTGCAACAGCCAATGGGCCCACGCTTTCCAGTTGCTTAGGAGGGGGGAGGGTAGGAAAACTGAGGATGTCTCGTGGTGTGTGGTCAGAGGAGGTGTGATGAGGTGCAGGTGGAATGTGGATGAGGTGCAGAGAAGAAAATGGAAAGAGCTGCGTCTGTTGGGTTCTCTGAAAAGAACGGTTGTGTTGGATTTGCCCTCGCTGACTGCTCTTTTTGCGTCCACATCAAACAAGATGGAAAACAAATGTTTCGTTTGGCTTGGCCATAATGAATGTGCTCAGCACATTTCATAACAGCTTGATACCAAATGGGGCCATAATTGAGCGGAGCGCTCGGCTATCCATATGATGTTGAACGGATTTCTAGTGCACACTTGCGTTTCAAGCTACATGCCAGAATGTCCCACAGCATAAGCTTCCACAGTGGTATTGGTGCCCATTGTTCCCCACCACCTCCAAAGGGCAGTGGTTGGCATTCATGGTGGTAACTGTGATTGCGGAATTCATAGCAGTAGTGTAGCAGTAAGTTATGGAATGGTGGTTGAGGTGTCCTTGTGGTGAGTTATGGCGAGGTGGTTGAGGGCATCGTAGTGGTTGAGGCATCGTAGTGGTTGTGGCGGTTAATGGCGAAGGTAAGCGATCTTGGATTGGGTTCCAACGATGTTGGGATTATAATGAAGATGTTGCGATGGTTGTAGAAATGTTGTAGTGTTTGCAGTTCGAGTATGGAAAAGTCTGAGGTGAGCTTCGTTTGGTTAATGGCACGAGGTTTGAATGGGGAAATGGCGCACGCAGGCTAATGAACTGCTTGTTGCTATGCATGCATGCATGCTGCGTGATGGAGGGTCGTGTGTGAAATAAAACAAAAATAGATTAAAAATGGGAATAAAGACCTGTCTTAAAAGCCTCGGAATGCATTTTGTCCCATAAGCTCATAGACATGAGGGAAGGGCTATCTAAAATGAATACTAATTAAATAACTGTCTCGGGACTGTTATGTGTTGTGTGCCATTGCCGATGGGGAGCGCCGGCTTCACAAAAACCGCAACATTATCAACGGAGTGGCACTTGGTGGAGCATAAACTCCGCCAGACTGATCTGCATCCGGACCTTAACCCAATCTATCGACTCTTCTTGTCACCTACCCAACTCATCCAACAGTTTTGTCATAACCCGTCCGGCGTCCACAACTTTTTGAGACATCGTGCTCCATATCGTTTTTGGCGATATCTCTCAATGGTAAATAATCACTTGGAAAATTCATTCTCATATCTGGATCCGGATCCAGATTTTCATCAAAAATTGAATAAATTTTCCCTGTCGGCAATGTCAAACCCTGGCCATCGTTTCGTCCGAATCCATCCATTACATTTTCAAATGTGATGCTACACTGCAGTCGTTTTTTTTTTTTTTTAACATTATCTCTCAATGGTGAAGAATCACTGAAATTTCTCATATTCAGATCCAGATCTTCACCAAAATCAGACAAATTCGTACTTGTAACAACCAAACTGCCCACGAGGTTCTCGTCCGAATCCGTCCATAACTTTGAGATATCCTGTTCACAAACAGACAGACAAACAAACAGACAGACAGACAGACAGGGATGAAAACATAACCTCTATCCACCTTTGGTTACGGAGGTAACGAGAGGATTTTATACAGACATTGAGGCTCATGGGGAGCACAATGACATGGGTAAATGGAGCAACACACAAATTTGGGGCAAAGAGAAAAAGTAGGACCACAACAACGAATCCAAGGAGAGCAATTGTAGGAGAGGAGTGGGAACAGGGTCTCAGCTGGTTGTAGTAAAGCTCAATCATGAAAATTGGAGAGGCCATTAGTGGCAGTGGGCAGCAAACTTGAAATGATGTCTTGAAAACATGAAATAACATACTCGGGAAATAACATAACAGAATAACCAGACAGTGCCACAGGTGAGATAGAGAGTGAGGTGAGGTAATGAAAGATAGAGGCGAATATTGAGTAATAGATTTGGGAGCTCACAAGGAAGGGGTTTTCTGGTAGAAACACTTGCCACCTGGATGAGCCTGGAGGGGAGGTGCTGGATGAGAGGTGAGATGCAGGAGGAGCAAGAACAGAATGAGGCCAATAATATAACTGCAAGGCACCAACCTACCTAGCGATGGTGCCAAGTGTGTCAATACTTTTCTTTTTAGTGTGCACCTCCCCTGTTCTCAGAAAGTGATAATGCAAGTGTGTGCAGATGAACTATTTATTTTTTTCCCTCTACACTGGCGTCTGTATAAACAGTATCGTTTCCGACCTTTTATTTCAGTCAAACCCATCATCCGGCTGTGAAATTGATGGCACAATATCGTTGTTTCAAGGCGGCCACTGGCTCTGTAATGGAAATGTCACGTGATTCACATTGTCATTTGCCCCTGGGAAGCAGCGGGTCTCACGAGAACCATCTAAGCTGTCCATTGCTTTGTCAATTTACCGACCAGGTTTTCTTAGCAGTGCGTTGCAGTGGTCTATAACATTCAAGATGTGGCAGATTCAACTCCTGTAGTGTTGGAGGGACCAGCAACTACGTGCCAATCCCCATTTTGCCCATTGGATCCTGACCAACATGCAGGAGTGCCTGCCATACACCATCCCATCTGTGGTCCACATAATCAGACATTGAGAGGCAGCCAAATATAATTACATTTAATAGCATAAAACTTATCGTTTATACATGCAGGCTATGATAGATTCCCTGATTAATTGCTGTTTCACAGGTTCAATGCAAAAATGCTCTCTGCCTTATGGTCATGCTCAAACTACTATTTCAATGATAGAATGTACACTTAACTATGTTGAGTGCACGCGCGCACGCACACAAATACACACACGTTGAAAATCCAAGTGGATGCAATTATAGAGCAAGGGAAGAGCATCAAATTACACCTGTGATGTCCATCACAAAGAAGCACGTTCAAACTTTGACATTATGCCCCCAGCGCTGATCGATTCCCGTCCGTTCAGTCGAGTACTCAACAAAAGCGGACAAACCCCAAGCAATGGGTTCCACAGTACATTATAACACCACTCCTAGGGCTTGCCGTTAATTTGATTTTGCCTGCAGAAAACCAAAGCCATTCGTCTGATGAGGAATAAATATGGAAGCCTGTGCAGTGTAAATAAGCTTCTCTTTTCTAACTGAGGACCCAGTATTGGCGTTTTTTCTTGGAGGTGGAAGACCTTTCATGAGGGCCGGAAAGGCGCCACTCTCGCGGTGTTCGCTTGATAAAAATGAGGGACCCACTCATGCGGTTAAGGATTCTTTGGCTCTTCTTTGAAGCCTGCTGCGTCGACCGCTGGGCACGTGTTTGCTCATTTCTTGAAGTTCTCGAGGATGAAAGTTGGAAGGAATGAAGCGAATTGTCAGTGGAGGACATAGAATTGAATGGGTGGTGAGAAGAAAGTGGAACAATGTTTGTGTGATAATAGGTGCACCATTCCTTGTGTATTTTTACAAATTCTAAAAGGAACACCATGAATTTTCCTCTTCTTTATTTCTCTCTGGAGATGATGCTCAAATTGCGGTGGTGGAATTACATTCCATACTATGTATCTTTCAATTGTTCGGCAGAGCCCTTTGGTCCGCAGTATACCATGAACAAGTTCCAAATTCGGCAGTTGGAATGAATCGAATGGAGGGTTGACCGCTTTGCCTCTTCCATGATGACACCATGAGACTCTTTTCTATGGAGTGAGTTACACACATCAGATTGCATGAAAATTAATCAATGCCTTCAATTTCCTTTGGGGAACATGACTTCAATACTCAGAATACCATAATGATAACCAACAAATGAGGAATGTAGAGACCACTTCACTGTGAAGTCACACCAGTTATATATCTATACTATAAAAATGAATTTTGTATGTTTCGTGACATGAGAAAAAATTTTTTGCCAAGTATGTTTTCTGTAGAGATTTGCCTGTTAATTGGCAAAAAATAAAAATAAAATAATTTTTTGACAAGTATGCTGATCACTTCCGTTTGTTTGTCTGTCTGCTCGCCTTTAATTGCCTAAAGGTCACAATTTTAATCCAAGCTACACGAAACTTCATCAAATGGTCGAGTTGGTGTTCCGACAGAATCCTATTTATTTTTGACGTTCAAAGGTCAAAAGATCATCAGAGGCCAAAGATAAGAAATGGTGGTGACAGCTATTTTGAAGACCTGGAGGGAAGAGTGGGATTGAGAGAAGTGTGGGAGTTTGTTCCAAAGGCGAGAAAAAAGAGAGGAATGAAAGCGTGAAAGTGAGCAGTGATTCTTGCTTTTGGTAGTTTAACCAGAATGGGGTTGCTGGCACTCCTTGAGTGCCTGCGGAATATATGGGTGGGACAGATAGCAGACAGAGCAGGGGGGGAGGTTGGAGAGGAGACTGTGGAAGACAAAACCACGACCTGCCTGTGGTGGAGAGTGAGAGACCAAAGACTCAGCCTCATTATAGGAGATACCAATGATCCCAAATGCCTTAGTTTCCACGTGTGAAACCGAGAAAGGTGAGAGGCGGAACACCAGCCCAGAAGGGAGAGCAGTACTCCATCAGGCTGTGGACGAAAGCTTTGTATGTGTGTCAGGAGCTCAGGTGGGCCGAAGAAGGACTTTGCACGACGGAGGATTCCCAATCGGCGACCTGGCTTTGGAGGCCAGGTTGGAAATGTGGCTTTCCAGGAAAGATCATGGCAGATAGTGAGACGCAGAAGCTTGAAAGAAAGGGCTTCTTCCAGAGGATTGTTGAGAAAGTAGATGGGGAGGGGGGCTGGGGGGGGGGGTTCCAACAGTCCTTTCAGAGAGACATAGTGAGAGTGTGAGATTTGTCAGGATTGAAAGACATTTCCATGTGTTGGACCAGTTTGTGATTTTACCCAGATCTGCAGAGAGCGACGAAGCTGCTGCTTGCCACCTGAGGGATGACAGATGGCTACAGCAGAGGGTGGAGTCATCAGTAAAGAGATAAAAGGATTTCCAGAGACTCAGAGAGATCAATGATGAATACCAGAAAAAAGAAGAGGGCCAAGAATGCTGGCCTTGAGGGACTCCAGCCTGGAGTTGCTGTAACTGTGTCCAATAAGCTGACTCCATGATAATTGAGGTAACACAGGTCAATGAGCAATTACAAGACTAAGGATTCGTCACCCCTTGGGTTCATTTCCCTGGTCTCTGTACAATGTACATGCTCTGACTGAGGTGAGTGATCTCACCATGAAGGACGCATTCTATGCCACGCTCGAGTCTGTGGTTGATCAGTGCCCCAGGGGAGATACACTTCCAGTATTAGGGGATTTAAGTGCATGCGACTGGAACTGACAGGGATGGTTACAAGACATGTGTTTGTCCCCATGCATCTGGAACTGTGAACCAGAATAGCACTAATTCCTTGACTTTACAAGAAGTCATGGACTAAGGGTGGCTGTGTATTGGTTTCAGCACCACAAAGCCATGCGCTGGACTTGGTATTCCAATGCTGGCGGTGTGGCAAAGGAAATGACCGTGTGCTTGTTGGATGGTCGCTGGAGGATGATCCAGAACTGCAGGGTCGACCGGCGTGCTTCAGTTCCTCAATTATCTGACCACCGGCTTGTTGGAGCAACTCTTATATTTCACCTTAAATCCAGGAGAATGGTACCATCCCAGCCAAGGCTGGATTTTGGCAAGCTCAAGGATGAGAGGGTATCTGAGGAGTTTGCGAACAAGCTGAGTGGAGATTTGTGGGCGTTCTGGGTGCTTTGGGGGATCCTGAAGAGTTGTGGAGTACCTTAAGTCCACCAATCTTGATGTTGCCGGCAAATGCCTTGGAACTCACCGGAGGGAGAAGAAGAATTTTGTCATCAAGGGACACTGGATACCATTGCACAGAGTCGCAGGTCCAGGCTGAATGGCAGAGCTCAACTGTTCAGGGAGCTGAGGCGTAAACATGTAGTGTGCTAAGGGTGGACAGGAGGCCTATGTGCAAGAATCTGTGAGGGGTAGAGCATCACCTGTGGTCAAGTGATTCTCGTCTGCTTACAGCGGAATTCGTGCATTGCGTTTGTCCAAGCCTGCCCCTCGGTGTACTGCAGTTTGGAGCAGATGGTGGTGGGCTCTTGACAGAGGAGTCCGAAGTGAAGGCCCGCTGGGCGATTACTTTGAGCAGGTGTACCAGGCTGATTCACCAGCTGTCGAATTGGACGCCAGTGGTGTTACAACCCTATTGCTGCCTCCATCAACTGTGGTCCACCTTTGTTTGTGGAAATCAGGGCTGCGGTGAATCGGTTGAAATGGTGTAAAGCTCCAGGGATCTGTAGCATCATGCTGAACTTCTCAAGGTGGTGGAAATGCTGCACTCGTGTTGTTGCATGAGTTCTGTGCTCTGCCTGGAACACGGGCATCATCCAACGGACAGGAAGAGGGGCCTTGTTGTCCCTCCGTGGAAAGGGAAGGTGATCGCCAAGACTGGAACAACTAACCGAGGGGTGACGCTGCTCTCAGTGCTGGACAAGGTCTTTCCGGATAATTAATTGATAGGTTCGCCACCATCTGCTTGAGCACCAGTGTCCAGAGCAGTCAGGCTTTACACCAAGAGGTCAATGATGACCGTTGTCCTTGCTCCAAGTGTCCTCACCAAACGCGGACAAGAGTTTCAACAGGAGCTGCTTGCAGCCTATGTTGATCTCTGTAAATAAGTTTGATTCAGTGAATTGGGATGCCCTCTGGAGGATTCCTGGTCTTCGTGGGTGCCACAAAAACCGGATCGATCTGATTTCTGAACGATACTCTGGTACTAAGAGTGCTGTGAGATGTGACGGTACCATCTCTGACTTATTTCCAGTTGTTACTGGAGTTTGTTAGGGGTGTGTACTGCCCCCCACACTTTTCAACACTTATATGGACTGGATTCTGGGGAGGATGTCGGAGAGATCAAGCTGCGGTGCATCATTTGGGAATGTCACGATCTCTGACGTTGATTTCGCAGATGATGAAGTCATCTTTGCGGAGACTCCAGATATTATTTTGGGGGCCCTCAAAGTGCTGAATGAGGAGTCAGAGCCGCTGGATTACGGGTTTCCTGGGTCAAAACTAGATCCAGGCTTTCAATGACATCTTGGATACTCCTCTCTGTCTGTACCTGTTTTGTGGTGAGGATGTTGAGGTCGTGGAGAGATTAACTTACCTTGGCAGTGATATTCACGTCTCTGCTGGCTGTGAGTCAGAGGTCAACAGACATCTGGGTCGGGCCTGGGGAGTCATGGATTCACTGGATCATGGGGTGTGGCGCTGCCGG
>CM068956.1:43566681-43601117 GCA_035128595.1 Eptatretus atami | reverse complement strand
TACCTGTTTGGGAGGACGAAAGTCTGAGTGTTCAGGTCCTTGGTGTTTCCAGTCTTGCTCTATGGATGTGAGACTTGGACACTGACTAGGGATCTGAGACGGAGACTTGATTCCTTTGGGACCAGGTCTCTTCGGAGAATCCTTGTCTATCGCTGGTCGGACTTTGTGTCCAACGAGCAGTTGTTGAGAGAGACTCAAATGAGATTTGTTATCTGCATAGTCCGTGAGCGTCAGCTGCGGCTGTATGGACACGTGACTCGTTTTTCTGACGCTGATCCTGCTCACCAGATTCTCTCAGTGAGGGAGTCTCGTGAGTGGAGGAGGCCAATGGGCCGACCACGTGCCTCGTGGTTGAAGCAGGTTGATCGGCATCTCAAGGAGATGGGGATGGGCCAGGCATTTCCCTGGGGGATGGCCGAACGTAGGTTACTGGAGTACCGGCGGAAAGTGGACGCAGCGATGCGCTGCTCTGGCGCATGCTCCCATACTTGACCTGACCTTCAAACAATCGTTCTGAGTTTTTTTTGTTTATGTAGGTGACCAGCCAAGGACAGCAATGCATAATGTTGGTGAAGATCTGAATCCAGATCCGGATACTTGAAATTTTAAAAGTGATTCTTCACCATTGAGAGCAAGAGCCAAAAACGACATATAGCACAATATCTCAAACAATTTCAGACGGATTTGAACGAAACTTGGTGGACATGTTGGGTGTTTGACAAGGCTGAACTGATTCAATTTTGATGAACATCCACATTCGCGTCTTAATATAAGACTTTTTGAATTTTCCAAGTGATTCTTCACCTTTGAGAGATGGGGCTAAAAACGATATATAACAAGATATTTCAAAAAGTTGTGGCTGGGTTATGACAAAACTAGGTGGATGAGTTGGATATGTGACAAGAACCACTCCATTGTATTTTGGTTGAGGTCCGGATCCAGATCCGACCTATCAGTGGATACAAAATGTAAACTGTCCCAGCCTGATGGAGGTATGTGCTCTACCGAGTTCTGTTTGAGTGCCGTTTGAGTGATAGATTGAATGGTTTTTTGATTAACAAGTTACTTTGGTGTATTTTGCTGCTGATATATTGTGTGTTAAATACCGAGTAAATATGTATACATTACTGAATAGTTTGGGTTGGCAGCATGGTCAAGAGGTATACACACTTGCCTCTCAACTGTCTGGCCTGTGTATTAATCCTGACCCAGCTATAAACTGTCATCCAGGTTTTTCACATGCAGGGTGAGGCATCAAAAGGTGAGCTGCGCCTCAGATGGATGTTAAACTGGGTGTCTTGTTTGCTGTTATTAGTGGACGTTAATGATCCTATGGTGTCTTCCATGAAGAGTAGGTTTGGGTTTCTTGATACTAGATTACACTGCTTGCTAGTGTTTGTACTATTGGAGTGTTTACTATTGGAGTGTTTGTACTATTGAGTGTTTGTACTATGGAGTGTTTGTACTATTGAGTGTTTGTACTATTGGATGTTGTGTACTATTGGAGTGTTTCTGTACTATTCTGCATTATAAACAAACCAGTGATTCATGTATGTTTCATGTGAATGGCTTTCAGATATGAAGGGAGACCAACCATGCACTGCATGTATATATATATATATATATATATATATATTTATATAAATATTAGTGAGGTTAAGCATGTGAACCGTGCTTCCCCATTGCCTCGGGCGGGTTGCTCACCTACATTTAATTTTTCATGTATTTATTTTCATTTATTTTTTTCACTTATTTATATTTTCATTTATGGAAGCTTTCTGATGAATCTGTGATTTTTTCTGGTGTAACGGCTTCGATGTCCGTTGGCACACAAAATTATCGTGCTTCCCCATTGTCTCTGGTTGCTCACCTGCATTTTTTTCATTTATTTTTGTTAATTTTTGTATATTTTCATTTATGCACGCTGTCTGACGATTCTGTGATTTTTCCGGTGTACCGAATTTGATGTCCATCGGCATGCAAAATTTCAGCTTTCTACGTCACCCGGAAGTTACCAATCTTTAATATCAGTCAGTGAGTCATTTCGTGGTTAGAAAGAGCTTTATATTAGATACATATCTATACTAATAAATGGCAGTGTGTCAGAGAGTGTGTCAGAGAGTGTCAGTGAGTGTGTCAGTTTGTCTCCGGACGGGAGTTTGTCTCCGGACACGTCCGGGCAGTGTTTGTCTCTTGACGCATCTGGGTGGTGTTTGTCTCTTGACGTGCCCGGGTGGTGTTTGTCTCTGGACAGCTTGGCTCCAGACATGTCCGTGCGGTATTTATGTCCGGACGGGAGTATGTCTCCTGACGTGTCCGGATGGGAGTTTGTCTCTGGATGGGAGTTTGTTTCTGGATGGGAGTTTGTCTCTGGACATCTCCAGACAGGAATTTGTCTCTGGACGTGTCCGGACAGGAGTTTGTCTCTGGACGTGCCTGAATGGGAGTTTGTCTCTGGATGCATCTGGATGGGAGTTTGTCTTCGGATGTGTCCGAGCAGTGTTTTTGCCCGGACAACTTGGCTCCGGATGTGTCCGGCGGGTTTTGTCTCTGGGCCGTCTTTATAGTATGACAGGTAGAAAATGGATTTCAGACATTATTATGTTTCCATCTTCACTGTTATTCTATGCAGAATCATTTTGATGAGACGGTAAAGTGAAATCGTGCTTCCGAATTAATGCTCCACCCACACATCTGCCTTCCCTTCCTCTCACCTCACACTGTCTTTCCTTCCCCCACCCCTCCTCGCTCCCCCATCCCTCCTCGCTCCCCATTTCTCCTCGCTCCCCCACCTCCTCGCCCCCATCCATCCTCTCGCTCTCCCATCCCTCCTCGCTCCCCCATCTCTCCCGCCCCCCCTCCTCATATAAAGCTCTTTCTAACCACTGACTGATATTAAAGATTGGAACTTTACGGGTGACATAGAAAGCTGAAATTTTGTGAGCCGATGGACATCAAAGCGATCCACCAGGAAAAATCACAGAACTGTCAAGAGCATCTGTAAATGAAAATATAAATAAATAAATAAAATGAAAACATCAATGAAAAATCAAACGCAGGTGAGCGACTTGGACAATGGGGAAGCACTGGTTCGCATGCTTACAAAATGTGTAAGCATACCCAACTAATATTTTATATATATATATATATGTATATATACACACACATCTATATATATAGATATATATATATATATATATAATATATATATATATATATGTATATATATATATATATAATATTATATATATATATAAATATATATTCTAGATATATATATATATATATTATATATATATATATATATATATAGATACTGTATTATATATATATATATATATATATATATATATATATATATATACCGGACACATCATAATATGTATACATACATTTTTTGTTATAGATATTGTATTACGCACCACCTCCACGTGGGAGAGGGCATTACAAGTCCCCACCCTTTACAGTTTTGCTTTCTCCACATTTTCCAGTGCAGTGTGGCATTTTGATTTATGCAGCGAGAGGTATTTTGCAAAGTAATTTTTTAATTACATGTTTGAATAAGGATAATAACACAACCCCTCCTGTTAAGCCAACACCAGGCTTATTTTTTAATAAATAATCACACATAAATTAGAATTTTTTATTTCAATTGGATTTGAATTTTTAAAGGTTCATGATCAAAAAAATTGTGCATTATTTCATTTTTTATTTATAGATATTGTATTATATCAATGACCTCTTATTAGCAAACTTGCAGAGGTACCCGCACCTTGTGTATCCAATATGATGGCGTTGCTACTGGTAGGGCCGATTATATGGATCATCTGGGCCACATGGGGCATGGATCATCTTGGCCATGACAATGCTGTGCAACTCAAGGTCTGCCTCCTTGATGGGGATCTCTACAGAGATGACCTGGTCAATCTCCTCTGGCCTGATGTTGTTTGGTGTGAGCCATGTGAGGATGTGCGCATGTGGAAGGCCTCTCTTCTGATACTCAATGGAGTACAGCCAGGCCCTCACAACACCAAAGGCACCTTTCTTTATGAGCTCCATGAGCTTCTTATGCTTCTGACAGAAGATGCGGGCAATGAGGTCTGGTTCCCAGGCCAAGAACGAGTCTACAAGGCGGTGGACACTGTCCAAAGTGATGAGGAGGCAGTGCCCTATCCACTGGAGGTCCTGAACATCTTGGAGATCCTTGGTATCCCACCACACTAGCTCAAGCTGAAGATTGGCTCATCCATAATGGTGCTGTGGTTGCTAGAACTCCCAAAGATGACAAATGGCACAAGCTGTGTTGTCACGCATCTACATGACAATGTCATTGAGACAACCATCTCCTGTAGTCCACATAAAGATGAAGTTGCCTTGCTACACACATCCCACTCATCCCATCTACATCTGAACTGCCATTACAGTTCCGTCGTCTGCAGTTCCCATGCCGGCCTTGCTTCTTTATGACAGTAAACAAGGCACAGTCAAACATTCAAGGCCATTGGAACGGACTTGTCAATACCCTGCTTCGCTCATGGGATGTTCTTTGTGGCAGCATCTCATACAGGCTGCACTGCCGACCTCACACTTCTGGCACCCAACAATCAGACTCAAAATGTTGCCTATCCAGAGGCACTGCAGTCGTCTATTGTGTAGTATTGGTCGCATGACAATAGACACTGCAGTAGTCTATTGTGCAGCATGGCATATGTGTGACGCTTTGGGTGGCCAGACCTTTCTACCACTATGACTTGCAACCCAAAGTTGCCAGAGATAGTTTACAATCTGCTTCCAGCATAAGAGCCACAAGACTGGCCAGACCTCATTGCCCGCATCTTTCGTCAGAGCACAAAAAGCTCATGGAGCTCATAAAGAAAGGTGCCTTTGGTGTTGTGAGGGCCTGGCTGTACTCCATTGAGTATCAGATGAGAGGCCTTCCACATGCCCACATCCTCACATGGCTCACTCTAAACAACAAAATCAGGCCGGAGGTGATTGACCTGGTCATCTCTGCAGAGATCCCCAACAAGGAGGCAGACCTTGAGTTGCACAGCATTGTTATGGCCCATGTGGCCCAGATGATCCACAGGATCGGCCATCATATTGCTTGCACAAGGTGTGGGTACCTCTGTTGGTATATACATATATATATGTATATATATATATATGTTAGTGGGGTATACTTTCACATTGTAAGCAATGATGAAACGTGCTTCCCCATTGTCTTGAGTCACTCACCTGCTGTGAGCACAGGGCTGCACTTATTTTCAGATATTTTCATTTACGGATGCTTTCCGATGGCTCTGTGATTTTTCCCAGTGTATCGGCTTCGATGTCCATCAGCACACGAAATTCCAGCTTTATACATCACCTGGAAGGTACTGAACATTAATATCAGTCAGTCAGTGAGTGGTTAGAATGAGCTTTATATATTAGATATATATCAGTTTGGAAGGCTGGATCTGACCCAGCACCGACATGGCAACCCTCTTGTCTCATGGGACTATTGCATACAATTTGGAGACCTTGCTTAATGGCTGACCAGCATTTGTTGCAATGAAACACTCCATTGCTATCTGTGCTTCCATAAATTGTGTAAAATGTTATAACTTTCACGAGAACCACCCTTCCATACAATGCTGATGTACAGCTTCCGCGTTCAAGATTTGAAAATCCGCAATATTTAAGTGGTGCCAGTTCCGCTCATCTGCTGCCTGATGAAAGGCCTGGCTGGCGTTGCAGCTGCCACGGTCGCCACCGCGGTGCATGTGCCATGATCACAATTGGCTGTGGTTCATGACAGCACGTCCAGATCTTTGCCACGTGCTTGGGAACTGCGAATGAAAGTTAAAAAAAAAAATAACTGGGAAAGTTGGCCAAAGGAGGCAAGGATGAGAGAACAAAGAAAGGGAGATATAAATGCAAAATTAGGGACGCGATGGGGAGCACACTTGTCGACGAGGGTGCTTGCGAGGTGCGTTTGCCGGTAATGAGGTGGCAGTTAACGGCACACTGGCTCTCCGGACGGGACTCGACGGGCAGCCCGGAGTGCTCCGCTCAGCCAGGCAAGACGGCAGGCGGCAGTGCGGCCCATTCGCATGCAACCCTGCCACTGCCTGGCATGGCCTGGAGCACAGGGAGTCTGGCCCCCCCATGCGCCATACGTCCACAGCAGATTTCGCTGCTTGCCTTTCCATACTTCCATTTCACTCTCCAGTCCCATCTGTCCAGAAAATTCGTGTTCCTTACCCCACCCTTAACACCGCGTTCCTCTCTCCGGCCACCCTGGAAAATACCACCTCTTTCAACCTGTTTGGTGTTGCTCTGACAGTCTCTTGGCTTTTACTATTCTTTTCTACACCCACGATATTTTTCGCTCTCACTCTTGCTTTTCTCAACACCTTTTGAGACGTAGCCCCCTTTTCCACCTTGGTGTACCCCACATATTCCCCTCTCTCCATTCCTCCTCCCTTTACCCATACAACCCATTAGAAGTTAATTACCTCACCTCATTTAGCAATTACATTAAGTGGGTGGATGGCTTTCTGAATTGAATTACTCGCTAATGGACTGGGGAAGGGGCTGCAGCGAGTCATTCCCTCTCCACTGAACCCTGACAAGTTCCCGCCGCGATGGGCGAACGGCCTAGCCAGCATGGTCTCGGTGGCGCAGGAGTGGAAGGGAGTGTTGGAGGCAATGGAGCCACAGTGGAGGGCCGACGGGCTGATGCATATCGTCTATGCTTGAATGAGGCAAACCTAAGCTCCGATAAGGTGGCTGCGTCATCGGAAACTTTAGATGAGATTTTAGAGTCGAGGCTCTGCTTATTCCCACCTTCTGATGCAAACATGTATTATTATAGACCAACGTGATCGTGAAGCTAAAGACCTTCTCCGTCAGTTTAGCGAGGTGGCCGTGAAGCTAAAGACGTGCGTGAGGCACGTTTCATAGTCACCTTTCCACACGTTTTTCAGGTATCTTGTTAACCTCACCTACTGGAGTCCTTTTGGCAGATCACTTTGAGGAACATATTCAGCAGTTGGAAGACAAATGAAATCCCAAGCATTTGCATTTTTGTTCACCCATGATGGAAGATCATATACATAATACACTCAAAAGCCACAATACGATCTTGAGTAAATAATTCATAAACCTTTCTTCTTTATAATACCCTCCATTGATGTGATAGCCATTAGTACCTCGTAATCGTAGCTCCAAATTAAGATGAGAAAATGTAATTTAGTAAACCCGACAGGACACTGTTGTATAACTAATAAATAAAAAAATACAAGTTGTATGTGACGTCGCGTGCAGCACTGATGCAGATATTGTACCTAAGTTTGATACAGGACGAGGCCATTTGGCCCATCATTCCTGTGCTACATCAACACCACATTCATTCACTTTATCGGTTTGTTTACTTCATTTCACGGGAAGGTTAGGGATTTGGGAGGAGAACAGTCGGGCAGACAGAGAGACATCACTAGGGTGATGTATTTGATAGTTGCAGGGGGGAGGGGGGAGATGGTTTTAGGGTAGGGAATGAACAAACACGAACAGCATATTCACCTTTTGACAAGACCCTCAAGTGGACATCATCACAGTCACGGCAGATATTGAACCAGAATATACGAGCAATCTTATCACCGATCCCTACCCAAGCTGCCTATCCATGTACCCCCTTACCGCCAATGCTTCGAGATACCTACCCAATTACACTGAATATCCAGCTACTCTTTCAGTGTCGCTACTACCATTCAAGAAAAATCATGCTTTGCCCGTAGTGTGACAGAATAAATCGTTATTTTAAGTGTCAGTGACCGACAACTGTTAGTCCTGCACACTAAATTGAATTAGGACACAAGGAAGCTTTCACTTAGCAACGAATTGAGTTCTTAATTTTACTTAATAGATTTTAACCAATGGTGTTGATGCGTTTATAGATGGGTGTATTTACATCGGCAAGAGGCCAAGCTTGTATCGAGCTCGTCATCCAGCGATTTCAACAGGTACAGTGCTATAGAAAAAGCGCATTTACGCACATACTCCCAAATTAAATATTTATTAATTGATGCAGCAAACTAAATAAATGAACAATGGATAATACATACGGGTTAAATATTTATTAACTGATGCAGCAAACTACGTAAATTAACTATGGTTAATACACATGGGTTAAATATTTATGAATTGATGCAGGAAACTAAGTAAATGAGCTATGGTTTAAACCATGGGTTAAATATTTATTAATTGATGCAGCAAACAAAGTAAATAACGATGGTTATATGTACGAGTTAAATATTTTTAATTGATGCAGCAAACTAAGTAAATGAAGCTATGGTTAAATGTACGAGTTAAATATTTATAATTGATGCAGGAAACTAAGTAAATGAGCTATGGTTAATATACGGTTAAATATTTATAATTGATGCAGGAAACTAAGTAAATTAACTATGGTTAATACACATGGGTTAAATATTTATAATTGATGCAGGAAACTAAGTAAATGAGCTAAGTTAATACACACAGGGTTAAATATTTATTAATTGATGCAGCAAACAAAGTAAATTAACGATGTTAATATTACGAGTTAAATATTTATTAATTGATGCAGCAAACTAAGTAAATGACTATGGTTAATATGTACGAGTTAAATATTTTATAAATTGATGCAGGAAACTAAGTAAATGAGCTATGGTTAATACACATGGTTAAATATTTATAATTTGATGCAGCAAACTAAGTAAATGACTATGTTAATATGTACGAGTTAAATATTTATTAATGATGCCAGCAAACTAAGTAAATGAGCTATGTAATATGACGAGTTAAATATTTATAATTGATGCAGGAACTAAGTAAATGAGCTATGGTTAATACATACGGGTTAAATATTTATTAATTGATGCAGCAAACAAAGTAAATTAACATGCGTTAATATGTACGAGTTAAATATTTATTAATTGTGCAGCAAACTAAGTAAATGAGCTACGTTAATTACACACAGGTTAAATATTTATTAATTGATGCAGCAAACTAAGTGAATGAACTATGTTTAAGACGTATGGGTTAAATATTTATTAATTAATGCAGCAACCTAAATAAATGAACAATGGATAATACATGCGGAATTAAATATTTATTAATTGATGCAGCAAACTAAGTAAATGAGCTATGGTTAATAAACACAGGTTAAATATTTATTAGTTGATGCAGCAAACTAAATAAATTAACAATGGATCATACATACGGTTTAAATATTTATAAACTGTTCCAGCAAACCAAGTGAATGAACTATGTTTAAGACGTATGGGTTAAATATTTATTAATTAATGCAGCAAACTAAATAAATGAACAATGGATAATATGTGCGGGTTAAATATTTATTAATTGATGCAGCAAACTTAGTAAATGAACAATGGTTAATATGTACGGGTTAAATATTTATAAAATGATGCAGGAAACTAAGTAAATGAGCTATCGTTTAATACACACAGGTTAAATATTTATTAATTGATGCAGCAAACTAAGTGAATGAACGATGTTTAAGACATACGGTTAAATATTTATTAATTGGTGCAGCAAACGAAGTAAATCAACTATGGTTAATATGTACGAGTTAAATATTTATTAATTGATGCAGCAAACTAAGTAAATGAGCTATGGTTAATACACACAGGTTAATATTTATTAATTGATGCAGCAAACTAAGTGAATGAACGATGTTTAAGACATACGGGTTAAATATTTATTAATTGGTGCAGCAAACGAAGTAAATCAACTATGGTTGATATGTACGAGTTAAATATTTATTAATTGATGCAGCAAACTAAGTAAATGAGCTATGGTTAATAAGAATGGGTTAATATTGTCGTGTCCAGGGGGTTTTGCCCCGACCTGGACTGATAGTCAAACAATTCTCCCTTGGAGGCTTACAGCCGAGATTCTCGGAGATTATGACGTGCGTGGGAAGGAAATGGCAGCAAGGATGGAGCAGAGGAAAGCACAGCACAGGGGTTTATATCGAACCCACAACAAATAGACAACACAAACAACTTAAATAAATACAGGGTTTAATGAAAATCAATCAAATATTTACAATGGTAATCATTGAAAGGGTAATAATAAAAACGGAATGTGAGGTCAAACTAAATCTAATTTTGATGCCTCCACACAGACTTTGATACAAACAAGGGGACAGAATAATTAAAGAAAAATCCCTCCTTTATCCCGGCACTTATCTGTGTGCCCAGAGATGAGTTTCGGTAACTTTAAGGACACCAAACTGCTTCGTCACTGTGCGGGAAAATTCCCCCAAAATGGCGTGCAGCCGCTCTCTGGATGGGCAAGCATACAGGAGGCAATTTGGGTAGCGATACTCAGCACCAGGCCTCCTTATCTGCCGTACAACTTCTTTCGTCGATCGCCCTTGCCGACGCAGCTGCTTTGCAAAAATGGTGCTGTCTCTACCACCGATGGCACAACACGATGCATCGAGGCTGATCTCATACGACACAGCCAACAGTCAATAGCCAGTGTCTTGCTCCATCACGCGAGCCAATTCGCCTCAGCACGAACATGAGAATTGTGCAACCTTCACCATGTCGAGGGGAAGCCAGCCATAATGCCCTTCTTTTTCAACCACCATCTCCTCACCCACCTCTATCCCACTCCGAACCTTCATCTCGACTGCCATCTTGTCACCCAACACAAGACTCTCTGACGAACCTATCTTTCCTCCACTCTGACATCACGCCCATTCATCATCCACTCCGGGGGCGTGGTTCGCCAGCCACCACCCCTGGAGGCGGGGCTTTCTGCCTGCTTGGACATGCAGCTCGGTTGTTGTTGTTTTAAGGACATGATCCCTTTTTATCGCTGGTCTTGAAATACAAAAACATCGGAAAAGGTCACAAGGAGTAATCACATATTGGGAGAAATTATCCTTAAACCCTACCTAATTAACATAGCACCACCCCACGTGTCATGACACGTAACAACTAAGCTCACATTTTCCCTACTTAGTTTACATCGAGATGTCTCCGACACATCCACGGACCAAGCTACTCTATACAATCCTATCTTTCCGGTAAAATTCCTCCATCTACTCCACAAACATAACACAGCCCCTTCCCCAGAACCATAGCTCCTGCAAGGTTCAATGCAGGCGTTATCATTCCAGCCTTACCACTTACCGACCCACACCTAATTAGCCTATGAAATATATTAGGAGGAGCTGTGGGAAGCGAGCCATAGCTAACTTACCTATTCTCCTTAACGTTCTCCACCCCTTTAACACAACAATTCAAATATTTGCAAAACTCTTGGTTCCTTGCTCATAACTCCTGGGGTAGGTAGAAAATGTCAGAAAGTACACAAAACAAATCTACTGTAAGAGACAAAAACTTGACCAAAACTCTTTAACGTTTGTACAACTCCCATGAGTACAACAAAAGACTGCATTCCCCGGTGGATGCCACAATACCCAACATTACCTGCGGAGCCATCCCAATTTACTCATTCCAAATTTCTGTGAGCCCTGTCTCTCTGGTACAGGTTAGTGATGTGGATCAAGTGAACCTTCCCCCACAAACTCACACACATAAACTCAATATCAATCATTCATTCAAAACCCCGCAGGACCATGGCTTAAATGTTATTGCACACATGTGTGATCCTCAACTAGGTAGCGGGGAGGTACCATACAAGAAAGATGGTGGGGGCACTTCCGGTTGTGGTGCCCACAGGCCAAAACAAGTTCGCCCGACTTACGACCTCTTTGCCCCCCCCCCCCCCTTCACAATTCGGTCCCTGACAGCCAAACAGCTATTTTGCTGTACGCCCCACCGGGGACGGTCTCCTCACCATCCAGCCTCTCTCGGCCTCATCCGGGTTGCCAAGGGTCTCCTACCACTGGTCGCCCAATCAAACCTCCCCTCCGACAGGTCCCCATTGCCAGACATCACTGGCTGCCAGGGACAAATTACCTCAGGAGGAGCCGCAGTCACCACTCCTCCAGAGCTTGATCCATTCCTGTGGACCCACATATCTTCCCCACCCACACAATCCAACATCTCATTTCCTCCCCTGTTCCCATTCAATTCTCAAACATTGCAATGCAAAATGTTGATTGTGTTCCTATACTGCCATGGCCTGCATACATGTTATAATTCACATTCGTTCTCCAAACACAATTCAATTATTGATGCATAACAGACATCAACACCACAAGATGATTCTGGTTTCCAAACCGATCCCTTTACTGACCATTGAGTCACTCTCGCCTGCTCCCATCCAAATTACCCAAGTTCCAATTTCTAGCAAAACTGAACCTTTGGGACAGTAAGCATCAAGGTACTTTACCCGAAGTGCAAGTCGTCTCAGGTTGGTTGGGTCCAAGAGTGTCATCCACCTATTTTAGATTTCCTCGCACCCTCCGATCCACCCCTGTGGATTCGTTGCTTTCAATCTCCCTGGAGTCCATACTTAAATTTTTTTTTCATTTGCCTATTATTCCAAAACCTTAAAGACCAACGTGGCTAATGTTTGGGTGCAATTGTAGACTTCAAGCACAACCTCGATGATGAGATTCCAGAGAATCAGATCAGCCACAGGAACTGTGTTGAAAAAGCTTCTTGCAAGAGGCAGCAGGATCGTTGCCTGCATTCGGCTCCAGGGTCTGGGAGACCTAATGTTCTCTCCTCCACTCTTAATCAATGTCTCTATCCTCCTCCAGGATCTAGTAAACCGAGAGTTCGCTCATCCATTCCCAAAAGTCTGCATCCTACTCCAGGATCTGGTAGACCTAGAGTTCTTTCATCCTGTCTCAATTGATGCCTGTCTCCTCCTCCAGTATCTGGTAGATCCAGAGATCTCTCATCGAGTCTCAGTTTCCTGCATCCTCCTCCAGTATCTGGTAGACCTAGAGTTCTCACATCCACTCCTAATCGATGCCTATATCCTCCTCCAGGATCTACTGTGTCTACAACTAAAATCCAGGCAGACATTCCCACAGCCCAGCAGACTCAGCCAAAACTGCATCTCTTGGGTGTGCCAGCCCAAGGGCGGAACAAGGCCACGGCCGGCTGAATTACAACAAGCATGAGGACAATAATTTCTGGGCATGCATGGACACCGGCAACCACACTCCACCATCCATGATAGACAAAAGCCAGACAAGCAACCATTATTGTTAATGCAAACGCCATCACCATAGCTGTCCTTTGGATCTGAAACCAGACATTTTGGAAGCACAGCTGTTGAGTGGGCCAGGCGAATTGGAAAAATTGGGCCACAAGGATTCCACTACTTACCAGGACCAACCACACTGTCAGCATCAGAGTCGTGCATATTTTGAGGTAGTCCACGTCTGCCAACCATCTCAGCTTCAGTGAACCCTTGCTGTGCTTGTTCAGATTGCTGCAGGCACAGCCCATCCGATCAGCTTGCTGGGCTAGGGCGTCAGCCTGCACATGCTCCCGACAGCTGTGATCACTGCCCGACTCAGCCTCGAGCTCACACACTCTCTCCCGAAGACATCACTTTCTGGGTTTTGCTCTTATGCCTGGTGTTGGCTTAATGGTTAGGGTGGCGGGCTTTGGATCCGAGGGTCCTGAGTTCAAAATCCCGCTCAGCTGTTGAATTAATACCAGGTGGGGTTAACTCGGTCTGTCATCCTTCCGAGGTCGGCAAAATGAGTGCCAGCATGCTGGTATCCTGTGACAGAGTGGCGACCCGTCGAGGATTGTGCCCAATAGCCAAGGAGACTGCTTCGGCAGTACCAGCGCTCTGCACAGAGTATGGTCGCAATGGATGGATTGATGGTTTTGCTCTTGAAGGAAGGCAGTTCAGTATGTAATGCCCTGTTCTCCAGGCATAAGCTCTCGATACGCAGATTGAGTCCTTCTGTAATGCTGGGTTCTAGAAGCAGAAAAGGCTGTGGTTCTGGGTCTGGATGAAGTGTTAGCTCCTCTTTGCCTGGAGTCACCATCACTGGACTCGCATGCTCAGCCAGCAGAGATGCCCTCGTTTCTGGCCCCTGCTCCCCATTGCAGCACAGTTGCACCTCCATGGGACGGGAGACTCAGAGATTCGGATCTGGTATAACCTGAGTGAGAGGTGCCAGACGACAATGTCCATCCTGTGTCATGGAGACAGCATGCGATAGATCCAAAGATACAAAACCTGTTTCAAAAGGACTGAGCTCACTGTCCATATCGTCAAACAGCTCCAATGCCAGCCAAAAAATGGCACCAATGCCACTCTCTCCCACAGCGCCAAGCTCCCCGTCTGTAACCGCCAAGCCAGGTGGAAAAACTGGCCACCCAATGTGGAAGTCAACTTTCTTTATGATCAACATGATGTAAATGGCTACAAGCCAACCACAACGGTCATAACGGTGGTTCCACATGCGACCAAATTCCTTTAATCAAGTAACTTGAAGTGAGGAATCCCGCAGAACACCGGGGCGTCCATCGCACAAAAGCTTGTGGAGCAAATTGCAGAACTTCCAGCTGAGAACAGAGTTGTTGGAAAAGGAGAAAGTGCCTGCGACATTCCAGAAGGTGTTGGCACCTTGTTCTCGGTGGGTTCCCAAGATGCAAATGCAGACCTGTTTCTCTTCGAAGCCCGCACTTGACTCACTCTGGCCTAATTCAAGGTGAGCTTCCCGCTTAACCAACAGGAAGGCACAGCTGCTGCAACTCTCCTCCTCAACACATCCTTCTTGGGATTGCTAAAATCCTGGCTCAACAAAACAAACTTCAAGACTTGCCTTCCTGTAAGTGCCAAGTTCAGGAAGCAATGCTTCAGCAAGATCGCTTTCCTCCCCCAGCACCTTCGCAACTTCAATGTCATCTTCCTTCACAGTATCCAATGTATCCTTCCCTACCGTACAATCATCAACAACCATTTCTGTAGATCCACTCTCAACCACAGCGGTATCATCTGCAACACAACAGTGAGTAGCATCACACTCATCATAACCTTCTGCCTTGGCATTACTTCTGCAAGATTCATAAACAGTGAGTAATTGGCCTTTAGAACTACTATCCAAATCTGAACTTGTGGATTGTTTCTGCAAATTCCTTTCAAAAACATCACTTTCCCACATGTCCATTTGACAAGCATCCTGCTCTTCCTCTTGGGATCCATCTGTGCCTGTTAACCCGTCTTGCACCTCTTCAAATTGGGCAATTTTATCTCCAGAGTTTACATTAGCAAGCTCACCTTCGATTGTTTCAGAATCAGCCACTTGCTCGGTATTCGACATGTTAACGTCATTGTCACTCTCCTCCACTACACGTCCCGCAAGTGGTTCAAACATTGGCTCTGCCAGATCTGCTCAACCCTGTTCAGTAACGTTCCCAATGTGAACGTGCAGTGCAGCAAGTCCAGTTTAACTTCGTACAAGTAGTCAGTCAACCCAAGAATGGTCTCAACAGAACCATCAACGTCACCTTTGAGACAAACAGGAACTTTTGGTTCAATCACCTCTCCTTTGATTGTGGTGTCCCAAGTGTTCAGCCACTCCTGTAACATCTCAACCATCCTTTCCCCAGTCAATTGTGGCCCCCACAGCCTTCATCAGCTAACACCAGCTCTTGTTCCGTAACACGAATTTCCAACTTTTGCACCTCCTCGGCCAAACTACCACCCCGGTGCTGACAAAATCCCAATTCCTCTACCTGCCATTGCATTACGGAAGTCACACAGGCGGGATCGCCCTCCAGGTCCTCGTTTACTTTGTCAATTCTTTGATTTGTTGACCCAATTTCTTCTTCCAATTTTTCTCCAATTTCATTCCTTTGTTCATTAGTTTCATCCTCCATTCCACCAATCTGTCCTTCTAATACCATTTATTTCTCCATTTCCACCTTTTCACTCCTTTGTTTATGAATTCCGTTTTCCAATCGCTCATTTCTTTCCCCTACTCCATCAATTCGTGCCCCCAATTCCTATGTTATTCCCTCCTTAAACTCATTCATTTGCTCACTCATTCCGTCGTCACTCTCCATTCCATGAATTTGTCCCTTTGATTACTTCCTTTGTTCCTTCATTTTATTTGTTTGTTCTTTAATTTTGACATTCTTTAATTTTGATTGACATTCTTTAAATTTGTTTATTCATTTTTCAATTTGTTTATTCATTCGTTTTTCTTTATTCCATTAATTTTTCCCATAAATTATTTCGTTTGTTCACTCATTGTTTTAACATCACCTGGAGAGTCTTCGGATCCGCTCCCTGTGTTTCATTCCCCACCACTGTCCCTTTGATTACTTCCTTTGTTCCTTCATTTTATTCGTTTGTTCTTTAATTTTGACATTCTTTAAATTTGTTTATTCATTCGTTTTTTTATTCCATTAATTTTCCCATCAATTATTTCGTTTGTTCACTCATTGTTTTAACATCACCTGGAGAGTCTTCGCATCCGCTCCCTGTGTTTCATTCTCCACCATTGTCCCTTTGATTACTTCCTTTGTTCCTTCATTTTTAGGTCATCTCTACCGAGATGACCTAATAAAGCCGGACCCAATGTCCGTCCGTCCGTCCGTCCGTCAACAATTTTTCTTTCCGATCTTGATGAAACTTAGTATGTGGGTAGAGGTCGATGAGTGTTGCACAACGATATAACTTTTGTCCGGGTTCAAGGTCAGGGATGAGGTCACGAGTCACGTAAGTTATAAAAATCGCCATTTTCAAAACCTATCTAGTCTGCCATTCTACAAGATATTCGGCAACTGTTTATTGATTATGATAGTAAAAAATATTATCTTGTATCTAACTGGACAGATTTTTGAATTTCCGTCCCGTTTGGCCGCCACGTAACCTGGAAGATGGTCAAAAACACCTCCCGGTACAAAGAAAACTTTTTACTTCCGGTCTTGATGAAATTTGTATGTGGGTAGAGGTCGATGAGTGATACCCAACGACATATTTTTTTCCCGGATTCGAGGTCAGGGTCAAGGTCACAGGGTCACGAAAGTTGTGAAAGTCGCCATTTTCAAAACCTATCTAGTCTGTCATTTTAGGAGATATCTGGCAACGGTTCATCGATTATGATAGTAAAAACATTATAGAGATGACCGTCACCCCCACACGGGGGTAATTTTATTTGTTTGTTCTTTAATTTTGTTTGACATTCTTAAATTTGTTTAATTCATTTTCAATTTGTTTATTCATTCATTTTTTTTTATTCCATTAATTTTTCCCATCAATTATTTCGTTTGTTCACTCATTAATTGTTTTAACATCACCTGGAGAGTCTTCGCATCCACTCCCTGTGTTTCATTCTCCACCACTGTGGAGGAGGGGGGACTGACGCTCAGGACGGGGGAAACTTCTACCCGATCGTCATCCACCGATTCTACCCCCGGCTCACTTCCTTCTTCCTCACTATCTTCCTCTTGAAACACCAGATTGTGCACATCCGCCATTTCCCGCGCATGTTTAATCTCCTCAGGGAAAATTTTTTTTCCTTAAATTTCCTTAAACTAAGTAAATGAACTATGGTTAATACGTACGGGTTAAATATTCGTGTTGGCCGATTAGTGACACATTGTAACCTATTTATTATTTTGTCATCTGGGTGTAAGTAAAGGTGTTATGAAAACCTCCACTAAAACTTTATAGAAACTCTTCAGCATTTTTTTATAGTTTTCATGAACTGAAAGCGTTTCTTTCGTGATCTTTTGGAATTCCTCGTAGAGGCTATAACATTTATTACATACACCCGAGGTATGGAAGAGGGGATAAGTAGAGAGAATTAAAAATCGAGAAAAAATGGATGGGTGCTGTAAGATAGGATAAGTTTGACGTCACAGTATCCCAGTTAAATTTCTGCAGATATTTGAGAACATTTATGATGTAATGGAAAGCTGTGTTTAGACAGAAAATGAAGTTACAGAATATGTCAAGGTCTTGACAGGTGTAGGTCTGGGATGTGTGCTGTCACCAATGTCATTACTTCCCTCCCGGTTTCACCGGAGGGGACTATAGGTTTGCTCTCCGTCTGTCCATCCCACCTGTGGTTCTCCCGACTTTTTTCCATACCCTTCAACATATTTAACTGAAACTTGGCCCATGACTTTCTTATGATGAGTTGCAGAACAAGTTCGAGTTTCAGTACATTTCGTCAATTTTTCATAGAGTTTTATGCCCTTTTTGGACTTAGAAAAGATCACATATTATACATGGGTCAGTGTTCAGCTGCCCTGACTCAACCCCACTGGCTGGACTCCACCCAAATAAAATCATGTACCCCATTGCATGACTCAGCACAGATCGGCAGGCCTCAAGCCTTTGGCCTGGGTGTTAGTCCATGGCCCAGTGCAATTGGAATGATCCCAGGTACAGGTATACCTCGATTTACGTCTAGGATGTGTTCCTGAAAACTGCGACTTAAATCAAAACTACTTCAATCGAATCATTATTTTTCCATAAGAAATACAGTAATGAAATAAGGCTGTGTGGGAGGTGGGGAGGGGGACGTCGTAATTTTCACATACGACATTACCTTTTTGGCTTCAAGAGATAATTTAAACACTCAATCTAACACATATTTTGACAGTAAAAAATTGAAATGAAATATTTTATCAAAGTACAATACAGTAAAATATGGTGTACAATATGCTGTGGTGGTGGTAGAGAAAGGGGGGAGAGAGTGATCAGATGGAGGATGGAAGGCTTGCGACTCGTAGTCCAGGCATTGATTTGTAATGTGTTTAGGATGCTGAGGATGACCCTCCTAATCTTCATGTAAGACACCATGAGGGTCTTCAACATCCATCAACTAATGCTAGCAGATGGGACACCTGGCTTAACGGTGCGTACCTCGAGGCCATCCTGCCCGGACACACACATAAACCTATCAAACCAGCCATGGCTTGCAGTAAAGGTCACTTTAGCCATGGCAGCGGAAACTGAACTCTCGCTCTCCTTTTTGAAGTCATCATACACACTTTTAGCTTTATTCTGCTTGATGGCTTCACTCACAGGCATCCTCATTCTATTGAGGTCCTCAATCCACATGTCCAGCATACGTTCCATATTTTCCACGTAAGAGCTCCTTCACTTCGTAATTAACTCGGATGTTAATGACATAGCACGTTTAGCACTTTCCTGAATTTGTTCTGCATTCTTATGAATTGAACGTGCGGTTGGAGGTAAACCTAAGTGGCGACCAACATCGACAGCACGATCACCACTCACCATTCTGCATATAACATCCAATTTCACCTCCAGGTTTACAGTTTTACGCACTTTCTTAGCCACAGAGTCACTGTTATCACCACTAGCATGCTGAGAACTCATGATGAAGATTTTGGAAGTGCAGTATGTCTGAACAGTACAAATGCAGAATAACGTACAGCACACTTAACACCGAAGTTACGTCATTCAAGTCACGTGCTTTGGCTTTTCGATCGCCAATCTTCCTGAGCCACCCAGTCAATTCAATTTGAATTTAATTTAATTGCCAGTGGAAGAAAAATTTCCATGTTTTACATGGACAATAATAAAGAATGTTAATACAGTATGAACAATGACCATGGCGGAGATCTCGGATTGCAAAAGCTACATCGTGGTGAAGTGTTCCACTGCAGTGCCGTCTAATCAGTCTAAATTTACATTCCGTACTGGAATCTTACGTGCAGGACGATAGGTACAGGTTCAACCCGACACGGACACGGGACACAGAATGTAGAAATCTTCTTCCATCCATGAAGCTTGCCTTTGCTGGCACGCACACAGGCACGGCACAGACACACACGGTTTGTCATTGACACGCCATCAATGAGCTGTGACAGAGGTTGAATAAAATTTGTGAGTAAAATGTTATCATTATGCAAAGATTTGACAATGTACGATAATTTTGAACTTCCAAAACAATATTTCCACTTTTCAGATCTGGCAACACTGTACGAAGGCTTCTGGCCCACACACAGCAACACGGTTTGCCGTGTCGTGATTTACATGTGATGGAGCACTCACTGTACGAAACCTCCGTCGCACTTCATTGCAGACACGTCTTGAAATGGCAAACCATGTGTGGATGTGTGCACGCCTGCGAGCTTCATAACGTGAATGACATCAACGTCTCGGAGTAAGATTGGGCGGTTCAGGAAAATTGGCGACGGAAAAAGCCAAAACACGTGGCTTGAATGACGTAACTTCGATGTAAAGGGACATAATTCAAAGCCTGGGTACATATTGATGGACGACACAACTTCAAATCAACATAAATCGGGGCAACGTAAATCGAGGTCTATCTGTATATGACCATGATGTATTATATATGCACATAAGTCGAACACATGTTTTTGTTTCACACACTGTATGTAAATCGGGTTATTATTTAGTATTATTTTTTAACTTCTTAACTTAACACAAAACTTCTAAAACTCGAAAAAAAACCAGATCCATCGATGGAAGAAAGCAGCTTTCTGTACATCACAAAGACTTAAACTGGGGTGACTCATCACAAAGTCTAAAATAATTACTTAGGAATCTGTTGGCTACATTATATGCCTATAGGGTGGTGGGCTTGGGATCTGAAGATCCTGAGTTCAAATCCCACTTGGCTGTTGAATTAATACCAGGTGGGGTTGACTCTGCCTGTCATCCTTCTGAGGTCGCCAAAATGAGTGCCAGCATGCTGGTATCCTGTGTTGGAGTGGTGACCCGTCCAGGATTGTGTCCAATAGCCAAGGAGACTGCTTAGGCAGCACCAACACTCTACACAGAGTATGGTCTCGGGGGATGTATGGATTTATTATGTTTGGCACCAAATGCGCCATTATACACCCCCCAAATGAAGGGATGTGTTTACTGGTTCGCAAAGTCTGGCTAAAAGTGAAATTAAGCACAAAAAACTTCATTTATTTTGCTTTTGTGGGAATCGCATAATTAAAGGGTGGCAGTGGATGGCCGACAGTTATGCACACTCGCCTCTGTCAAGCCGGAGTTTGAATCCCTATCCAGCAATGAACTGTCACCCTGGTCACACACATGGTTTTACTTCATCTACTTACATCGGGATATTTAAAATACCACATCGGGAGGGGACATGTATTGCAAAGCAAGTCTCGCTCTTGTTCAAGATAGTCATAGACTAGGTCATGTGCAGTGCTCTCATAGAAATGCGATTTGGCCTCAGATGGAATTGATGTGGCACCAAGAGGACCTTGATTTTGCCAATTATGTTACTCTCACTTCCACAAATGCAAATGACATGCAAAAGAATATGGATGCCATATCCAAGAAGGGAAGCAGTATTGGCCTGAAAATCAATACAAAGAAAACAAAGTTATTTTTAAAAAGGCTCGAAACATGAATATACAAATCTCAGGATTGGAGAGACAATATTGGAAACAGTAGCCATTTTCATCTTCCTGCAGAGTACAGTCATAGAGGATGGAATCAGGGAAGCTAAAGTGAGATCTCGGATTGCAAAAGCGACAGTATCACTGCACAAAATGGAAAGTATTTGGAAAAACAAAAAAGTTAGCACAAGGACTAAGATCCCACTCTAAAATGGCAATGTCGTATGTGTAATGTTTTATGGAGGAGGGATGTGGTCTTTTATGAAACAAATAAAAAGAATGCTTGATGCCATGGATTCCAGCAGCCTCCAGAAAGTTATGAGAATAGGCTGGCAAAGGAGGGGTAGAAACACAGATTTAAGGAAATGGACAAAACAGAAACCTAAAAGTGAAGTTTTGAGAGAAAGACTATGGAGATTGTTTGGACATATGGGGAAAATGGAAGGAACGAGACTCTCAAGACAAGTAATCGACTGGAAAATACCAAGGAAGAGAAATCCAGGAAGCCCAAGGACTAACTGGAAATCAAAAGGCTCCAATGATTTGAAGCCAATGGACACCATAATGACTCCGGATTGTGCTTGGTAAAGTGGGAGATAATGTTCCATGTGGAAGGTGGCACTTATCTCTCCCAGTGCCGTGCAGCAAAGGCTGTATGGGAATGCGGGAACTGTCGTTTCACCACTCCCAGTTTGGGGTCGCACATATTCGATTTGTGTGTGTGTGTGTGTTGGTGTGTGTGTGTTGTGTGTGTGTGGTGTGTATGTGTGTATGTGTATATACATATATATAATTATATATATATATATGTATGTATCAGGATTATGGCCTTAAAATGATCTTTAACATACTTCCATTGATGAATTGATATTATACAGTCTGTGGCAATTAGGTGTTGTGAACATAACCTGAAGGTCAGTGTTGGAATATAACACCACACAAAAATAGAGCATGAACTTATGGGTAACACAACTCATGCCCTCCATGTGTTGTGTCATGAGTTCCACAAATATACTGCGGCCAAGCACCTGTAAAAATGGATTGGCTCATTAGTGATGTTAATGATGGATGGCATTACTCATGATATATACAGTATATTATTATATATATATATATATATAATATATATATATATAATATATAATATAATATAGATATATATATATATTATATATTATACTTCACTGGTCAAAATTTTAGAAACACCCCCATTTTTCCAGTTTTTACTGAAATTTAAGGAGTTTAATGTTTCAATGTATTCTGAATTTAAAGCATAGAACAAATAAACAATTGCAGATAAAAAGGAAATCATGGAATCGTTTTGTTAAACCAAATTTAATCTAAATTTTTGACTCATCAAAGTAGCCACCTTTTGTAGATGAAACAGCCGAACATACTCGTGGCATTCTTTCTACAATAGAGATCAAATATTGTTCGGAAAGTTCTTCCCAAAACTGTTGCAGAAGTTCCCACAAATGTGTTGCACATGAAGGTTTCTCACCCTTCTGTCCAGTTCATTCCAAACCAGCTCGATGGGGTTTAAGTCTGGAGACTGTGCTGGCCACTCCATGATTTGAAGCCTCCGGTCTTGTTCTTTTCTTCCTAGGTAGTTCTGACATAGCCTGGAGGTATGTTTTGGGTCGTTATCTTGCTGTGGGATGAACCCCTGACCAACTAGGCATAGACCAGAGGGTATTGCATGGCGCTGCAAAACGCTGTGGTAGCCCTTTTTGGTTCAGGGTGCCAGTCACTCTGTGCAAGTCGCCGACTCTGGATCCAGCAAAAGTGCCCCAGATCATCACGCTTCTCCTCCATGTTTGACTTGGTGTCACACACTGAGGAACCATCCTTCGCCTACTCGACGGCGTACAAAAACCCTGCGAGATGAACCGAAGATTTAAATTTTGATTCATCGGTCCATAACACCTTCTTCCAGTTTTCAGTAGTCCACTGGCGGTGCTTCATGGCCCAGGCAAGCCTCTTTTTCTTATTTTGCCATCTTAGCAATGGCTTTCTTAATGCCACTCGACCTGTCAAACCAGCAGCTCGAAGTCTCTCTTCACAGTTGAAACTGAGACTTCCTTACTTCGACCAGTGTTAAGCTGTGCTTGAAGCTGCTGTCTTGTGAGCCGCCTATCACGAAAGCTGTTGACTCTCAGAAACTGTCTTCTGATTGTGTTGTGGCTTTGGGTCTGCCAGACCTCTTCCTGTCAGAGTTTTCCTCCAGTTTCCAAGTGCCTTTTGATGGTGTAGGAAACTGTACTCACTGACACCTTGGAATCTTTGCAATTTCTCTAAAGGAAAGACCAAAACTTGTAAGGGTTATAATGGTCTGTCTGTCTTCCTTTGTTAATTGTCTTTTTCTCGCCATTATGATAGCAATATACGACTTCCTGCAGTGCAATATTGTCCAAAAATGCTTCAGTGTGTGTCGCAACACAGTCTGTTCCAACACTGCTTTTATACAGACAGAGGTTTTGTAACTAATCAACAAAAGTTGGGACACCTGTAGGAATTGTTTGCATCAACTTTCAAGGCTTAATTTACTTCCATTGCTGCAGAACACCTGCAGTTGCTAACCCATTACTTGTTCCCTGAAAAGGGCCTTTTTTAACAACTCTGAAACTTACATTATGTTTCAGTTTTTGCTCACCAAACTTTTTTTTAACCTATGGCAGTTTACCGCTTAGCTTTGTACCATTTCATGTTATTCACTGGACTTGAACTGCTTAAATTTCAGTAAAACTGAAAAATTGGGGTGTTCTAAAACTTTTGACCGGTAGAGTATGTATAGATAAATATAATATATATAATATATATATATATATATATATATATATATATATATTGTTACGGTTGTGGAAATTCACAAAACACCATTCAGGTTTTCCCAGAGATCAGTTATGTCGATAAGTGTGTTTTTCAGATTAGATTTCCCCACCGATGTGTAAAGGGATTTATTCGTGTAACCGGCTGTGATCTTTGAGTCAGCCATTATTCTTTTGCTATCTTTATTTTGGAACACCACTATTAACAACCACAACCGCCATTCAACAACCACGCCATCCCCACCACAGCGCCAACCACAACCACTATCTCAACAACCACGCCATCCCACAAACAAAGCAACCACAACATCGCCTCACCTTCATCTCCACAACGCCGCCATCTTTTCGCCAGCCACGGTGAATCCCACGGCCGAGCGGCATCTCCGCCGACAGACCGGGGCTGATGATTTCCACAACGTCCGCTTCTCCACGGCTGAATGAATTCTGCAACTTCCGCGTGGTTGATGATTTCTACCACGTCCGCTCTCTCCGAGCTTCGCGTCGAAATCGGATCAAAAGATCAAAAGGGGCGGAACCAGCGAGGGGTGAAGGATGAGAGGTGAAAGATTAGACCTCACTCACGGACCCCATATAAAGGCGCGCTGAACGCCAAGCAACAGTCTGTCGGGGTTCGGAGTCTGTCGGGGTTCGGAGTCTGTCGGGGAGCTGCAGAGAGTGGAAGTCTGGAGTCGAGCTGGCATCGAGTTGGAAGAAGCCAGCAGCCCGGCAAGGTTCGAGACCAGTGGAGGGCAGTCGGAGCTTGGAGCGCAGCCAAGCCTGCCGTGCCGCGCAGAACGGCGTGAAGGTGGAGAAAGCCGGAGAGAGATCGTCAACGGCTGAGGAACGAGACGGGCTCTTAAAAGAGCATCAACTCTCGAAAGAGCACAGGCCCGTTCGTTTCTCGGAGGCGTCGTCGGCTAGGCCCGAACCACTAGGCCGCACGGTGGGGCTTGGGCCAACCAAGTCGAGCAGCGCCAAGTACCGTGTCGAAGAAACGTCGAGGGTCAACCAGCGAGTCACCACGAAGGTGGCAGGTAACCAGCACGGCCTCTCGGAGCTCCTGCGGTCTTCACAGCTCCGTGAACTATTAAAGGCCCACAAGGTCCAGTTCTTGCCCATTTCTTTCCTGGGGTTTTTCTTTGTATGAATGTCGTGGCGCCTTGTCCGTCAAGTAGTGAACTGTTAAGTGAATGTGTACATAATAATAGAACGGTTGTAGCTCTTTGTCTTGCTTGTTCCTGTATTGCTTTATTGTCTACATGATTGGATACGTGTTTGATTGCATACGTGTATGCATGCATACGTGTTACAAATAAATGTCCTTGTGTGAATGTTGACCTGTTCGTTGCATCCTTCCCTCCATTGAGCTGCCGTATTGCGTTCGGGATATTAACGGCTTTTAAATAGCCGACAAAGTAATCGGATCCGGCGGGGCTTGGCGATATACAACCGCTCGGCAAATCGCAAACGGAGCGAGCTGCCTAAGCGGCTCGTTTCCAAGCAACCATTGAGGTGTAAATCCCCGGCATTTCTGTCTGCGCGCATACTTAGGTAAATCGACAATTCGGCGATCGGACCCTGTCGCGTGCGGACAGAATATTGGCTGATTTATGTGTGATCAAAAAACACACCCGTACTGGATTTCGGCGTTGATCCGAAAGCTGCGGCGAGGTTTGCCATGGTCGGTGGGCGCGCGGCCGCGATTGGTTAAAGCGGTCACTCGCACGCCGGCGCGGCGGAAAACTACAATATAATATATATATATATATATATATATATATAATATAATAATATATATATATATATATACATATACACATATGTATATATTTGAATATATATCATATGTATATGTTTCATATATATACATATGATATATTTATATACATATATACATATATATATTATATATATATATATATACATATGTATATATTTATATATATACATATGTATATATTTATATATATAACATGTATATATTATATATATATATATACATACTATATATACATGTGTATATATTTATATATGTATGATTTATATTTATATATATATACATATACATATACATATATGCCTGGTGTTGGCGTAGTGGTTAGGGTAGCGGCTTGGGATCCAAAGGTCCTGAGTTCAAGCCCCGTTGGTCGCTTGAATTAATACACACCAGGAGGTTGACTCAGCCTGTCATCCTTCCGAGGTCGGTGAAGTGAGTACCAGTGTACTGGCCCGGTGTATGCCTGGTTAGAATAGGTGCACCACATCCCTGTGTCGTAAGAGGGAGCCAAGGGTTGCGTCAGGAAGGGCATCCGGCGTAAAACCTGTGCAAATCATTATGCGGATCATAACGGATGATCCGCTGTGGCGACCCCTAACGGGAGCAGCCGAAAGAAGATGATATATATACATATGTATATATTATATATATGCATATATATTGTTACGAATTTCGCCCGCCCGGCGTGCGATCAGCCACGTAACTCGAATCGCGACGCGTCGCCACCGGACGGACAATTCAGTCGTGACCCTCCTGGAACTACCGCCAGGAGCCATTCACGGGTGGGGTTTAACCTCACCATGATCGTGCCAATTGCCCACCCACGCAGGATAGGGTTGCTCGCCAAATTCGACCTACATAAGTACCTGCGCGAGTGGTCCACCGGCGATCGTACCTCGCCGCAGGTCGACTTTGGACACGAACCGCTTAAGCGGCTCGTTCCGTGCTGCAGGGATAACCGAGCGGAGTTATCGTCGACCTCGACGGTTCAGATTATTTATGGGTGTCTACACCCACTACAATCCCTTACGTGATGCAAGATGGAACTTCAACGGAGGTAAGGACGCAACGAAACGGGAAAACAGTTCAACAAGCAAGCACTTTATTTCACACACACACAAGGCAAGTACGTATTCACAGCCAAAAAAAATGCACATATAACAGTCAAAACAATAAAAGTAACGCAGAGCTACAACCGAATAAAAGGCAATAATTTACAGCACACTTATACAGGTTTACTTACAAGATGGCGCCACTCATACATTTACACAAAAAGCAAGAAAATGAAAGTCACCCTCATAGGCAAGGAGGCAGACAGGTCCGTGGACCAAATGAACGTGTGACCTTGGTGATCGGCCAGGTCCACGAGGCCGAAGGGGTCTTACCCGCGCCCTCCGTGGCGCGATGGTGGCTAGCCGCAATGTCCGCGTAACGCGCTTGACTCCGTGCCCCTGGTATGGTCGGTGAGATCCTCCAGGCGTGCGTCGTGCAGGCACCACGGTTGGGTTGGGGAACGGACGGGTTACCGGCGCTACTCAGCGCGGAATGGGGGGGGGGGAATTGTTTGATGCTCGGGGTCGGGAGAGGGGAATGGCGGACGCTCGTCCCGCTAGCGGGTCCCGGACCGCACCTGACCCGGCGAACTCTCGCCCCTGAGCCCTCTCTCGTCCCTGCTCCACTCCGCGACCCGTCCCTCGACCTCCACTCCCGAACTCCGTCACTTCGCCGTCCGATCCCCGCAAACACACGCCTCAGACTTCACGACTTCCGACCGGCGCCACTTTCTGCACACACGAGCTGGACACCTTTCTGGACACGTTTCTTCACACTCCTTCCTGGACACACACGAGCTGGACACCTTTCTGGACACACACGAGCTGGACACCTTTCTGGACACACACGAGCTGGACACCTTTCTGGACACACCCGAGCTGGACACCTTTCTTTACACGTTTCTTCACACTCCTTCCTGGACACACAACGAGCTGGACACTTTCTGGACACACACGAGCTGGACACCTTCCTGGACACACGAGCTGACACCTTTCTGGACACGTTTCTTCACACTCCTTCTTGGACACACACACGAGCTGCGTCATGCTCGCGTCTTTTATAGACCGGGGAGAAGCCTGTATGCAGATTCGCGGATCAAAACGCGCTTGGAGGCGGGGCCATGCACCCGACGTTCAGCCATTGGTCGGGCAAAAAGGGGCGTGAAGCTTCCTGACCGTTTTCCTCTCCTGAAGGGAATGCATTCACAGCGGGTTCGGGGCGGGCCATGCCACCCGATGTTCAGTCATTGGATGGAAGAAAGGGGCGTGAAGCCTTCCTGATCCGTTCTCCTCTCCTGAAGGGAACGCAATTCACAGCGGGTTCGAGGCGGGGCCATGCCACCCGATGCTCAGTCATTGGATGAAGAAAAGGGGCGTGAAGCCTTCCTGATCCGTTTTCCTCTCCTGATGGGAACGCATTCATACCCGTGGCTCGACGCGTTCGGCCCAATTACGAACGGGCCCTGGACAGCGCGACGTTGTGTTGACTGGTGGTGTGGTTGATGGTTTTGGAAGGAGAAAGGCGAAGGTGGTGGGGGGTTTGCTGTGGTGGTTTGGTTGTTTGCAGGCGTCATTTGGAATGGCGGTGAAGCGATGTTTGGCGGAATGAGTTGTGGAGGTAAAGAGGCGAAGGTGGTGGTGTTTGAGTTGTTGGCGGCTTAATGGTCCAATACGATAGAGAAGAAAAATGGCTAACTCAAAGCCTCGCAGCCCGGATGAATCACACATATTCCCTCTAAACAACAGGTGTGGGCTAACTACACGTGAACTAATCGATATACTCACCTGAGGACCCTTTATGGTGTATTGCGAATTTCCACAGCCGTAACAATATGTATATATATACATATGTATATTTATATATATACATATGTTATACACATATGTAAATATATATATATATATATATATATATATTATATATAATATAATATATAATTATATACGGTAATCCCCGTTTCTCGTGGGGTTACGTTCCAAACCTCCCGTGCTAAGTGAAAATCCGCGATGAATGGACGCCTCCCCAAAAATCGATTCATCTGGTCTGGTCGGTTTGGGAGTGATTGGGTTTGAGGTGCCTGAGATCGACTAGTCTGGTCTGGTCGGTTTGACAGTGATTGGGTTTGAGGTGCTGGAGATCGACTAGTTCGGTCTGGCCGGTTTTGAGGTGCTGGGTATGAGCAGTGCTCGTCCAACGGCGGCAAACCTTTTTCCTTCCGAAGCATATATCGAGACCTTTACCTTAACCTTCTCCTGGAGCGTCCCAGGACCTTCCTCTGGCGCTTCGGTTCCTTGCCAGAAGCCTTAGAAGGTGCAGGGCGTTTGGGCGGCATCGTGGGGCTTGGAGAAAAAACGTAGAAAATATTCGAAGTTCACAAGCGAAACTTTGTCTCGTGCGTTGTGTGACTGGTCGAGCACCACGCGTTATAATTATTGCTTAAATAATTTATATTTTATATATTAAACGGATGTACCGGGGAATCCGCAGGAAAATTAGTTACGTTCCAAGGGAAAACCCGCGATGAACCGGGGCGCGATAGGTGAACCGCGATGAAGCGGGGGTTGACTGTATATATATATATATATATATATATATATATATATATATATGGATATATATATATATATAGATATATATGGAATATATATATAATATGTTGCATAAATATACAAATGCAATTAAGATGTCATTAAAAAAAATCACTCTCATTCCACATGAGGAGTCCTTGCTCTGCGCCAAGTTTCAATTTTTTCTTTGGTGCAGTTTCAGAGATACAGAGGTCCAAAGTTTTTTCGTTTTTCCAACATGACTGCCACTCCACGTGAGTGACAACATCATAGTTATCATCAAAATATTCCCCATGAGTAGTCGCACCAATGGTGAAAATTTCATCTCAATCCGACAAGTGGTTGTGGAGAAAAACACTAAAGTTCTGTGTGGACAATCAAATAGACAGACAGACAGATAAACAAACAAGAAGTCATGCAGAGCATCATACTTGCAAAATCCAGAAAACAAATTTGACCTCAAATATAATTAGTGGTTGAATTAAATGACCAAAGATGCAAATCCTCTTCAAATTTCAATGCAATCAGATGAAAATTGACAATCTTAGAAATTCGGCTTATGTTGTTCTTTTGGCTGATGTTGACCTCAAAAATAATAATTGGTGGGTGAACTCTGTGACCTGATATGCAAATCCTCTTCAAATGTCAAGTGAACGAGATGAAAATTGACGATTTTTCCTTAGTTGTTGACGTTTGGCATATGTTGATCTTTTGGTCGATGTTGACCTCAAAAATAATTGGCTGGTGAATTCAATGACCTGAAATATAAATCCTCTTCAAATTTCAAATCATTCGGATGAAAATTGAGGATTTTAGAAATCTCAACTAAGCTGTCGACCTTTTGTCTATGTTGACCTTTTGACCTCAAAAACAATCGGTTTCTTCCTTCTGATAAACTCTACCATGTGCTGAAGCTTCGTGAAGATCGGTTCGAAATTGTGACCTGTAGGCGACAAACAGACAGACAAACAGACCAACAGACAGACAGAATATCAAAATCGACTAACCAATACACTTGAAAAATCTTCGATTTTGCAAGAAACAAACAGATCCAAATGCAATACTCTCTCCTTTGGTGAAGGTAATGATATTCTTGTGAGATGGTTCTCCTCTGCACTTCTCGATTGAATTTCATAACTTGTTGGATACCTGCTTTCCACGCAGGTGCATCGGGCAATGAGGACCAACAGAGTGTCTCCAGGAGTCCTGATTTATCCACGTGTGAACCTTACCCCACACGCGCAAAGCAGAGTTAAGCAATTGGATTTCTTTGTCTGTCTAACAGACATCGGTCTATGATCAAGGAACGACTTAATTTCAAATGACTGACATTTTGAACACTGTAGAACACAAATCGGTACATTAACCTGCAGTTTAGCAGAAGTGTTCCTCTGAATTTGGCAAATTGTGTGGCATCTGTCTTGAACACATGCACACAGTGTGGTAAAGCAATTGCTTCCGTCTGTCTGCAGTCGGGCAATCAAACAAAATCGAAAATAATTCCAAACTGGAAACTCGGTTTCTATTTACATCATAAAGGACACAAACAACAGGCACAAATATCTAATTTAACATGTTAAATGAGGTAGTGTAAAAGAGGGTGCACGAGAGGTGGTAAACTTCCGATTCAATGTTTTTCTTTTTTGACAGCCTTTAACACTTTTCTTTTATATCAATTAAATTATATATTTTAACACTGTGGAACACAAAACACCTTGTTTGCACTTGCAAAAACCTTCAGTTTAGGAATTAAAATGTTATGCTGTCTCGACCGATAATATTTGCCACAGTCTCTGAGCATGGAGTAACAGTGAGATTCAGACCAAAATGGTGGCTCGTGCTCGGAAACACAAAGCAAGAGTTGAAAAGATCCTTCCCATGTTTTTTTTTTTTCCCAGGACTGCACAGAGTAAGGTTTTCGATGAACTTGTTTTTTTGTGGAGATGGGCTAAATAAAAAGAGTATACCAGAAAACCCGCGAATTTGTACGAATTATAAAGTTATATCCGCAACGTTTTTGCTGATTTGCCAGATTAGTGGAAAATGTTGTCGAACAATTGAAGAAATGTGCTGAGCACATGAGAGTTTAGGTTGAAATTTGATGTTAACAAATTAATTTAAAAGGCAATAAATGGCCTTTTGGGGAAAAAAAATTTGGGGTTTTATTTATATTAACAATGTGGTATTTATATATTTAAAATAGGGATTTAATTGTGGATCACCCTGTAAAAACAGCATGTCTCAATAAAATGCATATAGACAATACATCAAAAACGATACTACGTCACTCTGCACTGGTTTATCAGTAACAGCTGGCTGTTGACCATTCTATTCCAGCACACACTAACACCATCTGTTAGGTACGAGGAACACTCAACATCGCTCCCTCTCTGCTGTTTGATTAACTTTTCTGAAATATTAAAGTCTGTATACATTTTATTGAGACACCTAAATATAATTACAAGGATATTGTGCTTTGTATATGCTACATGTATATATCTCGAACATGTCCTTAACATGGGCAAGGTGAGCATCATATATATTAGAAACCTTTTTTGAGTCGTTGAAGAAAAAGAATGATGCTTGTCTATATACGTAAGGGTGCAGAGCACAAATGGAGACCTTTATTCTGGCCCGCTTTGTAAAGGTCATACTTTGCATGTCTAATAAATAGACTCTGACACCGATATGAATAAACATCGGACATCTCATGATTCATGTCGGACAAGCAGTTGGAATGTCAGCCCCCAAACCTGCTCTCAGAATTACTGCCGTTGTCCTTGCGGGTCAGCACGCACGTCTCAGGTGTGCTCCATGCAGCCTCTTGGATGCCCATCACATGATCTGACAACTGCATCGATGCCACCGACGTATCCTGCCGATTGTGCCGATGCCACCTAACGCATACCAGGGCAATTCCGCCGATCCCAAACAACGCACTTTGCCGATTGCCCTCGTGCCACCCAACGTAACTGGGAGATTGTGCCGATGCCACCTATGTGATCTTATGATTGCGCTGATCGCACCATGCGAAGGCCATTCCCATGAAGGAGTTGTTTAAATGGCAACATCAGTTTAATTAGGTGGTGCGTGGAATCTTTGCTGATGAAAAGTGAGGTCTGTGTATTCCTAGCTGAGCATTTTGCATGAAATATTAATCAAATGTTCTTTGTAAATCCCTTCTCATAAAATGAGCTCATAAATGTTGCATAGATCAGACAGTTGCGCATCGCAACGGCGTACCTCCCCCCAAACGCTCTTTTTGTACGCGATATTATCTTGACAATGTGTTTTTGTTTGAATTGCGTTTTTCTGTCTTACGAGTGGCTCATTTACCTTATCAATTACCATATCGTGTGATGCTTTTTGTCAATGTCAAGTGTCCCTTGAACGTATCTGATCAATCCTGCACATCTCGCGTGAAGCTTTGAGCTTACAACACGCAGTTCCTGTTGCAACGTTTTTGCAATTAAATGTTTTCTTGTGAATAAAGGCACCTGGAACAATAGTAAGCAGGGAAGCACACCAAAAGCAGGGGAGAGGGATGCAACAGAGGAACAATTGAACAATTAGAGGAAGAATGGACAAAGGAAAAAAAAATGAAAGAATGAGGGGAGCGGGATCAGGAGGACACAAGGGGAAGAATTAGAGTAATGTAAAGGTGAGGAGGACACAGGAGTGAACAAGCTGGAGCAAGCTCAAACACAAAAAGGGGGCTGACAGAACAGGAAGGGAAAACCGGGAATGAAAGAGCAATGGAACAAATAAATGGAAAGGAAGGCGGAGGAAGAGGGGGGGGGGACGCAATAACCTGGAAAGGAACGACTGGGCCTGGGGAGGGTTAATTAGGGTCGAAAAGATCATGAGTATGTGTGGAAAATGACATGAGGAGATGAAATTTATGCGTGAGCACAGAAATAGTATCATTTAAAGGGGTAACCATCCCAAAAGAGCATCAGGACTTTAAAGTTCCCCAATCAGTAATGTTCAATTAAATCTCCGACTCCCCTCCACTGTGACTCACGAGGTTAATTAACAAATCGGATTAATAATTTAGTGTCGAAGGGTGCAGCTATTGTTTGCATTAGCTTTTAAGTCTTCACATGCAGGGGGGCACTGTATAAACGTGATGTCAAAGGGACCGTGGCTGTAGCTCTCACGACTTTATCAAACAGCTCAGGGAGACGACCACAGTGCCGCACAGGCGGGTGGGATCCTGAAACGAGAAGACAGGATGAAGGGTCGGAACTCCCATGGTTTGAGAAGCGGGTACTTTTGGAATCCTTGCTGATCAACTGATAAGTCGGATGCAATCCTTGTTCTGAAATTACAGATCTGGAGTACCATCCTTCTTCCATTTATATGATTTTAATAACCAATTCTTTTCCATGAGGGGTGTTTATGAGGGCATTTCAAAAGCCTTCAGAAAGTGTTCACACCCCTTGACTTTTCACATTTTGTTTTACAGCCTGAATTTAAAATTGATTGAATTTAAATTTTTTGTCCCTGATCTACATAAAATACCCCATAATGACAAAGTGAAAACATTTTTTTAGAAATGTTTACAAATTAATTAAAAATGAAAATCTGAAATGACTTGCATCAATAAGTATTCAACCCCCTGAGTCAATACTTTGTCAAAGTGCGTTTGGCAGTGATTATAGCTTCGAGTCTTCTTGGGTGTGTCTGTATCAGCTTTGCACATCTGGATTTGGGGATGTTCTCCCATTCTTTTTTGGAGATTTGCGCTCAAGCTCTGTCAAGTTGGATAGAGAGCATCAGTGAAGAGCAATCTTCAAGTCGTTCCACAGATTCTCAATGGGATTCAACTCTGGACTGCCACTGGGTCACTGAAGGACTTTCACATTCTTGTTCTGAAGCCATTCCAGTG
>CM068956.1:43541382-43556121 GCA_035128595.1 Eptatretus atami | reverse complement strand
CTCAAGGATCTTGATGTACTGCTCCTTTTTCATGATGCCATCCACTTTGACGAGATTGCCGGGCCCACTGACTGAGAAGCATCCCCAAAGCATTATGCTCCCGCCTCCATGCTTAACGGTCGGGACTGTGTTCTTAGAGTTGTATGCTTCACCTTTCTTTCGCCAAATGAAAGCAACGTCTCTGTGCCCGAAAAGCTCCATTTTCGTGTCTCTCAATCGACGCACCAGAGATCTGCACGAGAACACAAAAGCTTGGATCTTTGTCCAGGTGAGTTTTTGCAAAGCTAGACGAGCCTTTCTGTGCCTGGGATGGAGGAGTGGAGTCTCTTCGGTCGCGTCCATGGAGACCCCCTTATGCAACGTCCGCTGGAGTGTCTGCCTTGATATATTGGTCCCGACTCACCAGGTTGTTCGAGAGCCTTAATAGTATCCGTGGATTGTTGTTGGCTCTCGCCATACTTCTTGCCAGACGAGGCGACACGTTTGGCTTCCGACCACGTCCTTCAATGTTTTTTACAGTGTGGAACTCCCTGTACTTCATTATGCTTTGTATGGTGGCAACTGGCACTGGGAACTGCTTCAATAGCTTGTAGCCATTCCCCTCCTTGTGGCATTCACAATGCACAACCGAAGGTCCTCACTGATCTTCTTTCTTCGCGCCATGCTGACAATGACTGAGATTATTGCATCAGCTCCCCTTAATTTCTAGTCTAAAGACAGTGTTGTTCTATAACATTCCTCACTGTACATTCATAGACCACATTTGTAATACATTCAGATTGTATGCACACATCTTGGAATAATTGCATAACATTATAAAGAATCTTAAGAATATCAAATCATGTGCATTATCACAAACATTGGCCTCAATTCTGAGACTTGGTATGGGGTATGAATAATTTTGACAGACATAAAAACAGAAATCTTAACATTTCTATTGTTATGCTCATAATGTTGAGCCAAAATATATGTGGATTTGTACATGCCAACTAAATGTCCTTTGGTGAAGTGAAAGTTCCACCACTCCAGCTTGTAGGTATGAGATAAATGCAAAACTCTCAGATTTTCATCGGGTATGAATAATTTGGGTTAACCTGATGTGTAGGATATTCCCCTACAAATAGAAAAAAAAAATTACTGTTTCACCTACAGATCCCTGAGTGCGACATTTGTATACATGTCCCAAAAATAAATAACCCAGTGCGCTGCGTAACTAAACTAACAGACTTACACGGACAACTTAAATACATTGCCGGCACTAAGACAAACACACAGGTGGGTTAAGAACTTATTTACATTTTGTAATATTTACACTAACCATGGCCCAGGACCTGTTATCTGTGAAAGGAAGAAAAAGTCATTGGTGCAGGAATGAACACAAAGAAAATGGATGCATGGGCTGCGCAAACGCAGTCCCCGTTGTGTGGCTGCCTGCAGGGCAGTCCTTGCAAACACTTGCTGGGATGGTCCTGGCACACATGGTGAGTTGGTGACACAGGGGCAAATACAACAAGGGCAAGCAGGCATGGGGTCAAGGCAAAGGCAGGCAACAAGGCATGGCAAACGCGGACCAGGAGATGTAGCACAAACAAGCCGGCATATGTAGCTGGCCGGCCTCTGGTCCGTGAGGTTCTGTGGAGGGAGTGCCGTGGTGCCGGCCGCTCCAAAAACGGGCTCGGACCTACCCTACTGTCTCCCCCCCCCAACCTATCGTCTTTGCCTGTCTCTGTCCATACCCACTCCCTTAGCTTGCAACAAGAAAACAACAAAATTTAGCCCCTTTTTATTCTTTTTATTTTATTTTTTTATTTTATTTTAATATTTTTCTTTATAATTGCTGGTCCCAAACCCTCCTATTGTCTTTGTCTGGCTAACCTATCCTGTCCGTCTACTCCCAACCCCTAACATCCTTTTTGGAGGGGAATAAGGGAGGGACTAGTGTCCTGCCTCAAGGCCCAACGAAGCCTCAAAATAACCTCCTCATAATTCAACAATCTTTCCTAAGGTGGGTCCAGCGGCCTACGGAGAGCGAAGGGATGGATGGTGCGAAGGGGTACATTTCCTATCTATCCTTGCATTTATTAAACTTTAAACTATCCCCGGAGCTTTTCAACACGCCTGTCTCTTTAAACTATTGGTTCCAGAAACCATTATTCCCGTCGCCTGTGTTGGTGTCCATTATTAATTTGGGCCCTGCCCACAAATTTTCTCTCGTGCCCTTACACAATTTTGTGGCTGGGCAGCGTGGCTCAGCTGGCAGGGACTCCCATCTGCCGAACTCTAACTATGGCACCCCCGGGCCCTGAGGCTGTCTCCGAGCCTACCTGCTCCTATGAAACGCCGGGGGGGGGGGGTGCCCTTCCTGGAATCGCCCCCTTCCATGCCCACGTGGCATTTTGGTGCTCCGGGTCCCTTTCCGAGGGTCGCCCATGCCGCTACACTATCCCGGTCCCTTGCCTACTCTGGCCGACTAGTCCGGTGGCCCTGAGGTGCCCTCTAATCAATACTCACCTTTCCACAGCCACGCTCCCAGGTCAATGGACTCCTGCACCCTTCCAAAAAGGTTTCGAGCCTTCTTCCCACACCAACAACAAAACGATCTCCTTTTGGTAAATTTAACTAACCCACTAACTAACATTACACTGACCCCGGGGTCCCTTGGGTGGGATCCACTCCTCCCCCCCAATCATTCATTCGCACCATGCATTCCACATTCGCTCCATTCACACTAGGGCCCGCTGACCCACATTCACTCATTGTACACATTCCTTTTTTTTGTTGTTAATTCACTCCCATCACTCAACACTGCCATTCTGCTAACTAAATCCCCCTAACTAACTCGTGCTCCCCATCATCCCTTATTTTAATGCACGCTCCCTTTAACTCTATGTAGCTAATCTACGTCCCCACTACACATTCCATGTCGGTCCGTGTCTCCCAAAATCCATTTCTAAATCTAAAGTAAATTCCCACTAACTCATTCTACGGGCCCCATGGAGGACGGCTCATGCCCCCATGAGGCCGGTCTATCTATCGCTAAACCCTTCCCACTAACTATTTCTCCTTTGCCCAAGCGAGGATGCTTGTCACATCCTGGCCGGGGCCGTGTACTTGGAGCGAGGCCTTTTTTTTGTTGTTTTTTTCCTTGTCCCGCCTGGGCAGCGGTCTATGGCATGCCCGTTCGTCCCTTCCGTCGGACGATACCTGGGGCCTTGTCGTCGCCCTGCGCATCGAAACAAGCGCTCGCCTTCGAGGGGTCCGCCATGCGAGCCAACACTCGCCGCTCGCCCGTAACTCGCGCCGCGAGGTCCCCAGTGACGTCACCCGCGCACCGAACCTACGCGGTTTCCCGTGCAGGCCCGCACAAGCGCATCGTCCCGGGAACCCGCTCCGTGCGTTCCGCAAACAGAACACGCGGCACACAGCACAGAGAGCTTCACACACGCGCCCGCATGTGGACCCGTCCGTTCCAAATTCTCCCGACACTCGCCCACATTTTCACCGTCCACGTGGCCGGCTTATATCCAACGTGGAGCGTTCTCGCGCCATATTGCGATTGCGCAGACGCGCGCGTGCAGGCCATGCGCGAGACGCGCCACGGACCTCATACGCGCCGTCGCGCGAACCCGGCACAGTGGCCAAATTAACCCTTTGCGGCCTTCCAGGCTTGCTTTTTCCGTCTCCCGTCTGGATCGGTCCGTGTACCAATTCCACGCATGCACTCACGCACGCCATGTGACTCGCACCATTCACACACTTTGACACACACACTGGGCCAATCACACTGGGGGTGGGAGTCCGTGCAAGGGATCCCGAAGCCTCTACTCCCCCCAAACTCTGCATGGACCCGTTCGTACCATGCACCCGTTCGACCTCACACGGCCTGACCGGACTCACCTGGTTGCAGTCCACTTCGAGGGAGCATACCGTCTCCCCCTGTTCCTGAGGGAGGTTACTCTGATGCTCGCCCTGAGTCTCAACAAATTCCACCAGCTCGACCCCATTGTCCCTTATTATCTCTACTTGTGTGTGTCCCTGTTCAGTTTCATGCAATTCGTCCCCCTCTTTTGATTTCTGCATCTCCGTCACCTCGTTTATTATTTCTGTTAATTCCTGGCTTTTTGTCTCTTTTATTTTCTGCGTCTCCGTCACCTCCTTTAATTTTTCCACCGTCCCCTCGTGTCCGAGTTTACACGTCTCCCCAATTATTATGGTGGCGTCGCTCGTCGTCCTGACCTCACCTGTCTCCATTGCGGGCCGAACACATTGAGCACTCCCTCTTGACTCGATCATTCCCCCACGTGCAGGTGCCATTTTCCAATCCATCGCCCGCATACTCGCCTGCAGGCTCAACCCCATGCTCTGCATCTCACCCCTCAGGGTTTGCATATTTGCATCCATTTTGTTTTCCATCGCTTGCTTGTTCGCATTAATTTGGTGCGCATTTGCATCCATCTTTTGCATCAATACCTCCATCATCTGTCTCATGTCAAATGACGGAGCCGATCCGCCATGATGGTGTGCGGAACCCGCAGAAATCGGGGGGGGGAACTTTGACAGAGGGGGGGTGTCGATACAGCACGCCCTGCCAGACTCCATCCCTTCATGGGATTTGGCTGCGAAATGTCTTCCTGCTGGGTGGTCGTCCCTGGACCATGGAGTTCCCCAAACTTAACTACTACTAACCAGACCACCTGGCTCAAGCTCATGCTTGGCCCTGCCATGTGTGTGGCTTTGAGATAAATTTATTAGTCGCATGCTCGCTAATTTGGAGGAAAGGGGGGGTTTTGCTGCCGCCACCCCTGATCCGAATCCCGTGAATTTCCTCACTGGAGGCGGAGGAGGCCGTATCACACTCCCGATCACCAATTGTTGTGGGCCAGGGTTCGGTGGCATAAACACCACTCGTGGAGCAGTAGAGTCGTCTCCCACCGAACCCCGGAATTTAGGTCGTGGCTCTCGGACAACTCCAAAGCAACGGGTCCCTTAGCGGACCGTGGACGCCAATATTTTCGACCGCGTGGGTAGGGTTAATTGTCTCGATCTCCAATATAGCTAAATAAACCACGCAGTCTAGCTACGGGGAAAACCACAAACCTTGACCGCTCGTCGAACCGGGTCGCTCTAAGCGACTCGTCCAGTGTAAACTGAGTGATTACCAGAGTCCGTCAGACGCCAATGACACTTACGGCACAAACGGCCTCACTAATTTCTCAATCGCACCAGTGCCTGGTCCAATGGGAGAAGCACAGAAAAACGAGCTGGAACATTTAAGCAGGGTTTATTTACAAAAATTAATCGGGAGGGGAGCACCCAAAAGAGTCCGAGTTATCCGAATATGAAAATGTAATGTACAATGAACCAGTGGCACTTGACAGTTTCTACTTAAAGGACGAGCACCATCACACACACACACGCACAGCCAAAAAGAACTGGACCCATCGGGCCTTTATTTGGTAGAGCCTGGCGGGTACCTTCCCGCCTCGTGCCGGTCCTGGTCGAGCTTGTCCGGTGGCGGGACTCCGAACACCGCCGCCAACAAAGCAGTCTAAGCACCAGGGACCAGGGACGATGCAAAGATGGCCGCCCAGCACGGGAGCGGACAGACGAGCCGAGCCCGCGGTAGATGAGAAGCCAGAGGCAAGACGAGGCTTCTTCTCTTCTCCTCTTTCTTTTAACGGGGGCGAACCTTCCTTTTTTACTCCACGGCTCGCACCTATCCTCTTATCCTTCCCTCTCCCGCGGTCGAGGGAAACGCTCTGAGGTACTCGCCTCCGGATTGGACAAGGGGTTCGTCGGGTGACTCCGTGGCGCCGTTGATTGAAGACGAGCTCACGGTGGGCGGAGGGACCTCAACCCTTATACGATGCACTCTGAGGGGCGGTGGATGCGATCGTTTTGCAGAAGAAGGATGAGATTTAAAGATAAACCTGACTATAAAAGTAACTCGTAGCACAGACAAAATTCCCATTAGAAGAAGGATGGGACTCGACTATACAATACTTATCGAAAAACGAATCGGCGGGGACTGCTTGTCTGTCTGGTGTGCAAATGGTTTATATCTGGATTGGCTTATAATGGATTCGTAACATATTATATATATTATAATTATATAGTATATATATAATATTATCATCTTCTTTCTTCTCTTCTTCTTCTTTTTCGGCTAGCTCGTTAGGGTCGCCACAGCGGATCAACCGTCTTGTTGTCCGATAATGATTTGGCATAGGTTTTTACGCTCGGATGCCCCTTCCTGACGCAACCCCTGGTCGCCTCCTTACGAACCACAGGGATATGGTACACCTATTTAAAAGGCGGGCATACACCGGGCCCAGTACAACTGTACTCATTTCGCCGCCTCGGAAGGAATGGCAGGCTGAGTGCAACCCCCTGGTGTTTTCGAAACTTGGTATATATATATATAATTCAGTGTCCCAACGGGGTTGAACTCATGGACCTTTTGGGTCCCAAGCCACTGCCCTAACCACTGCGCCAGCACCAGGCATATATATATATATATATTATATATATATATATATATATTATATTATAATATATATATATATATATATATATATACATACTACATATTATAAGGTTTTTTGAGGTTTTGGGATGATTCCTTGTAATTGTTAAATGTACAGCAATCAAAACTAATAAAACATGACCAAACTCGCAACTATTTTAATGCAAACCGACATGAGCCGATCAAGTCTGCAGGTGAATGTTTCGTTCGTAACACACAACTTCTTCAAAGCCCATGAAAATCGAGTGTGTGGTACCTCCACCACCGAAGGTGAAGGAAGATTATGTTGTAACCCTTTCTGTCTGTTTGTTCTGCAAATCGAAGATTTTTCAATATATTTGTGTTCAGTCGATTTTGTTATTCGGTCGCGAATAGGTGATCTTATTGTCAGTAATTCTGTCCTGTTTGTTTGGAAATGTTTGTTCGTTTGGTCACTCACATAATTGGTAGTAAACGTGGTGGATTTTTTGGACCAAAGCTCGGTGGAAGGTACAATCTTATGACCTAGTGCTTGGAAATTGTGATGGTTGCTAGGGACCTTTGGTTCCCTAGCAACAAACCGAAAACCTTCAAATCGGTACCCGTTCACAGCGATATCAATTCCGAAAAGCTATTACCCACGTAGGGTTATGGAAATTTGGCACGAATGATCTACAGGTGATCTCTATCAAATATATTCCGGTTTTTGTGATGTGATGGAATACTTTACCCACAGCGCCTCCTACAATTAGGGTATGCGCGAAAATTGGCGAAAATTGGAAGGCCCCGCCTAGCGACAGTTGAATGCATCGATACGAATGAAATTTGCAGGTTCATAGTCTCAATAGTACTACAACTTTGCTAGGACATATTACCGATTTTGGCTTAGGTTTAGGGGTCAAAAGGTCAAATTAGTGCAAAATCGATAATATGCGAGAGCTGGAGGTGCCTTCGCGCCAAATGCTACTCCTAGGATTATGGTCGGATGGTCATTGTGAAAATTCACACTAATCGTCTGGATTACATTGTGCACAAACGATCGAGCAGGATTTTCGATTAGATTCTTTGTTCCCCACAGCACCCCCCGAACTTTGGGGATTTCCGATTTCATACAGCATTTTCGGTACTTTTCATTCAAATGATACGCGAGTAGTTATCAGTAGATGGAAGTGGATGAGATTTGATATGCATAATCTTAAGGTGATTCCCTATCCGCTATATGACATCCATTTTTGCTCTATATCTTAATAGTTTTTCGCATGCTCGGCGACCTATCGCCGCCTAACACGGCTTTGTTCTGTTGTCTGTCGACTTACAGGTCACCATTTTTTTAAACAATCTTCAACGAAACTTCACCATTGTAGAATTTGGTCATAAGGAACGAAGCCTATTGTTTTTGAGGTGAAAAGGTCAAAAGGCCAAATTACGCCAAAGGTCAACAACTTAGGGAGAATTCTAAAAATTTCCAATTTCATCCGATTGACTTAAAACATTTGAAGAGGATTATACTTCAGTCACTGAATACACCCACAAATTTTATCTTTGAGGCACTATCGATCAAAAGGTCCCAACAATAGGCCAAGGTCAATAACTTTGGTGGTATTTCCTAAAATCCTCAATTTTCATCCGGATTGTGAGTTGAAATTGAAGAGGATCTACATAATGCATCACTGATTAACTAACCAATTATTTTTTGAGGTCAACAAGGACCAAGGTCAATAATAGTCCCAGATAACAACTACGGTGGGTATTTCCTAAATTCTCAATTTTCATCCGTTGACTTGAAATTTAGAGCGCATTTATATTCCAGGTCATTGAATTCAAAACGCAGCCAAATTATTTTTGAGGTCAACATTGATGAAAATGTCAACATTGGCCCAAGGTCAACAACTAAGAAGGTATTTCTTAATAAAAATCCTCAATTTATATTTGAGAGGATTTGCATATCAGGTACTGAGTTCACCCCCCCCCCAATTATTTTTGAGGTCAACATAAGGACCAAAAGGACAACATTGGCAATCTAAAATTGTCAATTTTCATCTGATCGACTTTAATTTTGAAGAGGAATTGCATATTTGGTCATTGAATTGAACATCAAATATTTTTGAGGTCAAATTGTTTTATGGATTTTGAAAGTGTAGTGATTTTGCAAGAGGACGTCTTCTTTTGTTTACTTACGAAATCTAAAGATTTCGTAGTATATTGATGATTTTCCGTCATCTGTTTGTGGTGTTTGTTTTGTGTGTGTGTTTGTTTGTTTGTAGGCACGATAACTCGAAGAACGGAAGAAGCTACCCAATATCAAATTACACAACGTGATTAGGGGTGATGGCTAAGTGTTGATTACATTTTGGTCAAAATCGGTCAAGGGTCAAGGTCACAGTGAGGTCAAACATTTCGATTTTGAGGTTTGGTTAGATCATCGTAAGAAACTTCTGGTTTTGCAATCGCTACCTTCTGCTAGAGACATAGCTTTTATTAGACAAGGTCGAGGTCAGTTGACGAATTTCGTATACCAAGTCTCTGACTGCTTGTTACTTATGAAATCTAAAGATTCCATAAGTATATTGATGACTTCCGTCCTCTGTTGTTGTGTTTTTGTTACTTTACGAAATCTAAAGTATTTTGTAGTAATATTGATCAACGTTCCGTTTCTGTTTGTTACTTACGAAATCTAAAGATTTCGTAAGTATATTGATGACTTCCGTCCTCTGTTTGGTGTGTTTGTTACTTACGAAATCTAAGATTTCGTAGTATATTGATGAATACCGTTTTCCTGTTTGTTTGTTTGTTTGTTTGGTAGGCACGATAACTCGAGAACGGAAGAAGCACCAATGTAAAATTACACCACGTGATTCAGGAGGGTATGGCTAGTGCTGATTAGATTTTGGTCAAAATCGGGTCAAAGGTCAAGGTCACCAGCCGAGGTCAAATATTCCGATTTTTGATGGTTTGGTACAGATAACTCGAGACGGAAGAAGCTACCAATGTCAAATTACACCACGTGATTCTAGTGAGGGTGATGGCTAGTGCTGATTAGATTTTGGTCAAAATCGGTCAAAGGTTCAGGTCACAGTGGGTCAAACATTCAAGTTTTTGATGTTTGGTACAGAATCATCATAGAAACTTCTGGTTTGTTCGCACCTTCTCTAGCGACAGCCTTATATTAAGACAAAAGTCAGAGTTTCAAGTTGACGATTTCGTAAGTACCAGTCTATGACTGCTTGTTTTGTGTTTGTTTGTGGTGTGTGTTTTGTGTGTTTGTTTTGTAGGCACGATAACTCGAGAAACGGAAGAAGCTACCAATGTCCAAATTACCACGTGTTCAGAGGTGATGGCTCGCGCTGATTAGATTTGGTCAGAAATCGTCAAAGGTCAAGGTCACGTGGAAGGTTCAAACATTCCAAAAAAGAGTTATAAACTCAAGAACGGAAAGAGCTACATGTCAAATTACCCAAAGGTGATTCAGGAGGGTTGATGGCTAGCGCTGATTAGATTTTGGGTCAAAATTTGGTCAAAGGTGAAAGGTCACAGGTGGGTCAAAACATAATTCCGTAAATTCAAAATGTGGAGAAATGGAGTATTTTTGCTTCGGTCGACGTTTACGTAGTTCGTTTTAACTTCGATTTTATTTTGCCTTCGGTTTTTGCGATTGCTTAGGACGCTTAACCTGGTTGTCGAAATTCTGGTAAAATGGATGTTTTGGAACCGTTTTTAAGATTGTATAAAAAATATTTCATCCGCCCGCGTCACGGCTCGTCACGTGGTGCAGCGGCTCGAGCAGTCGCGTCGGGTTGATCACGTAAAGGTTTTGCGTGTGGCGCTGACGGTGTTTTGCGATAAAGATGGTGGGTAATAAGTCTTTTTTATCCCAATAAAGGTTATCGTCGCATGCCTGACTCGCTAAGCGTGGATTATGTAAGTCGTTGGTGGATGGCGCGAATATTAGGTTTTGGTGACTTTGATAAAATAATATTAAATCATTGCATGGAGAAATGAGATTTTTGCTTCGGTCGACGTTAGAGGTTCGTTTTTAACTCGGATCGCAATTCTGTTTTCACTTTTGGTAATGTCTACGTATGCTTAACACTCGTTGTCGAAATCTGGTAAAAAATCGATGTTTTAATGAGATTTATGTCCGGGTGTCGTATCTGAGGTTAACTGAAGATTATGCTAATGAGGGGGATTGTAACACACGGCATTACGCGCTCGTTTTTAAAGTCAATTTCAATCCCTGTCCTTCAATTTTGGTAACGGTTAAGTATGCTTAACACTCGGTTGTCGAAATTCTGGTAAAAAAATCGGATGTTTTTATTGAGAGATTTGTAGCAGAAATCATCATAGAATCTTCTGGTTTGCGTCCTACCCATCTCTAGAGACAGCTTTTTATTAGACAAGGTCAGAGGTCAAGTTGACGATTTCGTAAGTAACCAGTCATGACCTGCTTTGGGTTTGGTTTGTTTGTGTGCAGGATATCTCAAAAGTTGTGGAGGATCCGGATGAAATTTTGTGGACATGTTTTGGTGTGTGACAAAGGACGAACTGTTTACGATTTGGTGAAAATCCGGATCGGATTCGACCAATATATTTTTTAAACTGATTCCTCACGAATTGAGAGATAGGACCAAAAAGGATATATAACATGATATCTTTAAAGTTGAGGGACAGAATCAGCATTAAAACTTGTGTGGATATGTTTGGATGTGTAATATGGAAGAATTGATTCTATTTTGGTGAAGATCTGGATCTTGCATACGTAACTGATAATTCCTTAAGTGATTCTTCACCATTGAAAGAAAGGGCTACACCAATATAAAGCACGATATCTCAAAAGTTGCAGAACCTGAGTTGGTGAAACTTGGTGGGATACAGGTTTTGGGTGTGTGCAAGGATGAATTTATTAGATTTGGTGAAGAAATTAGGTTCCGGATCCGATGCCGAGAATTTTTCGTGATTCCTCACCATTGAGAGATTTGGGCTAAAAAATGATAATATGCCATACGATTATCTCAAAAAAATTTTGATGGATTCGGATGAAGCTGGGTGGACAGGTTGGGTGGTGTGGCAAGGACGAAATGCTTTGATTTTGGTGAAGATCTGAATGCCGGATCTGGATACGTGAGTTATTTAATTTTAAAAAAGATCGACCAAAAATAATATATAGTACAATATCTTCAAAAGGCTAATGGATGGATTTCCGCAGAAACTTTGTGGACAGGTGGGTGTGTGAAAATTGACTAATTGATTCTGATTTTGGTGAAGATCTGAATCCAGATTGGATTAATCTCACAATCATATCATCAAATATCTCAAAAAGTTGTGGACAGGTTGGGTGTGTGAAAAGGACTAATTGACTTTATTTTGGTGAAGATCCGTCTGGATCCGGTTCGAGAATTTTTCAAAGTGATTCTTCATCATTGAGTAGATAGGCGCCAAACGATATTAGTACTGTATGTCTAGGTATATTGATTAATGTATTGGCACCGTATCGATGTTCTTCACAATGTTATTCGGTTGGATCGAGAAGCAATAGTAAGCGATGGGATACATCAAGGCAGGGAACTTAGAGAAGTGCATCACCTGGACGCAAAGGCACTGCTACCCTTCCATCGTATCGTGCTGCAATGTTGTGTTGATCACTCCCTGACGTTACATGGTCATATGGAACAGCATCGATGTACTTATCGGAATATTGCATGCTAGATAAACAAAACATGTATCTAACTTAGTTTTCGGCTCTAGTTGCTCTCAATGGCTCGATAGACTATCTTGAAAAATTCTCGAATCCGGATCCCACGATTGTGGAGCTATTTCACACCAAGACTCTCACAAGGTCCAATTAGTTCCTCTTTTCGCACACCCAACATGTCCTACAATGCTTTTTGAGATTTGATGATGATGACTTTATTGAGAAGTAAATCATCTGGACTTGTGAGTAATCTTTATAAACGTCAAAATGTTTATTCGAAAATTCACATTTAGTGCACATTTATATCACTGAGCACTCCGCATCTGTAGCATCTGGTTAGTCCTTCGTGATGATGTGATGTGGTCACTTCGCTTGTTGTAGGTGTTGGTTGGAATGTGGGTGGAGCGATTCTGCCTCGGTAAGATTGTGTGATGGACGTGTCTGTGGGAGACTGATTGGTGTGTCCTCTGGGCTCATATTCTATGCATGTTTTTTGTGAATTTTTTGGTCCACACTGGCCCCCTCCGTTTTTTTGGGGAAAGGGTTTTGGGTTTTTAAATTACCTTGACTCGTGGTGTAATGGTTTAGCTTTACAGAGCATTGGTGCTTGCCAAAGCAATTTCTTGGCCAATGGTTTTACTGGGTGGTTTTATTGGTGTTTTGCCATTGGCTTTAAGCGCAGCGTTGTTTGTTCATGCCTCTATCCTTTTAAAATAATAAAAATAATAAAAATTATACCTGAGAAGTAAGCAAAGAAGCAGCAATACCATTTTAATAGTCTTTGTTGACTGGGTTGGGGGATAAAAGACCGATCAGACAGAGCAGACGCTATAACAGCAAATTACTCACTGAGGTCTGGGGTATATATATATATATATATATATATTATATTATCATGTGATATATATAATATATATATATATATATATATATATATATATTATATATAATATATTGTTAGGGCCGGGTGGTGAATCGCATTAACACGCTAAAAGGGCCGTAGGTGAGAATATCTTGATAGGTGCATGTGTGTTAGCCCACCCGTTGTATAGAGGGATTTATGTGATTCATCCGGGCCTGCGACGCTTTGAGTTAGCCATTTTTTCTGTTCTATCTTTATTTTGAACGCAACCACGTCTCAAACCGTCCATCACACAACAACCACGCCAGCGCCCCAATATCTACGCTCCCACATATCGGCATCACGCCATTCCCAAACGGCACATAACGCATCAAACGGCACCACCGAAAACCTCCACACCTTCAACTCGTACCCCCCCCCCCCTCCTTCTACGGCATTCCGCACCACCTGTGAACACTGAACGTGCGGGCTGTCTCAGGCCGTTCGGCGTTAGTGCCGAACGCGCCAAGCCGGAGCGCAAATGGCGGCCTTTCGAGGGGAAAACTCGGATCAAAAACCTACACGCCCACTTTCCTCCGTTAACCATTAGCGAAGCGCGGGCCGGCTTGGGGCCCTGCCTCCAAGCGTGTGTATGTGAAGTCTCGTATAATGCAAATTTTAGATAGGAGGAGGTTCACGCCCATTTTTGCCGACCAATGGCTGAGCGGGGGGGGGGGGGGCGGATGGCCCGCCTCCAATCCGCGTTCTGATTCCTAAAATGTGCATATTGGCTGCTCCTGCCGCTCTAATAAGCAGGCGAGCGCAAGCGAATGAGAGTTTTTTTGTTGGAGAGTGGAAGAGAGTCGGGTGGGGGAGAGTTTGCAAAGGAGTCAGTCGGGTGGGGAAAGTGCCCTCGATAGAGGAGTCGCTAGAGAGAGTGGTCATCGGGAGAGGGAGAAGCGGTGGAACTGCAGGCAAGGAGCTCGGTCGAGCATGGAAGGACGGCGGTCGCGACGAGGTTGCGGAGTGGAATCGCTCGTTTTCGCCGTGGGACTCAAACAACAAGCCAGCCACTCCTCCCCAGGGCATCAAACAATCTCGCCTTTCCCCGCGCTGAGATAGTGCAAAGCGGGCCCCGTTCCACCCACCCGCCACGTGGTGCCAACGAACCCGCCAAGGAGCACGAAATTCGGGGCACAGCCGCGCGGCCACATTTGCGGCTCGCCGCAACGGTCACGAGGATGCGGGTAGGCCGCCCCGGTCTGCGGACCTGGCCGCTCCTGCTAGTCCGCGCACATTTGGCTTATTGCCTGTCTGCCTCCTTGTCTATGAGGGTGGCTTCTTTCCTTTGCTTTTTGTGTAAATGTGTGTTGGCGCCGTCTGTGAAGTAGAATGTATAAGTGTTGCGTGTGTGCGGCGTAGTCGGCATAACTCCTGGGCGTCGTTGTTGCACTTATTGTTTTGGTTTGCTTCATGTGCATTTTGATGTATGGCTATATATACGTGTTTCCGTGTGCCGGGAAATAAAGTGCATTGTGTGAACTGTTTTTCCCGTTTCGCTTCGTCGTTTCTCTGTTTGAGCTCTCCATCTGTTTCAACGTAAGGGGTTCGCAGTGGGCTTAAATACGCCCGGTAATTAATCGGAACGTGAGGCCGACGATAACAACGCTCGGTTATCACTGTAAGCACGAACGGAGCCGCTTA
>CM068956.1:43516503-43534153 GCA_035128595.1 Eptatretus atami | reverse complement strand
TCAGAGGTCAAGTTGACGATTTCGTAAGTACCAGTCTATGACTGCTTGTTACTTATGAAATCTAAAGATTCCATAAGTATATTGATGACTTCCGTCCTCTGTTTGTGTGTTTGTTTGTTTGTTGTTGTGTTGTTGTGTTGGTTGTAGGCCGATAACTCGAACGAGAGAAGCTACAATTTCAAATTACACCACTGATTCAGGAGGGATATGGCTAAGTCTGATTAGATTTTGGTCAAAATCGTCAAAGGTCAAGGTCACAGTGAGGTCAAACATAATTCCGTAAATTAACTTGGAGAAATGGAGTTATTTTTGCTTCGCTCGACGTTACGATTCGTTTAACTCGATTTTTAATTTTGTCTTCCAGTTTTGCGCGGCTTAGGACGCTTAAAACTCGGTTGTCGAAAATTCTGGTAAAATCGGATGTTTGGAGGACGTTTTAAGATAAACATAAAAAAAATATTTCACTCGAAGGCCGTCAAGGGTCGTCCATGATGCCATTGCGCCCGGCAGACCACGGGTCGTCCCATATGCAGTGCGCTCGATGCAGAACCGCGTCATTGTTCACGTTAAGGATCAATTGCGTGGAGAAAGCTGATTTTGGCTTTCTCGCGTTACGAGTCATTTTAACTTCGATTTTAATTTTGTCTTAACGTTTTTGCATCGCTTAGGACGGCTTAAAACTCGGGTTGTCGAAATTCTGCGTAAAAATCGATGTATGAGATTCTATGTCGCGGTGTCGTATCTGAGGTATTAATGCACTAAATTATGCTATGAGGGGGAATTGTAACACAGCATAACGCAGCTCGTTTTGCGTCCGCTACCATTCTCTCGAGACAGCTTTTATTAACAAGGCGAGGTCAAACAAAAAAAAGTTGACGAATTTCGTAATACAGTCTATGACTGCTGTTTTGTTTGTTGTATGTTTGGTTTGTTTGTTTTGGCACATAACTCGAGAACGGAAGAAGCTACCAATGTCAAATTACACCACGTGATTCAGGAGGGTGATGGCTAGTGCTGATTTAGATTTGGTCAAAATCGGTCAAAGGTCAGGTCAACAAGTAGGTCAAATATTCGTTATGTTTTCAGAGTATATTCGTTTTGATGTTTGGTACAGATACTCGAGAACGGAAGAAGCTACCAATGTCAAATTACACACGTGATTCAGGAGGGTGATGGCTAGTGCTGATTAGATTTTGGTCAAAAATCGGTCAAAGGTCAAGGTCACAGTGAGGTCAAACATCCAAAAAAAAGTTATAACTCAAGAACGGAAGAAAGCTACCAATGTCAAATTACACCACGTGATTCAGGAGGTGATGGCTAGCGCTGATTAATTTTGGTCAAAATTGGTCAAAGTGAAGTCACAGAGAGGTCAAACATAATTCCATAAATTCATGTGGAGAAGAAGTATTTTTGCTTCGGTCGACGTTACGAGTTCGTTTTAACTTCGATTTTAATTTTGCCTTCGTTTTTGCGATTGCTTAGGACGCTTAACACTCGGTTGTCGAAATTCTGGTAAAAATCGGATGTTTTGGAGACGTTTTAAGATTGTATAAAAAATATTTCACTCGCCGCGTCACGGCTCGCACGTGGTGCAGCGCGCTCGAGCAGTCGCGTCGTTGAGTCACGTAAAGGTTTTGCGTGTGCGCGCTGACTGGTGTTTTCGATAAAGATGGTGTTTAAAAGTCATTTTTTATCCCAATAAAAGGTTATCGTCGCATGCCTGACTCGCTAAGCCGTCGATTATGTAAAGATTGTTGGTGGATGGCGAAATTACGGTTTGTGACTTTGATAAAATAATATTAAATAATTGCATGGAGAAATGGAGATTTTTGCTTCGGTCGACGTTACGAGTTCGTTTTAACTCGGATCGCAATTCTGTTTCACTTTTGGTAATGTCTAAGTATGCTTAAACTCGTTGTCGAAATTCTGGTAAAAATCGGATGTTTTATGAGATTTATGTCGGTGTCGTATCTGAGGCTTAACTGAAGATTATGCTAATGAGGGGGATTGTAACACACGGCATTACGCGCTCGTTTTAAAGTCAATTTCAATCCTGTCTCAATTTTGGTAACGGTAAGTATGCTTAACACTCGTTGTCGAAATTCTGGTAAAAATCGGATGTTTTATGAGAGATTTGGTAACAGAATCATCATAGAATCTTCTGTTTGCGTCGCTACTTCTCTAGAGACAGCTTTTATTAGACAAGGTCAGAGGTCAAGTTGCGCGATTTCGTAAGTACCAGTCTATGACTGCTTGTTTGTTTGTTTGTGTGCAGGATATCTCAAAAGTTGTGGAAGGATCCGGATGAATTTTGTGGACATGTTTGGTGTGTGACAAGGAGAACTGTTTAGATTTTGGTGAATCCGGATCCGGATTCGACCAATATAATTTTTTTAACTGATTCTTCACAATTGAGAGATAGGACCAAAAAGGATATATAACATGATATCTTAAAAAGTTGAGGACAGAATCGGATTAACTTGGTGGATATGTTGGATGTGTAATATGGAAGAATTGATTCTATTTTGGTGAAGATCTGGATCTGCATCCGTAACTGATAATTCCTTAAGTGATTCTTCACCATTGAAAGAAAGGGCTACACCAATATAAAGCACGATATCTCAAAAAGTTGCAGACTGAGTTGGATGAAACTTGGTGGACAGGTTGGGTGTGTGGCAAGGATGAATTTATTAGATTTTGGTGAAGATAAGGTTCCGGATCCGATGCCGAGAATTTTTCGTGATTCCTCACCATTGAGAGATTGGGCTAAAAATGATATATGGCACGATATCTCAAAAAAAATTTTGATGGATTCGGATGAAGCTTGGTGGACAGGTTGGGTGTGTGGCAAGGACAAATTGCTTTGATTTTGGTGAAGATCTGAATCCGGATCTGGATACGTGAGTTATTTAATTTTAAAAAGATCGGACCAAAAATAATATATAGTACAATATCTCAAAAGGCTATGGATGGATTCCGCAGAAACTTTGTGGACAGGTTGGGTGTGTGAAAATGACTAATTGATTCGATTTTGGTGAAGATCTGAATCCAGATTGGGATTATTCTCATAATCATATCATCAATATCTCAAAAAGTTGTGGACAGGTTGGGTGTGTGAAAAGGACTAATTGACTTTATTTTGGTGAAGATCCGAATCTGGATCCGGATTCGAGAATTTTTCAAGTGATTCTTCACCATTGAGAGATAGAGCCAAAAACGATATAGTACTGTATAGCATGATATTTCGATAATGTATTGGGCCCGATATGTTCTCGTGGATCAAGCATTACGTGATGGAGGTAAGTGCTCTCCAGTGTGCCCTTCTAGTTCTGCCTTGTGTTAATCCTCTTCTGGTCCAACACATTGATGTTCGGAGTGGAAAACAAAATTATTACTTTTTTCCTGTTGTTTATGCTAATCATCCTTGATCGATTATCTGCTCCCTCTGCATCTGTTTCCTGCTTGATCTGGTAACATAAGTATGTCTATTAAAACTTAGCAAATTATTGGGCATGCATTGTACATCTGGGTTAGTCCTTCGTGATGATGTGATGTGGTCACTTCGTCTTGTTGTAGGTGTGGTTGGAATGTGGGTGGAGCGAGTCTGCCTCGGTAAAGATTGTGTGATTGGACGTGTCTGTGGGAGACTGATTGGTGTGTCCTCTGGGCTCAATATTCTATGCATGTTGTGGGATATTTTTGGTCCACACTGCCCTCGTTTTTGGAGTTTGTATACTTGACTCGGTGGTGTAATGGTTATAGCTTTACAGAGCATTGGTGCTGCCAAAGCAATTTCTTGGCAATGGTTTTACTGGGTGGTTTTTATTGGGTGTTTTGCCATTGCTTTACCAGCGTTGTTTGTTCATGCTCTATCCTTTTAAATACTGAGAATCAAGCAAAGAAGCAGCACATACCATTTTATAGTCTTTGGGATGACTGCTGGAATCTAAGGACGATAGACAGAGAGCAGACGCTATAACCAAATTACTCCACTGAGTCTGGGATATATAATAATATATATATAATATATATATATATATATATATATATATATATATAATATATATATATATTATATATATTACGGCTGTGGAAATTCGCATTACACCATAAAGGGCCCGTAGGTGAGATATCTTGATAGTGCATTGTTAGTTAGCCCAAAACCGTTGTATAGAGGAATTTATGTGATCATCCGGGCTGCGACGCTTTGAGTTAGCCATTTTTCTGTCTATCTTATTTTGAACCAACCACGTCTCAACCCCATCACACAACAACCAACGACCACCGCCACCATCTACGCTCCCACTCATCGCATCACCGCCATTCCCAAACGCACATAACCATCAAACCACCACCGAAACCTCCACACCTTCACCTCTCTCTCTACCCATTCCCCACCACACTTGTAACACTGAACGTCGGCTGTCTCAGGCCCGTCGGCGTTTAGGCCGAACGCACCAAGCGCGGAGCGAAATGGCGCCTTCGAGGGAAAACTCGGATCAAAAACGCTACACGCCCACTTCTCCTCCGTCCATTAGCGACGCCGGCGGCCGGCCGCCTCCAAGCGTGTGTATGTGAAGTCCTATATGCAAATTTTAGATCAGAGAGTTCACGCCCATTTTTGCCCGACCAATGGCTGACCGGGGGGGGGCGCTCCCGCCTCCAATGCGTTCTGATCCTAAAATTGCATATTGTGCTCCTGCCCGCCTATAAGAAGGCGACGCCAAGGCGAATGAGAGTTTTTTTGTTGGAGAGTGGAAGAGATCGGGTGGGAGATTGCAAAGGAGTCAGTCGGTGGGAAAGTGCCATCGAGAGGAGTCGCTAGAGAGAGTTTCGGGAGAGGGAAGCGTGTGAACTGCAGCAAGGGAGGCTCGGTCCGAGCAGGAAACGGCTGTGCGGCACGAGGTTGCTGGATCCTGGTTCGCTCGTGGACTTCAAACCAGCCAGCCACTCCCTCCCCCCCAGGGCATCAACAATCTCCCTTTCCCCCGCTGAGATATGCAAAAGCGGCCCGTTCCCACCCCACCCCACACGTGTGCCAACGAAACCGCCAAGAGCACGGATCGGGCACAGCCGCACGCGCACATTTGCGGCTCGCGCCAACGCTCACGAGGATGCGGTAGGACCCCCCCCCCGTCTCGCGACCTGCGCTCCTCTAGTCCCGCACATTTGCTTATGGCCTGTCTGCCTCCTTGTCTATGAGGGTGCTTCTTCCTTTGGTTTTGTGTAAATGTGTGTTGCGCCGTCTGTGAAGTAACTGTATAAGTGTTGCCGTGTTGCGCGTAGCTCGTATTAACTCTGCGTCGTTTGCACTTATTGTTTTGGTTGCTTATGTGCATTTTGACTTGTATATATACGTGTTTCCGTTGTTGCCGGAAATAATGTGCATTGTGTGAACTGTTTCCCGTTTCGCTTCGTCTTTTCTCTGTTGACTCTCCATCCTGTTTCACGTAAGGGTTCGCAGTGGGCTTAATACCCCGGTAATTAATCGAACCGTCGAGGCCGACGATAACACCGCCGGTATCACGTAGCACGGAACGGACGCCCTTAAGCGTTCGTATCCAAGATCGGCCTGTGCGTGTACACAACGCGGCACACATTCCGCCAGGTACTTAGTAGATCGAATTTGGCGAGCAACCCTATCCTGCGGGTGGGCAATTGGCACGATCATGTGAGTAACCCCCACTGACTAGCTCCCGGCGTTGGTCCGAGAGGGTCACGACTGAATTGTCCGTCGGTGTGGCGACTGTCCGCGTATTCGATTTACGTGGGCGTTCGCACACGCCGGCGGGCGCTGGAATTCTGCTATACTCTCTCTATATTTGTACTATACTGATAGTTGATATATGACTATCTTGTCTTCCTATATATTATTATAGTTAATATATTATATATATCTATTGTCACATCTACAGAAAATACCCCATAATGACAAAATGAAAAAATGCTTTTAGAAATTTCTACAAATTCATTAAAAATGAAACGCTGAAATGTCTTGCATCAATAAGTATTCAAACCGCTTATTCAGTACTTTGTCGAAGCGCCTTTGGCAGTGATTACAGCTTTGAGTCTGCTTGGGTTACGAATAAACTGCAGGTTCATACTACTCATGATACTACACCTTTGCCTCGACTATAACGATTTTTGCTACTTAGGGGTCAAAGGTCAATTAGTGCCAATCAAATATGCGAGAGATGGAGGCACTTCGCGCAAATGCTATCTAGGATTATGCATGATCATGTAATTCACCTAATTTTTACATTTGCACAAACGATCGGCAGATTTTCTATATTAATCTTGTCACCCGCACCCCTGAACTTTGGATTTCCGATTTCATACCGCATTTTCGGGTATTTTTCATCAAGCATTTACGATAGTTTCAGTAGATGGAAGGAGATATTGAATGGCATAACTTTAAGGTGATTCTATATTGACATCCATTTTCCTTACTCTTATGTTTCCGCTCGGCGACTATCGCGCTACCGCTTGTTCTGTCTGTCTGTCTACTACAGGTCACATTTTTTTAAACAATTCTTACAAATCACCACATTGTCAGATTTTCTAAGGAAGAAGCCTATGTTTTGATGTAAAGGTCAAAAGCCAATTACCAAAGTCAACAACTTAGTGTAGAATTCTAAATCTTCAATTTATCGATTGACTTGAAATTTGAAGATTATGGTATATTCAGTCACTGAATTAACTCACGAATTTATCCTTGAGTCACTATCGATCAGGAGTCAACATGGCAAGTCACCACTAGTGGTATCTAAAATCCTCCAATTTTCATCCGATTGAGTTGAAATTTAGAGGATCACATTAACGCTCACTGAAATAACTAACCCACTTATTTTGAGTCAACAAGACCAAAAGCAATATAGTCCCAAACATTCAACAAACTACGTGTACTTCTTAAATTCTCAATTCACCGAATTGACTTGAAATTAGAGGCTTTATATCCAGTGTCATTGAATTTCACCAGCCAAATTATTTTGAGTCAACTTGATTGAAATCACGTGAACATTGGCCCAGTCACACAATAGAAAGGTATTTCAATTAAAATCTCATTTTATCTCAGTGACTTGTATTTTGAAGGGATTTGCCATCTCAGCCACTGAGTTCCAACCCCCCCCCCCCCAATTACTTTTATCAACATAGGCCAAAAGGCAACCATTGCAAAATTTTCTAAATGTCATTTTCATCTGTCGACTTTTAAAATTGAAGGGAATTGCATATTGGTCATTTGATTGACCATCCACATATTTTGAGGTCAAATTTTTTATGATTTTGCAAAAAAAGCTGTTGATTTGGGAAGAAGACGTCTTTCTTCTTTTACTTACGATCTTTAGATTTCGTAGTTATATTATGATATCCTTATCTGTTGTTTTGTTGTGGGTATTTGTTGTTTGAGGCACGATACTCGAGAAACAGAGAAGGACAATATCAGAATTACACCACTTATTCCGCGTGATGTCTATGCTGATTACATTTTGGTCAAAACGGGTCAAAAGGTCAAAGGTCACAGTGAGGTCAAATATTCGATTTGATGTTGTACGATTAAACTCGAAATGGAAAAGAAAGACTACCAATGTCAAATACCCCGTGATCAGGAGGGTGATGGCTAGTTCGATAGATTTGGTCAAATCGTCAACTCCAGGTCCGTGATGTCAACATTCATTTTTATGGTTTGGTACAGAATCATCTAGAACTTCCGTTTGCGTTCTACTTCTGAGCGCTTTTATATAAAAGCAGAGTCAAGTACGATTTGTAATACCAGTCTATGAACTGCTTGTTACTTATGAAAATCTAAGATTCCATAAGTCATATTGATGATTCCGTCCTCGTTTGTGTGTTGTTACTTACGAAATTAAAGATTTGTAATATGATCACTCCGTTTTGTTGTTACTACGAAAATCTAAAGTATCGTAAGTATATGGATGACTTCCGTTTTGTGTGTTTGTTGTTTGGTTTTTGTTTGGTTGTAGGCACGATAACTCGAACGGATAAGCTACAATGTCAATTTACACACGTGTTCAGGACGTGATGTAGTGCTGATTAATTTTGTCAAAATCGGTCAAAGTCAAGTCACATGAGATCAAATATTCGACTTTTGAAGTTTGTACAATAACACGAGAACGATAGATCTACCAATGTAAATTACACAGTATGCAGGGTGATGGTATAAATGTATTATATTTGTCAAAATCGGTCAAGTCAAGACAGTGAGGTCAACATCAAAAAATGAAACTCGAGCACGGAAAGAAGCTCCAATGTCAAATACATCCACGTGTTCAGGAGGGTATGGCTGCGGCTGATTAATTTTTGGTCAAAAATCCGGTCAAATGGTCAAGTACCAGTGAGGGTCAACATCCAAACATCTATTTTTGATGTTTGTACAGAAATTCATCGTAGAAATTTGGTTTGCGTCGCTACCTCTCTGAGGACAGCTTTTATTAGGACAATGTCAGAGTCAAGCTGCGATTTCGTTATACCAGTCTCATGACTGCTTGTTGTTTGTTTGTTTGTATGTTTGTTTAGTTTGTAGGCCGCTAACTCGAGGCACGGAAGAAGCTACCAATGTCAAATTACACCACGTGATTCAGGGGTTGATGGCTAGGCTTATTAGATTTTGTCAAAACGGTCAAGTCAATGTCACGTGGGTCAAGATACTTCGATTGTTGTGTTTGGGTACAAGACTCGATAACGAAGCTACAAAGTCAAATTACACCACTTGTTCAGCGAGGGGATGGCTTCTGATTAGATTATTGGTCAAAATCGCGTCCACGTCAAGTCACGGTGAGGTCAACATCTTTTTGATGGTTTGGCAGAATCATCGTAGACTTCTGGTTTCCGTTGTACCTTCTCAGAACAGCTTTATTAGACAAGTCAGAGGTCAAGTTGACGATTCGTAATAACCCGTCTAGATGCTTGTTATACGAAATTAAAGATTCGTAAGTATATTGCATGACTACCGTTTCTGATTGTTGTTTTGTTGTTTTTTGTTTGTAGCACGTAACTCGAGAACGAAGAAGCTACCAATGTCAATACACCCAGTGATTCAGAGTATGGGCGCTGATTAGATTTGTGGTCAAATCCGGTCAAACGTCAGCGGTCGGTGAGGTCAAACATTCGATTGTTGGATGGTTGTACAATAATCGAGAAGGAGAATCTCCAATTTAAATATCCCACGTGATTCGACGGTGATGGCTAGTGCTGATAGATTTTGGTCAAACGCGTCAACGTCAAGGTCACGTGAAGTCAAACATTCGATTTTGATGGTTGGATACAGAATCATCATAGAAACTTTGTTGCGTCGCTACTCTCTAGAGACACTTTTATTAGAACAAGGGTCAGAGTCAGTTGACCTTTCGTAATACCAGTCTATGACTGCGTTGTTGTTGTGTTGTTAGCACGATACTCGAGAACGGAAGAAGCTACCATGTCAATACATCACGTGATTCAGGAGGTGATGTAGTGGATTAGATTTTGTTCAAAATCCGGCAAGTAAAGGTCACAGTGGGTCAATATTCGATTTTTGATTTTGTACAGAATATCCGAGCTACGAGAAGCTACCAATGTCAATTACACCACTATTCAGGAGGTGATGGCTAGTGCTGATTTAGTTTTGCAAAACGGTCAAACGGTCAAGTCACTGTGAGTCAACATTCGATTTTTGATGTTTGTACAGAATCACGGAAATTCTGTTTGCGTCGCTACCTTCTCTAGACAGCTTTATTAACAAGGTCAGAGTGTCAGTACGATTTCCTATAGTACATCTTGACTGCTTTACTATTTCGTAAGTACTAATTGATGCATTGGTTTCTGTTTTTGTTTGTTACTTCGAACTTAAAGAATTTTGTAGTATATTTATGCTACGTTATCTGTGTTTGTTTGTTTGTGTTTGTTGTTTGTTTTTTGTTTGTAGGCCGAAACTACGAGACGGAAACCAGCTACCAAAGTCAATTACACCACGTGATTCAGCGAGGTGATGTCTATTGATTAGATTTGTCAAATCTGTCAAACGTCAAGGTCACGGTTGACGTCCAACATTCGATTTTTGTGGTTTGGTACAATAACTCGAGACGGAAGAACTCCGCAATGTAAATTAACACCACGTGATCAGAGGCTGATGGCTGTGTGATTAATTTTGCAAACCGTCAACGTCGAGGTCACGTTGAGGTCGACCATTCGATTTTCGATGTTGGTACGATCATGCAAGAAACGTGGTTTGCCGTCGCACCTGCTCTATAACAGCTTTTATTAGACAAGTAGAGTCGTTGACTATTCGTACGTACCAGTCTATATGCTGGTGTAGTTTGTTTTTGTTTTTTGTTCATGTAGCACGATAACTCGAGAACGAATAAGCTCAATGTCAATTACATCCACGTATTCAGGCGGGTGCGATGCTATTGCTGATAGTTTGTCAAAATCGGCAAGTCATCCAAGTGAGGTCAAATATTCGATTTTGATTTTTTGTAAGATTAACTTCGAGAACGAGAAGCAGGGGGGGGGGATACCAGTCAAATACACACGTGATTCAGGAGGGTATGTCTTGCTGATTAATTTTGGTCAAAATCGGTTCACAGTCAAGGTCACGGGTGAGGTCACAACATTCGATTTGATCACTGTTTGTACAGATCATCGTTAAAAACTTCTGGTTGCGTCGCTACCTTCTCTAGGACAGCTTTTATTAACAGTCAGATCAAGACGATTCGTAAGTACAGTCTATGAGCTTTACTTACGACTCTAACGATTTCGTAACTATATTGATGACTTCCGTTCTGTATTGTTTTTGATGTTTTTGTTTTTGTTTTAGCCCGCAATAAACTCGAGAACGGAAGAAAGCACCATGTCAATATTACCACGTGATTCCGGACGTATGGCTAGTGCTGAATTAATTTTCAAAATCGGTACAAAGTCAACGTCACAGTGAGGTCCAAACATCCAAAAAATGAAACTCGAACGAAAGTACCAATGTCAATTACAACCACGTGATTCAGGAGGCTTGCTAGCCGCTGATTAGATTGGTCCCAAATCTGTCAAAGGTCAAGTCACGTAGTCAAAACATCCAAAACATTCGATTTTTTGATGTTTGGTACAGAATCATCGTAGAATACTTCTGTTGCGTCCTACCTTCTCTAGAGACAGCTTTTAAACACGTCCAGAGCAATACGATTTCGTAATCACCAGTCTATGACTGCTGTTGTTTGTTTGATTTGTATGTTTGTTTTTTGTAGCACGATACTACGAACGAAAAGCTACCAATGTCAAATTAACACACGTGATTCAGGAGGTATGTGCTAGTGCGATTAAGATTTTGGTCAAAATCGGCAAATTCAGTCACAGTGAGGTCAAATATCGATTTTTGAGTTTGACAGATACTCGGACGGAGAGTACCATGTCAAATCTACATCATGATTCATGGCGGTGAGGTAGTTCTGAATTAGATTTGTCAAAATCGGTCAACGTCAGGTCACGTTGAGTCAACATTCATTTTGATGGTTTTGGTACGTACTAGAAACTTCGGTTTGCGTTGCCTCCTTCTCTAGAGACAGCTTTTATTAGACAAGTTCAGATCAGTTTCGATTCGTAAGTACCAGTCTAGACTGCTGTTACTACGAATCTAAAGATTTGTAGTTATATGATTGAACTACCGTTTCTGTTTGTTGTTTGTTGTTTTGTTTGTTTGTTGTAGCCGATAACCTCGGACGAAGAACTAACCAATGCTCAAATTTACACCACGTGATTCAGGGGTGATGGGTAGTGCTGATTAGATTTGGTCAAATCGGATCAAAGTCACGTCACAGTGAGTCAACTATTCTAAATTAACGTGGAAAATGGATATTTTGCGTCGCTCACGTACGAGTCGTTTTAAACTTCGATTTAATTGTCTTCGTTTTTCGATCGCTTAGAACGCCTAAATCGGTTGTCGAAAATTCTGGTAAAATCGATGTTTTGAGACGTTTTAAGATACATAAACAAATATATTCACTCGAAGCTCAGGGTCTCCCATGAGCATTCGCTCGAGCAACGTCACGGGGTCGTCCATATGCAGTGCTCTCGATCAGACGCGGCAATTGTTCACGTTAAGGATTATATGCGTGGAGAAATGCTTTGATTGCTTTGCTCGTTTACGAGTCATTTAACTTCGATTTTAAATTTGTCTTCGTTTTCGATCGCTTAGACGCTTAAAACCGGTTTCAAATTCTGGAAAATCGGAGTTTTATGAGATTTATGTCGGTGTCGTATCTGAGTTATTATGCACTGAGATATTCAATGAGGGGATTGTAACCAGCATTACGCGCTCGTTTGCGTCGCTACCTGCATCTCAGACAGGCTTTATTTAGACAGTCAGAGTCAAGTGACGATTTCGTAAGTATCCGTCTGACGCTGTTATGTTTCGGTGTATTTTGTTGTTTGTTTTGTAGCCGATAATCGAGAACGTAAGAGTACATGTCACATCCACTGCTTCAGGAGGGAGCTACGCTATAATTTTGGTCAAATTCCGGTTCAAAGTCAGGTCACATAGGTTCAGAATAATTCATTTTATTTGATGGTTAGGTACAGCGAGGTCAAATATTCCAGATTTTTGATGGTTGGTACAGATACTCGAGAACGGAAGAAGCTACCAATGTCAAATACACAACGTGATTCAGTGGTGTGCTATGCTATAATTTTGGTCAAATCGGTCAAAGGTCACGTCACAGTAGTCAAACATCCAAAAAATAGTATAAATCAAAAGGAAGAAGCTCCAATGTCAAATTTACACCAACTGATTTCAGGAGGGTGATGGCTATCGCGGCTTAATTTTGGTCAAATTGGTCAATGGAGGTCACGCGAGGTCAAACACGTAATTCCATAATTCATGTGAGAATGGAGTATGTTGCTTCGACGTTACGAGTTCGTTTTAACTTCGATTTTAATTTTGCCTTCCGTTTTTTTCGAATGCTTGGGACGCTTACACTCGGTTGTCAAATTCTGGTAAAAATCGATGTTGAGACGTTTAAGATGTATAAAAATATTTCCCTCGCCGCTCGGCCTCTCACTGAGCAGCGGCTCGAGCAGTCCGCGTCGTTGATCACGTAAAGGTTTGCGTCGTGCGCGCTAACGGTGTTTTCGTATAAAAGAGTGGTGTTAAAAGCATTTTTTATCCAATAAAGGTTATCCGCATCCTGACTCGCTAAGCCGTCGGATTATGTAAAGTTGTTGGTGGATGGCGAATATTACGTTTTGTGCACTTTGATTAAATATATTAATATTGCATGGAGAAATGGAGATTTTTGCTTCGTCGACGTTACGAGTTCGTTTTACTCGAATGCAATTCTGTGTTCACTTTGTATGTCTAGTTATGCTTACACTCGCGTTTCGAAATTCTGTGTAAATAATCGGGTTTTTACTGAGATCTTATGTCGGTGGTCGTATCTGAGCTTAACTTAGATTATGCTAAATGAGGGGTGTAACACACGCTTACGCCGCCTCGTTTTAAAATCATTTTCAATCCTGTCTTCATGTTGGGTAACGTGTAGCTTAACACATCGGTTGTCGAAATTCTGTAAAATCGGCAGTTTTATGAGAGATTGTACAGAATCATCATAGAATCTTCTGGTTTGCGTCCTACTTTCTAGAGACAGCTTTTTATTAGACAAGGTCAGAGTCACAGTGACGATTCGTAAGTTCCATCTTGACGCTTGTTAGTGTGTGTGTCAGGATATTTCAAAATTGTGGAGGATCCGCGATGAAATTTTTTGTGACATAGTTGGTGTGTGACAAGGATGAACTTTTATATTTTGGTGACATTCCGAGCCGGATTAACCACATATAATTTTTAACTGATCTTCACAATGAGAGATAGACAAAAGATATATTAACTGTATCTTAAAAATGATTGAGGACAGATCGATCAAACTTGGTGGATATGTTTGTGTGTAATAAGGAAGATTGATTCTATTTTCGAAGCTCTGGATCTGCATCCTACGATAATCCTTAAGTATTCTCACATGAGAAAGTGCTACCACCATATAAGCACGAGATCTCAAAAAAAGTTGCAGACGGAGTTGGATGCAACTTTGGGGACAGTGGGGATGTGGCAAGGGAGAATTTATTTAATTTTGTGAAGATAAGTTCCGGACTCGATGCGAGCATTTTCTGTTCTCACCATTGGAGATTGGGCTAAAATCATATATGGCCACGATATCTCAAAACTTTTGATGATTCGGATAAGCGTTGACAGGTTGGTGGTGGCAAGGACAAATTGCTTTGATTTTGGTAGATCTGAATTCCGGTCTGATCCGTGAGTATTTCAATTTTAAAAAGATGAGACCAAAATAAATAATATCATCGTATCAAGTCTAACAAGTATGATGATCCGCAGAAACTTGGACAGGTTTGGTTGTGTGAAATGATAATTATCATTTGTGAAGATCTGATCCATTGGGTTATATTCTCATAATCATCAGCAATATCTCAAAAAGTGTGGAAGGTGGGTGTGAAAGACTAATTGACTTTATCTTTGATAGATCGAATTGATCCGGATTCAGAATTATTTCGAAGTGATTATATCACCATGAGGATATGAGCCAAAAACGAATATATATGTATAGGCATGGGGATAAATTCGGAATACATTTAAATGGGGGCCCCCAATTATTGTTCTTTTCCTTGCGGATCAAGCATTACTATGAGTAAGTGCTCTCCAAGTGTGCCCTCTAGTTCTGCTTTTGTATCCTACTTCTAGTCACACATTATGTTCGGAGTGAAAACAAAATTATTACTTTTCTTTCCTGTTGTTTGTATCATCCTTATCGATTATCGCTCCTCTGATCGTTTCCTGCGTGATCTGGTAACTTGATAAGTTGCTATTAAAACTTTAGCAAATTATTGGCTTGGGTTATCTCTGATATGGATGGTACTCTTCTTGTTGTAGTTGGTTGAATTTGTGGTGAGCGAGTTTCGTGTCGGCGCGGTTATAAGTTTGGTGGTGGATTTGGGTATGTCTGGGAGACTGATTGGTGTGTCCTCGTGGGCTCAATATTTCTTGCAGTTGTGGATATTGTTGTCACACCCTCGTTTTTGGATTGTATACAACTCGTGTGTCATGGTTATGCTTTAAATGAGTATTGGTGCTGCAAGCAATTCTGCAATGGTTTTATGGGTGTTTCCATTGGGTGTTTCCATTGCTTACCGCGTTGTTTGTCATGCTCATCTTAAATTATAGAATCAAGCAAATAAGCGTCACATACCATTTTATAGTCTTGGTAGTACTCGTCGGATCGAAGCCGATCAACAGAGCAGACGCTAAACCAAATTACCCCTGAAGTCTGGGATATATCTAGTAATAATATAGTATATAATTATAATATATATATATATGATTGTTACGGCTTGAAAATTCGCATACACCATAAAGGCCCGAGGTGATATCTGATAGGTGCAGTGTAGTTAGCCCAAACCCGATGTATAGAGTAATTTATGTGATCATCCGGCGCGCGCTTGAGTTAGCCATTTTTGTTCATCTTTATTTTGAACCAACACTCTCACCCGTGCAGGCGAATCAGATCGCGAGCGGCCTACGCTCACCGTGCTGTACGCTATCTTCTCATCATCGCATCACGCCTCCAAACGCAACCATAACCATCAAACCACCACCGAAACCCTCCACCACCTTCACCTCTCTCTTCATACGGCCTTCCCGCACACTTGAACACGACTCGCCTGTCTTCAGCCCGTTCGCGGTTAGCCGGAACGCCCCAAGTCAGAGCGCACAAATTGCGCCTTTTCCGAGGGAAAACTCGATAGCGGGTGGGGTGACAAAAACGTACATGCCCTCACTTCTCCTCGGCCCAATTCGGCCGTGTGTCTCTTCCCGCCTCAGCTGTGTATTTTTAGATCAGGAGAGGTTCACGCCCATTTCCCGACCAATGGCTGACCGGGGGGCGGGGCGGATGTGGGTCCCGGCCTGCGCATATTCGGGCTTCTTATTCTATACTATTGGTTCGTTTATTGGCTCTCTAGCCGACTATAGAAGGCCGAGCGCCAAAGCGAATGAGAGTTTTTGTGAGAGTGGAAGGAGTCGGCGTGGGAGAGTTGCCAAGGAGTCGTCGGGTGGGGAAAAGTGCCATCAGAGTCGTAGAGAGAGTTCTCGGAGAGGAGACGTGGAACTGCAGAAGGGCTCGGTCCGAGCAGTAAGGCACGCGGTCGCGCGAGGTTCGGGTGGATCGCTCGTTTCCCGTGACTCAAACCAGCCCCACTCCCTCCACCACACACAATCTCCCTTTCCCGCGCTGAGATAGTGCAAAAGCGGCCCCGTCCCCCCACCCACACGTGGGCAACGAAACGCCAAGGAGCACGGAGTCGGGCCCAGCGCACGGCACATTGCGCTCGCCGCCAACGGTCACAGTATCGGGTAGGGACCCACCCCCCCCCGTCTCGCGACCTGCCGCCCTCTAGGTCCTTCACATTTGCTTATGGGCCTGGCTTGCATCTTGTCTTTGAGTGCTTCTTTCTCTTTGTGTAAAGTTTGGCGCCGTCTGTGAGTAGAACTGTTATTAAGTGTCTGCGTGTGTTCCGCTGTAGTCGTATAACTCTGCGCGTTGTGCACTATGTTTAGGCTTATGTGCATTGACGTATAGGCTATATACGAGTTTCGTGCCGGGGTACATAAATGTGATGTAACTGTTTCCCGTTACGCTTCATTCTTTCCTGTTTGACTCTCCATCCTGATTCACGTAAGGGGTCGCAGTGGGCTTATAGCCGTAATTAATCGAACCGTTCTTCTAGGCGAATACCCGCTCGTTATCCACTGTGACGGACGGATCGCTTAACGCGTCGTATCCGAAGTCGGCCTTGCGATGGGCCATCTGCCGGTGACCATTCGCGCAATACTCTAGGTAGATCGATTTGGCGAGCAACCCTATCCTGCGCGGGGGCACTTGGCACTGTAAACCTCTTCTCATCCCGTGACTAGCTTGCTCCGGCTTGTCCGAGAGGTTCACGATAATCTGTCTTCGGGGCGACGTGCGCCGATTCGAGTTACTGGCTTCGCACTCCGCATGTGCGCGAATTCGCACAACTATATATTTTATTTTATTATGGGGTTTGTGTGGGTTAGATGGTATATATTATTTATTATATATTTATTAATTGGGATACTTATAATTTATTGGCCTCCATAGTCTGTATCAGATAATATTTACCCCATTATGACATAAATGAATAAATATTATAGAAATTTTCTACAATTAGTTTAAAATAAATGCTGAAATGGCTTGCATAACAAAATATTTCCAACCGGCAATTATTCAGTACTTTGTCGAAGCCCCTTGCGTGATACACGCTTTGAGTTGCTTGGTATGTCTGTAATCAGCTTTGCACATCTGATTGCATTTTCTCCCTCTTCCTTGAAGATTGCTCAAGCTCCTCAAGGTTGTGGGGTGGGAGTGAACATACATCTTCAAGTCTTTCCACAATTCTTCAAATGGATCAAAGTCATCGAGCTTGGCGGTCACTCAGACTTGACGTCTTTCTGAAACCATTCCCATGTTGACTTTGCTGTATGCTGGTCTGTTTTGTTGGAACATAATCTTCCCACAGTCTCAGGTCTTTTGCACTCTAAGCAGCTTCTCCTCAAGATTCTGCCTGTATTTGCTCCATTCGT
>CM068956.1:43464423-43476417 GCA_035128595.1 Eptatretus atami | reverse complement strand
AAGAGAGAGACTGAAGTCTGTTATTTAAAGCTTTTGGGACCTCAACGACTTGCTGAGGAAGTACTGCCCTCCCTTCTGGGATGGCGCCCCCTGCCTCCACTCTTTCCCGGTCTTCACGCTGTTGGAAACCAAGGCTTTAGGATCATTGATATCTCCGACGATGAGGCTGAGTCTTTTGGGTTCTGACTCTCTCACTGCAGGCAGGTCGGTGGCTTTCTGTCTTCTAATGTCCCTCTGCAGCCTTCCCCCTGCTCTGTCTGTGCTCTGTCCCACTATATTTCGCAAGGTGCAGATGGTTGCCAATAGCCCTCTTCTTGTGAAACTTTCAAATCAAGAATTAGTGCTCACCTTCCTTTTTTATCCTCTTTTTCCCACCTCTTGAACAAAATCCCACCTACTCTTCAATCCCACTCTTGCTGCAGGTCTTAAAAACGCTGTTCACCACCATCTCACATATTCCAATCCATCTCACATCATCTCACATCTTTGTATGCAAAGTCCTTCCTCAGCCACCTGAGCTCTACCACATACAAAGCTTCGTCCACAGCTGATGGAGACTGCCCTCCCCTCTGGGCTGGTGCTCCTGCTCTCACTTTTCTCGCTTCACACTGTGGAAACCAAGGCATTTAGGATCATTGGTATCTCCCGTGATGAGGCTGAGCTTTGGACTCTCCCTCTCTTCACACGCAGGCAAGGTCGGTGGTCTTCTGTCTTCAAACACCGTCTCTGCTCCGTCGTGACCCCCTGCTCTGTCTGCGATTTGCCCCACCGATTTTCCGAGGGCGCTCAGGTCCGCCAACAACTCCTTCTGGTGAAACTACCAATCAATGATCACTGCTCACCTTCAACATCTTTCATTCCTATTTTTTTCCTGCCTTTGGAATAAACTATCCCACCACTCTGTTGCAAATCCATCTTCCCTCCAGCTTCAAAATAGTTGTTCACCACCACTCTATCTTGCCCATCCAAAACCTCGATCCTGTTCTACCCTGCTAATCCACTCCAATCCCTCCTTCAAATTCCCATGCTTCCTTCCTGAAAGTCCTGTAATTCATCTTCCATATCACCCCACACCCGTGTTCCCCACCCCATCCCTCTCCCTTCCACAGAATCTCTCAATGTCTCCTGTTCCCCACTGTTGCCTCCCATCTGCCCCTCTGTTCATGCCCCCGTGCTGTGCGTTGTGTGTTGCTCTATACGACCTCGACAAGGTTCAAAATAATAATAATTCAAAACCATGAATCTTTTCTACCTCCGTTAATCCACCCCAAACGCCCTCCTTCAAATTCCTGCTTTCTTTCCTGAAAGTCCCTGTATTTGGCCATTCTTTATCCCATGTACCCCATCCCTCTCCTTCACAGATCTCAATGTTCTATCCCCACTGTTTTGTGCTTCCTCTCCCCACCCCTCTCGTCTCTGCTCCCTTTGTTATATGTTCTGTGTGTTCACTCTTATAACGAGCCTTTACATGTACAACTACAGAAAATAATAATGGAAACAGGCTATTTTTTTGTCGAATTTGCTCAAAAATGGCTCCTGACTTCTTTCTTCAGGTTAGCTCAAATAATGGAGCTGGACAGTTGGTTTTAAGATGGCCCGAGAGCAAAATAAATTCTGAATGGACAATCGTGTTTGTGTGAAAGCCAAAACAGTAACTTTATTGTCTAATCAAACTTGATGGATGTCATATCTACAAAATTCAGTGCTGAGAAATTCTAACAAGTTATCTTGCCATCATTTATTATGTTCGTGAAAATGTTTTAGAAATAATTTTTATTTGCATGTATCTTGTATTAGTATACTTTGTGTCGGGGCTGGTAGAATGTCTAGACCAAAGGTATCAATTGACCTTGAGCTGTATATCCTGGGTTCTGAATCCGCCCAAGCTCTTAATCTGTCCGACCACTGGTGTTTTGAATGCAGGCGCGTGCATGCAATGTATCAACTTTACATAAGCAGCGACCTTTAAGCTGGAAAATCCTTACCTGCCAGGATTGTTGTTTGGTGCATATTGAAGATCTCTCAGTGTCCTTTCACGAAGAGTCGTCGAGTTATCACGGTGCTCTGACAAATTCCCAATTTCCAGCCTTAAACTGTGGCTGGGGGAGCAAGTGAATCTGGTCTTCTTGAACATCTTAGAATGTGGTTGCTTTTTATGGAGGCAGCCATGTCTTTATCCCATGATTGGGCTGAAGCTTATTGTTTAATAGGACAACTACACGAAATTCTGATCTGGCCACAACATCACAGGAGCTAGATATCAACCGAGGCCCTCACAATCAAGATTCATAACAGCTCAAATATCAATATGTCATTGCATCTTGTCTCTTAGTGTTACTGGTTTGAATGGAAGACCAACTATGATCTGTTACCCTGGTGTTTCACATGCTGAGGAGGCAACAATGTTGTGTGCTGTTACGGATGGATGTGATAATTGGTGTCCCTGTCTGCCAGCATGGTCGTTAGTGATTAATGATTCACACGGTGTCTTTCAGAATGAGGAGGTGAGTTATCACCGGCACGCTAAACAAGTCAAAATACCTGCCATAGTGTTCAAGGGCACTGGCATCAGCACATAGTGACATAGTCAGTGCGTTGAATTCAATTGGATCCAGTTCAACATCGGATTTCTGCAAACAACAAACTAAACTAGAAAGGCACCTTCAGTAGAAGCGCATACCTCCGCCCAGTAAAATTGCCCCCCCTGGGATCACGAGAACATATCGGCCTCTCTCATATCTCTCAACTGGTGAAGATCACTTGGAAATAAATATTCTCCGCATCCAGATCGGGATTTTGGATTTCACCACATCCGAATCAATTCGTCATGCCACAGACCCAACATGTGTTCCAACTTTTCGTCAAATCTTCACAACCTTGTGATAATCATGCGTATCGTTTTGGGCCTTCTTTCAAAGGTGAAGAAACACTTAAAAAAATCTATAGTCGGATCCGGATCGGAATCTTTCACCAAAATCTAACAGTTCGTCCTTGTCACAACACCGAACCTGTCCACAAAATTTCATCCGGACCATTCCGCAACTTTTTGAGATACTCTGTACAAGACAAACAACAGACAGAAAGGGTGAAACATAACCCTCCTTGTGGAGTAAAAATATATGTATCACTCTCTAGTGCAACTACACTCAACAGACGCAAAAGGAATCCTACAAATTTATGGGGATTTCAGCTCCTGCAAACGTATTGTGGGTTATACAATACAGGAATTTGTTATGGGGTTTAAATAGTTATTCACAATAATTAATTAATCTATGCTCGAAACTTTTCCTGGAAAGTGATCTTTTCAATAAAAATACTGCTTTAGTATAAAGTCAGCATGGAGTTGAGCAAGTTGGAAGATATTGTGAAATAGCAAGGTGGCAATAGCTTAATGATAAAAGAAATCCAATTTGTTCAATGCTTGTGACAAAACCAGCGATAAAGAATAATTTTGACTTTCCAATGTATATTTTTATATTCATTGTTTATGATTCTTCAATCTCCGATTCTGTTCCAACTCCTTCTGTTAATATCTTAATCCCAGTTGAAACCACGTTACGTTGTTAATAAGACGCTCAAAAGCCGTGATCTCGCAAAAGCTAGCATTTCACTTCTGAATGTAAATTTTGAAAAGAGCTTGTTTGAGGCTTTTCTTGCAAATAAATTATCAAGATTGATCCAGACCGACAGAGGCAAAATTTAACGCTGCTTTTGCGTTTCACTTTCTGATGTGTTTGCGCAGATAAACGAGAAAGCAGAATGAAGGGTCGAAAGCCTGATGTAATAAACAACTTATTGGCAAAGAGCTGTTATCACTAATGTTTTGGGAAGTTTTATGTTTTATTGCCACATGAACCGTCACTGGCCAAATTGGCTAGAACGGGTTGCGGTAAAGACGCTTGTGTTTTCAATCGTGTTTTCTGGAAGGTGTTTAAGTGAATTTGTGCAATTCAGTGGCACATGTGTTACATTCGTTCTTTGCAGAAACTACATTCTCACAAAGTGGTTTTTGATGGCTTTAGGATTACGATAGTGTCCGTAGAATTGTCACATTTTTAAGAATTTCCCATTAGGGGGGCATTTATTAATTAAGTGCAATACATGTGATGGAACCTTTGACCTCCACCCTCCCGTCCTATGCTCTTCATTCGCCCATGCCTTTCCCTGTCTCCCATCTCTTCAAACCTTCCTCAAGTGATATCCAACGCGTCAAACAGCTCGTTTACTCCTCTGCAGCCGTCCACATCCTGCCTTTCAATTTTCAACTTCTCAATCCATATTCCTCGTCGGTATAGTAACATTCTCAGATTCTTTCACAAACTGTGTTTTGTGCTCGATATACTTGTTGATCTCACTAATGTTTACTGGATTGGGTTTAAATTTAAATTTTCAATCCTCTCGAGCGATAAAAAGTAATTCCTACAAATTTGTGACAGTAATGAAATCTGAGCAAAGTAATATAATGAAGGATCAAATATTATACTTTTTAATCGAATGTGCACCAAAGCAAAAAGATTCCCTGAAACTTGGTTTCTTCATCCACAAATTCTCACCCAAGGCTGAGCACATGAGGAAATTAATTTTTGGGATTAAAAAAAAATTGGAGAAAAAGAAAAACAAAACATCGGATATCGGACAATGCGTCGCTAATAATTATTTATCATCGATGTGCATTTTCCTTCTCATGCGATAAATAATGCAACTTTCAGTGATCTCCCTGTTATCAAACGTTGCTGTGATTCATTATGCATGAAAATTCTGTGCCTGGCATTTTCGAATGGAAATATGTCTGATATCGAAGTCCGTAACAGGCTGATCTTCACACGAACCTTTCCCATTTCCTTCCTCAATGCAGAAGAGTGTGCCTTCTTTTAACTGCACATATTGGAAAGAAAGTCTCAAATTAAGCCTTGAAGCTGAAACTCCAGAGAAGCTTAAGAGTGAACTCAATGAGGCTAACAACTATAACACTATTTTTAAAGGTCTCAATTATCCACCTTTCTGTGGGGTCTGCTGGAGGGGTAGTCGTGTGTTTGTTTGTTTGTTATTTTTACACTTCAGGACTGGTCCCGATATCCACCGCCGCTGAATCATTCAGCCTTGGGAATTCTTCCACAGAAACCTGCTTCTCTTATGCAAATTAATCCCACCTCATCTTCATTTATCTTACCCGTCGTCCGCTTTTGGTACTCTGGATCTTAGTGAGGCAGTTGCTTGAACAACTTCCATTCCACCTCCTGGAAGGCAAATCCACCCGAAGCAACTCAATCAATTCCACAAAGTCAACAACACAGTGTGTGTATTCTTAAGGAAATCCTGAAACAATCTGTCTCATCTCAAGAATGAGCTTTCAAAATATGTCTCCTCCTCTCAAACTAGTGCGCCTTGTCAGTAGTTTCGAGTGTCCATCATTGTCTGACCACAAAACTTTCTCAAAACACCTGCAGTTCATAAAGATGCATTTCGCAAACCCATATGAGTTTTTAGATGTGTCTTTTCTCGGAAATGGCTTTTCTTTATTGCCACCTGTCCATAGAGGCCAGAACTGTGAAGGGAATGAATGTTGATTGAGAACACTGACCACCATCTCGGATGACATAAAACCTTGCAGATCTTTCAAAAGTCATGTTGGATTTACCGTGACATCCTGAACCAGTTTCCTGCTTGCCCGGCTGCTGAGTTTGGATGGGCAAAACCTGATCTGGGTAGAGTCTGGGTGGTATGATACGTTTCACTTCTTAAAGGATGATTTCACCTACTCAAAAGGATAAATCGAGAGACGAAATCTCTTATAACCTTCCTGAATGGAGCGTCTCCACCACTATCATGTTGACTATTTGAAAGCTCAATGGTCTTTCATCGTTGCCTTGTTGGTGACCAAGAGAATTGCACAAAAAACTCTGAGGTAAAATGGGGGATTTAATTTTAAAGTTAAAATCACTGATTCCAATACAGATAAAACCGATTACAACTCTTTTTGTAACTTTCAACAAAAAACTTGCTCTTGAGATTACAGTAATTTGGCAAAAGGGTTTGAATACTATGCAACTGAGAACATCTGCTTTCTCTGTTATCTAACTTATTCACATTTTTATCTGCATTTATTTATCAACTTTGGAGTGTTTGTTGAAGACTATATATTAACGTTTGATTTGAAAGCTCATGAAATAAGCTCAGAGGAATCAACATGTGAAAACTTTGAAGGGGGGGGGGGGGTGAAAATACTTTTTTTGGCCAATGTAATGCTACTATTTTAAATAGTCACAAAATAAATTTTTTCTTCATAATTTGTCGAACTACATATGGGGGAATTGTTTTTTTTCCCCAACATTGCATGTTTTTGCACTATTGTAGAGTAATATGAACACCTCATTCGTTTAACTTTTTGATTGCCCTGGTAATACAGATGTCAGCATTAAAGTTAAACTAAGCTTTCAGATTATTCTGAAGTTAGTGAGAAACCATAGAAAGTGTATCAATGTAAAGAGTGCCAGTCTGCCCAGTAGTAGGTAATAAATAAATTTCAATGTGAAGTCAAACAAAAGCTAGTTAAATTCCTGGATCTTGGAACTTTGTTTGAGCAGCTATATAATCGAATAATATAAAATAATATAAACAATTGGATGCCAATACTTTTTACAGAGCACATCATAAAAGTCGAAAATGGTTTTTTGCTGTAACCAATACTGTAAAGATCGCAACTCCGATCAGGATCTTGAATGTAGGTGAGAATTTGAAAATCGTTCAGAGTTGGAGTGACAACCCAACTACTCTTCGTAAAGACACCATGGGAAATTTTTACGTCCACCCAACAGACATTTGCAGGTCAGATCCCACCATGACCAATGCTACAGACAAGTGCTCAGCTGATTTCCTTCAGATGAACGGCAGCCACATTGATGCCTCACCCTGCATGCATAACACCAGGGTGACAGTTTTATAGCTGTGTTGGGATTGAACCCATGCTAGACAGCCAGATGAAAGTGCAACATACCTCATGGCTAGCCTGCCAGTATTATCATGTATACCCTTTCTTGTCACTGTGAGATCCGGTTTTCCTCCAGTCATTTTCTCCTGTCCTATTTTTTTCCCCCTGTAAATTTCTTGTTTGAATGCTTGTGTCACTTATGCCTTTTTCCTAAGTTACTGTGTAATGAGTGGTACATAAAGCATTGCCTGCCATTCGCAAAGTAGCGTTGTTTTTCTTGATTCCTTATTCATCAAGTTTTTTTAACCGTCCAAATTTTGTTTGAAAGAATGTTCGAATATTTCATCCTTCAGGATAAAATAAATGGAACCGATTAATGTATGGTAGTCCTGAGCAACTGGCACTTTGGTGCGTTGGATTTTAAATTTCATGCACGGCCACGATGTTGAGATGACAAGATTATGCAATCTGAATGATGATGTTCAACAAAGTAAATGCAATGATTCATTCACTATGTCCCCAGCAGTGAACTAAATTGTGCTTTATTTCCAGGCTTGTGGTGCCATATTTTTTCGGCCTGGTTCCAGCATAAAATTGTTTAAATCTAGCAAGTTTACAAGCCTGCATAGATTTAACTTTCTTTTCAAGCAAATTAAATTATGAGGAAGAGTGAGTATCAATGTTCAACTTCAGTTGTACAATGGTGACATGCAATTGTCAATTGAGTGGAAAGCCAACAAATTTCTAAGATCAAATATAAATTAGAAAATTGCTCAAATATAATTTTATACAAAAAAATAAAAATCTGTGATCCCAAAGGCGATTGCCAGGCTTACCCTTGCCCATGATCCATTATGGTCATATTTTTTTCAGACAAATAGATTTGACACATTTTGGGATACATTGCAAATAAAAGAAAATGTTGCACATCTACAATCTATCCATATACCATTCAAACATCAGAAAATCAGAGGAAAATTATCAAGTAGTGAACTAAAGGTGTTTTTTTCTTAATGAGGTCACAATTCGAAAAAAGTCGGTCAAGGACACAAAACACAAATATCAAGTGCTCAACTGTACAAGTGCATGATATGATGCATAGAACATCTTGGAAGGCCACGGTCTTGAGATTGGGCATGGTAAATTGAGCGATGACAAAAAATGTATTGTTTTTATTCAGACCATTTGACCTTGATTTGAACGCCAAAAGGGTATGACCAAAGTAAGTTTTAAACGGCACCTTGCTACTAGGCTTTCTCTAGAGAGGGCAATTTCGTTCTGACCAGACAAACCTTAGTGAGTTTTGGTGACAAATGTTAAAATGTCTATAATTCGAGTCCATGACTTAAATTAGGTCAAGATCAAAAAATGTTGTCAACCCGCTATTTTTTATTCCATTATTGATGCAATTTTAATTCGCTAAGTCGAACTAGCTCGAGATACAGCTCTGACATTGGGCAGAAAAAATGGAGAAAAACCCTAAATGTGGTTTAGTACTCGAAGGGATGTAAGACTTTTGACCTTTAACTCAGAGGCGTATGATGTAAATGAAGCGTAAATGCAGCTGCCTCTGGGCTATCTAAGAAAAGAACAATTTTAATTCTGATCGGACAAACATCAGTCCCAAAATTTTGGTGAAAAATATTAAATGTCTTATAATTGGGTATGACATTTTTTTTTTTTTTTTAAAAATTATGTCAAGGTCAAAAAAAATCAGTCACCCCTACATACATTGTATTACCATTATTGGAGGCAAAATTTCATTCCGAGTACCATTCTGAAGAAAATTGGATACACGTTTGATAAATTGGGAGTGTTGCAGAGGAAGGGAACAAAAATCTAAATGGTGGTATAGTATTTCCAACGGGTTAAGAAACTGTGTACCATTAAAACTGGGGGTGCAAATACCTATATATATATATATATATATATCTGTTTACGGAAATGGCCCTTACGGGAATACTAAATATAAATTAGCTCGTTCCCCCAGTTAAATCATCGTATAGATAGGTTGTGTGGTATAAGGGACATATGTGTGTGTCGGGAGGTGGAACAGACTGTTTTTTGTGTTCGTGCTATGGTGGTGAAACGAGAGATCGCTATTATTCTCCTCATTCCGGAATAGGCCCTCCAGTCGGCTAGAGGAGTGGCTAGAGCGAGGGGGTGTGGCCTGGACAGGAAGTGATCGTGAAGGGGGACGAGCTTTTGTCAGCGGAGTCGCCGAGACACGTGTGTCGAAGGAGTCTCGCGTGTCGAGCGAGAGAGAAAAAGAAAAAGGCAGTGGTGAATCGACCGGCAGAGAAGGGAACCTGCACATCGATTCACCTCACGACTCGAAGGAGAAAGAAAAGGGGACGAAAGGAGTGCTGTGTGTGAGGAACGCCGGGTTCTCGGGCGTGCTCGGAGTCGCTTCGAAACGAGCGAACGAAGGAGGCACCGTGTTGGGTCTGCGGGAGAGACTGCTGGAACCTGACCTGCACGTCGGTGATTCGACCGAGAGAGGAACTGAGGGGACGAAGCGGGAGTTCGGCTTCGAGGCGGGAAAGGCGGAGAGATACGCCGGAGTCTGACGGTCCTTGCACACTACGGCTCGACACGTTGTGATCCGCCTGTGGCACTCGGACCCTCGACTGGGGACTTGTAGGAGAACAGGCCAGGCGGGATCGTGTGCTGACCCTGGAGAGAGATGCGGCGATCTCGCATAAGCGACGTGGCGTGGAGCGGAGTGCGCTGAGGAACCGCGCACGCGTGACTTGGGCGGGAGCTGGAGTGCTGCGCCGCCATTTCTTGCTGCGCGCAAGCGTTCGAGCCGAGAGTTCGAACCCGTGGAAACCCGCTGGTTTTTACGAGGACCTTTCGTGCTTTTGGGACATGGTCCTCCGTCCATAAGCCAATCACCAGTACTCTGTCTTGTCCGCCTATGCATGTTTGTTTGCACGTGTTGTAATAAGGCATATTTCGTAGTATCCCTCGAAACTTTTAGCCGTGGTCCTAGTAAAGAACGGTTTGATGTTAATAAAACCACTGTCGTGTTATGCTTGGTGGTTGTATCCCTGATGTCCCAATATAAATCTGGGTTAATCTGATGAAGTTGCCGCTATGGATTACTGCGTGGCGCGTCGAGGAAGATCCGTTCGATGGCATATAGACCAAAATGGTTAACAGACGGTAGACTCCGCTCGGTCACTGACAAAAGCAGTCTGTAACTAGGGGTTCTATCTCCCCAACTGGTAAGGTACAGGAGTACGTTGGTATCCGCGATTGAGACGCGTGACCCGAGGCCTGTGCCGCGCCGGCCGCCGTTATAGACACCCGAGCCGGTGGTGGCGAGGTGGCACAGGGACCGGTCAGATTCCCGCCACCCCGGTCGCAACACTATTATATATATATATATATTATATATTATATATATATAATTATAAATATATATACCAGATTTATTGGGGACATCAGGGATCACAACACAAGCAATAACACGACAGTGGTTTTATTAACAATCAAACCGTTCTTAACTAGGGACCCACGGCTAAAAGGTTTCGAGGGGATTACTACGAAATATGCCTTATACAACACGTGCAAACAAACATGCAATTATATATATATATTTATATATATATATATATATTATATATATATATATATTATTGTTGCGGATCCGGGGTGCGGGAATCTGACCGGTCCCTGGTGCCACCTCGCCACCACCGTCTCCGGGAGTCTATAACGCCGGCCGGCTCGGCACAGGCCTCGGTCACTCGTCTTCAATCGCGATACCAACGTACTCCTGTACCTTACCAGTTGGGGAGATTAGAACCCCTAGTTACAGACTGGCTTTGTCAGTGACGAGCGAGTCTACCAGTCTGTAACCATTTTGGTCTTATATGCCAATCGAACGATCGTTCCTCGACGCGCCACGCATTAATCCATAGCGCAATTCATCAGAATTAACCAGATTTATTGGGACATCAGGGATCACAACACAGCAATAACACGACAGTGGTTTTATAACAATCAAAACCGTTCTTAACTAGGACCCACGGCTAAAAGTTTCGGGATTACTACGAAATATGCCTTATACAACACGTGCAAACAAACATGCATGCAGGACAAAGACAGATACTGGTTATGGCTATGGACGCAGAGGACCATGTCCCAAAAGCACGAAGGTCGCTCGTAAAAACCAGCGGTTCCACGGTTCGAACTCTCGCTCAACGTGCCGCGCAGCAGAAATGGGGCCAGCACTCCAGCTCCCGCCCAAGTCACCGCGTGCGCGTTCCTCAGCGCACTCCGGCTCCACGCCACGTCGACGATGCGAGATCGCCGATCTCTCTCCAGGGTTCACACACGAATCCCGGCCTGGCCTGTTCTCCATACAAGGTCCCATCGAGGTCGAGTTCCACAGGCGGATCACAACGTTGTCGAGCCGTAGTGTGACAAGGACCGTCAGACGCTCCGCGTATCCTCTCCGCCTTCCCGCCTCGAAGCCGACTCCCGCTTCGTCCCCTCAGTTCCTCTCTCGGTCGAATCACCGACGTGCAGGTCGGTTCAGCGTCTCCCGGCAGACCCAAACACGGTGCCTCCTTCGTTCGCTCGTTTCGAAGCGACTCCGAGCACGCCTCGAGAACCCGGCCGTTCCTCACACACAGCACTCCTTTCGTCCCCTTTCTTTCTCCTTCGAGTCGTGAGGTGAATCGATTGCAGGTTCCGCTTTCTCTGCCGGTCGATTCACCACTGCCTTTTTCTTTTCTCTCTCGCTCGACACGCGAGCTCCTCGACACACGTTGTCTCGGCGACTCCCTGACCAAAAGCTCTCCCCCTTCACGTCACTTCCTGTCCAGGCCACACCCCTCGCTCTAGCCACTCCTCTCAGCCCACTGGAGGGGCCTATTCCGGAATGAGGAGGAATAATAGCGATTCTTCGTTTCACCACCATAGCACGAACACAAAAACAGTCTGTTCCACCTCCCGACACACACATATCGTCCTTATACCACACAACCTATCTATACATGAATAATGGGGAACTGAGCTAATTCTATATTTATATCCCGTAAGGGCCATTTCCGCTA
>CM068956.1:43444086-43464398 GCA_035128595.1 Eptatretus atami | reverse complement strand
ACAATATATATATATATATATATATAGGTATTTGCACCCCCAGTTTTTAATGGTACAACAGTTTCTTAGACCCGTTGGAATACTATACCACCATTTAGATTTTTTTCCCTTCCTCTCAACACTCCCAATTTTCAAACGGTATCAATTTCTTTCAGAATGGTACTTTCGGAATGAAATTTTGCCTCAATAATGGTAATACAATGTATGTGGGGTTGACATGATTTTTTTTGACCTTGACATAATTTTTAAGGTCATGACCCAATTATAGACATTTAATATTTTTCACCAAAATTTGACTGATGTTTGTCCGATCAGAATTAAATTGTCTTTTCTAGATAGCCCAGAGCAAGCTGCATTTACGCTTCATTTACATCATACGCCTCTGAGTTAAAGGTCAAGGTCTTACATCCCTTCGAGTACTAAACCACAATTTAGGTTTTTCTCCATTTTTTTCTGCCAATGTCAGAGCTGTATCTCGAGCCTGTTCGACTTTAGGAATTAAAAATTGCATCAATAATGGCAATAAAAAATATGCGGGGTTGACAACATTTTTTGATCTTGACCTAATTTTGAAGGTCATGACTCAATTATAGACATTTTAACATTTGTCACCAAAACTCGACTAAGGTTTGTCTGGTCAGAACGAAATTGCCCTCTCTAGAAAGCCTAGAGCAAGGTGCGTTTAAACTTAACTTTGGTCATACCCTTTTGGGTTCAAAGTCAAGGTCAAATGGTCTGAATAAAAACAATACATTTTTTGTCATCGCTCAATTTTACCAATGCCAAATCTCAAAGACCGTGGCCTTCCAAGATGTTCTTGCATCATAATCATGCACTTGTACAGTTGAGCACTTGATATTTGTTTTGTGTCCTTGACCTACTTTTTTTCGAATTGTGACCTCATTAAGAAAAAAAAACACCTTTATTTTCACTACTTGAATAATTTTCCTCTGATTTTCTTGATGTTGAATGGTATGGATAGATTGTAGATGTGCACACATTTTCTTTATTTGCAATGTATCCCAAAATGTTGGTCAAAGTCATATTGTGGTCTGAAAAAAATATGACCATAATTGGATCATGGGCCAAGGGTAAGCCGTAGGCAATCGCTTTGGGATCACAGATTTTTATTTTTTTTGTAAAAATTATATTTGAGCAAATTTTCTAATTTAATATTTGATCTTAGAAATTTGTTGCTTTCCACTCAATACAATTGCAGTCACCATTGTACAACTGAATTGAACATGATACTCACTCTTCCTCATATTTTAATGATTGAAAAGAAAGTTAATTATTGCAGCTTGTAAACTTGCTAGATTTTAAACAAATTTTATGCTGGAACCAGGCCGAAAAAATATTGGCACCACAAGCCTGGAAATAAAGCACAATTTAGTTCATGCTGGAGTGACATAGTGAATGATCATTGCATTTACTTTTTGAACATCATCATTCAGATTTTGCATATCTTGTCATCTCAACATCGTGGCCGTGCATGAAATTAAAATCAATCGCACAAAGTGCCATTGCTCATGACTACCATACATTAATTCGGTCCATTTATTTATCCTGAAGGATGCACAAAATATTCGAAACATTCTTTCAACATTGGAGTTAAACTGATGAATAAGGAAATCAAGAAAAAAAACGCTGACTTTTGCGAATGGCAGGAACAAACTGCTTTATGTACCACTCATTACACAGTAACTTAGGAAAAAGGTCATAAGGTGACACAAGCATTCAAACAATGGAAATTACAGGGGGAAAAAAATAGGACAGGAGAAAATGACTGGAGGAAAACCGGAATCTCACAGTGACAAGAAAGGAGTATACATGGGATAATATCTGGCAGGCTAGCCATGAGGTATGTGCACTTTCATCTGGGCTGTCTAGCATGGGTTCAAATCCCAACACAGCTATAAACTGTCACCCTGGTGTTATGCATGCAGGGTGAGGCATCAATGTGGCTGCCGTTCATCTGAAGGAAATTCAGCTGGAGCACTTGTCTGCTAGCATTGGTCATTGGTGGATCTACCTGCAATGGTCGTTGGTGGACGTTAAAAATCCCATGGTGTCTTTTACGAAGAGTAGTTGGGTTGTCACTGCCAACTCTGAACGATTTTCAAATTTCTACACCTACATTCAAGTATCCTGCATCGGAGTTGCGATCTTTACAGTATTGGTTACAGCAAAGAAACCATTTTCGACTTGTTATGATGTGCTCTGTAAAAAGTATTGGCATCCAATTGTTTATATTATTATTATTATTATCATTATTATAGCTGCTCGAAACAAAGTTCCCAAGAGTCCAGGAATAGTAACTACTTTTGTTTGAACTTCACATTGAAATTTATTTATTACCTACTACCTGTGGCAGACTGGCACTCTTTAACATTGAATACAACGTTCTATGTTTCTCACTACATTCAGAATAATCTGGAAGCTTTAGTTTAACTTTAATGCTGACATCTGTATTTACCAAGGGCAATCAAAAAGTTAAACGAATGAGGCATTCATATTACTCGTACAATAGTGCAAGACATGCCAATGTTGGGGAAAAAAACAATTCCCCCATATGTAGTTCGACAGAATTATGAAGAAAAAATATTTTGTGACTATTTAAATAGTAGCATACATTGGCCCAAAAAAGTATTCACCCCCCCCCCCCTTTCCCAACAGTTATTCACATGTTGATTCATCTCTTATTTCATGATGCTTTCAAATCAAACTTAATATATAGTCTTCACAAACTACTCCAAAGTGATAAAATAAATGCAGATAAAATGTGAATAAGTTAGATGAACAGAGAAAGCCAGATGATTCTCAGTTGCATAAGTATTCAAACCCTTTGCCAAATTTACCCTTAATCACTTCAAGAGCAAGTTTTTTGTTTGAAAGGTTACAAAATAAGTGTAATCGGTTTTATCTGTATGGAATCAGTGGTTTAACTTAAAAATTAAAATCCCCCATTTACCTCAGGAGTTTTTTGGTGCAATTCTCTTGGTCAACCAACAAGGCAAACATGAAGACCAATGAGCTTTCCAAATAAGTCAAACATGAAGTGGTGGAGACGCTCCATTCAGGAAAGGGTTATAAGAAGATTTCAGTCTCTCATTATCCTTTTGAGTACGGTGAAATCCATCCTTAAGAAGTGGAAGACGTATCATACCACCCAGACTCTACCCAGATCAGGTTTTGCCCATCCAAACTCAGCAGCCGGGCAAGCAGGAAACTGGTTCAGGATGTCACGGTAAATCCAACAATGACTTTGAAAGATCTGCAAGGTTTTATGTCCATCCGAGATGGTGGTCAGTGTTCATCAATCAACAATATCCCATTCCCTTCACAAGTCTGGCCTCTATGGACAGGTGGCAATAAAGAAGCCATTTCCGAAAAAGACACATCTAAAAACTCATATGGAGTTTGCGAAAATGCATCTTTATGATACTGCAGGTGTTTTGAGAAAAGTTTTGTGGTCAGACAATGATGGACACTCGAAACTAACTTGACAAGGCGCCACTAGGTTTGAGAGGAGGGAGACATATTTGAAAGCTCATTCTTGAGATGAGACAGATGTTGTTTTCAGGATTTCCTAAGAGAATACACACACTTGTTGTGATCTTTGTGGAATGATCTGAGTTTGCCTTCGGTTGGATTTGCCTTCCAGGAGGTGAATGGAAGTTGTTTCAAAGCAACTGCCTCACTACAGGATCCAGAGTACCAAAAGCGGGACGACGGGTAAGATAAATGAAGATGAGGTGGGATTAATTTGCATAAGAGAGAGCAGGTTTCTGTGGAAGAATTCCCAGGCTGAATTGATATCAGCGGCGGTGGATATCGGAGACCAGTCCTGAAGTGTAAAATAACAAACAAACAAACACACGACAATACCTCCTCCAGCAGACCCCACAAGAAGGTGGGATTAATTGAGACCTTTAAAATAGTGTTAGTAGTTGTAGTCCTCATTGAGTTTCACTCTTAAGCTCTCTGGAGTTTCAGCTTCAAGGCTTAATTTGAGACTTTCTTTCCAATATGTGCAGTTAAAGAGGCACACTCTTCTGCATTGAGGAAGGAAATGGGAAAAGGTTCGTGTGAAGATCAGCCTGGTACAGACTGCGATAATCAGACATATTTCCATCGAAATGCCACTGGACACATGAATATTTCATGCATAATGAATCACAGGCAACTGTTTGAATAAACAGGGGATCACTGAAAGTTGCATTATTTATCCATGAGAAGGAAAATGCACATCGATGATAAATAATTTATAGCGTACGCATTGTCGATATCCATGTTTAGTTTTTCTTTTCTCCAATTTTTTTTTTAATCCCAAAAAATTAATTTCTCAATGCTGCTCCAGCTCTTGGGGTTGAGAATTGTGGATGAAGAAACCAAGTTTCAGGGAATGCTTTTTGCTTGGTGCATCATTCGATAAAAAGTATAATATTTGATCCTTGCATTATATTACTTTGCTTCATATTTACAGTACTGTCACAATTTGTAGGAATTACTTTTATCTTCCTCGAGATGGGATGAAAATTTAAATTTAAACCCAAATCCAGTAAACATTAGTGAGATCAACAAGTATATCGAGCACAAAACACAGTTTTGTGAAAGAATCGAGAATGTACTATACCGACGAGGGGATATGGGATTGAGAAGTTGAAAATTGAAGGCAGGATGTGGAGACGGCTGCAGAGAGGGTAAACGACTGTTTGACGCGTGGGATATCACTTAGGGAAGGTTTGGAAGAGATGGGAGACAAGGGAGAAAAGACAATGGGCAAGTGAAGAGCATAGGACGGGAGGTGGGAGGTCAAAGGTTCCATCACATTATTGCACTTAATTAATAAATGCCCCCCTAATGGGAAATTCTTAAAAATGGTGACAATCTACGGACACTATCGTAAATCCTAAGAGCCATCAAAAACACTTTGTGAAATGTAGTTTCTGCAAAGAGACGAATGTAACACATTTGCACTGAATGCACAAATCACTTAAACACTTCCAGAAAACACGATTGAAACACAAGCGTCTTTACCGCAACCCTCTCTAGGGCGAATTTGGCCAGTGACTGTTTCATGGTGGCAATAAAACATAAAACTTCCCAAACACTTAGTGATAACAGCTCTTTGCCAATAAGGTTGTTTATTACATCAGGCTTTCGACCCTTATTCTGCTTTCTCGTTTATCTGCAGCAAACACATCAGAATAGTGAACGCAAAGCAGCGTTAAATTTTTGCCTCTGTCAGTGTCTGGATACAATCTTGATAATTATTTGCAAGAAAAGCACTTCACAAAGCTCTTTTCCAAAATTTACATTCAGAAGTGAAATGCTAGCTTTTGCGAGATCACGGCTTTTGAGCGTCTTATTAACAACTTAACCGTGGTTTATCAACTGGGATTAAGAGGTATTAACAGAAGGAGTTGGAACAGAATCGGGATAGATTGAAATGAATCATAAACCAATGAATATAAAATTACATTGGAAAGTCAAAATTACTTCTTTATCGCTGGTTTTGTCACAAGCATTGGACAAATTGGATTTCTTTTATCATTAAGCTATTGCCACCTTGCTATTTCACAAATATCTTTCCAACTTGCTCAACTCCAAGTTGCTGAACTTTATAATAAATCAGTAATTTTTATGAAAAGATCACTTTTCCAGGAAAAAGTTTCGAGGCTAGATTAATTAATTATTGTGAATAACTAATTTAAACCCCAATAACAAAATCCTGTATTGTATAACCACAATACGTTGCAGAGAGCTGCAATGCCCCATAACATTTGGTAGGATTCCTTTTGGTCTGTTGAGTGTAGTTGCACTAGAGAAGTGATACATTATATTTACCTCCACCACCAAAGGTGAAGGAGGTTATGTTTTCACCCCTTTCTGTCTGTTTGTTTGTCTGTGTACAGGATATCTCAAAAAGTTGCGGATGGATCCGGATGAAATTTTGTGGACAGGTTCGGTGTGTGACAAGGACGAACTGATTAGATTTTTGGTGAAGATCCGGATCCGGATCCGACTACTAGAATTTTTTTAAGTGATTCTTCACCTTTGAGAGATAGGGCCAAAAACGATACAGCATGATATATCACAAGGTTGTGGACAGATTTGGACGAAAGTTGGAAGACATGTTGGGTCTGTGGCAAGGACGAATTGATTCGATGTTGGTGAAGATCCAAATCCCGATCTGGATGCGAGAATTATTTAATTTCCAAAGTGATTCTTCACCATTGAGAGATATGAGAGAGGGCCCGATATGTTCTCGTGGATCAGGCATTACGTGGCGGAGGTATGCGCTCTACTGAGTGCCTTTCTAGTTAGTTGTTGTTTGCAAATCCATGTTGAACTGGGATCCAATTTTGAATTCAACGCACTGACTATGTCACTATGCTGCTGATGCAGTGCCCTTGAACACTATGGCAGGTATTTTGACTTGTTTAGCGTGCCGGTGATAACTCACCTCCTCATTCTGAAAGACACCGTGTGATCATTAACGTCCACTAACGACCAATGCTGGCAGACAGGACACCAATTTATCACATCCATCCGATGAACAGCACACACATTGGTGCCTCCTCCTAGATGTGAAACACCAGGGTAACAGATCATAGTTGGGTCTCAATTCAAACCCAGGGTAGACACCTAAGAGACAAGTGCAATGACATATTGTGATATTTGGTAGCTGTTGATGAATCTTGATGTGATGGCCTCGGTTGATATCTAGACTCTGTGATGTGTTGGCCAGATCAGTGAATTTCGTGTCATGTTGTCCTATTAAACATAAGCTTCAGCCAATCATGGATAAGACATGGCTGCCTCCATAAAAAGCAACCACATTCTAAGATGTTCAAGAAGACCAGATCACTTGCTACCCACAGTTTAAGCTGGAAATTGGAATTTGTTCAGAGCACCGATGATAACTCGACGACTCTTCGTGAAAGGGACACTGAGAGATCTTCAATATGCACCAACAACCAATCCTGGCAGAAGGATTTTCCAGCTTAAAGTCCTGCTTATGTAAGTTGTATACATTGATGCCACGCCCTGCATTCAAAACACCAGGGTGACAATTAAGAGCTTGGGCGAGATTCAAACCCAGGATATACAGCTCAAGGTCAAGTTTGCATACCTCTTGGGTCTAGACTATTCTACCAGCCCCGACACAAGGTATACTATATACAGATACATGCAAATAAATTTATTTCTAAAATTTTCACGACATAATAAATGATGGCAAGATAACTTGTTAGAATATTCTCAGCACTGAATTTTGTAGATATGACATCCATCAAGTTTGATTAGACAATAAAGTTACTGTTTTGGCTTCACACAAACACATTGTCACATTTCAGAATTATTTTTGCTCTCGAGGCCATCTTAAACCAACTGTCCCAGCTCCATTATATTTGAGCTAACCTGAAGAAAGAAAGTCAGGGAGCCATTTTTTGAGCAAATTCGACAAAAATAGCCTGTTTCCATTATTAATTTTTTCTGTAGTTGTACATTGTCAAGGCTCGTATAAGAGTGAACACACAGAACATATAACAAAGGGAGCAGGAGACGAGAGGGGTGGGAGAGGGAAGCACAAAACAGTGGGGAATAGACATATGAGATCTGTGGAAGGGAGAGGGATGGGGGTACATGGAATAAAGATGGGCACTACAGGGAGTTTCAGGAAAGAAAGCAGGGAATTTGAAGGAGGTGGGTTTGGGTGGATTAACGGAGGTAGAAAAGATCATGTTTTTGAATTATTATTATTTTTTGTAAACCTTGTCGAGGCTCGTATGAGAGCTAACACACAACGCACAGCAAGGGGGCATGAGACAAGAGGGGCAGGAGTGGGAAGGACAAAACAGTGGGGAACAGAGACATGAGGAGATCTGTGGAAGGGAGAGGGATGGGTGGGGAATACAGGGTATATAAGATGGACATTACAGGGACTTTCAGGAAGGAAAGCAGGGAATTTGAAGGAGGTGGGTTTGGAGTGGATTAGCAGGGGTAGAAAAGATCGAGGTTTTCGATGGGGCGAATAAGAGGTGGTGGTGACAACAATTTTTGAAGGCCTGGAGGGAAGAATGGGATTGAACAGAGTGTGGGAGTTTATTCCAAAGGCAGGAAAAAAATAGAATGAAAGAGTGAAGGTGAGCAGTCATTCATGATTTTGGTAGTTTCACCAGAAGGGAGTTGTTGGCGGACCTTGAGCGCCCTGCGGAAATATGGTGGGGACAATCGCAGACAGAGCAGGGGGTCACGACGGAGAGGAGACGGTAGAAGACAGAAAGACCACCACCTGCCTGCGGTGAGAGAGTGAGAGTCCAAAGACTCAGCCTCATACGGGAGATACCAATGATCCTAAATGCCTTGGTTTCACAGCGTGAAGCCGGGAAAGGTGCGAGGTGGGAGCGCCATCCAGAAGGGAGAGCAGTACTCCCTCAGGCAAGTCGTGAGGTCCAAAGCTTAAATAACAGGACTTCTTCAAGAGCGTTGTTGAGAATGTAGATGGGGGTTTTCCAGAAGGTCCTTTCGGAGAGACGTGGTGAGAGTGTGAGGTTTGTCAGGATTGAAAGACATGTTCCACGTGTTGGACCAGTTTGTGATCTTATCCAGATCTGCAGAGAGTGAAGAGGCTACTGCCGACCAGAGTGATGAGAATTGGTAATGGCAGAGGATGGAGTCATCAGAAAAGAGATAAAGATTTTCCAGAGAGTCGGAGAGATCATTGATGAAAACCCGCTAAAGCACAGGGCCTAGCACACTGCCTTTAGGAACTCCAGCCTGGACAGGAAGATAAGAGAGAGCCATTAAGAGCCACACGTTGTCTGTGACAAGAGTGGAAGTCTGCGAGCCATGAGTGGAGATTGCCTTGGATACCATAAGAAGAGAGTTTGGTGAGCAGTGCGAGGTTCCAGACTGTATGGAAAGCACGCGATGTGTCTTGGGATATGGCTCTGATTTCATGTCTGGCATTGAGGATCTCCATCCATTGTTGGGAAAGCAGAAGCAGCACGTCCAGGTTAGAGTGACCTCGTCTGAAACCAAATTGATGATCGGAAATTAAGCCATTGGAGAAGAGGAAGGATTTAATGTCTGAAGTGTTGATGGATTCCATAACGTTGCTGATGATTGGACGAAGGCTGATTGGTCTGTAATTGCAGGGATCTGTTTTTGAACCTTTTTTATGCAGAGCGGTAATGTTTGCTGATTTCCAGGCAGATGGCAGATGACCTTGAGTAAACGAGTCATTCAATTAATTTGTGAATGAAGTAGTTCAATTTCTTGGAAGTTCTTGGGTTGAAAAAAACTTTTAAAGAATGAGTGGGTAATAAGAAAAGAAATGAAAGTATAGTAACTTGAAAAATTTTCTCAACTTTTTGGGGATTTATTTCTGACTTATTAGGTTTTTCTGCTTCAGGACGTTTATAGAAGTTTAAAATTATATATTTTTTTTATTATAAAATGGCCTTATACACAAGCAACATTTTAGTTTCCTGCCTTGAGACTCTCTGCATTAGTAAGGATAAGGAAAACACTAGCCCTTTCACCTTACGATAATGATCCACCACTTAGTTGTTCTCTATAACTGTACAGCGTTGTGATAAAATATAAATGGTCCACTTTGTTTTCGAGCATCTGCAGCCATCTGCACTGCTTCTTCCCAAAGTCGCACATTAGCCATGTTTGAAATCTTCCAGGTGTCTTCATTTGTAACGTACATTATATCCGGAGTGTAAACAGGAAGAGCTTAAGTGTGAGAGTTCTCATCTGCAAGGTTCACTACTCCCAGCCCGCTATGTGGGCGATGTCATTTCTCGATGTTAAGGCATTCCTTGTTGCAACAGGACGAGATAAAGACTCAGACTTGTAGGATGCTGAACATGTGTTTGGAATAATTATTGAAATATTTTAAGTTGATACGCGTTCACCGGAAGGGAGCTGAATTTGCTCCATCAGGAAATGTGCATCACAGAATGCATAATCTAAATGCTCTACTTTATATCAGATTATTAAATGTACATGGTGATGTATAACTATAATGCACGGATGAACTCATGCGGGCATGCATATAAGACCATGGCACTTTTTCTTCGATGCTATCGACAATGAAAGTTGTGTGGATGACGTAACTGAAATTATCACTTGAATCCTTTGTATAAATACAACACATTTTTTGTGCAAATGCGCATGCATATTTTAGGCAGAATAATTGAGGTGTAGTACTTGTGACAATTCCCCACTTTATCCAACAGAATCACCAGACTCGATGGCATAATTGTTAGAGCGTCCGCTCTGAGTCTGTTAGGTCGATGGTTTGAACCCTGGCCGAGTCATACCAAAGGCTTTAACAAATGGTACGTGCTGCTTCCTTGCTTAACACCCAGCCTTTAGGAAGGATAGAGCATGGACAAACAACTAAAAGTTGTCAACCATTATGCAAGGTACAAGACCTAATGGCCTTGTGCTATATTGAAATTCCTTACAAGGGAACTTACCATAATCTCTCCATGTTTAATATCCTACTGTTTAAAATAATATTCTGTATAGTCTTTCATGCCTGCAGTGTAAATTTAGAGAGAGTAAATGAAATCTGGAGGGGAAAGGCCATGATTGGGGCTGAAAGTCCTAAAACATAAACCAGTGATGTCTTACTCACTGAGCCATCAATAAAAACTCTCTTGGAATCAAGAAACTTTGGTAGTTCAGACAGTTGACAGCTGGTAGTGTTAAAGCACACTTTGTCAGAAAACGCATCAAAGATTTTGTAATCTGCCAACACATGTCATGAAATAATGATGTATTCTCAAGAAAGTCACGTCTTTTCATATCTATTGAGTTGTCAGTTACTCTTACAAAGTTTCTCAAAATCATTTTGACAACACCATGTTGCTTTGTGTAAGTACCATGTAATGGCCTATTATCGGGCCAGTCGTTCACATAGGCCGAACTAATTGTTCGAAGAACAACCATCAAATTATAGAGTAACGCTGACAGATTTCCCATTTGCTTTCCTCCAGATAATCGTTTATTTGAGCAATTTGTCACGTACTGTTGAGAAGTGATGTTACAAGGATGATTTTGTCAATCAGATGTTTGCAAAGCGATTTTTTTTCGTGGAATAAAAGGAACTGTGAAAAGCATTTATACGATGCAATTATTTGGTTAACTGTATTCCATCAATCGTAATGATAAAGAAACAATCATAACAACAACAACAACAACAACAACAGCAATGCATGAAGATTGCTTTCTGGTTAGAAAGATAGCTTGATGAGTTTCACTTCATAAAAAGGGGAGAAAAAAAACACAACGGGGTGAGAGGGACAGGTAGCGTGCTTTTGGCCATTAGACGGTTTATTGAGAAATGCCTAAAGCTGTAAAATAAATATTCTGAAATGAGCTGTCAGTATGTCAACAACTTTGATGAGAGCTGGGGATAAAAAAAACAACAGAAAAAAGCACACACACACACACACACACCCCCTCCTACTGTAATTTTATTTATATAATTATTTTTAAAAGAGGCCAAATGCTTTTGTGGTGCGAAACCATTTCAGGTGGGAGTGTGAGAAGTGAGAGAGGAGAGACATTTTACATGCTTGTTAATGGTTCTTGTAATTAGACCACAAAATCCTTTCCTGAAGTCATTTCACTCATCTCTTACCAGAATGAATTTTGATTCAGATGTCACAGCTAGCTTGAGGATCTTTTTTCTCTGACTTTGTGTGCTGAGAGATATTGTCAGGGCGTCATAAAGGCAGGTGCTATCGCGTGAAGGCTCACTGTTTATTGCTACCTGTTGGTGTCCATCTCTTTCTCAGGTTTAGACAGGGCAGGCATTTGGAATTTGCCAAGGGGACAATCACACCCTGGATTATTCATTCTGAAAGGGCTTTATTGGTCTTTTAACGCCCACTGATAAATGCTAACAGAAAGAACAGCTGACTTGACCTCAACTCTAAAACGATGACGTCATTCATGTTAAACCCCACCTGTGAACCATCAGAATGGCATGTTGTGGTGAGATTTTCTTGCATGGAGAATCAAAACAACATTTTGTATCACAGTTTAACAAGAGTTCAGACTGACATCACATAGCTTGGTCTTGTGCAAAGAAAGAGTGCTGATAAACAAAGAGACTGGGGTAATCAAGGCAAAAGAACAGTTGAAGGATACATGTGGATAGTTTGTTTGATGAACCAATGTATCTTAAAGTATTGAAATTCTGGGTATGATCATATCATATCATGAACTATGCTCGAAAAAAGAGGGTCAGTTGTGCTAAAGCAGTTTCTTTGGCTACGATTACAATCCAGCATGGGTCGCCACTCCAACACCGTCTAGGTATGGCAGATTAAAAATTAAATATACGAGGGGGCATCCCCACCTTCAGGGAAGTACCTGTGTTGGCCCACTGAACAAGGATCGTCGCTTAGTGTCTGGGGAGTCAAAGAGATGTAAAATTGTCAAGGATAGCACTGTGATCATTATAGTATCACCAGGATGCGTCACCAGGTGAGGAAAGTGTGCGATAAAGATGCCACACCATGATCAATATTGTAATCACTGCTGTGAGAGGTGAGGTAACACGAGATGAAGAAAGCATTGGATAAAGATGCCGCACTGTAATTATCAATATTGTAATCACCACTGTGTGAGTTTCCTCACATGAGGTGAGGAAAGCATGTGATTTGCCACATCACCTTGATGGACCATTGTTTGCTGACGCAGATAGACGCGATAATAATCGACACAAATACGGTTCTGGGAAAAACAGGCACAATCAATTGGTCATTGCCACGACCAATCGACGAGTGAATATTGCTGACATAGCTACAGCCATACAACATCCATTTGTTATAGTCGATATAGTAACCACTTAACTTTGTCTTTTTTTTTTTTTTTTCAAAATACAGACACATTATTCAGTTTATGGACAGATGTGTGGTTACTATAACGTCACACAATACATTTTTTGTCTATAAGAGTGAAGAAGAGCAAGGTTAGAATGACAGTGACATGGAAGGGCAACAGTTGGACAGAACTGGCAAGGAGGTAAATGACCAGGAAAAGAAAAAAAAGAGAGAAGAGAAAAAAAACAAACACTGAAATTAGCAGGTGAGAGAGTTGGGTTTGGAAGAGTTAATAGGGTTAATACAAATTATCATGAGTTAAGATGAGAGATGACATGGGGTGGCAGTGCACTGCCTGCTTCAAATCATGGAGAGAAGAATGAGACAGGACAGCCTCTGAAAGGCAGTTCCATAAATAGGAGAAGAGAGAAATAAATAAGGTGAGATGTGCAGTTAACCTTGATTTTGCAACTCTAATTAGTAGGGGTTACTAAAAGAACACGTGCATACTGGGTTGGAGGACTGAGAGAGTGGAAAAGATGGGAGAAAACAAAGAGAACAGCAAGTCTCTCTGTGATATGAGAACAACAGACCTTGTGCTTTGGCTTTATCATGGAAGATTCCAATAATTTTGAGAACTTTTAATGCGACATAATGTTGGAGAGACGGATGTGATGCTGGAGTACCGGCCCATAGGGGATAGTAGTACTCCATTGAGCTATGGATAAAAGCCTTGTAGACTGTGAATATCTCTGATCTCTCATGGAAAGATCAATCAATGGAGGGTGCCCAGTCTGTGGCTGGCTTTGGAGTCCAGCTTTTCTACGAGGTTGGCCCCTTGAAAGGTCATGGTTGATATTGAGGCCGAGAAGTTCAAGAGATTGAATATCTTCCAGTGTATGCCCAAGTAAATAGATTGGTTCATTTCGTGATCATTCCAAAGTGAAAGGTTGAGACTGTGGGGTTTTCTAGGATTGAAGTACATGTTCCACTTATCAGACCAGTATCTCATCATTTCCTTATCAGCAGAGAGAGAAGCAGTTGCTGTATGCCTTACAGATGGATGGGGGTACTGTATGGAACAATATGGAGTCATCTGCAAAAAGGAAGTGCGGTTACTCTAGAGCATCAGAGAGGTCATTAACACAGATGAGGAACAAGACAGCCCAAAAACACTGCCTCGGGGGAACTCATGCGTCCACTGTGAGAGGGAAGTAGTGTGTTCCATTGATGGCAACACATCTTCATAAGTTGAGGAAGTCAGATATCTAGGAAAGAAGGCAGCCTTCCATGCCACAGGCTGAGAGCTTGGCAAACAAAGCAGGATGCCAGACTGTTGAATACACGAGACATGTCCAGGGAGATGGTCCTAACCTCTTGTTTGTGATTGAGGGTCTCCAACCATTGCTTAGCGAGAAGCAGAAGCATGTCCAGCATTGATTGAGCAACAAAGAATCCAAACTGATGGTCAGAGATCAAGTTGTTTGAAAACAGGAAGGACTTGACATTGGAAGCAATGATGGATTCCCTGACTTTGCTTGTAAATGGAAGTCAACTCACTTCCTACAGTTGGTAGAGTTCAGTCCTGGACCCTTATTTTGGATGGGAGTGATGTTTGTTGACTTCTATACAGATGGTTGGGTGGGGGGGGGGGCGGCTGGGAGAGGGGGAGGCATGTAAAAGAGAAACAAAAAGGCAGATAGGGAGAGCATGAAAGGCAGACCACGATTGGAAACGAAGTCACTGATGTCATCTGGGCCCTTCCCAGAAGCACTGTCATGGCCGGACAGTACTAACTTTACCTTTTCTAGTGAGGACACAGAGTCTAGTACACAGTGGGTATGTCAGGATAAGATGGGGACAGAGTGGGGTGGTTTGGGTACACCTGATTTGCAGGCAAAGACAGAGTTTCATCATTCTTCCTTGTCTCATCCAGAGTCTGCAGTTGCAGCCATTTGAGTTGAGGGACAGGATGGAGTGGGAGCATGTACCAGAGATATACTTGACAAGATATACCATGATGATTTGGAGGAAGGAGACGGCTCAGAGAGTTTGGCTATTATACTTGCAAGAAATACCCAATGCAAGCGGAACAAGTGACAATAAATATGCAACACTCAAACAACAGATTGCTGCACACGTTTTTGTGGGCCTTACAGAAGGAAGGAAAGTTACCCTCAGTGGAGTTAGCTTTCAAATCCTGAGAAAGCAAGCTGCTTGACTCCAAACGCCTCCCTACAGGATTAAGTGTACCATGGTCGAGAGGATGGATATAGAAAGTTGCAGATAGGACGGGATAAACCGGTGCATGAGAGGTGCATGTAAACATGATGTAAGCATGATGCATACTAACGATGTCTAATCAAATATAGGACCGCCTGTTCTGATGCCCATCTGGATCAGGAGCAAGTCACTCAAACTCCCCGCAGACCTCCTTAGACCCTGAATTTTTTGATTCCGTGAACAAACTTAGGTACATCAGGGGTGATGAAGGTTGTGGTCACGTTTCATTGAAATTGTGCATGTAGTTCAGAGAAGAGAACAAATACCTACTTTGGGGGTTGGAAAACCCTCCTGTAGATGCCCTTAATGAGCGCAGATTTTCATGCAGTCAATAAACTGGTACATCATGGGTGATGAAGGTTGTAGTCAAGTTTCATCAAAATTGTGTGGGTAGTTTTAAAGAAGGCGGCAAATACATATTTTGTGGGGTCAACCCTTCCCCCCTACCCAGTAGAACCCCTTGACGAGTGCAGATTTTTAATGGAGATGGTACATCACCGGTGATGAAGGTTGTGGTCAAGTTTCATCGAAGTTGTGTGCATAGATTCAGAGAAGAGAGCAAATACCTATTTTGGGGGTTCAACCCCACCCCCACAGACATCCTTAATGAGCGTAGATTTTGATGTGGTTGATACACTTTGGTACAACACGTGTGATGAAGGTTGTGGTCAAGTTTCATCAAAATTGTTTGTGTAGTTTGGGAGAAGAAAGCAAATACCTATTTTGGGGGGTCAAAACCCCCCACGTAGACTCTTTTAATGAGCACAGATTTTGTTGTGGCTGATAAACTTCGGTCCATCACAGGTGATGAATGTTGTGGTGAAGTTTCATCGAAATCGTGTGTAGTTTCGGAGGAGACAACAAATACCTATTTTGAAGGGTCAATCCATCCCCCCCCCTCCCTCCTACCCCAAAGACCCCCTTAATGAGCGCAGATTTTGATGCAGTCAATACACCTTTGTTAGGCATCAGGTGTGAAGCTTGTGGCCAAGTTTCATCAAAATTGGTTGTTTGATTCAAGCGATAATGGCTGAAGTGTTTACGGACACACTGACTCACTGACTGACCTGCGGACACTGCTCGATCACATAAGCTCCCCGGAACTACATTCCAGGTGAGCTAATAATTAATGAAATCATTCCATGCTTTGAAAACACGTTTGACTTTGAGTGACAATAAATATGCAACGCTCATACATCACTTCTTCAAAAAATAATTTACTCTTATTTACAACATATGGAGACAAGAATCAAGTATGTACTCGTATCTTTTCACAAGTTTGGCACACAGTACAATTTTTTAATACGTCGTGTTTTTTATTATATTTTTAATTCTTGATTGGCATGCACTATCTTATCAATATTCAATCTGAATATCGAAAAGACCATTATCATCTTGTTGATATTCACACCACATTTAGCCAAAACAAAAGAGCAATGATGTACAAGCCAACATGGGCCAAGAGTTCGTTTACTGATATAACTAACTAATTATTTCAACAACAATTTTTTTTTTTCATTTTACTTTTCATCCATTTTCAGATAAACGTGTCATAACCTTTTGATGACAGCATTGCAATTTTGCAACTTATACCTCGATACTGTTGTCTGATGTACAATTATTTTGCTGAAAAAAAAACATGGAAATCAGGGCAAACTGACTTTTGGACCACCTTGCATTTTGTGATGAAGCGACATCTGGGTGATGCCATGGTTTGTGAGACAAGGCAGTTCTACGCTTTTGATTCAGTGGTTCCTGCATTTCTCTTGGGGTTAATACAACAAAAGTAATACATAGATATGGCGCTTTGTTCAATGAAAAAAACCTATCGTGTTATCGGTTCATCCCACGGTTTACGAGAGGAGTTCAATAAAGTCCAAAAACACTTTTTTCCCCTATATTTTGAAATAGATTTATTTTCCGATATCTCAGAAGAGTTGTGGACGGATTCGGCCGAAACTTGGTCGACAGGTTGGGTGTGTGACAAGGACGAATTGCTTCGATTTTTGTGAAGATCCAAATACGGATCCGGATTTGAGAATTTTTTAATTTTCCAAGTCATTCTTCACCGTTGAGAGATAGGACCAACAGCATGATATTTCAAAACGTTGTGGCTGGGTTATGACAAAACTTGGTGGGTGGGTTAGTTAGGTGACAAGAACAAGGTGATCAGATTTTGGTTCAGGTCCGGATCCAGATCCAGCCTATCAGTGCGATACAAAATGTAAACTGTTCAGCCTGGCAGTGGTGTGCGCCCTTACGAGTGCTGTTCTAGTTGTTGTTGTCGACATTTATTGCATTTTTACTTTTGTCACAGGACTGTTGTTGTTGTCTCAATTTTTCCATTCATCACAAGATTGTTGTTGTTGATGGCCCTCCAATTATATCACGTGTCAGTCCTTCTCTTCACCCGTCCTGAATGGGTATATCCACGAGTTACCTCTGCTACTGAAGGTGGACGTAGGTTATGTTTTCACTCCTGTTTGTCTGTCTGTCTGCCTGGCTGTTTGTCTGTCTGTGAGGAGGATATCTCAAAACGTTGTGGACGGATTCGGACAAAACTTGGTTGATAGGTTGGGTGTGTGACAAGTATGAATCGATTCGGTTTTGGTTCAGGTCCGGATCCAAATCAGGCCTATCAGTGCGATTCAAAACGTAAGCTGTTCAGCCTGGTAGAGATATCTATTATAGTTAATAATATAATTGGATAAAAGGAAGAGAAGAGAGGTTAGGGAAGAAAACTGGAAAGTAGAGATGTTGTGTAGTAGAGTGGAGAAGGGGCAAGTGGTTTATGAGATGGTGGAAATTCAAGGGACTGTAAAGGGACTATTTAGGGGACATGTAAGTTGGGGGAAAAAAACTTAATCTTTTCCTGAGATAATATCTCGTTTTCCCCTAATGATGATATATGGTTAGTAAGAATATGCTGTTGTGTTTATATGTACACCTTGTTATACAAGAATTTTTGGTATCTGTTGGACGATTGTGGATGTGACTTTCAGATAACCTTTTGGATACCCCTCATATCTAATTTTGATAAATGTACTTTTGTCAAAAGTCCATCAAATTAATTGATTTATATATATTGTGGAATATAAAAACAAAATTTCATGTGACGAGATACTTATGACAGTCCCATAAACTAGGTTTATTTTATTTCTCAATATCGAGACATACATGTAATTATAGTAAAAAAAAAAACCAAAAGAAAAAGTATTCCTTCTTGTATGTTTCATGTGAAAGTTTTACTGAAGGTTAGTTTGTTCGTCAAAGTGTTGGGAAATGCTCAGTCATTAACCATTTACATCATGGATTTGTGAGATGTTCATAACTACACAGGTACCATGAATATTTACAAAAAACGGAACTCATTTTGTACATGCTGAAGGGTCCGGGTCGAATCAAAGTTATAGCCATTCAATTGTGATGGTCGTAGTGCTTGTAGGATATCCAGGACAACAGTGAAGGCAACATTGGCAAAATGGAATGAGGTTAGTGGAGTCGTCTGTGATATCAGGATACCGAGAAAATTGAAGGTTAAAATCTACAAGACAGTGATTAGACCAGTTATAATGTTCTAGCAGTGGAATGCAAGCTGTTCAGCTTGGTATAGATGTTCATGGGATGAGAATCCGAGACAGATGATTGGAGAGGATGAGATGAGAATGCTTCAGTGTATTATTGGAATACTCATATCAAAGAAACTGCGTAACAGAAAGTTTCCTCCCTGAAGACGTCTCTGACTCCCAAGTATCTCTCCCTGGTTACTCCCTCCTCCGGTATGACAAACCTGTGCCTCGTCCTGGTGGAGGAGTTGCTCTCTTCATCATTCTTCATCATCTCTATTCCTCATTCTTCATGCACTGCCCTCACTCCCCCACACCCCCATGAATACCACTGGCTACGGATTCCCCTCCACTCCCACCTCTTGTTTATATGTGTACTGTACTGTCCACCAAACAGTGATGACTCCATCTACACCTCACCATCTGAAAACATGAACCAACTTCCATCCTCTCCTCCAAACTATCTCTTCCTCATATGTGGTGACTTCAATTGTAATCATGCTAGTTGACTAGGTGTGGGTACCTCTCTCACCTGTCATGGCATTTCAGCAAAAGACTTTTGCGACTCATTGGGACTGACTCAATCGGTCAACTTCCCAACCCGGATCTCAACCAATGGTGCTCTATCTCTTCTGGATCTGATTTTGACAAATTTCCCTGAAAATATCTGCTGTTCTTCCTCTGCTCCAATCGGTTCTTCTGACCACGTGCTTATCAAAGTGGACATCTCTCTGGCTGTTATCAGTGATCCACCTCAGCGCCGTCGAGTCTGGCATTTCAACCAAGCCGACTGGCAGGGTCTCCAAGCAGCCATCAAACTTCTAGACTAGTCTCCCATCGCTGCTTTCTCCAACATCAACTCATCCTGGGAATTCTTTCAAAGAAACTTGCTCTCCCTCATGCACAGATTTATCCCTCTGTCTTCAGTTGTCCTACCCTTCCTCCGCCCTTGGTTCACTGAAGCTTGTGGCGAGGCAGTTGTCCTGAAACAACCTGTCTTTGCCTCATGGAAAGGAACCCAACTGAGGGCAATCTCAGTTCCTTCCATAAAGCTCAGAACAAGTGTGTATCTCCCTCAGGAGAGCCAGAAAACAACATCTTTCTCATCTCAAGTCTGAACTCTCAAACCTCTCTCCCTCTCCAAATCCTGGTGGCGTCTAATCAAATCTGTTTCTGGTGTATGTTCCCCCTCCAAACCCCTCCCTTACCTCAAATGCCCGCACTGCTGATACCGCACGTGAAAAGGCTGAATGCCTTAAACTCGGTGTTTGCATCGAAATCTTGTGTCCGAAACCCATCGCTTTCTGTACGCACCTTACCCAGTCGCACCCAACTGTCCCTGGACTCTGTGTCCTTTTCTCCTGACAAGGTGGAGAGCTTGTGTCAAACCTGGACTGCAGATTCTGCAACCGGTCCAGACGGCATCAACCCACGTGTCCTAAAACCTGCTCCTCTGCTTTTGCTCACCCTCTCTCTGTTCTATTCACCCTCTCATTTACACAAGGTCATCTGCCATCTGTTTGGAAATCAGCAAACATTACTGCCCTACACAAAAAGGTGCAAAGACCGATCCCTGCAACTACAGACCAATCAGCCTTCTCCCAAT
>CM068956.1:43374840-43392214 GCA_035128595.1 Eptatretus atami | reverse complement strand
TCCTATTCCCCAAGCTCAAGGGGATGATCAAGGGGACCCGATTTACTGATGTGGAGGCCATCAAAATGGCCGTGATGACGGAGCTCCGAAGGATTCTAGAAGAAGCCTTCCGGGGGTGCATCGAAGCGTGGAAGAAGAGGATGGATAAGTGTGTGAGACTGGAGGGAAGAGAGAGATAGAAGATAATGGCGTGTAGATTGTGTGTAAATTAATATATGTATGTACACATGTCTCCTGAGGGCACAACTCCAGAAATTCTGTCGATAAATACTAGGTTACGGTTGTGGGGGTAGAGTGGAGGAAATTTCAGAGGTAAGTTTATGATAGAATATTGCTGAAGTGGAGAAAGACATCCCGATGTAATTAAGTAGGTAAACTGTGAAGCTAGTGTACCATTCACAAGGCGGGGGGGGGGGGGGGGCGGTGTATATAGATAGGGATTAAAGACAAGTTTCCCCAGTAATATAATTGCCCCCCTGATGAATTTCCCTATGTTTTGTCTTACAAAGCAGTCAATGATGGAGTTGCGCTTTTACAACAACTAATCACAAAAAGCTGGCCAAACATCGAGCGGGTGGAGGCCCCACTTCCAGGGCTCCTTGCGAGCAAGCCATGTCCGGCGTGGACGGTAGTTTGTGTGACGTCGGAGAGAGATCAGGAGGAAGGCGAGTGAGGTGGTGAGGGATGCACACGGTCAAGAGAGGCAACGTAGCTGATGGCCTGTAAGAACAGGGCTTTATGGCTGGCTTTCCTTCGAACGCATGAAGAAGATGGCATGATTCTCGATCATGCTGAGTGACTGGCTCGCATACTGACAAGACGCGAGCCATTAGACTTTCGGCTGAGCCATGAAATGTGTACGTCTGGAGGAGGAAGAAAAGCGGCCTCGTGGCCTTCACGTGTCTCAGCCATCGTCTCATGCGTGTGGTGCGATCGTTGTGAATAGACCGGTGCAAGAGAGGAACGGTGGCATATCGCTCACGTGAAAAAAAACTGCATGTGAGTCTCTGAGCCTTGGTGTTGAATACCGCTCATAAATTGCCTACAAATGTTCCCGCGCCGAGAGAAAACGGCTCGCCCACTTTGCGTGCGTCCAACACGTGCTAGGACAAAAACGCCTCGATTCCAAGTTCCTAAAGAACATCTCGGACAAGCGAATCGCCAGAATAAAAGGAAGAATTTTATTTTAATTTGTTTCCCCTTGTCTGCATTTAAGTCTGTGCAGAGGTGCCATTCTTAGAATTTAATTTTCTTCACGTGATTATCATTACCTTTTAATATTGTCCCTTTTAAATATTTTCCAATTCTCTACAAACGGCCTAATATCTCATATTATTATTAGTGCGCAAATGTAACGACCTGTTTTGATAGACAATGCGAAGGTTGAAGTAGAGGAGATTCAAGAATGCAACCTGCATATTTGTGCATGATGATTCTGGTGTATTATTCTAAAAACTACTACTACTGAACTACTACTACTACTACCAACTACCAAACCACCCTACCACTACTACACTACACGCCACTTTAATGCGAAAATATTTCCAACTTCTGTGGGATTTGCGGGAACGTTTGTCCACAAGTCTTTCACGAGATAGCTGACAAGGCCTGATGTCGATTTGATAGTGCAGGAATGGTTTGATTTAAAACCACAGAGGGACGGACAACCCAGGATGGCACGGATGGCTAACAGAACATAATGCCCATTGAAGGTCCCAGAAATCAACTGAATGAATAAAATGAGGGTTGTACTTTTGGCAACATTTTCGTTTTTGCAGGCGCATCGTGAATTAAAATGAATAAAAATAATTCCCTAGTCTCTTCAATATCCTGTAAGCCAGAAAACTGACAATGAAACCCTGCAGTTTGGACTGCAGTAGCGAGATATTGCAAACAAATGCTGTCCGTCAATCAACCTGGATGGGCGAGATATACCCTTCGGTCATAACACTTTGTAACATATGCTTTAAAGTCCATGGTTTTCAAAATCTGTGCATCGAATATTGTGGAATTATTCAAAAGCACCTGTTTTTTCACCAAGTTCTACTCAGTAACAAAGTATGAGAACAGAAGTTTTATTGCAGAATAACAATCCCACAAAGAAATGCTCTGCTGAGTACTAAAAAAAAAAAAAAAAGTTTTAAAACAAAGTTCTTTCGTTGTTCTTCAAGTTGTTTTATGTGGAATGAAGTAAACCGATATCCCGGCAAGATTGTGATATACTTTCTTTTTGGCAGCAACTCATTTTTCCAGGTTCTTGGCCTGAGAGGGTTTTGGTGATGTACGGGTCCTGGAATCTAACATAGATAGGAAAAGAGACAAGGGTGTTAAATATATATATATATATATAATAATATATATAATATAATATTAATATATTATATAATACTATAAGTATAACAAATTGCTGTGGAAATAATAAAAAAGCTTTCTAAGAAGGAATATACATAATGCAGGCTGCAGAATGGGAGGGGGATTTGAGGATTGTGAAAAGGAAGCAAAGAGGGAGGAATGTGGATAAAATGAGAGGATTGGGGCTTGGGGACATATAAGGAAGGAGAAGGTAAAGAACAGAGTTATAAAGAATTTTTTTTTTTTTAGAGGAGACATGGAACATAGTGGATGAGAGAGAGAGAGAAGAAAAGGTTGGAGGGAGAGGTGTTGAAAATTTTATAATTTGGCATCATTAAACGTTTCAGGGGGTCGAAAAGAGAGCTCATTGGAAGCATGCTCGTTGCTGAGACCGCTAATGTTGGGTTCGACCCCCGACGGGACTTGACAAAATAAAAACTGCTGTCAGCAGTGGCAATGCTGGCAGGAAACACTGCATAAGTCATCCTTTGGTGGAATGAGGTCCACTCTCCATTTAGTTTGTAAAAAACCATCATTTGTTGGTTGTAAACATAATCCCATCCATTTGTATTCTTCAAGTTGTAGGCCATCGGTATTGTGCACTAGAAAAATACGAAAATCCCTGCCATGTGTGTAGATGTAACCTGTCCTGAGGTTACTATCCTTTCAGTTTATCCAGAATATGGAGAGGGATGCTTTGAGCGAATGGTGCTTTGGATCGAAATCTTCAACACATCTTCTTTTGATGCAAAATCTCACACATGCAATACCTTAATTACAGAAGATCACACTTATAATATTGTTAAATGTCATCTGCAATCAACCTCCATTGTACGCATCATTGTCTACGATAGAGTTTATGTTGAATTATACAATGGAATATTTTACACATATGATGGATATGACGAGCTCGTTCAAACATTTCAATGAAGGGAGCAATCTGGTAAAAAAAAACAACCTGATGTTGCGTAACACAGAACCCAATACTAGACAGTTCGGGGAGCCAGGCTAACAAACATTGTACTGACAGTTTATTGTTTGTTGGGCTGGTAGGGAGAAAAAGTTTGCTAATTGGACTACTTGCATTCAACTCAGCACAATATCTCATAAGCTGCGATCGTCAGGTTTCAATTGCAGATGCTAGTTATTAATTATTTTTATGGAGTCTAAGGCTCATGGAAGGCTGCAACACAATTAATATCGCACATACCTATACCATATATAAAATAATGCAAATTATCTGTTGTGCGTAACGTCTGAAAATCCGAAAAGAACAGGGCTGGGCTGATCCTACCAAATTTGCAATACGTGTTGGTTGTGACCCAGGGTCAAGTCATGGGACAAAATACCCCCCCCCCTCTTGCAAGGCGAGACGGTTTACAATCCTCGCCTGTACACGTGCCAACAGTGCAAGTGGTTTACGTTTCCAGGGGTCGAAAGAGAGCTCATTGGGACAATGCTTCAATGGCTGAGCCATCTAATTGGGTTGATCCCGCGAATCGGACTTGACCAATACTAAAAACGCTGTGCTAAGTGCATTGCGGCAGAAACACTGCAATAAGTCATCCCTGTGGGTTGGGGATGATGTCCCCTCTCCATTTGAGGTTTGTAAACATAAACCAATTCCCTGCTGTCGACCCTGCCTGCAAGGACAGGGGGGATTTTAGCCATGGCACAACATAATATTTTCACCCCCCCTCCCCAAGGCTGCCCAACAGATTGTGCTTCAGTGCAAGACCATATACATGAGCCAACACTGGAAACTTTAACTTCAGACAAAACAGGGCTTACCTTAAGGGAAGTGGATAGACTTTTGGGAGACACTGGTATCCAGCGATCTTTGTGATGTCGCTCTCTTTCTGCAATCTGTAGGACAATTAAGAATATATCTCCCATAACAATAGGATGCCAACCCAAGGTTTTAATTCTTACTTCTATCCCTAACCAATGCTGAGCAATCAGGCGAGGAAGTAGCACATTTACTAGACGACCCTGAACGCCCGTGGGTCCCGTTTGTGACAGCCGGTGTAAAAAAAAATCAATTTCAAAAAAAAATAAGAAAAGATGCTCCAGCGAACTATACCGCTGAGGTTTTTTGCATTGATCAAATACTCCGAAGAGTCCTAGAAACTGAACGGGAATCTTATTGTAATATTTTTTTAAGTGTGCCCGATTTGAACGAAACTTGATATTGTGCGCAATGTGAAAAAAAACGAGAAAAAGAAAGTCAAATAAATTATTGTCGTAATGTCTAAACACATTTAATTTATTAATGAACACAGAAAGTATCTAGATCAAAAAATGGCGATGTTATTATGTTTAAAACAGAAATCGTATGTGTCTTACTAAATGTTGAGATTTAAAATAAATCATTGAAGGGAAAAAAAAGAAGCTCCAGTGAACTATACGCTTTTAGGTTGTTACATGATCAATGCTCCCGAAAGTAACTTGAACTGAATGGGAATTGATGTTTTACTTACGAAATCTAAAGATTCGTAAGTATAATTGATGACTTTCCATCCATTTTTTGTTGTTTGTGTGTGGTGTGTATATGCTGGTGTTTGTTTAGGCACGAATAACTCGAGAACGGAAGAAGCTAAACAAGTCAAATTACACCATGTGATTCAGGAGGGTATGGCTAGGCTGATTAGATTTTGTACAAAATCGTCAAAGTCAGTCCCACAGTGAGGTCAAACATTTCGATTTTGATGTTTGGTACAGAATCATCGAGAACTTGTGGTGCGTCGCTACCTTTCTCTAGAGACAGCTTTTATTAGACAAGGTCAGAGGTCAATGTTGACGATTTCATAAGTACCAGTCTATGACGGCCTTGTTTAATAAATTCTTTTCGTTGCCCGATTTTAAGATAACTTGATATTCGGACACCCGGGCAGGAAGAAGTGAAGTAAGGTGGCTGAAAATTTTGTGCTATCGTGTATCGTTTTGGCTGTATTCAGGACATACATACATACCTACAAGATGAGAAGTTTAGTAATAATATAGATTATGTCTCGCCATCAGGTCGAAATCGAACCACCATTCCTCAACAACTCTGAACGGAGGCTCCAACCATTTGCTACCAAGTCTGGTTTGTTTCTCTCATGCTTTGCAATTCAGTGAAAACACCTGTTTTTAATATCCTGTGTCGCATGCACTGCATTATAACGTTCCCATAAGAACTACTCAAATTCCTCTAAAATGAATCTGCTTGTACACTTCCACAAAATATGGGAAATTGATTGAATTGATGAGTAATATTTATTACTATCAGAATTAAAAATTAAACCTGAAGAAGATCATTATGTATAATATTTATTGTGAATTATTCCCACTGTACCTACAAATGAACAGGAAGCAGTGCCCAGTTTCTCGTCCATAACGCTTTGTTCTAAAGAGTTTCTGCTGTTGTAACCAATAATAAATGTATCGTTGGAGAAAAGATAATAATGCTCATCTACTTGGTTTGAAAAGGTAATAAATTAATTTACTTGAAAGAAAACATTAGTTTGTTTCACACAAACTTGCCTCTTTAAAAAGCCAGTGTGTCTGGAAATTGAAGGAAGAGAGAAGTGGATGTCCGAACTTAATGTAGTGTCCAACAGTAACATTTATTATTCTACAACAGCCAGCAACGCTTTACAAGGACAAACGGATAAGCAACACAAAAAGGAAATAGAGTAATACTTCTAAAGTAAATCGAAAAATATATAAAGAAGTACATCAGTACACGGAAAGGAGAACAACAACAACAGCAACTTACACATTATAAAAGATCAATTTCACGCGTTGACTTCATTTTTTTATCCCATTGAACACTCTGGCTGATAGGATGTATTAGAGGTAGGCACAAATCAACTAAGCTGTCCTAGCCTGGATTCGAATCCCGACCCCAGCTATAAACTGTCACCCGGTGTGTTTCATCAGGGTGATCAGCAATGTGTGTGCGTTCTCGGAGGGAGCTAAAACTGGCATCTCTCCGCACCCCTGAAGCAAATACAAATTCCTGCCCTAACCTGTGGAGGCATGCATATCAGCAGCACAGCTGCACCTAACATTGTGCTACTGCCGCAGCCTTGGCCTCTGAATGAAGAATATCAGCAACACTGTTTTCAAAACCTTCACATATACAGTGATTCAACCAATTAACCCTTCCTGTCAGGTGCAGCATGAGGCGGAATGCCAAATACACACTGGCTAACGTGTAGAGTTAAGCAATGGGTAAAAACTTCCTGCTACACTTAAATGCGAACTGTCTAGACCAATGAGGTTCTGTAAGTTGTGAAGTTGTGTAGGTTAGATTCCAGTCAAGGACATTACACAAGAAAATCTCGACGGAGCCAATGAGAAATCTGTGATGATGGTTTGGTTTCTAAAAGACAATATGTAGGGTTTGCATCTGTAGTCACTGTGGTGCCAGCTTTGTCTCGTCCCATTGGTATTAAATAAACTGACACAGCCTGTCAGACTTGCCTTTTGTACGAATTGGTTCTTACTAAGCTCCAAGATGGGCAAAAGTCCTTTATTTTTTTACAAAGTGTGGCCTCATGCAAGAAAACTTTGTATGAATATACCTGAAAAGACATTGAATCAATGCCTTGACACATGCCCAAGCTCATTAAGTCGAATAACAAGTTTAAAATTGGGGAAGTGTGCAATAGAGAAGCTCCTAAAAGTGAATGTTCAATGAATAAGACAAGTGATGTTGGTAGCAGAAACAGATGCCATGGTTGTCTTTCCGTCTCTTGCCCTCTTCAATCACATAATAACTTTTCTACTGAAGAGCCTTTGTCAATTGGAAGGAGGTTGAATCCGATCAACAGAAGAGATTGGGGGGATGAATTAATGTAGAGGGAGGACAACAACTAAGACTTTCACCATTGAATACATTAGCTGATGCTTGTGTTGTACCTGGCAGATATGATAGAATTGGATACGCAGAGTACAGTAAGCAGATCCAGGAACAAATAAAATCTGGAATAAATCTCGCCATCCTGTCTCAAAGAGTAAGTTTGAGACGTTGTGCCCCAACATGCCAAATGATGCTTGAATCCTTTCTGTCCAAGACCAAAATAGGATACTCAAGGTATGATGAGGAAGTGTGAGAGGTCAAAGGAAAGTTATAAAATGATTAAACTCAAATAACAAAGAAAGGAGGACAAAGAGCCAATAACATATAAATACCACCTACCCCTTTCATAATATATATTATATATATAATATATATATCTATAAGTAATATATAATATCATAATACCCTCATAATTGATGTCAAACCCAATAAAATTGATGTCACCCAGCTGGTGCAGTAGAAACATTTACAATCATATCCATAAAGAGAAACCAGTCGTAAAACTTGAGGTTAGTTTGATTGTACCCTGAGATGCAAGCTTGTGATGCCATTATCCCCCTTCCTACTATGAGATTAACACTTTTATGCAGGTTCAATGGGACTACCAGGGGTTAAGACAAGGAGTAATGTAATGGGGGCAATTATAAAAAGGTAATCCTAACAGCCTGACATATAGAAAGAACAATAACGCTGAGGAGACGTCAGGAAAAGCATTGAAAATCCGGAAACCTGCACTGCATATTAAATGCACATTGTAGGGATTGGAAGGCTTTTAAAAAATGAGTTAAAAGAGTGCGGAGTTTCACAAGATAATTTGAAACATTTCTATAAATTATTTGAATGTTGAACAAAAAATAAATCGATTTTTTGAGAGTTTGATGATTATCGACATAAAGACTGATCACGACATCGAATTTGCAGATCAAATGATGAAAAACAACAAGCTATAAAGATTCCTTTTTAAAACCTTTGTAACGCGTAATTTGCACCTGTTTCGTTCCAGCTGTTTCTATTAGCAACATTCGAGGTTCATGCACGGTCCCTCTAGCTAAGAAAGCTGTTCAACAGAGATATGCAACAACCGGGAATTTGAATGGTTAAGGGTTCGGCTGCTTGCCCATGCCGCCAACAACCATACCTCTGAGATAGCAAATCATGTACCCGGTGTCGAGGGATATCAAGAAGATGAGACCTCTTACTACACACACAGTTTTTAGGCAGGAATTTGGAATTTGTGTGAGGATAACTCGCCTCACTGTTTGAGGATCTTTGCGAAGCACAGTGGATCTTAATGCACCAACGACATTCGTTTGATGGCACACACATTGGTGTGTCCAGAATGGACAGTGCACAGCCTTGCATGTGAAACACCGGATGACCGTTTATAGCTGGTTTGAGGTTCAAACCCAGGCTAGGACAGCACAAAAGGTGAGTGTGCATACTTTTAAGCTAACCAGCCAGCCATACAAATATGAGCAAAGATAGCATTATTGGCACACTTTTATGAAATGATTACATATACTTGAATACAAGAAATTAAATTTACAAGGAACGGAGTCAATCATTTTAAAATTTTTTTTTTTTAGCTACGCGCCATCGGAATTAGTGTGTTCATCTCAAACTACCCCACGCTGTCAGGAACTGTCTCACTCAAGTGTCATGTAAAAGGTATTAAAACTGTGGCCGTCTGTTCCTATCAGCAAGAAGTCTGCTGTCCCCATATGTGCAAAATAGCTCCCCACCAGGGACGCTGAATGCCACATAGTAGGGTATCCCAGCAATTTGGGCTATTAATTCAAGCTTACTGTTGACAAAACGTTTTTTTATTGTATGCTCATTAAACCTCTTAAATGGCTTTACAAGCTAACGTGGTTGGAAGGATACTTCAGAGAGCGTACTCACCTTTTAGCTGTCTAGTCTAGGTTTGATTCCATGCAGCGTTCCACGATTGAGGAGCGATCTGTCCGTGTACCTTCTCAGTCATAAGAAAAGCTCCCGACCATTTTTGGGAATTGGATGCCACTTTACCCAATCAGAGGAATGTGAGAATCCACAACAAATGTTTTTACAAAACTCCACCATGACAGCTTCAAGGCTGGTTACCTCCACCACTGAAGGAGACAGACTTACGTTTTCCCCCCTCTCTGTCTGTCAGTTTGTCTGTGAGCAGGACAAATCAAAAAGTTAATGGACGGATTTGGACAAAACTTGGTGAGCAGATTGGGTGTGTGACAAGGAAATTGTTTAGATTCTGATGAAAGAACGGATCTGATCCGGATCCAATATATTTTTAATACGTTGAGAGATGTTGCCAAAACGATATATAGCATGATATTTTCAACATTTGTGGACGAGTTATGACAAACTAGGTGGATGAGATGGTTAATGACAAAGAACAAGCGGATAGATTTTGTTCAGATCCGATCCAGACCCGGCCTATCAGTGGTATAAAAAAACTGTAAACTGTTCAATCCAGTGCCGTTTTAGTTCATAGCTGTGTTCTCTGTAGCATTATTAGATGTTATATAATAATAGTGTGACAGTTCTGAGAAACTCACTCTCCAAGGCAATGGCACACAGCATGTAGCGGTTCTTGATATAGTTATTCATTATATTCGTTTTAGATAGCCCTTCCCTTATGTGTAATGGATTCATGGGTTAATGTGCGTTGCATGGGCTTGAGGTAGGTTTTTCTGCCCATTCTTACTACTTTGCTTACTACACACAAACCTTCTTCACGCAAGCATGCCACACCAGAGCAACAGGTGCAAGTCATTTGCATATGCATGCCGTTACTCAACGGACACTTCACCTCAACCTTCACCGTACTTGAACCCAATCACTAAACAACACACAAACTCACAATGCCTTATTATAATCAGCACACCTTGAACCATAATCCAAGCTTTTTACATTGCCAATGCCACCTCAACCAACAACGAACAACCGCAACTGCGCTCACACCACCACCCACAACTCACCGCTATGCTGCCATTAAAAACGCCTCAACCGAAACCACCTTGTACTTGTCTCATCTCTCTTACTTTCTAACTTTCCTCCGGAGTGTTTCTGATGGCACCTGTCAGTTCGTATAAATAAGATGTGTAAGTATTAGAACGATTCAGCTCTGCCCTATGTCTCTTTCGTAATATAACTGTAATTAATTATTTTGCTGCACCTCACCAATCCTTGCTTTCCTCTGCTGTACATATGTTCTGTAATAAATCCCCTGCCTATTGTACACATAAATTTATTCGCCCCATTTATAATAAACCTGCTTGATTATATATGTAACCCAGTTTGGAGCATCTTTTTCTCCATTGGTCCAGTGTCGTCCACACATAGATTACCTGGGACGTTACAGTGCCTTCAGAAAGTCTTCACACTCTGATTTTTGTCCACATTTTGTGACAACGGCCTGAATTTAAAATGAATTTAAGTTACATTTTTGTCACCGATCCACACAAAATACCCATAAGGACAAAAATGAAAACATGTTTTTAGAAGCGTTTACAAATTTATTTGAAAATGAAAAGCTGAAATGTATTGCGTCAATAAATATTCAACCAATTTGCTCTGACACTCCAAATTAGTTCACAGGATTCAATTTCCTTTCATCATCCTTATTTGATTGTCTCTACAATTTGATTGGAGTCCACCTGTGGCCAATTAAATTGATTAGACATTACTTAGAAAGAAACACACCTTCTATATAAGATCTCACAGTTACAGTGCATGTCAGCAGAAACTCGACATGAAGTCCAAGGAACTGTCCTTAAACTCCTCGATAGCATTGTGAGGAGGCATAGATCTGGGGAAGGGATAAAACAATTCTAAATCTAAAGTGTTGAAAGTCTCAAGAAAACAGTGAGCCTCACATCATTAAGAAAATAAAAAAAGATGAAACTACCCAGACTGTTCCTAAAGCTGGCTGTCCGACCAAATGGAGCAACCGGCAAGAAGAACCTTGGTCAGGAGGTGACGCAAGAACGCAATGACACTCTGGACGAGTTATAGAGTTCTTTGCTGAGATGGAAGAACCTGCCAGAAGGTCACAACACTCTCTGCAGCACTTCACAAATCTCGCTTTATGGAGGCACAGACGGAAGCCACTCCTGAGAAAAAGGCACATGAAAGTATGCCTGGAGTTGTGCAAAAAGGGACGCGAAAGACTCATGCATGAGAAAAAGATCTCTGTGGTCTGATAAGATAAAATGAACTCTTTGGCCTGAAAGCAAAAGTGGTACATCTGGCGAAACCCGAGCACAGCTCATCATCCATCTAACACCATCCCCACCATGAAGCTTGGGCGGCAGCATCATGCTATGGGGATACTTCTTAGCGGCAGTGACCTGGAGACTTGCAAATAAGAGGAGCCAAATACAGGCAAAAACCTTGAGGAGAACATCTTCAGAGTGCAAAAGACATTGTGGCGAAGATTTACGTTCCAACAGGACAATGACCTCAAGCATACAGCCAAAGCAACACTCGAATGGCTTCGGAACAAGAATGTCAAGTCTTGAATGGCTCCAGCCAAGCCCAGACTTGAATACCATTGAGAATCTGTGGAAAGACTTCAAGATTGCTGTTCACCCAGCTCCCACTCCACTTGACAGAGCTTGAGCAAATCTGTAAGGAAGAATGGGAGAAACTCCCAAATCCAGATGTGCAAAGCTGAGACAGACTTCCCCAAGAAGACTCAAAGCTGTAATCACTGCCAAAGGCGCTTGACAAAAATGACTTCGGGGTGAATACTTGATGATGCAAGACATTCAGATTTTCATTTTTAATTGATTGTAAAAATTCTAAAAACATGTTTCATTCTATCATTATGGGTTACCTTGTGTTGATCAGTGACCAAAATTTTTAATTTAATCATTTTAAATTCAGGCTGTAACAACAAAATGTGACAAAAGTTGAGGGTGTGAACACTTTCTGAAGGCACTGTATACCCCACCGATTGGCTCTACACATTAGCCGGCGTACTCTTTATACAACCTCTTGACTGCCCCAATTATTCTCACCTTTTTTTTGGTGTCGCGCTGGAAGTTTTGGCTCAACGTTTTCATGGACCGCTGGTAGGCCTGACTCGACTGGATGCGTTCAGGCATTTTGAGATTCTTCAGGGCACCGGTGATAACTCACCTGCACATCAACAAAGTACACCGTAGTCCTTACGTCCACCAGCTAATGCGGAAAAGACGAGAAACTCAGCTTGATGTTCCGAGGTAGGTACGCTTTGTGCTGCCTGTGAAATATCAATCCAACCTGTTTTGTAGTTGGATCGGGAATCGAACCTCGACGATGTAGCTCAAAGATAATCGCAGTAGTTCTGCATCATCCCATAACAATGATCAGTTAATAAATAAACATTTTCTTCCATACTCCCGAAGCTGTATTTGGATCACCAGAAGGAAATGTAAATGTTTTCCTCGGTGATAATTTACCTTTACAGGCCACAATTCCATTGCCAGTGCTGCTGAAAGAACTCATTCATGAGCCTTATATGCAGCTGTTAAAAGAAGAAGAAATGCCTGATGTTATAAACGAACAGTAAACTTGGATATCCTGCAATGTAACTGTGATTGTGCCAACATAACTCCATAAGGCTATCAATAAAAATCAGCATGGGGGAAGTTGCAAGCCAACTGCATAAACTTCAAACCTAAAAGTCATCAAAAAGTTCGTTTAAAGTTTGAAGTACACCCAGGAAGCGTTTACAGCATATGTGTGCATTTATTTATCATTTTGTCCTTTCGTCCGATGTATAAGTAAATGTAACTTCAGACACCAATGTCTAAATAGTTCCGTTGGTCTCTTTGTGTTCTACTCTGAATCTCTGGCCCACGATGCCGGCAACTCAGGTTAGAATCCTATCTACAACATGTGTGTCTATTGTGGATAGGAATGTGCCTACAATCATGTAAAAGTACAGCAATGTCTGTATATGTAATATGCACACAGCATGCGATATGTGTACAACCTCGTCTTGTGATGTTTGAATGAATGATAAAAATGAACAGCAGAAAACAAAGCATGTTTCATTTAAAATGTCTCAACAACCACCAACACAAACGTTTCAAATGAGGATTGACTTGAATGCTGGAATTAAAAGCAGTCTTGTGTTTCCTTTCACACCACAAAAGTACAATGTTTTTTAAAGCGCATTTGTATTTTAATAGTCTGTGTTGAATTTATACACACTGGAGTGTTCACTGCACTAAAATGATGTGCAGAATTGTGCAGACATGAAAACACTATATTTCAACAGATGAAAATAAGAAGCAACTAGATTGAACAGAACTCTGTGAGCGCATACCTCCGCCGAGATGAACGGTTTACGTTTTGTATCCAACTCATAGGCAGATCTGGATCGACCTGAAGCAAAATCGAATCGGCTTTTTCATGTCACCTAACACAAGTATCCACTAAGTTTTGTCAATAACTCTTCCACAACTTTTTTGAGATATTGCGCTCCATCGTGTTTGGCCCTATCTCCTCAATGGTGAAGAATCACTTAAAAACGTCTCGGATCCGGATGCGGATCCGGTCCTCACCAAATCTAAGCATTTCGTCCTTGTACAGACCCAAGCTCTCCACCAATTTCGCCAAATCCATCCACGTTTTGAGATATCCGTTCAAAGACAGACAGACAGACAAATGAAAAATCACTCATAGACGGACACTTGGCAAAACAGAACAAAGTAGAACAGCACTCAGTAGAGGCGCATACCTCTCTCTGCAGGCTGACACAGTTTACGTTTGTTACCACCGATTTACGTTTCCACCCTCCGATGCAATCTTTCTCCATGGGTAAACAGATTCGTAGTTTCGGCAATTTCTCAATAGAATTGAGATTCTCGATTTCTACCCATGAGATACCGCATATTTTTCGCCCACATTCACAGATTGGATTTGCACAGTTTCGCCATTAGACTCATTTGAACATTACCCACCTCTGGTGGGGTGGTGCAGTAAGTTTTTGCCCAACTCATTCACGACTGGCTGTCCATGCCTGACACCAACTGAAGGTGGCACAGGAATGTGGAATTTATTGATTCACGGTTTGGAATTCGCTGTTTCCACATTGCCTTTTGCTTTTGAACACTGGAAGGTGCAACATGTCACCCATTTCATATCCTTGACTTGGAATCTGAAGAGGATTTGCATATCAGGTCACTAGATTCAACCAACATTTTGAGGTCAAACATAGCCCAAATTTTTTTAAATTGTCAATTTCATGCGATTGACTTGAAATTTGAAAAACATTTTCATATCAGCTCATTTAATTCAACCACACATATTTTTGAGGTTAAAAGGTCAATATATGGCCTATTAAAAAAATTGAGAGTTGGGCCACAAACTTGTACACATAAATATAATGATAGCTCAAAAGGTTGTGGGTGAGTTATGACAAACGAGGTGAATGAGTTGGTTAGATGAGAAAGAAAAGCGGATTCAAGTTTGTTCAGATCCAATCTATCAGTGGTAGTAAAACGTGAACTGTTCAACCTGGCAGAGGTATGCGCTCTCTTGAGTGCTGTTCTACTTTGTTCTGTCAAATTTCATCGGAATTGCATGTAATAGTTTCAGAGAAGACAGCAAATGCATATTTTGGGAGCATCCCCCCTCCTCCGTAGACCCTCCTAGACACCAAATTTTTTAATAATCGTGAACAAACTTAAACATCACGGGTGGTGAAGATGGTGGTCAAGTTTCATTCGGAATTGCGTGTGAGTTTTTCAGAAGAAAGCAAATGCATATTTTGGGGGACAATCCCCTGACACCTGCCTTACAGCCAGATTTTTCTGATGTCATGAACAAACTTTGGTTCATCAGGGTGATGAAGGTTGCAGTCAAGTTTCTCGGAATTGTGTGCATCATATCTAGAAGGAAGGCAAATACCTCTTTGGGGCAAGCAACCCCAAGAACCAGATTCCATACTCTGTGTAGTGTTGGTGCTGCATAAGCAGTCTCCTGGCTATTGGGCACAATCCTGGATGGGTCACCACTCCGACACATAAACCAGCAAGCTGGCACTCATTTGCCAATCTCGAAGGATGACAGGCAATTATTTTTATGCCACACAAGCGTGATGAAGTTGGTGTCAAATTTCATATGAAATTGGATGTGTAGTCTTTGAGAAGAAGTTGCAAGTGTTTGTGGACGGAAAGACGGACGACTGACGATGTACCAATCCATAAGCTCCCCGGAAACTTTACAGGTGAGATAAAAACCATCCCTGGGAATATTATTCAAACAAACTAATATGGAAGCTGTCCAGGGCTCAGCGATGATCCTGAAGAGAGCCCTCGGCACAAAACTTTGAGAACAGTAACTTCACAGCTGGGTCCATGAATCATGACCCTTACTGAAATGAAGGTGGATACTTTGAGCTTGCCTGGGAGTACTCCATCCACATTCTAAAAACCCCATATTAGATACATCAAACACCAACACAACACACACACCACACACACACACGCCACACACACACACACACACACACCCAACCTGGACGGTCTCTGTTGCACATACACGCACACAGGTGTGCGTGCATGTATGTGCACATTATATTAATATATATATATATATAACATATATTATATGTATTTCTGTCTGAATACTTAAAAAGTAACGGGACTTGAGCCTGCTGTGTGCTCCTTTACACAACTTGAAATGAACGGTTGCGTCACAGTCTTTCGCAACATTCCAGCTAATATATAGATTGGTGATGTGACTGCGCTCATTGTGTGATTTTTTACAGGTAGTGCTTTACACGTTGTCGAGTCTGAGTCGTCGCGCTATGAGTTGTGAGCAGAGAGCAAATCTGAAGTTTCTTGCCAGTTGGCAAACACCTTCAGTATCCTTTGCAATGCGCAGCAAGTTGAAGGGAAGAAACGATGTCACTAACGGCATTTGATGACCACAAGAGGTTCAAAGAGGGACGGGAAGAGGTTGAAGATGATCCACAGTCGAAGACCTTCAACGAGCAGAACGGCGGACAACATCGAGCGGTGAAGCAGATTGCACACAAGATCGGCGACCACGGTGAGAATGATTGCTGAGGAACTTTCCATCAACAAGGATACTGTCTGGAGCATCATCACTGAAAATCTCGGAAATGCACAAGGGTGCGCAAAGATGATCCCCAAGATGTTGTCCGAGGACCAGAAACAGCAAAGAGTCACTGTCTGTCAAGACATTATTGAGCACCTTGAGGACGATCCAGACCCTGCGTGAGAGTCATACTGGCGATGAATCGTGGATATTCAAATACGATCGCGAGACCAACGGCAGAGTCGTCAGTGGAAAATCCGGCATCACCAAGGACCAAAGAAACAGGATGTCGAAGTCGAGGTCAAGGTGATGCTCATCAACGTTTTTTGACATCAAGGCACCGTCTACTTCGAGTTTCTACCACAGGGTCAAACAGTGATCAATACGTGTACAAGGAGATCCTCCGGTGCCTCATGAGATCAGTCCGGGACAAGAGTAGGGATCTGTGGGAGAACAACGCCTGTGTGCTCCACATGACAACGCCCCTGCTCACCAGTGCCCTGAGCATACGACAGCTTCTGGCAGAGAGGAAACGTGCCATCTCTGGAGCAACCCCTGTACGCCAACTTGGCCTTGTGATTTTTTCCTATTCCCCAAGCTCAAGGGATGATCAAGGGACCCGATTTCTGATGTGGAGGCCATCAAAATGCGCCGTGATGACGGAGCTCCGAAGGATTCTAGAGAAGCCTTCGGGGGTGCATCGAAGCGGGAAGAAGAGGATGGATAAGTGTGTGAGACTGGAGGGAAACTATTTGAAGGGGACAAGTTGTGATTTCAATATATTTTTGTAAATAAATTTCTGTGAATCAGTCCCTTTACTTTTGGACAGACCTCGTGTATATATATACTGTATATATAATATATATATATATATATATATATATATATATATATATATATATATATATATTTCATATATAATTATTTCTATATATATAATATTTTCTATATATATAAAGACCGCCCACATCTCTCACCTGTGAATGGAGGGAATAGCCCAATCAGCTCTCACCTAACAACTAACCCAGTGGCTCGGATTAAAAATAAATTTAAACACCTACCAGGCTCCTCTGGCCGAAAGTGCTGCGTAAGACAACCAAGAACGCCCTATGC
>CM068956.1:43357286-43372873 GCA_035128595.1 Eptatretus atami | reverse complement strand
CAAAAGAAAAGTTCTCTAAGATAACCTTATGGAAGAAGAGATAAGTGTAAGGCAATTAAACACGCAAAAGAAATTTGGAAAATATTTAGATAACGAACCTTTGGGAATATCATGATTTGTATCTAAAAAACCCAGATGTTTTATTGTTGCTGATGTGTTTGAAGCATTGATCACTCTGTCAAATAAAATTGTTATGGATTAGATCCTGCCCACTGATTTCACAGCTCCCTGCGTTTAGCTTGGAGTGCAATTGTTGAAAATGACAAAACAGATATTGATTTAATCAGTGATGTTAGATTGCTTTAATGATTGAGATAGTCTAAGAGAGGTGGAATTATCACAAGATGTTCAACAGATTATGCTAAAGCAAATATAATATCTTCCAAATTATAAGAGTGAAAAAGATAGTAATATTTTGTGTATTTGATTGCTAATATTTGTATGGCATGGCAATGTCTCAATCTCTAACCTTATGGTAAATAGAGTGGGTGGAAGAAAAGAGGAATGAAAGGCTGAAATATCCGTATATTTCTTCTCAGAGAATTGAATGAGGAGGAAGAAGGTTATTATTTGAAGTTGATTTGAAGTACCCAAGTAATTCTTCATAATAGCATAAAGATCTTCCTTTTGCATGTGAAGAAGAGAAACCCCAAAGAAAGAATGGTTAATGATTATCATAAAGTTTTAATATTAAAGGAAAATCAACAGAAAAGTTATTAACAAACATTTTTTATGATAAAGAGGAATTTTTGCATCAAAGGAACTTGAGACAATATTATTCTGCTGGGTAGCAGTAGCTAAAATCATAGAGTTTTAAATTTAAACAAAGTCTTGGATGAAAAAGTATTTAAATTCAATACAGATATGAGAGCAAATACAAAAGTAAAATTTGAGAGGACTTTTTAAATGAAATGAATAATGCTGTATTTGAAAGACTTATGGAAAATGTAGAAACAGGCAAAACATTAGATTCGCAAACATCTGGAAAGAGCTTCTAGATTGATAATAACCAATTTGAAGAGAAGAGGTTCTTTTCAGAAACTTTTCTGCTATCATTGAAAAAGGAAAGTATGTAAATGGATAAAACAATTTATATTGGAAGCAGCTTTCTTGATTTATCAAAGATATTGATGTTGATTATTGTATAATACTAAAGAAGAGTATGTGAAAGTTTCATTTTGTATATGGACACTATAGCTTTAGTCTAGATTATAAAACTGATGATGTTTATAAACGATATGAAGAAAAATATTGGGTGTATGATACAAAGTAATTTTAGTAAGAAGAGTGAGTTATTTCAAAAAAGAATGAAAAGGTTATTGTAAGTTTAGGATGAGTTGGGTGGAAAGTAATGAGTGAGTTTATTGGATTGAGAGCAAAGGCATATGCTTATAAGTATGTGACGATTGATAAAAGGTTAAAGGGAATAAAGAATATGTATAAAGAAATCAATAACTTTTAGAAATATTATAAGTGTTGATGATAAGAAAGAAGAATATAGGAAAATGAATACAATAGAAGTTATAAACATAACATTATAGTGAAGTAAGTAAATAAAAGGCATTAGGAGCCTTTGATTGATAAGATTTATTTTAGATATGGAATAGATTTGTGTCCATATGGATTTGTAGAAAGAGTGTATAGAATAGATTGTGTTCATATGGACACAAGTTTAACGATGAAGATGGGTTAGGTTTTTAGGGCTACCGCACGTTTTTCACGGTATATAAATGGCGAACAAGTATTAATCAAACTAAAGAGTGGAGAAAATCTCAGTCTTGATTAATGGAAACATAATGAATGTGGAATATCAAATAAGTCTTATTGAAAAATAACTAAAACAAAGGTAAATAAACAAAATAAGCGAATCAATTTAAAACCAATGAGTTGGAGGATGTAAAGAAATAATAAATATCCTGAATGGACTGAAAACTTCGATGGTTATCAATTGACAATGGAAAAACAATTATATAATCTCAAAATGATATGCAACTCAGGAGGTGGTCAGATGAGATCATTAAGAGAGATATCATTTCGTAATGCACAAAAGGGTATCTTTGAAAAATATAAAGATTCAAAATGTTATTTTAAATATTTTAGATGGGATTATTGTGCAAGAAAATTAACTAATTGAAAGGAATATGAGAATGAACAAATGTTTATAGGTTCAATGAGTGAGCTAAACAATATATATTGTTTATTTGAAAATGAGTGTCCCTCGGCTTACAGGTTTCAGATATTCTTCAGAATCACCTTGAACAACCACATTACTACGTTGCTACTTGAACCAATCTTATCTTGTCTCATTGGTTATTTGAATAGAATGCCCCTAGGTTAAAAAAGGAGACAACCAATATACCTTGGGAAAAAAGGGGGTGTAATTTTAGGGAAAAAAAAATGTGAATCGCTGAAAATCCCATTCATTTACATGGGGAAAAGTGAGCCAGAATCAGTTATCCACCCTACTGATATCCAAGAAGATGAGACCTCTTACTACACACAGTTTTAGGCAGGAATTTGGAATTTGTTTGAGGATAACTCGCCTCACTTTGAGGATCTTTGCGAAAGACACAGTGGATCTTAATGCACCAACGACATTCGTTTGATGGCACACACATTGGTGTGTCCAGATGACAGTGCACAGCCTTGCATGTGAAACCACCAGGATGACCGTTTATAGCTGGTTTGAGGTTCAAACCCAGGCTAGACAGCACAAAAGGTGAGTGTGCATACTTTTAAGCTAACCAGCCAGCCATACAAATATAAGCAAAGATAGCATTATGGCACACTTTTATGAATGATACATATACTTGAATACAAAACGAGGAACGGAGTTAAATTTACAAGGAACGGAGTCAATCATTTTAAAAAAAATTTTTTTTTTTTACTCACTGCCATCGGAATTAGTGTGTCATCATCAACTACCCCACGCGTCAGGAAACTGTCTCACTCAAGTGTCATGTGAAAAGGTATTAAACTGTGGCCGTCTCTGTTCCTATCAGCAGAAGTCTGCTGTCCCCATATGTGCAAATAGCTCCCCACCAGGGACGCTGAATGCCACAATAGTAGGTATCCCAGCATTTGGGCTATTTAATTCAAGCTGTACTGTTGACAAAACGTTTTTTTATTGTAGCTCATTAAACCTCTTAAATGGCTTTTACAAGCTAACGTGGTTGGAGGATACTTCAGAGGAGCGTACTCCCTTTTAGCTGTCTAGTCTAGGTTTGATTCCATGCAGCGTTCCACGATTGAGGAGCGATCTGTCCAGTGTACCTTCTCAGTCATAGAAAAGCTCCCGACCATTTTTGGGAATTGGATGCCACTTTACCCAATCAGAGGAATGTGAGAATCACAACAAATGTTTTACAAAACTCCACCATGACAGCTTCAAGGCTGGTTACCTCCACACTGAAGGAGACAGACGTTACGTTTTCCCCCCTCTCTGTCTGTCAGTTTGCTGTGAGCAGGACAATCAAAAAAGTTATGGACGGATTTGGACAAAACTTGGTCAGCATTGGGTGTGACAAGGAAATTGTTTAGTTCTGATGAAGAAACTGGATCTGATCCGGATCCAATATATTTTTTAATACGTTGAGAGATGTTGCCAAAAACGATATATAGCATGATATTTTCAACATTTGTGACGAGTTATGACAAACTAGGTGGATGAGATGGTAAATGACAAGAACAAGCGGATAGATTTTGTTCAGATCCGATCAGACCCGGCCTATCAGTGGTATAAAAAACTGTAAACTGTTCAACCAGTGCCGTTTTAGTTCATAGCTGTGTTCTCTGTAGCATTATAGATGTTATATAATAATAGTGGACAGTTCTGAGAAACTCACTCTCCAAGGCAATGGCACACAGCATGTAGCGGTTCTTGATATAGTTATTCATTATATTCGTTTAGATAGCCCTTCCTTATGTGTAATGGATTCATGGGTTAATGTGCGTTGCATGGGCTTGAGGTAGGTTTTTCTGCCCATTCTTACTACTTTGCTTATACACACAAACCTTCTTCACGCAAGCATGCACCACCAGAGCAACAGTGCAAGTCATTTGCATATGCATGCCGTTACTCAACGGACACTTCACCTCAACCTTCACCGTACTTGAACCCAATCACGTACATACATTCATCCAAACTCACAATCTTATTATAATCAGCACACCTTTGAACCATAATCCAAGCTTGTTTTACATTGCCAATGCCACCTCAACCAACAACGAACAACCGCAACGCCTCAACCACCACACCACAACTCACGCTATGCTGCCATTAAAAACGCCTCAACCGAAACCACCTTGTACTTGTCTCATCTCTCTTTCTATTCTAACTTTCCTCCGGAGTGTTCTGATGGCACCTGTCATGTTCGTATAAAATAAGTTGTGTAAGTATTAGAACGATTCAGCTCTGCCCTATGTCTCTTTCGTATATATAACTGTATTAATTATTTTGCTGCACCTCACCAATCCTTGCTTTCCTCTGCTGTACATATGTTCTGTAATAAATCCCCTGCCTATTGTACACATAATTTATTCGCCCCAATATAATAAACTGCTGTATTATATATGTAACCAGTTTGGAGCATCTTTTTCTCCATTGGTCCAGTGTCGTCCACACATAGAGTTACCTGGGACGTTACAGTGCCTTCAGAAAGTCTTCACACTCTGATTTTTGTCACATTTTGTGTACAACGGCCTGAATTTAAAATGAATTTAAGTTACATTTTTTGTCACCGATCCACACAAAATACCCATAATGACAAAATGAAACATGTTTTTAGAAGCGTTTCAATTTATTTGAAAATGAAAAGCTGAAATGTATTGCGTCAATAAATATTCAACCAATTTGCTCTGACACTCCAAATTATGTTCACAGTGCATTCAATTTCCTTTCATCATTCCTTATTTGATTGTCTCTACAATTTGATTGGAGTCCACCTGTGGCCAATTAAATTGATTAGACATTACTTAGAAAGAAACACACCTTCTATATAAGATCTCACAGTTGACAGTGCATGTCAGAGCAGAAACTCGACCATGAGTCCAAGGAACTGTCCTTAAACTCCTCGATAGCATTGTGAGGAGGCATAGATCTGGGGAAGGTATAAAAACAATTTCTAAATCTAAAGTGTTGAAAGTCTCAAGAAAACAGTGAGCTCCATCATTAAGAAAATAAAAAGATGGAACTACCCAGACTGTTCCTAAAGCTGGCTGTCCGACCAAATGGAGCAACCGGCAAGAAGAACCTTGGTCAGGGAGGTGACCAAGAACGCAATGACCACTCGACAGAGTTATAGAGTTCCTTTGCTGAGATGGAAGAACCTGCCAGAAGGTCAACACTCTCTGCAGCACTTCACAAATCTCGCTTTATGGGAGGAGTGGCCAGACGGAAGCCACTCCTGAGAAAAAGGCACATGAAAGTTATGCCTGGAGTTTGCAAAAAGGGACGCGAAAGACTCATAGCATGAGGAAAAAGATTCTGTGTGTCTGATAAGATGAAAATGAACTCTTTGGCCTGAATGCAAAGTGGTACATCTGGCGAAACCGAGCACAGCTCATCATCCATCTAACACATCCCCCACCATGAAGCATTGCGGCCAGCATCATGCTATGGGATACTTCTTAGCGGCAGTGACCTGGAGACTTGCAAGGATAAGAGGAGCCAAATACAGGCAAAACCTTGAGGAGAACATCTTCAGAGTGCAAAAGACATTGTGGCGAAGATTTACGTTCCAACAGGACAATGACCTCAAGCATACAGCCAAAGCAACACTCGAATGGCTTCGGAACAAGAATGTCAAAGTCCTTGAATGGCTCCAGCCAAAGCCCAGACTTGAATACCATTGAGAATCTGTGGAAAGACTTCAAGATTGCTGTTCACCGACACTCCCATCCACTTGACAGAGCTTGAGCAAATCTGTAAGGAAGAATGGAGAAAACTCCCAAATCCAGATGTGCAAAGCTGAGACAGACTTCCCCAAGAAGACTCAAAGCTGTAATCACTGCCAAAGGCGCTTGAAAATATGACTTCGGGTTGAATACTTGATGATGCAAGACATTTCAGATTTTCATTTTAATTGATTTGTAAAAATTCTAAAAACATGTTTCATTCTACATTATGGGTTACCTTGTGTTGATCAGTGACCAAAATTTTTAATTTAATCCATTTTAAATTCAGCTGTAAAAAAAATGTGACAAAAGTTGAGGGGTGTGAACACTTTCTGAAGGCACTGTATTACCCACCGATTGGCTCTACACATTAGCCGGTGCGTACTCTTTATTACAACCTCTTGACTGGCCCCAATTATTCTCACCTTTTTTTGGTGTCGCCTGGGGAAAGTTTTTGGCTCAAGTCTTTCATGACCGCTGGTCAGGCTGACTTCGACTGGATGCGTCAGGCATTTTGAGATTCTTCAGGGCACCGGTGATAACTCACCTGCACATCACAAAGTACACCGTAGGTCCTTAACGTCCACCAGCTAATGCGGAAAAGACGAGAACTCAGCTTGATGTTCCGAGGTATGGTACGCTTTGTGCTGCCTGTGAAATATCAATCCACCTGTTTGTAGTTGGATCGGGAATCGAACCTCGACGATGTAGCTCAAAGATAATCGCAGTAGTCTTGCATCATCCCATAACAATGATCATGTTAAAATAATAACATTTTCTTCCATACTCCGAAGGCTGTATTTGGATCACCAAGAAGGAAATGGTAAATGTTTTCCATCGGTGATAATTATCTTTACAGGCCACAATTCCATTGCACAGTGCTGCTGAAAGAACTCATTTCATGAGCCTTATATGCACTGTTAAAAGAGAAGAAACTGCCGATGTTATAAACGAACAGTAAACTTGGATATCCTGCAATGTAACTGTGATTGTGCCAACATAACTCCATAAGGCTATCAATAAAAATCAGCATGGGGGAAGTTGCAAGCCAACTGCATAAACTTTCAAACCATAAGTCATAAAAGTTCGTTAAAGTTTGAATACACCCAGGAAGCGTTTACACATATGATGTGCATTTATTTATCATTTTGTCCTTTCGTCGATTTAAGTAAATGTAACTTCAGATCACCAATGTCTATAATAGTTCCGTTGGTCTCTTTGTGTTCTACTCTGAATCTCTGGCCCACGATGCCGGCAACTCAGGTTAGAATCCTATCTACAACATGTGTTGTCTATTGGTGGATAGGAATGTCCTACAATCATGTAAAAGTACAGCAATGTCTGTATATTGTAATATGCACACAGCATGCGATATGTGTACAACTCGTCTTGTGTATGTTTGAATGAATGATAAAAATGAACAGCAGAAACAAAGCATGTTTCATTTAAAATGTCTCAACAACCACAACACAAACGTTTTCAAATGAGGATTGAGCTGAATGCTGGAAATTAAAAGCAGTCTTGTGTTCCTTTCACACCACAAAGTACATGTTTTTTAAAGCGCATTTGTATTGTAATTAGTCTGTGTTGAATTTATACACACTGGAGTGTTCACTGCACTAAAATGATGTGCAGAATTGTGCAGACATGAAAACACTATTTTCAACAGATGAAAATAAGAGCAACTAGATTGAACAGAACTCTGTGAGCGCATACCTCCGCCAGGATGAACGGTTTACTTTTTGTATCCAACTCATAGGCCAGATCTGGATCCGGACCTGAAGCAAATCGAATCGGCTTTTTCATGTCACCTAACCAACGTATCCACTAAGTTTGTCATAACTCTTCCACAACTTTTTTGAGATATTGCGCTCCATGTCGTTTTGGCCCTATCTTCTAATGGTGAAGAATCACTTAAAAACGTCTCGGATCCGGATGCGGATCCGGATCCTCACCAAAATCTAAGCATTTCGTCCTTGTCACAGACCCAAGCTCTCCACCAATTTCGCCCAAATCCATCCACGTTTTGAGATATCCTGTTCAAAGACAGACAGACAGACAAATGAAAAATCATCATAGACGAACTTGGCAAAACAGAACAAGTAGAACAGCACTCAGTAGAGCGCATACCTCTCTCTGCAGGCTGAACAGTTTACGTTTGTATACCACCGATTTACGTTTCCACCCTTCCGATGCAATCTTTCTCCATGGGTAAACAGATTCGTAGTTTCGGCATTTCTCAATAGAATTGAGATTCTCGATTTCTACCCATGAGATACCGCAATTTTTCGCCCACATTCACAGATTCGGCATTTGCACAGTTTCGCCATTGACGCATATTGAAACATTACCCACCATCTGGTGGGGTAGGGTGCAAAGTTTTTGCCCAACTCATTCACGAACTGGCTGTCCATGCCTGACATTCAACTGAAGGTGGCACAGGAATGTGGAATTTATTGATTCACGGTTTGGAATTCGCTGTTTCCACATTGCCTGTTTGCTTTTGAACACTGGAAGGTGCAACATGTCACCCGATTTCAATTGACTTGGAATCTGAAGAGGATTTGCATATCAGGTCACTGAATTCAACCAACTATTTTTGAGGTCAACATACCCAAATTTTTAAAATTGTCAATTTCATGCGATTGACTTGAAATTTGAAAAACATTATATATCAGCTCATTTAATTCAACCACACATTATTTTTGAGGTTAAAAGGTCAATATAGGCCTAATTAAAAAATTGAGAGTTGGTGCCACAAACTATGTACACATAAATATAATGATAGCTCAAAAGGTTGTGGGTGATTATGAAAACGAGGTGGATGAGTTGGTTAGATGAGAAGAAGAAGCGGATTCAAGTTTGTTCAGATCCAATCTATCAGTGTATGTAAACGTGAACTGTTCAACCTGGCAAGAGGTATGCGCCTCTTGAGTGCTGTCTACTTTGTTCTGTCAAATTTCATCGGAATTGCAGTATAGTTTCAGAGAAGACAGCAAATGCATATTTTGGGAGCAATCCCCCCTCCCTCCGTAGACCTCCTAGACACCAATTTTTTTTAATATCGTGAACAAACTTTAATACATCACGGGTGGTGAAGATGGTGGTCAAGTTTCATCGGAATTGCGTGTGTAGTTTTTCAGAAGAAAGCAAATGCATATTTTGGGACAATCCCCTGACACCTGCTTACAGCCAGATTTTTCTGATGTCATGAACAAACTTTGGTTCATCAAGGGTGATGAAGGTTGCAGTCAAGTTTCATCGGAATTGTGTGCATCATATCTAGAGAAGGCAAAAATACCTCTTTGGGGCAAGCAACCCAAGAACCAGATTCCATACTCTGTGTAGTGTTGGTGCTGCATAAGCAGTCTCCTGGCTATTGGGCACAATCCTGGATGGGTCACCACTCCGACACAGTAAAACCAGCAAGCTGGCACTCATTTGCCAATCTCGGAAGGATGACAGGCAATTATTTTTATGCCATCACGCGTGATGAAGGTTGTGGTCAAATTTCATTGAAATTGGATGTGTAGTCTTTGAGAAGAAGTTGCAAGTGTTTGTGGACGGAAAGACGGACAGACTGACGATGTACCAATCCATAAGCTCCCCGAAATACTTTACAGGTGAGATAAAAACCATCCCTGGGAATATTATTACAAACAAACTATATTTGGAAGCTGTCCAGCTCAGCGATGATCCTGAAGAGAGCCCTCGGCACAAAACTTTGAGAACAGTAAACTTCACAGCTGGGTCCATGAATCATGACCCTTACTGAAATGAAGGTGGATACTTTGGCTTGCCGTGGGAGTACTCCATTCCACATTCTAAAACCCGCATATGTAGATACAATCACCACACCACACACACACACACACACACACACACACACACACACACACAAACCTGGACGGTCTCTGTTGCACATACACGCACACAGGTGTGCGTGCATGTATGTGCACATATATTATATATATATATATATATATAACAAAGTCTGTCTAAAAAGTAACGGGACTGAGCCTGCTGTGTGCTCCATTTACACAACTTGAATGAACGGGTTGCGTCACAGTCTTTCGCAACATTCCAGCAATATATATGATTGGTGATGGTTGACTGCGCTCATTGTGTGATTTTTTACAGGTAGTGCTTTACACGTTGTCGAGTCTGAGTCGTCGCGCTATGAGTTGTGAGCAGAGAGCCAATCTGAAGTTTCTTGCCAAGATTGGCAAACACCTTCAGTATCCTTTGCAATGCTGCAGCAAGTTGAAGGGAAGAAACGATGTCACCTACACGTGCATTTGAATGGCACAAGAGGTTCAAAGAGGGACGGGAAGAGGTGAAGATGATCCACAGTCTGGAAGACCTTCAACGAGCAGAACGGCGGACAACATCGAGCGTGTGAAGCAGATGGTGCACACAGATCGGCGACTCACGGTGAGAATGATTGCTGAGGAACTTTCCATCAACAAGGATACTGTCTGGAGCATCATCACTGAAAATCTCGAAATGCACAAGGAGTGCGCAAAGATGATCCCCAAGATGTTGTCGAGGACCAGAAACAGCAAAGAGTCACTGTCTGTCAAGACATTATTGAGCACCTTGAGGACGATCCAGACCTGCTCGTGGAGAGTCATTACTGGCGATGAATCGTGGATATTCAAATACGATCGCGAGACCAAACGGCAGAGTCGTCAGTGGAAAATCCGGCATCACCAAGACCAAAAAAGCAAGATGTCGAAGTCGAAGGTCAAGGTGATGCTCATCACGTTTTTTGACATCAAGGCACCGTCTACTTCGAGTTTCTACACAGGGTCAAACAGTGAATCAATACGTGTACAAGGAGATCCTCCGGTGCCTCATGAGATCAGTCCGGGACAAGAGTAGGGATCTGTGGGAGAACAACGCCTGTGTGCTCACCATGACAACGCCCCTGCTCACAGTGCCCTGAGCATACGACAGCTTCTGGCAGAGAGGAACGTGCCATCTCTGGAGCAATCCCTGTATTCGCCAGACTTGGCCCTTGTGATTTTTTCCTATTCCCCAAGCTCAAGGGGATGATCAAGGGGACCCGATTTACTGATGTGGAGCCATCAAAATGGCCGTGATGACGGAGCTCCGAAGGATTCTAGAAGAAGCCTTCCGGGGGTGCATCGAAGCTGGAAGAAGAGGATGGATAAGTGTGTGAGACTGGAGGGAAACTATTTTGAAGGGGACAAGTTGTGATTTCAATATATTTTTTGTAATAAAATTCTGTGAAGTCAGTCCCTTTACTTTTGGACAGACCTCGTGTATATATACTGTATATATATATATTATATATATATAATATATATATATATAATATATATATAATACATAATATATTTCTATAATATATATTCTATATATATAAAGACCGCCCACATCTCTCACCTGTGAATGGAGGGAATAGCCAATCAGCTCTCACCTATCAACTAAACCCAGGTGGCTCGGATTATATAAATAATTTAAAACACCTATCTTTTTTGACATGGGAATTTTGCCCTAACTTACTCGATTTATTCTCTGCTGCACAGTGGAGCATGGAATGCATGTAGCACAAAGTTGCAAGTGCTCCTTGACAATAAGACATCTCGCAGCAACTTAAAATGGCCATTTATGCTGAAGTAAATTAGGTTGCGCTGTCATGGTGTAAACCTTCTGGTTCTTATTTTTTACAAATCGCTTTTTGTTGTGAAAGGCCAAAGCAAATGAGGCTGCGAGCAACCATTCATAACAATCTCAGAGGTTTTGCAGAGACGTCATCCGTCGCAAAACAAAGGGTGGCAATTACTCGGTCCCATGGATTGTGAGGTTTTGAGTCCCGGCTGGCCTGTCAATTGGGTGCCTTACCTTGAAGGCTTGCTAAGCGCCTGCTCAGACGCTGCCAAGGCAATTTGCAGTTTCTTTATCTTTAGCAGTCCACTCTGAGCAAAAAAATGGGCATTGTGCATGGTTGGCAGGGAGATGGAGGGGTGGGCCTGAGGAAGAGAAGAGCTACCTTTTGTTTAGTGTGTGGTGTAAGGGATGCCATCGTGCCTTATCATGCTTTGTTTGAATGTTCTGCTAGACCCAAGGGATAGAATACTGATAATATAGACCGTATGAATAATTCTAATAGGATAAGGGACATGCTCATCATAATAAGGCAAGGAACATATACAACATGCAAAGAATGACAGAAGCCACGTGGGCATCATGATTTGTAAGTTAAAGAATAGACTGCTGTGTGATGCTAATTGATAAAGAAAGAACAATAACCCAGGTGTTTTGGTGATGAAACACCCTGCTTTAATTCACCTAATGTGGAGTCTCTTCGATGGTGGATAGCCGAGAAGAAACACATGAATTGTTTCGAGACAACAGTGATACCTTTTTAGGATGTAATTGAACCCTAATATGATTAAGCTAATTGGCCTTATAAACTCAGGTGCAGTTTTAATTCTATCCTCGTTCTGTAATCACATCCAGTATTTAACTTTGCACCAGTGATAGATTTAACATTCTGCCATTGTGGCAGATTGATTGGCAAATATTCTGGCAGTTCAACTATATTCCTTGCATTGCAGACATTCCTTTTCATTAATGAAGGAACTTCAGGGATTTTTTTTCTACGAAATTTGTCTGTTCGTTTAAAATTGTCTGTCTGCAAAAAAAATGCAATTCAGATTCCTTTGCAAACCCTTTGTCCTTCATGATCATGTTTCACATATTGTGATCATGGTTTATTACCTCCGCCACTGAAGGTGAAGGAGGTTATGTTTTCACCTCTTTCTGTCTGTCTGTTTGTTTGTGTGCAGGATATCTCAAAAAGTTGTGGACGGATCCGGATGAAATTTTGTAGACAGGTTTGGTGTGTGACAAGAACGAACTAGTTAGGTTTTGGTGAAGATCTGGATTCAGATCCGACGACTGGAATCTTTAAGTGATTCTTCACCATTGAGAGAAAGGGCAAAGAATGATATATAGCATGATATCTCAAAAAGTTGTGGACGGATTCAGATGAAACTTGGATGACAGGTTGGGTGTGTGACCACGACGAATTGATTCGATTTTGGTGAAGATCCAATCCGGATTCGAATGTTAGCATTTTAAAAGTGATTCTTCACCACTGAAAGATTGGGCTCAAAAAACGGATTATATGTTATAGCACGATATTTAACCTCCGCCATCGAAGATGGACGGAGGTTACTGTTTTCACCCCTGCTGTTTGTTTGTTTGTTTGTGAACAGTATTACGGAAAAACTCCTCGACGGATTTCGACGAAACTTGGTGGGGGATTAGGTATGTCCAAGGATCATGCCATTAGATTTTGGACTTGGTCAAAGCCAATATGGCCGCTATAGCGGCCATTTTGGAAAAAATTTGAATTTTTGTTTTTGCGTTTCTACATGTTTTAAGTGATTTCCAACCCCCCTCCCCCCCCCCCAAAAAAAAAAATTGTTAGAGAAAAAAAAACAAAATTTTGCAACTTTTTTCAACAAAATTTCGATTTTTTTTTGCATTTCTACATGTTATAAGTGATTTCCAACAAAAAACATGCCAAAACTAGAGGGGAGCACTCGGCAGAGTGCAAAACCTCCGCGCCAATACTGCTAGGTCACTCAAGAAAACTTATGAATAACTGGAAGGGTATTCTGTGCAGGGCATACCTCCGCCCCGTAATCCTGATCCATGAAAACATATCTGGCCAATACATTTTGAACTAGAGGGGAGCACTCGGTAGAGTGCAAAACCTCCACCGCCAATACTGCTAGGTCACTCATGAACCTGATATCCTATTCATTCAATTTGACGTCAACAGTGCTCACAGAGTTATAGTTTGCAACTTTCCCTTTTACTTTTAACTTTTACATACTCAATTCATTCGTCATAACTAGATTCCTTGAGACAGAAATTGTTTTACGTGGTTATATCCACTATAGTTCCAAAATCAGCCGCAATGATAATTTTGGCATGTTTTTTGTTGGAAATCACTGATAACATGTAGAAATGCAAAAAAAATCTAAATTTTGTTGAAAAAAAGTTGCAAAATTTTTTTTTCTCTATATTTTTTTGGGGGGGGGTGGAAATCACTTAAACATGTAGAAATGCAAAAAAAAAAAAAAATTCAAATATTTTTCAAATGGCCGCCATAGCGGCCATATTGGATTTTGGACCAAGTCCCAATCTAATGCATCCTTGGCCATACCTAATCCCCCACCAAGTTTCGTCGAAATCCGTCGAGGAGTTTTCCGTAATACTGTTCACAAACAAACAACAAACAAAAAACAAACAGAAAGGGGTGAAAACAGTAACCTCCGATCTTCGATGGTGGACGTTAATTATAATTGCGGCTGATTTTGGAACTTCAGGTGGATATACACGTAAAATCAATTTCTGTCTCAAGGAATCTAGTTATGACGAATGAATTGAGTATGTAAAAGTTAAAAGTAAAAGGGAAAGTTGCAAACTATAACTCTGTGAGCACTGTTGACGTCAAATTGAATGAATAGGATATCAGGTTCACTTGAGTGACCTAGCAGTATTGGCGGTGGAGGTTTTGCACTCTACCGAGTGCTCCCCCTCTAGTTCAAAATGTATTGGGCCAGATATGTTTTTCGTGGATCAGGCATTACGGCGGAGGTATGCCTGCACAGAATGCCCTTCCAGTTATTCATAAGTTCTTCTTGAGTACCTAGCAGTATTGGCGGCGGAGGTTTTGCACTCTACCGAGTGCTCCCCCCTAGTTCAAAAATGTATTGCCAGATATGTTTCGTGATCAGGCATTACGGGGCGGAGGTATGCCCTGCACAGAATGCCCTTCCAGTTATTCATAAGTTCTTCTTGAGTGACCTAGCAGTATGGCGGCGGAGGTTTTGCACTCTACCGAGTGCTCCCCTCTAGTTCAAAAATGTATATGGGCCAGATATGTTTTCGTGGATCAGGCATTACGGGCGGAGGTATGCCCTGCACAGATGCCCTTCCAGTTATTCATAAGTTCTTCTGAGTGATATTATTTTTTAAATCCTATGTATTTGGCCCATGAGGCTATCCTGTGTAATCAAGAAATTCCCAATTGGAGGGTGTGGAGGTTAGTTTTACTTCCAATTCAAATCGGAAAACTAAAATTCGCTAAAATATTGGAATCAAATGAAATGTTTTGTTCCAAGTAATTGTTGTTTTGTTTTGTTCCAAAGTAGATGTTTAAGCAAGCATGCAGTCTTGGCAGTGCCTGCAAATGATGTCTGTATTTTACAATATTGCTATCCGAGGTAAATTCAAGCTTTTGAATTCGAACCCACAACCAGATGAGGGACTGTCAATCACATTAGGTACTTGAAAAATACAATTGTCAAAAGCCCTAAAACATTACATTCACTCAAATGTTATACTCGTCGGGACTCTCTATTGCCGAAGCCTTGTGCTGAACAAGTGTTAGTAATTTGAAATGCTTGATTAAAAACAGTCCAGAAAGAAAGAAGGGCTGCATATGGAATGAGGCAGGACATCAAACAAGTGCAATTAACTACCACCAAATGCAGCAGGAATAACAGCTTCATAACTCAAGCCCTTCAGACAATATCTTGGATATTTACAGTCAAGTTAACTGCAGCATTCTTAAGCCATTTTCAGGATGGATGGTGGCCAACCAAAGTGTGTGTGTGTGTGTGTGTGTGTGTGCGTGCGTGCGT
>CM068956.1:43331537-43344270 GCA_035128595.1 Eptatretus atami | reverse complement strand
GGACATATCACCCGACAGGGAGTGTAGTGCGCGTCGATTTTCGTTTTTGGACAAATGTACGGATCCATGTGGTCATATCCGCGTGATCACTGTGTTGGAAGTTGGTCGCTGTTCACAGTCTCAGAGTCTGTGCGATCTCCAAATGGGTTGCTTCGCTCTGCTCGGATCGGTAGCAGTTTGGCCGAACTTCGCTGAATTCTCCTAAGCAATCTCAAGTCCAATGGATTAACGGATCCAATGCGACGCCCTGCCTCGTCTGCATTCTCTGATCGTGAGTTCGAGCGATCCTGCTCGCAGGTGTCCTCACTTGTCAATGACGATTCATTTCGGATGTTGAGGGCTATCAGAACGTGCTTACTTGTCCATAAGTGCGGACGCATTAATTTAGCCGGTTGTACCACTCTTTTATCTGATGTGGTGCCCATTGCTTCGTTCCCGGATAGGCCTGTTGAATCTTGCGGATCGTTTCCAACTTGGGAATTCGCCAAAGCTTTACCACAATTTGATGCAGTAGCGTGTTTCAGTTTTTTCCGTAAATTTTTGTCAAAACGAAAAAATCGACGCGCACTCACTTACAACTTCCTTCATTCATCGGCGGTCTGTCGGCGACTTGACAGCTTTCTGCCAGGTGGAAATATTCAGGCATACGGATTAGGATCGTCCTACTACGTGCACCAACCACGCCTCCCTAGCTTCATTTGTTTACGCACGAAAAATTAAGGTTGGATACTTTGAACACACCTTCATATATATTATATCATATACACTTGCTTTCAGAAATTATTGCTCATTTTTCTATCATACACAAGCAGCTGACAGAGGGCTGACGAGGGACTGACCAAGGGTGATGCCTTGAAAAAGGATAATTGAATAAGGCCATTAATATCTTCAACATGGGTGTTTAAATGAACCTAAACACCCAATTTCCATTCATACACTTCCTTGGAGTTCCCTTCATCAGTATGCAAAGTATTTGGGCCGTTTGGTTCATGGTTTTGTAGTTATGGAGCAATGCACACACACACACCCACACACACACACACACAGCCACACAACACAACCACACATACACACACACACACACACACACACCACAACACACACACACACACACAGCACACACACACACACCACACCACACAAAAAACACCAAAACCCACAACACACACACACAGCACCAACGCACACACAACACACACCATACTACCAACCACACACACCCCACCACCTGATATTTATTATTTTTGAAGTTTACAATTTGTCGGCTCATTAAAGTGATTTGAGGCTGTTAAGGGTCGAAAATGTTCTTTGCGGACATAATGATCACTCGATAATAAGTTTCAACAGAAAATAAGATTTTGTGATTTCAGTTACAGAATTTCAAAAAACTTTACACCTTAAACTTAACATAATTTGCAGCATCCGGTTGAGCCACAAAATGTGAAGTTCAGTGGCTCGTTGTGACCCTTTAATGTTAGCTTGGAATACAAGATGTTTGCGCAAAGCAATCAAGCACATTTGCTTCCACTTCTTGATGGCAGTCAACACATTTTCTTTCAGCAGTAAGCAAATGAAAACGATATAATTTTATGCCTTATTGAAACTGCTGTAAAAGATTGGCTCTTAAGTGGAAAATGTCCATTCAATGACGAGTATCTTCAGAAAACATCTTTTTCTTTAGAAATATGCACGTAGCAAATAATGGACATGTGTTTGCTGCACTTCAATCCTTAAATGACTTTGAATGAACTGACATTGTGCTCTATTTTTTTTGTGCTCGTTCTGGAGCTCATTAGTGACAGGAACAAAGGCTGGACCGGTGGCTTTTCGGTTATCCAGCCTCTCATGTGGCAATTTAGCACTTGTAAATGGTGCTTAGTGAAGAGAGCAGATACCATATGCCATGACTTGACGAGTGGGATTGTGGGGATGTGGGAATGTGCTACAAGAGCAAGCCGCCAGGCGATGCTTGAGAAGTTCTGCGACCTTGTGGGCTGTCCACAAATTACTTATATGAAAACGCCTTGACTCACTGATGAAAGAAAACCAAGGAAAGTGATGTTTATTCTTTGGCCAGTCTTACCTGTGCCCCTTCTTACCACAGTTTTATTAATGTGGCTAACCTTATCTGTCACCATTTTCTAACCACAAGTTTTATTATGTGGCTAACCTTATCTGTCACCATTCCAAGCACCATGCTTAGTTGAATAATGCAGTGTCATCTACTATATATATATTATATATATATATATTATATATATATATATAAATATATAAATGCCTGGTGTTGGCTCGGTAGGGTGGCGGCTTGGGATCAAGGGTCCTAAGTTCAGCCTCGTTGCCCGCTGAATTACTTCACCAGGGGGTTGACTCAGCTTGCCATCCTTCCGAGGTCGGCAAAATGAGTACCAAGCTTGCTGGGGATGTCGAGTCATTCGAGTATCCTGCGTCGGAGTGGCACCCGTCCAGGATTGTGTCAATAGCCAAGGAAACTGCTTCGGCGCACCGGCCCTCGACAGAGTATGGTTCCAATAGATGGATGGATGGACGATATTATTTTAAAATATATATATTTATTTATATATATATATATATATTATATATATTATATATAAATACATACATGCGCCACTTAACGACGGGATAACGTTCTGAAAATGCGAGTTAAGCGATGTCGTATTGTGCGAACTCATAGAGTGTACTTACACAAACCTAGATGTTATTAGCCTACTACAACCTCGGCTATATGGTATAGCCTATTGCTTCCTCAACTACAAACCTGAACAGCATGTTACTGTACTGAATACTGTTGACAATTGTAACACAATGGTAAGTATTTGTGTATCTCAACATAGAAAAGGTGCAGTAAAATTGGTATAAAAGTTTTTTGTTTTTTTTTAAATGGTCCACCTGAAGAGGGCATTACCATGAATGGAGCTTGCAGGACTGGAAGTTGCCTCTGGGTGAGTCAGTGGAGTGAATGCTGAAGGCCTAGGACTATTTAACTTTAACTACTGTAGATTTTATAACACTACACTTTGGCAACATAAAATTTATAAAAATATATTTTCTTTCTTTTTGTTGAATAACCTAACCTCAAAGCACAACATTGTACAGCTGTACAAAAAATGTTTTTTTTTTTTAAATTAACTTTTTTTTTTGTTAAAAAACTAAGACAAACACACTTGGACGTCAATTAGCCTCGGCCTATACAGGTCGGATACATTCATCAATATACGTCTTCCACTCCACATCTTGTTCACTGGAGGTTTTCAGGGGAAATAACTTGCATGGCGAGCTGTCATCTCCGATGTAAAACAATGCCTTTTCTGGAATACGTCCTGGAAAGACCTGCCTGAGGGTCCCTTTCTGAGGAGGTGTCACTCTTTTCAGAAATATGTTCCATGGTGTTTCTTGGTTGTTTTCTTTTTCATCATATCAGATTTTGTTGTAAGCAGATAATGCACCGTGAACATTCTCTCTTCTTAATGAAAACCTTTCGGTGTGTTGGAGTCCATGTTTTTCACACTTTTTAAGGAGCTTGTTGAGGTTCGCAAAAGTTCTGCTAAATCTCACTGTGATTTATTTTTGGGGTTCTTTTCTTTTTATTTTCCCTGTAGTTTCCTTTTCTCTTGCCTCTTCTTTCAGCTATGCATTCCTGTTCAGCAAGTCAACTCTCATTAGCTCAATTCTCGGAAACACCTCCATGAGCTTCCCGCAATGACCCGTCTCCTCTCCACAAGAGTAAAGTTGTCTGCCATCCTCACAACAGCCTTGTTGATATTTGCAACCTCACTCCTTGCGGCAAATCTTTTTGAAGGTATGGGACTTCTGATGTTTCTTCAGATGGCCATTATACACTCCTTGTGCACATCACCCCACGACCAAGTAAGGAGAGAGAGAGAGAGAGAGAGAGAGAGATGTGGGAGTCGGGTGCTGCACTGTATTAGGAGGGGGTAGAGCGAGGATGGAACAAAGGGAGAGAGAGAGAGGAATGGGGGTAAGGGAGTTAACAGAGAGAATGTCATGTTTTATGAACAACACACACATACAAACAAACACACATGCACAAACACAAACACTATATGTATATATATCTTCTTCTTCTTCTTCTTTCGGCTGCTCCCGTTAGGGGTCGCCACAGCGGATCATCCATTATGATCCGCATAATGATTTGGCACAGGTTTTACGCCGGATGCCCTTCCTGACGCAACCCTGGTCGCCTCTTACCACACAGGGATATGGTACACCTATTCTAACCGGGGCATACACCGGGCCCAGTACACTGGTACTCCCTTCGCCGACCTCGGAAGGATGACAGGCTGAGTCAACCTCCTGGTGTGTATTAATTCAAGCGGCCAACGGGGCTTGAACTCAGGACCTTTTGGATCCCAAGCCGCTACCCTAACCACTACCCCAACACCAGGCTATGTATATATATATATATATATATAAAAGTGCTTGGCCAATCAATATCGGCAATTTTTCAGTAATCGTCGGCAGTAATATCGGCAAAATCTGATTGGAGTCAGTGTGATTACCGACTACAGTGCATACTGTATACGACCCAAAAGCCTTGAGTTGCTTTCACCCTTGTTTTGACGGAATTCTAATGAACAAATTATAAAAACAACTTTGCTTTTTTTGTGGTACACAATGTCGAGGATCGCATAAGAGATAACACACAGAATGTACAGCACAACAAGGGGATCAGGAGAAAAGATGGGCGGGAGAGGGAAGGCCAAAACAGTGGAGAACAGAGACATCAGGAAATCTGTGGAAGGGTGAGGGATGGGGTGGGATACACGGTGTAAACAAGATGGACACAATCGGGACTTTCAGGTCCTCACATGACAGGGACTTTCAGGAAGGAAAGCAGGGAGTTTGAAGGAGGTGGGTTTGGGGTGGATTAATGGGGTAGAAAGGATCATGGTTTTGGATGGGGAAAGGAAAGAGATGGTGGTGAACAGCTGTTTTGAAGATCTGGAGTGAAGAGTGGGATTGAAGAGAGTGTGAGAGTTTGTTCCAAATGAGGGAAAAAGAGGAATGAAAGAGTGAAGGTGAGCAGTGATTCTTGATTTTCGTAGTTTTTCCAGAAGGGGGTTGGACCTTGAGTGTCTGTGGAAATATGGGGGGGATTATACAGGCAGATGTGGGGGGGGGGGGGCGGGACATGGAGAGAAAATGGTTAGAAAACGAAAGACACCTGCCTGCAGCGAGAGAATAAGAGACCCAAAGACTCATCCTCATCATGGGAGATACCAATGATCCTAAATGCCTTAGTTTCCACAGCATGAAGCCGAGAAAGGTTTGAGGCGGGAGTACCAGCCCAGATGGGAGAGCAGTTTGCCATCAGGCTGTGGATGAAAGCTTTGAATGTGGTCAGGATCTCAGGTGTGTCAAGGAAGGACTTCGCATGACGGAGGATGCCATCGATGACTGCTTGGAGGCCATTTGGACACGTGGCTTTCCCAGAAAAATAATGGCAGACAGTGAGACTAGAAAGCATGAATGAATGGACTCTTCAAAAGGATTGTTGAGAAAGTAGACGGGGGTGGGGGGGGGGGGCGCGGTCCAGACGGTTCCTTTCGAGAGACGGAGTGAGAGTTTGAGATTTGTCAGGATTGAAAGACATGTTCCGTGTGTTTGACACAGCTTGTGATTTTATCCAGATTTGCAAGTTACAAAGCGGTTGCTGCTTGCCAATCTGAAGGGATGACAGATGGTTCGGGCAGAGGGTGGAATCATCAGCAAAGAGATAAGTCGGAGTCGGAGAGATCATTAATGAAAACCAGAAAAAGCACAGGGCCCAGAATGCTGCCTTGAGGAACTCCAGCCTGGACAGGAAGAGGAGATGAGAGAATTCCATTTCGAGCCACATGTTAACTGCAACAGGAGAGGAAGTCCACGAGCCATGAGTGGAGATTGCCTTGGATACCAAAGGAAGATAATTTGGTGAGCAGGGTAAGGTGCCAGACCGTGTCAAAAGCGAGAGATAGGTGGTTTCCTGAGAATTGAGCTAATGAGAGTTGTTTGGAAAACTGAACAGGAATGCATAGCTGAAGAAGAGGCAAAAGAGAAAAGGAAACTACAGGAAAATAAAAAGAAAAGAACCCCAAATAAAATCACAGTGTAAGATTTAGCAGAACTTTTGCGAACCTCAACAAGCTCCTTAAATAAGTTTGAAAACATGGACTCCCACACCGAAGGTTTTCATTAAGAGAGAGAATGTTCACGGTGCATTATCTGCTTACAACAATATCTATGATGAAAAAGAACAACCAAGAAAACCACCATGGAACATATTTCTGAAAGAGTGACACCCTCCTCAGAAGACCCTTCAGGCAGTCTTTCCAGACGATTCCAGAAAAGGCATTGTTTTCAATTCGAGATGACAGCTGCCAGCAAGTTATTTCCCCTGAACCTCCAGTGACAGATGTAGTGGAGACGTATATATGATGAATGAAATCCTGACCTGTATAGGCCGAGGCTAATTTGACGTCCAAGTGTGTTTGTTCTTAGTTTTTTTAACAAAAAAAGTTAAAACGTTAATTTAAAAAAAAAAACATTTTTGTACAGCTGTACAATGTGTTTGTGTTTTAGGTTAGGGTATTAACAAAAAGAAAGAAAATATATTTTTATAAATTAGTGTTGCCAAAGTGTAGTGTTATAAAATCTATACAGTAGTTAACAGTAATGTCCTAGCCTTCACATTCACTACACTGACTCACCCAGAGCAACTCAGTCCTGCAAGCTCCATTCATGTAAGTGCCCTCTTCAAGCGTGGACCATTTAAAAAAAAAAAAAAAAACTTTTTATACCACTATTTTTACGCACCTTTTCTATGTTTTAGATACACAAAACTTACTCATTGTGTTACAATGTCACAGATGCAGTACAGTAACATGCTGTTCAGGTTTGTAGTTGAGAAGCAAAAGGCTATACCATATAGCCGAGGTGTGTATAAGGCTAATAACATCTAGGTTTGTGTAAGTACACTCTATGATGTTTCGCACAATGACGACAAATCGCTTAACTCGCATTTCTCAGAACGTATCCCCGTCGTTAAGTTGGCGCATGATTGTTATATATATGTATATATATATTATATATATATATAATATATATATATAATATATATATATAGTATTAAAGTATATATATTTTTTAAAATAATATCGTCCCATCCATTCCATCTATTGGAACCATACCTGTCAGAGCGTCGTGCTGCGAGCGTTTCCTTTGGCTATTGGTACACAATGCTGGACGGGTGCTACTCCGACGCAAGGATACTCGAATGACCTGGTCATGCCATGCAAGCTTGGTACTACATTTTTGTCGACCTCGGAAAGGAGATGGCCAAGCTGATCACCCCCTGTGAAGTAATTCAGCGGGCAACGAGCCTGAACTTAGACCCTGATCCCAAGCCCACCTCTAACCACTGAGCAACACAGGCTTTATAGTATATATATAGTAGATGCCCATGAACATATTCACTAAGCATGGTGTTAGAATGGTGACAGATAAGGTTAGCCACATAAATAAAAAACTTGTGGTTAGAAATGGGATCAGAAAGGATTATCCACATAATAAACTGGTGGTTAGAATGGTGACAGATAAGGTAGCCAACATAATAAACTTGTGTAAGAAGGGGCAAGGTAAGACTGGCCAATGAGAATAAACATCACTCCTTGGTTTTCTATTTCATCAGAGGTCGAAGGCGTTTTCATATAAGTAATGTGGGACAGCCCACAGTCGCAGATACTTCTCAAGCATCGCCGTGGCGGCTTGCCTCTTGTAGCACTTCCCACATCCCCACAATCCCTCTCAGTCATGGACATATGGTATCTGCTCTCTTCCACTAAAAGCACCATTGTAACAAGTGCTAAATTTTGCCACATGAGAGGTCTGGATAACCGACAAGGCCCCCTCGACAAAACCGTCCAAAAGCCCCGCGCGCGCTTGTTTGGTTCCTGGTCACAATGACTCCGAGACGGACACAAAAAAAATAGAGCACAATGTTCAGGGTTCATTTCAAAAGTCACTTTAAAAGGATTGAAGTGTCAGCAACACTATGTCCAGTTATTAGTGCGGTTATCGTCTATACGTCTTTAAGAAAAGGATGTTTTTTGCTGAAAGATACTCGTCATTGAATGGACATTTTCCACTTAAGAGCCAATCTTTTACAGCAGTTTCAATAAGGCATAAATTATATCGTTTTCAATTGCTTACCTGCTGAAAGAATCAGATGTTCGTGGACTGGCCATCAAGAAGTGGAAAGCAAATGTGGTGCTGATTGCTGTTGGCAAACATCTTGGTGATTCCCAAGGCTAACAGTTAAAGGTCCACAACAGAGCGGCACTGAATCTTTCACAATTTGTGGCTCAACGCTGTGTGCTGGCAAATAGATTAAGTTTGAAAAGGTGTAAAGTTTTTGTGAAATTGCGTGTAAGCTTGAAACACAAATCTTATTTACTTTCTGTTGAAACTTATTATCGAGTGATCATTATGTCCGCAAAGAACATTTTCGAGAAACCCTTAACAGCCTCAAATCATTTAAATGAGCCGACAAATGTAAACTATCAAAAATAATAAATTATCAGTGTGTGTTGTGTGCGTGCGTTTTTTTTCAGTGTAGTGTGGTGTGTGTGTGTGTGTGTGTGTGGTGTGTGTGTGTGTGTGTGTGTGTGTGTGTGTGTGCATCTGCTCCATAACTACAAAACCATGAAACCAAACGGCCCAAAATAACTTTGCATGCTGATGAAGGGAACTGCCAAGGAAGTGTAATGAATGGAAATTGGGTGTTTAGGGTTCATTTTACACACCCCTGTTGAACAGATAATTAATGGCCTTATTTCATTAATCCTTTTTCAAGGCATCACCCTGGTCAGTCCTCAGTCAGCCTCTGTCAGCTTGCTTGTTGTAAAATGGAAGAAATGAGCAATAATTTCTGAAAGGGGCCAAGTTTTGGGTTTATATATATATAATAAATATCTATATATATATTATATATATATATAATATAGTCCAAACCCGCTTCATCGCGGTTCACCTATGCGCCCCGGTTCATCGCGGGTTTTCCTTGGAACGAAACTATTTTTTCTGCGGATTCCCCCGGTACATCGCGGTAATAATGTATAAAATATAAATTATTTAAGCAATAAATTATAACGCGTGGTGCTCGACATCACACAATCGACAAACAAAGTTTCGCTTGTGAACTTAGAATATTTTCTTACGTTTTTTCTCTCCAAGCCCCAGATGGCGCCAAACGCCCTGCTACCTTCGAAGGTTTCTGGCAAGGAACCCGAAGCGCCAGAGGAAGGTCCTGGGACGCTCCAGGAGAAGGTTAAGGTAAAGGTTGCTCGATATATGCTTCGGGAAGAGAAAAAGGTTGCCGCCGTTGGACGAGCACTGCTCATACCCAGCACCTCAAAACCGACGCAGACCAGACCTAGTCGATCTCCAGGCACCTGCAACAACCCATCACTGCCAAAACCGACCAGACCAGACCACGTCGCTCTCCCCGGCACCTCAAACCAATCACTGCACCATACCAGAACAGTCAATCGATTTTTTTTTGGGGAGGCGTCCATGTCATCGCGGATTGTTCACTTACGCGGGGAGGTTTGGAACAGCAACCCCGCGAGAACGGGGGATTTACTGTATACTGTATAATACCGAGGTGTTTCAAAAGTATCCAACCTTAATTTTTCGTGCGTACAACAAATGAAGCTAGGAGGCGTGTGTTTGGTGCACAGTATCGTAGGCGATCCTAATCGCGTATAGCGTGAATATGTTTCCCACCTGCAAAGCTGTCAGTCGCCGACAGACCGCCGGAGTGAAGGAAGTGTAAGTGAGCGCCGTCGGATTTTTCGTTTTTGACAATGAACGAAAACTGGAACAACGCTACTGCATCAAATTTTGTGTAAGCTTGGCGATTCCCAAGTGGAAACGATCCGCAAGAATCAACAGCCTTCGGGAACGAAGCAATGGCAACCACAGATAAGATGGTACAACCGCTTAAAAAGTGGTCGCACGTTAGTGAAAGTGAAGCACGTTGCTGTAGGCCTCACATCCAAATGAAGAATCGTCATTGACCAATGACGACCTGCTGATGCGGATCTCGAATCACGATCAAAAGAAACTTGCAGACGAGGTGGGCGTCAGCATTGATCCGTTCATTCCATTGTGACTGAAGGATTGGGCTTAAAGGAGAATCTCAGCGAAGTTCGTGCCAAAGCGCTAACGATCGACAGAACAACTCCCGTTGGAGAATCGCACAGGAACATGCTGGAGACGTGGACAGCGATCCCAACTTCTTCAACACGTGTCACTGGCAATGAGACCCAGTGATACCGTCATTTTGTCAAAACGAAAAAATCCCGACGGGCTACACTTACACTTCCTGTCGGGATATGCAGAGAGAGAGAGAGAAAGAGAGGAGAAGAGAGAGTGGGAGTCGGGTGCTGCACTGTATTAGAAGGGGGTATGAGCGAGGATGGAACAAAAGGGAGAGAGGAGAGGAATGGGGAAGGGAGTTAACAGAGAGATGTCATGTTTTATGAACAACACACACAATACAAACAAACACACATGCAGCAAACACAACACTATAGTATAATATCTTCTTCTTCTTCTCTTTTATCGGCTGCTCCGTTAGGGGTCGCCACAGCGATCATCCAATTATGATCCGCATAATGATTGGGCAGCAGGTTTTAACGCGGATGCCCTTCCTGACGCCACCCCTGGTCGCCTCTTACCACACCAGGGATGGTACACCTATTCTAACCGGGCATACACCGGCCCAGTACACTGGTATCCCTTCGCCGACCTCGGCAAGGATAGACAGGAACTGAGTCAACCTGCCTGGTGGTGTATTAATTCAAGCGGCCAACGGGGCTTGAACTCAGGACCTTTTGGATCCCCATGCCGCTACCCTAACCACACCCAACACCGAGGCTATGTAATATATAATATATATAAAAGGCTTGGCCCCAATCAATATCGGCAATTTTTCAGTAATCCGTCGCGTAATACTCGGCAAAATCTGATTGCGAGTCAGTGTGATTACCGACTACATGCATACTGTATACGACCAAAAAGAACCTTGAGTTTGCTTTCACCCCTTGTTTTGACGGAATTCAAATGAACAAATTATAAACCAACTTTGCTTTTTTGTGGTACACAATGTCGAGGATCGCATAAGAGATAACACACAGAATGTACAGCACAACAAGGGATCAGAGGGAAAAGATGGCGGAGGGAAGCCAAAACAGTGGAGAACAGAGACATCAGGAATCTGTGGAAGGGTGAGGGGAATGGTGGGATACAGGTGTAAACAAGATGGACACAATCGGTGAACTTTCAGGATCGCTCACATGACAGGACTTTCAGGAAGGAAGCAGGGAGTCCTTGAAGGAGGTGGTTTGGGGTGGATTAATGGGAGTTAAGAAAGGATCAATGGTTTGGAGGGGAAAAGGAAAGAGATGGTGGTGAACAGATGTTTGAAGAATGCTGGAGTGAAGGCGGGATTGAAGAGAGTGTGAGAGTTTTCCAATGAGGGAAAGGGATGAGAGTGAAGGTGAGGCAGTGATCTTGATTTTCCTAGTTTTTTCCAGAAGGGGTTTGCTGGCGACTTGAGTGCTCTGTGGAAATATGGGGGGGATTATCACAGGCAGAGTGTGGGGGGGGGGGGGGCAAGGCTGGAGAGGAAAGATGGTAGAAAACAGAAAGACCACGACCTGCTGCGCGAGAGAATAAGAGACCCAAAGACCATGCCTCATCATGGGAGAATACCAATCGATTCCTAAATGCCTTAGCTTTTCCACAGCATGAAGCCGAGAAAGGTTTGAGGCGGAAGTACCAGCCCAGATGGAGAAGCAGTTTGCCATCAGGCTGTGGATGAAAGCTTTGAATGTGGTCAGGATCTCATGGTGTGTCAAGGAAGGACTTCGCCATGACGGAAGGATGCCATCGATGACTGCTTGGAGGCCCATCTTGGACCACGTGGCTTTCCCAGGAAAAATAATGGCAGACAGTGAGACTAGAAAGCATGAATGAATTGGGACTCTTCAAAAGGATTAGTTGAGAAGTAGACGGGGGTGGGGGGGGGGGGCCGCGGTCCAGACGGTTCCTTTCGAGAGACGGAGTGAGAGTTTGAGATTTTGTCAGGATTGAAAGACATGTTCCGTGTGTTTGACACAGCTTGTGATTTTATCCAGATTTGCAGAGTAAAGCGGCTGCTGCTTGCCAATCTGAGGGATGACAGATGGTTCGGGCAGAGGTGGAATCATCAGAAAAGAGATAAAAGTCGGAGTCGAGAGATCATTTAATGAACAGAGCACAGGGCCCAGAATGCTGCCTTGAGGAACTCCCAGCCTGGACAGGAAGAGGAGATGAAGAGAATCCATTTCGAGCCACATTTTAACTGCAACAGGAAGAGGAAGTCCACAGCCATGAGTGGAGATTGCCTGATACCGAAAGGAAGATAATTTGGTGAGCAGGGAAGGTGCCAGACCCGTGTCAAAGCACGTGATATGTCTGGGGATATGGCTCTGATTTCAACCATGTCTGGCATTGAGGACCCCATCCATTGTTTGAGAGCAGATGCAGCTGTCCAGGGTAGAGTGACTTGTCCTGAATCCAAATTGATATCAGGAAATAAAGCATGGAGAAGGGAAGGATTTAAATGTTGGAAGAGATTGGTGGATTCCATAACCTGCCCTGATGA
>CM068956.1:43318264-43328720 GCA_035128595.1 Eptatretus atami | reverse complement strand
CAGATACTGCTCTGTCACAGAATCAATTGTTGAGTTTAAGTGAGAAAAACCTTGTAATGTATTCTTAAAGAGTACATGGAAAAACACATAAATAAACTTTCTGAAAAGCACAAGCATGAAAAAATCTCATACTAATTGTTGATTAAATTAATTTTTTTAACAGCATCAGCAAATTGGGCTATTTCATTTCAATTGTAAAAAATTGATAAATTCCACTTTTTTTTTCTAAATTTGGTAGAATATTTCCAATGAGGCAAAACATGTTTTGTATTTATATGCCACAACAGTCTCTTGAAAGTTGGGGTTTGTTCTAACTGTTCACTTTCGCTGGGTCAAGCTCAGCTGTCAGAAAGACTTCAACGCCAAAAGCTACAGTGCATATATATTTGGGTCCATTATTGATTCATTCTATTTCTGACTCTTGAGTGACTTGAGGGTTAAAAATTATATCAAGTCACAGACGAATCAAACTTTACATTATTTTATGCATCGAACAAGAAAATGAAAATCTACAAACAATCTGTCTGGTGGAGTCTGTCAGTGTGAACTGCCGGACAGTCAGTCCTGCCACTTGTACACGAAATAGGTGTTTTCTGGCACTTGTAAGTGGCTCAAATTTATATGGCTCAGGCCAGAAACTCCATAGTATAAATTCCCATCATCCTCCGACTCGTCCTCCGGCAATATCGGAATGAAAACACTCAATTTCATCGCCACTGAAATCACTCTCTGATTCGCATCTTGCATTGTTCACATGCTGTTTCCGAATGTTCACGAAGTTTTCGGAGACGTGACGTCATAGCATCTTCGGTAAATTCCGGTCTGTTTTTTCGATCACTGACAAAGTTGTGACTTTAGAAGCCTTAAAAGTTAATTTTAGCATATTTTGAATTTCAAATGTAAGAAAATAAATACCCCAACGATTATTAATGCGATTACAGCCTGCGAATCACGCGAAGTCATCAGCGACCCAAAACCTGCTCTTTAAAGTCAGAGATGCGATTAAAGACATTACGTGAGGGATGCAATAAAGGAGAATGAAGAGAATAGAGAAACGAAATGTTGTAACAGTGGGACTTTTTAGACATGGGATGAAGGAAAGGTAGAATTGAGAACTGTCTTTTGAAGAAGACGAAGAAGAAGAAGAAGAAGAAGAAGAAGAGTTGTGAATTATGATACGATACCAAGAACCACATGTGTGGAAGAGGAAGTTGAAACATTTTAAGAGACCGTTTTTTAAATATTATTGATTTTTTGATAAAGATTAGGTGAGATTAGGTAAAGGAAAGGATTAAGAAAAATCGTGAAAGTATTGGTGAATTTGGATCGGCTAAAGTAGAAGGAAGCTGGTTGTTTGGCGAAAGTTACAGGAAGAGGAAGAGGGGGTAGAGAAACATGTGGTGACGGGAGGTGTAAGGTGAGAAGTGAAAAGATATAAAGAAATGTATGTTTTTATTTATTTATTTATTTATTTATTTAAAGATTAGGTAAGATTAGGCAAAGGAAAGGTTGAAGAATAAATCGTGAAGGTGTATGGTGAATGTGGGTCAGAAAAAGTAGAAGGAAAATGGTAGATCGGCAAAAGAAGAAGGAGGAAGAAGAGTCATAAGAGGAAGTCACATGGTTGCGAAGGGAATAAGGAAAGGAAGGAAAGGAGGGAAAAGAGTTTTTTTTGTTGTATTTTTTAATATATTTTAAAACATGAAGCAGAGGGTATAGTTGGAAGGGATAGAAGAAGGGTGGTAGGAAAAGTGCAGAAAATAAGAACTGATGGTAATAAGGAGAAAATACAAATAAACACAATCGCGCACAGAGACGGGAAGACAGGTAGGCCTCGGGGAAATTCGATATGACAAGACTGACGAAAACTCACCAAATAGCACAGATTTTGAAACAAAACCAATCTGGGAACACACAGTAACATGGAGGCAACAAAATAAACAGTGAAAACGTGAAAAACAATGACCGAAAACTTATCTTTGAGAAAGTCGGCAGAGATCCCTGAGAGACCCAACAATCACCTCAAAAATCGGAAGCAGAATTGCATTGAAGACATTTCAAAGAGTTGTGCTGCCAATCGTCATGTGGGTAGAAAAAATTTGGCTCTGTAATTTAGAAAACACATTAATATGGCAAACCGCTCAGAAATCTGGTGTTATCAAATGTATTTTGCTTTGAAACTCACAAAAAGAAACCATATAACCTTTGTAAGGCAGAACCGGTTCTCAAAAAGTAACCAATTGCTTTAGAAACAGTCACGAGGACAAAGGAAAACGTAATCGTTCGTACGCTGCTGAGGTTAAAACTTAAAACCTCCAGCACCAATCTTCATCATAAGACACAGGATGAAATTTTGCCACCACGGTGCCCGTAACCAAGCATGCAGGCGTGCACACACACCTGCAGAGAGTCCCTTTACAGATCGTAATCTACCCTTTTGTACCTCTACCTTTTAGCAACTGCCAACTGTACATCCCAATCAGGACACGAACTGTACCGCAATCAACTGTAGGGTGCTCGGCAATGTGGCTTAAGCACTCAAACAAGCACTCCAATTAAATGGTTGAGAAGGAGCGCCTGGCTTGGCAAGCGAGAGCAAGCTGATTGGTCATGGCAAAAAACTAAATATCGCCGATTTCTTAACATTTTCAGATTTCACTCCAGATTTTGAGTTATTTAGTCCATGTGATCCGATCCGCGAAACTCAAATTATATTTCCATTCTATAATTAAATTTGTCCATGAGAGTATATCATGGAAAACCGCATCCTATAATGCATATCGCTCCAAGCTCCTAATTTGAATACTATAGCACTTACAAAAGTGATGTATTCAGCAATTCGTAGGTATACAGATTAGGAATTCGATGATATCACTGAAAAAAGTGTAAAAAAAAATTTTTTAGCACTTTATCATTCATAAACCGTTGCGGCCTGTTCCAAATCAAGGCAATGTTGAGCAGGTTGAGCAAAATGGTGAATTAAGTCCTCAGCGAAGCAACTTAGGATGTGGCTTAAGACCCCATCGAGAGGAAGGTGGCCGAGGATGCACCTGATAAATGGACGACACACACACACAAACATTATTATTATTCTAGATTAAGATGTATATATCTATTAGCCTCGTGCCAAATTTTGTTTTGTTTTCTTCCGCACTGAGCATCATCACTTAACAGATCCCGGCGTGATATAAAAGTTCATAATACTACTAAAAATTATTGTTGTTATTCAATTTAAATAAAATAAAGATTGTAAAGGTTGGATTGCAAATTAATTTCAGTAGCTTACTGCCGTTGATACCACCTTTTAAACCACCTTATGTAACACGTTACATGAGGTATTTGTGCCTATTGTACGTGTCCTTTATAACATCCTTAAAAACAGTAACTTTCATGTTTGGAATGATTTTCAATTTTGTTTGACTGCCAGACAGGAAGACAGACAAAAACAGTATCCCTCTCCTCTCTGCAAATCTGAAGGGAAGGAATCTGAGATCGAGACAAATTTAGAGCAAATGTACTGCTAAACTATAGGTTCGTTTTCTGATTCATGTTCCGATTCATGTTGAAAATATAACATTCAATTGAAATTAAGTTACTCCTCGATCATAAACTGATGTTTTTAGATGGATACATGGACAGACAGACAGACAGAAGTGAACCTATTGCTGAACCCCACAGTTCGCTTCGCATGCGCGGGGTCATAAGGTTTGGAGGAGGAGATGTGGGAAGGAATTTCTGTGACAAGCAGGGAAATGGGAAGGGGTTGGGGCAGGCTCCAAATTTCTGGCATTTTGAATTAAATAATAAATGGATGAGCCCAATATGCTTATTTTGTATGAAAAACAAACTTTTACAGCAGTTGTTAAAAGCAGTTGGATTTGTGGTGTGTCTGCAGTTATTGCGAACACTGCATGTTCACCAGCTGGTCCAAGCACCTTTTGGATACCTCTTCTAAACATTGCATCCCACCGTCAACCTCTACCTTCTCTCCAGTCTCAACTACAAAAACCCTCACTCCTTACCCATACAGCCTTACTTCTATAACATGCTTTAATAATATCTTGAATAATTCTTTGTTTATAGAATGCTGTAAGTAAAAACACATTTCAAACAGCTGTACAATGTTTACTTACTCTTTATAGAAATGCACAAATGTGCAACCCATTACGATTTTACAATTACTCCATGTATGTGTGGATAACCTTTGATCAACTTCAATGAGTGTCGTTCAGACAATGAAAAGGAGTTAAGTTTGCAAATGCTAATAACCATTTCCACTAGTATGTGTGATTGATCCCAAGAAGTGGAGACAGGCAGCTCCAAGAAGATCAATCATTGAATTTGCAGTTTGTTGTTCCAGTGCTGCCTCCATTGCTCAGCTCCTGGCAGAGTTTATTTACGATTCGTTCTGAACACTCCATGTGTTCTGTTAATTGTGAATCAGTGATAACATTTACTGTATAAGCATGCAAAGTATTTAATTGCATACGTTGCTCGACAAAACGTTTTTGTCAATAAGGTACGTATCTTTTTCAAATAAAGTGTTTACAAAAATGAATTATCACCTTACCTGCAATCTAACAATTATCCTCTGTCATGGGGTAAAACATTGTTTTGTGTTTAGCTCAATCTGTAACAAAGGTATAGGATGCGCGCTCTGGCAGTGTAGTCTTAAATCGTGGAGAGAATGCTCCAAACCTATGGACGAGGGGTGGAGGGGATTTGGGGGGAGAGGAGCAGCCAAGGATGTCAAAAATTCTGCCATATTTCTTCTATGAGTCTCGATACTACAGAATACATGAGAAATGGTTTATCGGCAAAATAATATGTAAACGTTCAGGTATCATAAAGCAACACTCCTTTGGCATTCTAACTTCGTTGTAATTCTTCTACCCAACCTTATTTCTAACCTTATCCTAATAACAAAGGCTATAATGGAATTGTTGAGTAAATAATAGATGACCATAATATGTATATATTTGTGATTCAAATGGGGATTTAGACTTTGTCCACGAAGTATGTTTTTGCACAAACACATTGAGCATGAATGTGACGCAAGGATTTAAAAACTCCTCCAAATGAGTGAACAGTGCTCTGAAAACTATACTGTCCAGCCACGCTACCTGGCTACCTTTAATTATATTAATAACAGGCAGAAAATATCCGTTATATGCATGAGGCCTGACATGACTGTGACGTATCGCTGAAGCATTGCTGAGCTCATACACCAAAGTAAAGAAGTTTGATTCTTTCCATATTGAGTGTTTCTACTCTGCCTGGAGAATTGAACACCTGACAACTGGAAAGCACATGTTACGCTAAGTTTGGCTAAGCTTTAATAGTTCGGATATATGCATTGCATGGTTATATAGCAACAAGAGTGATTCCTTTTTCTATAAATTCAAAGGAGGCAATTAAGGGAAGCCCAGAGAATCTTAAGTCATTCAATTAATCTTGTTCTTATCTTTATATCAGTACATCAAATGAATGTAATGATGCATGATGCAGACTTGGAGACACAGCACCTCTTGGAGACGGTTTGTTTTTGAAGATCGTAAAACCTTCTGGGACATTGCGGTCAGTGTTAAGTTTCAAGTGTGCATATATTCTATGATATTAGATATGATGGCTTTAAAAACGGCAATTACATTCGACTGAGAGATCTCGAACAAGTTTAACAGTGGTGTGTGATAGCCGATAGGGTCGTGGAAGGTATGTGTTGGTGGTTGTTTTCTTCATATGCGGGTTTGAGAAGGTGGAACGGAACCCTCCTAGGTCTTAAAGTATCCATCTCCGTGTGTGTGTGTGTGTGTGTGTGTGTGTACTATTTGTGAGCCTTCAGATGCCTTTCTATCATATTTATGACAGCGCTCTCATTGGGTAACCCATGGGTAGCACCCCTGTCTTTGAACTTTGCAATCGAAGTTTCAACCTCAACCGATTATAAACGATTATCCTAATGTCCTGGAGGCTGGGCGATGGGTATTCCAGCTTTCGGATGGGGTTGGTCCAGCTATCCTGCCTACTATAATTAGCTAGTGGAGGTTAAACAAGAAATGAGTAAGCCACCTTGTGCTAGATCCGTGACAAATGTATAAATTCCTACCTTGATCAATAGGGGAATGTGGAAGGTAGTAGCTGGGTATGCAACCTGCTTTCAGCAATGGCAAACATGTGATGTTGACCATTGTGAAATTCCAAGCAACCACTGGAGCACCTGGTGAAATGAGTTGCCTGTAGAAACAGTGAAGAACGAACGACTCATCATATAATGATTATGTGAAGAACAATTTGTAGTCGGGAGAGAGGAAATACAATGTCTGTATCTATATCCTCCGCCAATCCAAAGATGATTTCCCTTCGTTGTTCACGAGTTATATCAACATCACAATGCACGTTGAGGTTGGCCGGTTGCACTGCATTAGCCATGCCACTTCCTCTTTGGAGTTTACATTCAAACTTGCTTAACATATTTCATCAAAGTAAATATATAAATATATATATTATATAATATATATATACTATAGATATAATATATATATATATTATCAATGGGTTATAGTTCAATGATTGTCTCTGTGTTGCCTCTGTGACCTGCCTTGCTCGCTATCCTAACTGCAAGGCACAACCTCCCCCAACCATTGGCTCATTTCCTTTATCCCTCACAAAAGTGAGTCCAATGGGGCAGCAACAATGAAAATGTTTCCACCTGCTACAGCAGGTCCCACTTAGGCTCTTGCCTCCACTGGGGAATGGTGGGCCTGCTTGAGTGGATTGAAGGAGGGGGCAGAGGGGTAAAACTGTAAGTTTGCTGTTTGGCTCCAGTGAAAGTGAATTCTTCCGCACTTAAATTGACAACATGTGCTTTCAGCTTCACCTGTCAGTTATGGGAAACAGCTAGAGGCTGTGTTTGTTTGTTAGTTTTACAATGGGTATCTTGGCTGAATATCAGCACTGACGTATTTATTACATATTGAGTTTTTTTTAAATGGCATTTCTTGCATTGTAATGAATATACAACCAGACCGGGTGATGTAATGGTGAGAGAGTCCACTCTGAGGTTGGAAAGTCAGTGGGTCTAATCCCAGCCAAGTCATACCAAAGACTTAAAAATACCAAAAACTCATATCAAAGACTGTTTCTTTGCTTGACGCTGAAGCATTTAAAGAGGATAGAGCATGGACAAACAACCATAGGTTGGCAACCAATATGCAGACTTGATGGGCCTATTGGCCTCTTCCTGCATTGAAATTCCAATTGTAAGGAAACTCGTTTTACAAAAATCTCACTTGGAAAACTTTTTTGAACTTCCCTCGTAAAACGTGATGGTTAATTCACGTCTGTAGACTATCATTGTCCTCTATGGAAGTAACAATATGTGTTTGAAAATTTTCCTTCTTGTAGACATTTGTCAATTGCTGAAATTTAATTGGAAAAATTAACTCAGTGGTCATTTGTGAACATTGCTGGTTGATGTGTCCTCTGGCCTAAGTTTGTTCAGAGAGCTCACCCTGCATGTGAAACACCAGGATAATAGTTTATATCTGGGTCGAGATTCGAACCTCGGCTGGACATTTCAAAGGTGAATGCACATACCTCTCAGTTATCCTGCTAGCCATTCCTGTCAAATAGATATCTAAGAAAACAATCACCCTACCAGGTTTTCATTGTATATTTCAACACTCGTTTTTAACCCTTAAACACTTATTTTTCTCAACATCTGTTTTGAAAATGATTCCTGTACATTTTCAAAAAGGAGAAATGTCCTGCAATACAGGACTTTCGAAATGATGTCATTGCTCAATTGCACAGGCGCATGCGCAGAAACGCCGAGACGTAGATCTCCGGGGCATGCAAACTTTTACCGTGCATGCGCGACAATGATTGTTACCTGAAATGAATCACAAAGCTTCGAACAGAAGCTGAATATACTTGGAAAAGTTCCTAAGAGAAAGCTTGGGTGTGCATCTGCTGCGCAGCAAAAGAGTTGGAGGGAGACACCGTATCTGGTTTGGGTGCTTCTGAACACTGATGGGAAGGACAAATCTGGAGCATGTGAATGTGCACGGTAAGTTTAAAATAATACAAGTCTGGAGACGGCGATGGTTCACGAGCCATGTACAATGTTCGCCTTTTCTATTTTTTGACCTTCGAGGGGACGCCACGGGCAAACTGGCGGGAATCGGGAAAAACGTAACATGATGAAGTTGAGGTACTCAAAGAGCACTACTTGCATACCAACTTTCATTCAAAACAGTTGAAAACCCTAGGAGCTCGATGCCCAATTTATTGATGTTTTTTACATTTTCTAAGTTTCGTGACCTTGTGACCTTGACCTTGGACGAAAATGAAAAAAATCGAGCTCCGTGGGCTATGCAGGTGCCATTGGGCTAACCAAATTCCGAAACACCTGCCAGATTCGACAAACCCCCTCGGAGAAGATGTAACTTGAAACCGGCTACCCCCTAAAACACATGTTTTTGGCGGGCTCCGCCCATAATGGCGCAGCACGCCCATTCTCCGGAAAACACAACTAAAATCATGATACAAACCTCGCCACCCTAATTTATCAAATATCGGATCAAAACCCACAGAGCTATGCTCGGGACAGACAGACAGACAGACAGACAGACACACCAATAACGAATATAGTGGTCACCTTACTGACTCGTGAACCAAAAAAAAATGTTGGGTGTGGGCTGTGAGGACTGTTATAAATATATTGTTTGCTCCACAAGAGAAATTATACCAGATTGTTGCATCTATTCCTAAATTGGCCGTGTCCGCATATGCGTGTCTGCCGCCGCTAGCTTTCATTTCCAGAATATGGTAGCAACTCAGCATCTTTCATCCACGGATGTTTCTCATAATTCCTATATTTCTAAGAGTCTGATTTGCATCCAGGAACACAACAATTACTGTTAACCCGACGTTATTGCCACTCCGACATTCAACAAATCAAAAGATATGTTAAAAGATATTTCACATCAAGATTTTGCCGAGTACGGCAGTTTTTTTTTGTTTGAATACTGGGTCGAGGCTCTGTGAGAGCTAACACACAACACACATCATGGGGGACATGAGACAAGAGGGGAGGGAAGTGGGAAGGACAAAACAGGTGGAAGAGACATTTAGATTGGTGGCGAAGGGAGTAGGGATGGACGGGAACATGGGGTGTAATATGAAAGACAGACATTACAGGGACTTTCAGGAAGAAAGATGCAGGAATTTTGAAGGACGTGGCTTGGTGGATTATCGGGGGTAGAAAAGATCGGAGATTTGATGGGGGATTGATAAGAGGTGGTGGTCGAACCAGCTGTTTTGAATGGCCTGGAGGGAAGAAATGGGAATGAATAGGTGAGGGATGTTTCATTCCAAAGGCGGGAACAAGAAAAGAGAATGAAAGAGTGAAGTGAGCAGTGTCTGAATTTGGTATTTTACCAGAAGGGGGTGTTGGCGGACCTTGAGCACCTGCGGAAATGTGTGGGGACACATTGCAGAGAAAGAGCGGGGCGAGTGCTGGAGAGGAGACGGTAGAGAGACAGAAAGAACGCACCGACCAACCTGCGGTGAATGAGTGAGAGGCCCAAAGACTCGAGCCCTCATTGCGGGGAGGATGCCAATTGATCCCGAAATGCCTTGGTTTCATTACAGCGTGAAGCGAGAAGGTGGGAGGCTAGGCCCACCCCAGAGGGGAGAGCAGTACTCCATCAGGCTGCGGACAAAAGCTTTGTAAGTGGTCAGGAGCTCAGGTGGGCCGAGGAAGGACTTTGCACAACGGAGGATTCTCAGTCGGCGACTGCTTTGGAGGCGAGGTTTGAAATGTGTCTTCCCAGGAACGGTCATGGCAAGAAGTGAGACCCAGAAGCTTTGAAAGAAAGACTTCTTCCAGAGGATTGTTGAGAAAGGGATGGGGGGGGGGGGGGGTTCTAAAACGTCTCGTTTCGAAAGACATCGTGAGAGGTGAGATTCTGTCCCGGATTGAAAAACATGTCCAATCTGTTTGGACCAGTTTGTGATTATCCAAGGATCTGCAATGAGCGAAGAAGCTGCTGCTTGCGGTCTGAGGGATGACAGATGGAACCGGCAGAGGGTGGCAGTCATCAGGCAAAGAATATAGAGATTTTCAGAGTCGGAGAGACTCTTTGATGAAAACCAGAAAAAAAAAAACCAGGACCAGAACGGCTACTTGAGGAAACTCCAGCCTGACAGGAAGAGGGGATGACAAGAACTCCAGTTTAGGTCCCACCACGGTACTGGCGACAGGAGAGGAAAGTCTGCGAGCCATAGAGTGGAGATGGCGCCTTGGATACCATAGGAAGAGAGTTTGATGAGCAGGGCAGGGTGCCAGACTGTGTCAAAAGCACGGGATATGTCCAGGGATAGGGCTCGGATTTCATGTCTGGCATTGAGGACCTCCATCCATTGTTGGGAGAGCAGAAGCAGCATATCCAGG
>CM068956.1:43281794-43317501 GCA_035128595.1 Eptatretus atami | reverse complement strand
TGATAATAGCCAGAGAGATGTCCACTTTGACAAGGACGTGGTCAGAAGAACCGATTGGAGCGGAGGAAGACCAGCAGATATTGTCAGGGAAGTTTGTCAAAATCAGATCCAGAAGAGATGGAGTACCAATGATTGAGATCCGGGTTGGGAAGTTGACCGATTGAGTCAGTCCCAATGAGTCGCAGAAAGCTTTTGCTGGAAGTGCATGAAGGTGGGAGAGGTACCTGCCAAACTGGCATGAGACAATTGAAGTCGCCACATATGAGGAAGAGAGAGTTTGGATGAGAAGAGAGAAGTTGGTCCATGTTTGGATAGTGAGGTGTGAGCAATCCACTGTTAGGTGGATGTACAGTACACATATAAATGAGGTAGGAGTGGAGGGGAAGCGTAGCCAGAGGTATTCCTGGGGTGTGGGGAAGTGAGAGAGTGGATGGAGGAGTGAGATAGAGTCTTTGATGAAGAGAGCAACTCCTCCACCAGGACGAGGCTACGTTCTGTCATACCGGAGGGAGTAACCAGGAGAGATACTTGGGCGTCAGACACGTCTTGGGGGAGGAAAGTTTCTCTTAGGCAGGATTAAGTCTGGTTTGTCAGTGGAACTGTCTGGAAAGATCTGAAAGGTTTGAGTGAAGGCTGGATTTTGAGGTCCACACTTTTAATGAAGAGTGAGGGGAGGAGGCTTGGGGTGCAGGGGTGGGGGGGGGGGGATAGGACAAGGGATGAGGGGGGTAGGTAAGGAGGGTTGTTGAAAGAGTGTGGGGGATTGCAGAATAGCTAGTGGAGGGGGCTGGATGAGGAGGAGAAGGCCTTGTGGTACTGGGGAGAGGAGGGACAAGAGAGTGGGGAAGAAGGGAGTTGAGGTTTGAGGAGGTGGTGAGAGATGGAGGTGAGGGGCAGTGGAAGGACGCAGCTTTGTGGATGAGAGGGGGGGGGCAACTTTGAGAAGGATGAGTGAGGGGGTGAATGGTGGGAGGAAGGTGGGGGGAGTTTTTTGAGAGAGGTGAGAGGGAGCTTGGAGGGAGAAGAGTGGGATGGTTGCTTTGAGAGTGAGGAGTGAGAGGGGTGAGTTGGCACTGAGTTGGAAAAAAGAATGGTTAATGGACGCAGAATTCATAGCCAATGGGGTTTTTTTAAGTTTTAGGTCAGAGATGCGATTTAACACATTCTTGATGGATGCAATAAGGCGAATTCAGAGAATGGAGAGAAGAAACGCTGTAACGTTGGATTTTTAGGCAAGCTATGAAGGAGAGGTTCGAATTGAGAGAGTCTGTTTAAATAGTAACAGAGTAGTGCATTATGATCAGTAAAGAGTAACACACGTGTGAAGAGGAAGATGAAGCATTATAAGAGATCGTTTTTGTATTTATTATTAATGTTTGAGAGAGTTTTCAACAGATTAGGTCATGTAATTGTTGGAGAAAACGAAGAAGAAGAAGAAGAAGAAGAAGAAGAAGAGAAGAAGAAGAAGAAGAAGAAGAGAGAAGAAGAAGAAGGAGAAGAAGAAAGAAAGAGAGAAGAAGGAAGAAGAAGAAAGAAGAAGAGAGAGAAAGAGAAGAGAAGAAGAAGAAGAAAGAAGAAGAAGAAGAATGAGCAGAGTCGTGAGTGAGGAAGGGAGAAAGATCGCGCGGTTTTTTTTTTTTAATTTAAGATTAGAATAGAGTGATTAATTGGGAGGGATAAGAAAGTGAGGAGTAGAAATTGAAGTAATGGGGAGAAAACACAAAACACGATCGTACCGGTAGGCTCAAGCCTCATGGGTAGGCTCAAGCGTCCGGTATGACGAAGTCGACAAAATATATTCCAACAAATAGGCAGCGATTTTTGAAATCGAAACGAACTAGAACATGTAAATGTAGGAGAGGAATACACATTAAAACTGGAGAAATTAATTTGAGACGTAGCAGAGAGCTCTGAATGAAACCTGTTGACGTTCCAAACCCGGAACCGGAAGTGAAAACCGGAAGGAACCGGAAGGTTAAGAGAGCCCCATCTCACAGAAGTGAGTCACTGAAAACACACAGAAAGTGCATGCACAAACGGCCTCCGAAGCATTCATACGTCATTTTGAAAGTCCCGTATTGGGACAAGAATATTTCTTTGAGTATTTTGTCATAAATATTTACTTTTGAATTCTAAAATCAATATTGTGAGGATCTAGTTACAGTTCCACTCACTCACCCCTCTTCCAACTCCTGCCAACACCTAAAATGAACTCCCTTAAAGTTTGACTCATTCCTCTGCCTTAATATATTCATCATTCATCTTCTCTGCAGGATTTTCTGCAATGTACCTGCATATTTTTCAAGCTAAAATTTGCCAGATTTTTATTACTTCTCTCAATGAAACTCATCTTTCATGCTCATACTTTCCTTACAACTTGAATGTGGGAAATTCTAAATGCACATCCCGGAAAGGCACACATCCATCTTTATAACTATCAGTTAGATTCACAAAACCGAACGTAGTACACCTGGAAATGACCCAAATCAGAAAAGAATACGGTGTAGTTGGAAAAATCAAACCTCTGTTAAGGAAACAGTTGATATATTAATCCAATGAGTTTGGATCTGGACCTTTGTCTATGTGTCAAATTAATTGGCTGGATGTGCCTTCAGTTTGCTCAAATAAACTCCTAAATTGTACACAAACCACGGGCATTTCTTCGTATCACCTGTTATCCACCTCGTGAGGAACAAAATACTTCAGCGAAAAGTATATCGCATTCTTGCGATCCCTAAGTATTATTTATCAAATTTCCATTTTAACAGCTCATGCATCATTATTACCTCTGCCACCAAAGGTGAAGGAGGTTATGTTTTCACCTCTCTCTGTCTGTGTGCAGGATATCTCAAAAACTTGTGGACGGATCCTGATGAAATTTGGTTGGCAGGTTGGATGTGTGACAAGGACAAACTGATGATATTTTGGTGAAGATCCGGATCCGGATCCGACTACTAGAATTTTTTCAGTGATTCTTCACCATTGAGAGATAGGGCTAAACTAATATATAGCACGATATCTCAAAAAGTTGTGGACGGATCCGAATGAAACTTGGTGGACAGGTTGAGTGTGTGACTCCGACAAATTGATTAGATTTTGGTGAAGATCCAAATCCAGATCTGAAGACGAGAATTATTTAATTTTAAACATTCTTCACCATTGAGAGATAGGGCCAAAAACGATATTTCGCATGATATTTCAAAAAAGTATTGGGCCCGATATGTTCTCGTGGATTAGGCATTATGTAGTGAAGGTATGCACTCTACCTATCTACCAAGTGCCTTTCTAGTTTCATTTATTCTTCCGAGCAAACTATTTTCTCTCTCAACTACTCTATGTGAAACAAGAATGGAGAACTATCCTGGCCAGTGAAGGATATATGGTGTTGCTTTGTGGAAGGTCCAACAATGGATGGACTGACTCCCACCCTTCTCAACCCTCACTGCTATCCCATCTCTTTCTTCTGCTCCGATTTAGGGTTAACACCTGAAACGTCAACTTCTTCTTGCTTCTCATGATGAGTAGAATACCTCGATCAATGTTGTATTGATTCCATACATTACTCCATGAAAAACAAATCATATTTTTGTTATACACAAGTACTGCAGTCGGACTCTGACATTTGCAGTTCTGCTATTTCACGAACCACGAATATTCGCACTTCATAAAATGTGACCCACTTCTACATCTGTGGCCCTGTGATTCTTGTATTCATGGTTTTCTTTTTTCACGTACTCATCGTTTTTCTGACCTGCTTCTACATTCGCGGCCCTGTGCTTCACGTAGTCATGATTTTTCACAGGCGTATTTTCAGTTTTTCACAGAATTTTTGATTTTCCCTTATGAATCATGAACCTATCCCCATTTTTCTCATTTAAACAATGCCCTGACATTTGCGGATTCGACATTCATGGCATTTTTCAGGAACGTGTACCCCACGAATGTTGGTGTCCTAGAGTATATACAAAAAACAACTTAGACAAAGAATCAGGTCACACAGCGGATTACACTTTTAGCATATCCACATTCATTGTTGCACATCGATTCATTCATTCGCATGAGTTTATGCAGCACCTGGCTATGGGTTTGCATAGTTTCCTGACACATGGCTATGCTGCTGACACAGTGACTCCTGTAGATTAGGGTAGCAATTTACAATTGCAGGAGAAAACAGGAACATCGAGTGTCTTTATGGTAGAGTAAGTAAAGCCTTGTTGCATTGGCCTTACTAGTGTGGTTTCAACACCCATATCTGCCCAGAAACCTGGTGTGGAGGGGAGATGGGCATCACCATGTCTGCTTGCTAATATAAATGCCAACATATTTCCAGACAGGTAGAGATATTAAGGCATGTATATTTTGAGTTGTTGGTCAGAAGGCCATTTCGTCAGAAGGCGAAGTGCAAAGTAGGATTAAGCAATTGGTGGTTAACTCTGTCGGTCTACATAAGTCAATCCATGATCGAGGATTCACTTAATTTCAATTGAATTTAATATTGTTGTGGACCGGGGTCGGGGGCAAGAAGACCACGAGGGGGATGGGGGGGGGTGGGGAAGCTACTCGGGTTCCCACCAGACTCTCTGAAATCACAGGTTATCGCACACAAATAACTCTGACGCGGCGGGTCGCTAATCGACCGTGAACGCCAGTATCCGATCACGTGACTTAGGATCCTTCATGTATTGGATACCGTTACCTAATGGTCACATGATTTAATTTCCGGGGGACATGCCTCAGTATGCCTTGTTCAAACCAGATCACTTACCGGATCAGATGCAGCCGAGTGTAACTGCCCAAGGACGTGCTGGCTAGAAAAACAGATCGTTGGGGAATAATGTCCCAGCTAAGCTAGGATACGGACCATGCTGGACCAATGAAGGAAAAGATGAAAACGAGCTGAGAACATTTCTACACAAGCATTTATTTCCAATTAAGTGAGGAAAGGTCGGTGCACAGTCAATCGGTTTATTATTATGTACAGCAGGGATAGCAAGGAATTAGTGGGGTGTGACAAAAGGCATGCGATTTACAAAAGCAGACACAGCAGATTTATACCTTTAGAACTTCTACAATCTTAACTTATGCTATGAGACAGACGCCATCTCTCTCTCTCTTCTCTCTCTCTCTTCTCTTCTCTCTCTCTCTCTTCTCTCTCTCTCTCTCACACACACACACACACACACAAACACCCGAGGAAGATTAGATAGCCAGAAGGAAAGAGAGCAGTTGAGGACTAACGGCCTCGCAATACCTGGCGTGGTTGGCCGACCAACGCAACCCGCCTCCGCTCCGTGGGACACTCCGCTTGAGCGATCCCACCTTAAGAGTCGGCACATTATCTCCTGCTTAATCACTTTGCCAGGGCTCGTGAAATGTATGCTCCGCACTGGTCCCAGAAGAATGTCTGTCACACACAAACCCCGAGTGTAGATGCAGCGACAAGCAGACAATGAGGAGTGGTGAAGAAGAAGGCAGAGCAGGAGGCGAAGGAGACAGCAAGGCAGAGAGGCGAAGGAGAGGGCAAGGCAAACAGGCAAAGACAAAGGCGAGGCAGGCAGGCAAAAAAGAGGGTGGACGGCTTCGTGATCTGCCTTTTATAAGCCCGCGGTGAAGTGTGGGTGGACGACCCAAAGCGACATGCCATGATCGAAATCGCGCTTCCCCATTGGGCCACGGTGGCATAGCCTGCTCCGCCAGGCTCCTGGGGCTGGAAGCGGTCTCATTCACACATCCGGCGTGACACGGCCTGGAGCTCCGCACCCCCCCATGACCCCCCTCACTCGCCGCTCGTCCTGCCGTGCTCTGCCGACTGGACGAGGGTCGTGTTCATTCCGCATGCCCATTTGGGGCATCCCCGGTGAGATTCGGTTGGTGCTGTTGATGTGCTTGGCTTGACCCGCATCACGCGGTCCAAGTGGCCTGGGCCGTGCAGCACACCTCTGTTTGGTGGCGAATTGTATCGGATGCAGAGGTATGAGGAGGTGCGGGATAATTTTTCCTGAGTGCGGGAGATGTTGGTGGTCAAGGTGGTGAGTTTTTGGTGAGCAAAGGTTGAGCAAGGTGAGATTCCGTTGTAAATTGGCACGCAGATTTGAATGAAAGGGCGCGCCATGCGCGTGCCAGGCAGCGTCTTTTTTCATGTTGTGAGTCTTTCACAGGTGGCTGCTTGGTGCTGTTATTCATATCATGTGTGTGTTTGCTTGCTTGCTTGATTTGATTTGTACCATGGAAAAAAGGACAGGGTTGGAATGGAAATCAGGATTGAATGGAAGATCGAGATATAATTAGACCTAGCTATAAGACCCACACAATGAACTTCATCCCGCTAAGCCACTAGACATGAGGGGAATATCTGATTGCATGAAGGCTAATTAAATAACTGCCTGGGGATCACTGTATGGTGGGAGCCATTGCCTTAGAGGCATGCGGTTTTGCAGAACCGCAACAATATTTTGAACACAGTAGAACATGAATCGGAACATGAATCAGAACACAAACGTGCAGCTTAGCAGTACTTTGACTGAATTTGGCAAATTGTGTGGAATCTCGTCCCAAGCTCGCATGCAGACAGAGGAGTAAGGCAGTAAAGTAATTGTTACAGCCTGTCTATCTGGCAGTCAAACAAAATTGAAAATCATTCCAAATGGGAACCTTACTGTTTGTAGGGACATTATAAAGGACACAAACAACAGGCATGGAGAACGAATTTAATGTATTAAAGAAAGCAGTGTAAAAGAGGATACATCAACGGCAGTAAACCTCCATAAAATTATTTTTCTACAGCCTTTCAAACAGTTATTTTATTTTGATTGAATTATTTACAGATAGTGGACAAAAAAAATGGAAACACCGATAGAATGTAACTTAGTAGGGTGTTGAGCTGCCATGTGCATCCAGGAAGGCATGGATACAATGTGGCATGGAGTGAACAAGTGTCTGGAAATGTTCTGCAGGGATGTGGTACCATTCTTCCACAATGAAATCCTCCAATTCACGTCATTTTGATGGAGATGGAAACCGCTGTCTTCGGTGCCTCACCACACAATCCCACAAATGCTCTATGGGATTGATGTCTGGCGATTGGGAGAGCCATCGAAGATGGGTAACTTTGTCCTAGTGCTCCTCAAACCACCCAGTGACAACAAGTGCCCTGTGGACTAGAGCACTGACATCTTGAAAGACACCCTTCCAGCAGGGAAGGAATTCTGCATCATGGGATGCAGATGATCGCTCAGGACGGTAACGTTGTGTGCTGCATCAACCCTACCTTCTAATGGAATGAGTGGATACAGGTCAATGCGACCCACACCATTATGGAACCACCAGAACCTTTCACTGTTGAAACCAGGCACTCAGGGCTGAAGAGCTCCATGGGTTGTTACACACATGCATGCATTCATTCATTAAGAACATGGTGAAGGATGATTCATCAGACTATATCATATTCCTTCATTGCTCAGCAATCAATTTCCTATGTTCCATGCACCACTGGACCTACAAATGAGCGTTGCCAGGTGTTATTAGCGGTTTGTGCATCAAATATGGAATCCCGCCCTATGAAGTTCCTTTCTCACCTTTTTTGATGATGCAGGTTTCTTACGACCCACGTTGACCCCGCACACAGTTTGTCTGCCATTTCTCTCCGTTTCCCCTCACAGTCCAGACTAATGCCCGTGCATCACACTTATCGAGTATGTGCTTCCGCCTATTGTTTCCCTTCGATAACGACATCTTTCCTTCTTTTTCCCAGGCTAACATCACCTTCGAGACAATTCCTCGCAACACATTAGCAATTACCACATAATTTTTTCACAATTACCGCAGCATTTGTTACTGATGCACTTGCAAAATGTGCACCAACAATTACACCCCATTCAAAGTCACTGAGGTTTCCTCTTGCAGCCATGTTGGCTCTTAATACCAGAATCAAGCAGCAGCCCAGTTGAGGACTGCCAGGAAGAGATTTGAATATTTCACTCGCTGGTCACATCTGTGATACTTAGTGTGGCAGCCCCATTCTTTGCATGTATGTTCTACTGCCAGTGTACCCTGGTGTTTCCATTTTTTTGTTCACCGTCTGTACTTGAACACTGTCGAACACAAATTGCCTTTTTTGGCATTTCCAAAAACCTCCAGTTTAGCATTACTTGGACAAAATATTACGCTGTTTTACGCCATCTCAACCAATCAAATTTGCTGCTCGCTTTCTCAGCGTTGGGGAATATCAAGATTCAGACAAAATCGTGGCTCATAGAAAATATAGTTCATGCTCGGAAATGCAAAGTAAGAGTTGAAAAGACCCTTTCCATGTCGTTTTCCTCAAGACTGCGGGGGTAAGGTGTTCTATGAACTCTCCAGTCTAATATAGAAGACATTCTGCAAGGAGGAATTTTTTATTGTCAGTGGAGAAAAAAAATAAAAAATGACTGTCGGTGGCATCAGATCCATTTACAGTATATATGAGTTCTAGATGTTTGCATTTGCTTATGAATATTAACACTTTTATGTGTAGCATGGGAAAAGTGAAGGGGAAACGGAGAGGGTGGAGGGTGTGGTATCTTCTCGTACATATTGCTCACACAAAAATGCAGAATTTTAGACTTTTCCTCCACTTACAACTTCCTTTTTTCCACTCCCATTAGTTGGTGAATTCTTCATGAATTGTCCTTGATGTATTGGTGAATTATTAATGAATTCTTGAGACACATGGTGTGGATTAAATTCACATGATTGCTTCGAAAACCACCCTGGAGATGATATGGGCACCATTAGTTTCTTTTTTTTCTGACATTATTTATCTCAAATTTGTACCACTCCCCTGATTGTTTCTCCTATTGCGTACATAGCACGAGAGATGAGGCGGTTCAAATAAATTTAACCTCGACTTTTGTCTGTATATTATTGTAGACGAGCGAGAATTACTTTGCAATACATGTCCCCTACCGATGTGATGTTTTCTAAGTACAAAAAGGGAATAACTCTGTTAAAAATTGACAAAACGCCCTGAAACTCAAACTTGTTCTGTAACTTATCATAGTAAAGTCATGTACTAAGTTTCAGTTAAATATGTTAAAGGGCATGGGAAAAAAGTCTGAAAAACCACAGGTGGGACAGACAAAGGTACAGGCGGATGGACAGACAGACAGACGGACAGACGGAAAGCAAACCTATAGTCCACTCCGGTGAAACCGGAAGGGGACTAATAATAATTGGTAATGTAAAGGCCCTGTCACACCTTGACGATTTAGCCAGCGTATGCCGACGTATTGAAAAATTGTCTAAAACGCTGGCACACGTCGAATACATTATGGCCAGTTTTGTATACGTTAAGAGCACGCTGGCATACGTCGTAGTACGCCAAGCTCGTCGACAAATTTTAAGCATGCTCAAAATTTTCCGACGTGCTCGGCGTATGACTCACACGTTCCGCATACGCTGGCCATAAGTTGTAGGCACGTTATGCGATCATTGACACATGTCGACACATGTTACTTGTAAGTTACTCATAAGTTGAAACACGTCGAGGTAATGTTTAGCGTACCCGAAACTTATTTCTAACCTATGAGTAACGTGCTTTGAACCTATATGTAACGTATCTCCAACGCATATTGACGTCTTCCGGATGACCACAGAACTTACTGAATGTGTTTATAACTTACAGCTCCCGTATAATGGCGTATTGGCAGCGTTTAGGGAATTGGTATATAAAAATGGGCTTCACAGGAGGAACCCATCAGTGTTCCAGACTCCATGTTTTTTTTCTTCGGCATGACGGTGATGTTGACACTTCGATTTCTAGTGCGGTTATGATTTAAATCGTTGAGCGGCAGCCTATTAATAGGCTACGCCACGTGATCGTCGGCGATACCTGCCGCGCGCTATGCATAAGTTAGACTATCGTTGGGCATAAGTTGTGAACGCCGACAACACGCTAAGCATTCGTTGGTATAAGTTATCTATAAGTTATCAAAACGTTCTGTGTACGTTACTAATACGTTATGCATACGTGCAACTCGTTATGAATACGCCCAAAACTGAAAAAAAACATCAATAGTTCAGCGTACGCCAGCGTTTTAGATCAATTTTGATACGTTGCCATACGCTGGCTAAAACGTCAAGGTGTGACAGGGCCCTAATGAATGGGGATTATTAATTTTTGAATTATTTTTTCCTTGTTTATAACCAATACCAATACTCACGTTTTGTTTCTTCATTTAATGCATTTGCGGGAAATCAAGATGGCGGGCGGTGAGTTAGATAATGTAGAATCGAATCATCGATAATTATTCAATTTCTGGTCAATCAAAACATCAAGCCCGTATAAATTTCGATTTTGGCTGCACAGGTTGATGATGACTACCTCTCAAGGAGATCCATATGAAAGAGCATGGTGACTTTGAGCTGATTTTGACCAGACTCGGTGGTGTGATGATGAGAACGTCTGCTCTGAGACTGGGAGGTCGGATGGTTAGACCCCCAGACAAGTTGTACCAAAGACTTTAAAGATGGTACGTGCTGCTTCCTTGCTTGATGCTGAGCATTTATAAGGGATAGTGCATGGACAAAACAACCATTGTGCAGAGTGGATGGATCTGATGGCCTCGTCCTGTGTTGAAATTGCCTGTAAGGGAACTTATATTATATTGTTACAGTTGTCAGAGACCCCAGGGAGACACATACCAACACATAAGGGATGCCTAGCATAGTTATATCTATTGTATTTTGTCGAGCTAAATTACCCCTCACCCTCGTATCAGTGGAAGGGGAAGATACGTTGTGAGTGTAGTTAGAATTACCGCATTCTCAGACTCCATTTTCAGACTCCATTCTCAGACCTCATTTTCAAACACTTGTTCTAAACACTCTAGAAACTCAAACCACGTACAATGTTCACTCCACAAAACACACCACAAACAACATGAATCCATTCAGCAATGCTTCATTGTTATGCATAGATCACAGCACCCTCTTTAGCACAGTGGATTCAGGAATGGCTTAACATTCACAGACACATTGCCCTGTCTTTTCCATTGCCTCCAAGCAATCAGATTCCTGCCCCTGCGTTCCTGCAGCCAATCGCAATAGCTGGATCACAGAGCGCCAGCCAATCGGAGTGGCTGGATTGTGAAAGGCAGACATGAGAGGAGACAGAAGCCAAGTTGATAAAATGCCTGGAAGAGTTGAGACAGGCAGAGAAAAAAAAAGAGTTCACAGTTCAGACAAGAAGTTGTGTGGGAATTGGTTTGGGAGCTCATTGGAGAAAAGTTCAGAGTTTATTTGAGTTCAGAGAAGAGTTCAGAGTCAAGTGGTTGGTTTGAAGTGGAAGTGAAGTTGGTTGCTGGAGGAGTTCTCGGAGTTCAGAGTTGGTTGGTCGATCGAACGGAGGTGGTGATCGAGTCGAGAATTCAAGAGTCTCAGGTGAACCATGCCAATTGCCATGCCTCAGGAACTCGATGGAACGAGCGTTGAGAATGTAGCAGAATGAGCCCTGAGAACACCGTGGAACGGGTGCTGAGAGTGCCGAGAGGAGCTGGTGCGGAGACAGAGGTTTCCAGGCATGGTTACTACCATCTCACTGACAATACCTCCTATGCTGACTTTGTTAAAACCAACCACAAACTCTCAAGCATCAAGTGATTCAATAATGATTCTCCTCAGCGCTAACTTCTCTCCTTACACGTCTTACTCATGCACCTTTCATCCTCGCACCTTCCATCGCACTCACCTCATTGACTCACCCTGGTTTTTCAGAGTATCAACAGAGTCCACAACAGTCCTTTTCAGGACTCACACTGCACTCACCCCCATACACTGCACATCTCACCTGCACCTCTCCCTCACTTTAACAACACCTCCTGTTCGTTACCACGTGAGCTGTCCGACTCATGTACGGGTGAGGCTTGTGTGCACACCATACCACACCTACTTCGCTCCTCTGTCTATCAATGCTTGAGGTGCTGTTTGTGTAGAAAGTTGTGAGAAGATGACTGAATGTGTGGGGTTATGTGCTTCGGGGTAAGAGCTTCCTTGTGTGACACGGTTTGCTTGTAAATACGTATTTTTTTGCTAATCCTTGAATAACTGCTTTTCAAACTGCCCAATCATCTCTTTGCATTGGTTAGACATAACATGTAACTTGTGGCAGGGAGTTCTGCCCTGCAGTTTCATTGTGGTTAGACGTTATCCAACGTTCCACTTACGGTATCGCTCGGCCGTTCTGATTGATAACAGTGGAACGCTGGGAAGGACAGTCCTTATCTGGGGTGATTAATTTGCTGGGGAGCTAAAGTGGGATTTCGACACTGGACCCTACCTAAATTAAGCATCTCAGACAGCGTTTGTGGTTACTTGGCAACCCGTCGTGGCACAGAGTTATCTGCGGCTCATCCGATTCAGGTTCATTGGTCGGGAAGAAGTCCACCTCACAACCGCGAACCCCCAAACCCGTTCTAATATTATTATTTTTGGGGGTGATTTCATGGAGATCTTATTCCCAGCCAACAATGAGCCTCGGCTGAACGTATAGAAAAGACTCTTCAAAAAATGGACATTTTTTCCATCAGAGTGAAACTAATCCAGGACAAATGGTGCGATCGAGCATGTCTTATGGGAATGAAGAGAGCAATAAATAATAAATTTAATAAACTATAAATTTGATAATCTTCATAATGAAAAGCATACATATAAAATAATATACAAATCATTTTATGATTCATATAAGATAAATTCATCATTTATGGATCATATATTGCATGAATATTTATTCGTATGCTCATTGTGAAAGACTAACAACGTTTGTTTTTTTCACTCTTTTGATTATTCTTTTTTGCAGGTGATTGCTCAGATAAAACATATTTCTGATTTAAATCCCTGACCTATCATTGGAGGCAGACAATCCAATACAAATAGACAAACGTTTCAAGCGCAACCCATTAATTCAAAGGGCTATGTAATTGTAATGCCGCTGAATGGAATTAAAAGAGGAATGATTTGCAGTTCGGTTATATTTTTGTCAGCAAATTCTAGTACAATATTACAAACGATGAGGGACGGTTGTGCTCTTCAGTGAAATGATGTGATTTTTCTGCTGTTCCTCATGCTTATGTTTATCCCTGTGGCGAGCATGACAAGGAAATGAGTTCAGTGTCATGTGAACCTCAAATTAGTTCAATCGAAAAATAACTTTGTACGGATATCAATTTGGCTTCACATAATACATACAATTCCATTTCTCAAAATATAATCTAAACGATGCTCCTTCGATTATACTTTAGATGTGTGAGGTTCATTTTTGAGATTTTCAGACAAATGGATTTTCTCCGCCAAAATCTCCCATTGTCCTGGTAAACATTCCCACTGTCGTGGGAGGGAGGGGTTGGGGTGGGGTGGAGTTGTTGGGGGAAAGGGGGTGGGGGACATGGACGTTCGAAGCTTGCTTTTCATTTTCATTTTCTCTTTCAAAGGCTTATGCGTATTTGGCAAGACCACCTAGGTAGAAGAACGGTTTCCAAGTTCAACAATAAAAGCAGGTGCATATTATCACGTTGCTTAGAGTAATCATTGCCGATTGTTTCAGAGAACACCCTTTGTGGTAGTTCAATGGCCAAAGCTACCAAATGACTATCTGGATGCTGCATCAGGTAGCTTGCTGACATTTTGAGAGATAGGTAAAGCTGGCGATGGTATCTACAAAAAGCATAAGAATAATGTTTGTCACAATCTTTTAAACAAATGGACTCTTTTGAAGCTCGTACAGAGTCCTTTCAGGTGGAATAAATCCAGAACTACATTTCCTGTCATTCATCAAATTATACGCCATACATTATCGTGGCTCCATTCTGATGCTATGTTCCCACCTGTAAGCTGTGATGGGGTGTTTACCATGACATACAGTAAAGTCGACCTTTCAGTTGCACTACTCATGCCCCCTCCACTGACATTCACACACGCACATACATATATATATACAAACACCCAAAAATGTGTTTAGATGTTGCTTTCAGGTCGTCATGTTCAAAAAGTGGGCTTGCTGCCACCCAAGCAGTTAGCATTCCACTAGACAGGTGGCCTATCGTGTGATTCAAACCCTGGGTTTTAAGGCCTTCAGTGGTCCGACGGGATAAAAGGCCCCAGGGATCTGGTGAGTTCAGTTTGGACTGTGTAGGACAGTGTAATACTTCTTTTTTTTTTCTTTTTTAATGCTAGGCCACAGCTGTAGGTGGAGATATTACATGTGCAGCAAGAATCCACACTTTGCTGCATGTAACAGAAACCATGGGTGCTCCACAGTGTTTTCAAAACGAGTCACTTTTCATGCAGGCAAAGTGCAGATGTGCTTTTAGGTCCCAGGAAAAATTTGCACTATTCTGGAGTTAGTGTTACAAATGCTCTCGCATGACATGAAAACATCTATTAGTTCCCCAACCTTCCTGTAGGTTTGTTTTTCATGCCCATCACGGCATCGCAAGATGGTTTGATGCTTACACTGCTGACCTTGCACACTTTCCCTTAGGAGTCGTTGTCTTTGAAGCAATCTTTTTCTATAATGCTGCTGCCTTTACAGAGATGCCAATATTTAATAACCGCAAAGAGATACCTCTGCAAAGGCAACGACCACTAAGAGGAAATGGGCAAGCTCAGCATTTTAAACAGTAGCTGTGGACATGCTCCTTCCTTCAGGCAATATCTGCAAGACAAAACCAGATTCAAATGCAGATGTTACAGCTAACCTTCACTGCCCTGTTTAGTGTTCTTATCAGAACTGGTCACTCACTCGCATTGCTCAGAATCCCAGGTACAAATCCAATATTTTTTTGATTTTTACCCTGCGTGTGTAGCGGAAAATGGGGTTTTTAGCAATTTCTTCACTTTGTCTGTTTGTCCACAAGCGTCATTTTATGATCGAGGAACAACTTGATTTCAATTGAATGTTATATTTTGAACACGAATCGGAAAACAAGCCTGTAGTTTTAGCAGTACTTTGGCTCTGAATTTGGCCTGATCGTGCATGCACAGAAAGGAGTGAGATTTTTGTTTTACTCTGTCTGCCTGGCTGGCAGTCAAACAGAATTGAAAATCGTTCCAAACAGAAAACTTACTGTCATAAAAGACGCCATAAAGGACACAAACAACAGGTACGAAAAACTAGTGTCATGTGTTAAATAAGGTAGTGCACATCAAAGGAGGTAAACTTCCGAAAAAAAAAAAATTCTATCATCTTTTAAATCGTTATTTTATTTCAATTGATTTATATACTTGAACACTGGAGAACACAAAACTTATTTTTGGAACTTTCAAAAACCTTTCGTTTAGCAGTACTTTGACAAAAATATTACGGCATTTTACATCATCTCGACCAATCAAAATTGCTGCTCGCAGACACCGCCCATGTCCTTTTTTTTCTTAAGACTTCGTGGGGTAAGGTGTTCTATGAACTCTCTAGTTTTTCATGTACCATCCTCTTTACAGAGTGTTGTTGCTGCCGAAGTAGTTTCTTGGCAAAGGTTATACTGGGTGGTTTGCCATTGTCTTCCCAGCATTGTTTGTCAGTGCTCTATCATTTTAAATGCTGAGCATCAAGCAAGGAAGCAAAACTTTGGTATGACTCGGCAAGGGTTTAAACGACTGATCTCCCAGACTCAAAAGCAGACGCTTCAACCATCATACCACTGAGTCTGGTAAATCCCATATACTGTGTTTTTGTCTATTGTCTACCAATACAAGGATGTACAAGTTGAGTCTATTGTCGGCCGAAATCAAATGAACCGGCTGCTCATGTTGCTCAGAATTCAGGCTCAAATCCCAAATACGATATATATATATATATATATATATATATACATATATATATATATATATATATATATATACCAATGTCCTTGTAATTTAACATTGAAGTGCAATATGAGGTCTACTTAAGTCTTTCTCCTGCCTGTTATCGATGTGCAAGCGCCACCATGAGCCTATTATCAAGGTAAATAAAATCATTACCTGTGTCGGTATTGGTTGAGATCATACTGAGGCACTTTCCCGGCTTTCCCCCAAATACCAATGACGGCATCCTTTAAATTAAAACAAAATGTAAAAGCCTATCACGCCGACTTAAACGGTATTTGCAAACAGCAAAAATAAATATATTCCAGATCGTTTTGATTTGTAAAATTTATTCTGCCTTCATTATTCATTCATTTAGTTGTCTAAAGAGTCCTTGCAGTGAAATGTAATATTTGAACCTGCATGGTTATTAACTTTGTGAGTTTTTTAAATTTGATTTTACTTGTCACTTCTGTTCACTTATTTCGGGAGGTTGAGGAGACCACCTTAAAGTGAGCCGCTTACAAAATGAACTAATTATTTTTTCATCAAATAATTTCGAGAGTCAATAGTAGTTATTTGCGTTTTCTTTCGACAAATAACTTTTTTTTTCGACTAATAATATTTTCAGGTTTCCGTAGTTTAATTTGACTGGAACCATGAGCTTTCCCGATTCTCAGTTGCGAGTCAGTTTATGGCTGTTATAAAATTGTCCAATGTCCCATTTTATTGACTTGGGATAGGATGAAATGCCCTATTCATTTTTTCCCACTTTATTTCCATCCTTGCTTTTTCAAAAGTCTTTTTCAACAACTTATGCATGGTTTGTGGTGTTAGAGTGAGAGAGAAGTGTTATTTGAGCATCCCACCCATTGTTGGAGGTTTGGTGTCTGTATGGGTCAAGAACAATTTGGAGGTGGTAGTGTTAATACTTTATAATTTTGGGAAATTTAGTAGTTATGGGTATGTGTGTTCATGACAAAAAATCCCCAAAAAACATTTTCTCCCTCGTTCATATTCATTATATTACTCCAAGTTTAAGGAAAGACCCTTTTTTGGGTTAAGATGCCGCTGTAAATCAAGCAACGTGTTATACAAACCTATGTACTAACACATACGATTTTACTGACTTTCCTAATAAGGTCTGTATGCTCAAGGTTTCAATCTAAAGGTAGACTGGTGTTCAGAGGGACTGTGGAATCTGTACCATTCAGATGAATGCAGTTGGAACAGTCAGCTTAACATTCTTTGATGACACAATGCTCCATGATGGAACATCACCATAACAGACTGAGCTTTGCCAGAGATCAAACCCAGAACCAGACAGCTTAGGAGGGAGCATAATCCCAGTCATATTGTGTATGATTCGGCTGCTGAGAAAGGAATGATGGGTGGGGGTATATTGCTTGTACTGTACTCCTCATGAAGTACCCCTGTGTAGATTAGGGTGGGGCAGCTGGCAAAGCATCACTTCTGAAGGATAGTGTACTTGTTGATGCAGCATCCTGCCGATGAAGCACAAAGAAGACAGTTTCATGTCGATGTAGTCTGGAGGTTTAGCAGATTCCATGGAGCACCCACAGATGTTTGAAATTCAAACCACCATTGCTAATTTGAAGCCGATGATGTAACGATATAAGGCTGGGTCCCGGTTCAATGGAGGTGTACACTAGTAAGTAAGTAGTGCAGGGACCGTTGCTCGTCCTCAACTCCCTGACTGGTTAAATAAGAAAGAGTATGTGAAGAGAGCAATGATAACGTTGCAACAAGGAATTGCCAGTACAAAGTCTGTAGCCATGCTTGCGGCCTGTGCAGTATGGAGAATCTGCCAGGAATACTTAGTGGGAGATGGACACAATGGCCCAGCGTTGAGAGCCTCGGGGGAAGGAAGGGAAAGGGGGTAAGGGTGGACTTTTGGGTCTGCCACAGCAACCCACTGAATGATAACAAGCTGCCACAAAGCATATAAAGCTGTCAACAATGTTTTATTAATACATACCTTCCTGCAGGTTATTCCCCGCCCTGGCGACAACTTTTATTTCATGCCTCATTAACTCATAATTTAAAAAAGGGGAGACTAAATGCTCTGCGCACATATTGACGGCTCCTTTGATGTGGCCAAGTCATGCGGGTGCATAAAGGGGCAGGTGTGGGGGTGTAAAGCGGTGGGGGTGGGGAGATGGAGGGCGACTTTGTTCAGCTTCCTTTCAGAGGGTTGGATTTGGAACAATAGAGGAGATGGTACAGGCCTCTCATACCTCCTGGGCCTCGCAGGGCTTAGAAAATTCGGGTTGGCCTGTTTTGGAGCTCTGCTCTGAGCACGTAGCTCATGATACCGGGATCCCATGAGGTTTAAATGCCATATCGTGTTCAATGTTGATTTGTCCATCGTCTACTAATCTCCTTTAAATGGATGTAAAACTGCACTGATGTCTCTTAAAGCCCTTGTCCAGCAAATTATTGTAAGCACTTCCATGACCACAAGGTATAATGTTATTTGCAATGTTTAAGGCTCAAGAAGGACAAGGACATTATGAGACTTCGCCATGCTTTTATGTGAATGACAAGGATATACGACTAGATAAACCATTACAGGCATGGGATTTGAACCTGGAGTCCCCAAAACACAAGATATGTGCTGAGATGGGAGTGTAAAACAGCCCAGTTCCAAATTTGAAATGCCAAACAAGCCAAAATGGTGTGACATGATTCTACGGCATGACTCGTGTTGGTTTGTATGACACCACTTACACAAACCTGAAAATCCTTTTGACTCTCAATGGGATGGGGAATGTGTTCCTGCTCCGAAATCCTTTAGCACTGCATGAATAATAGGGTTCTTTCCTTTTTATTGGCCAATATTCTCACAGAATTGTCTGTGCATGTTAACCAAGTCACAGCATCTCTCATATAAACAGGCCACATGTGTTAACAACTTGGGCACCTTCTAAATCTCACGCGTAGCAGCTCTCCGCCGAGTAAGGATCAGTCGTGGTGTTACAGGTTGGGTCGACATGACCTTTGTGTTCAGATTAAAAAGGAAGGGAATGCATGCACAGCCTTGTGATATATTGTCGGCCGAAGGCGGGATCTTGGCTTGTTCATTGAGCATTTAAGGTGTGCTCTCCTCATAAACTCTATTGATTTTTTTTTTGCTGAAAAATTGCACACTAGCCTGTGCAGAATTCGGAACTTTTGTTAGATTTTCATTACACGCCATAAGCTGTCTATAATATGATTCCCAAATGAAAAAGTAATGTCCGCCGAATGGCAGCACCTTTCACACTCATTCAAAATCTTGGATCTGCTGATTTTAAAACTCTCAATTTTGTCTTCACTTATCCTTACCTGTAATTATTTTCTACTCTCATCAATCCAACCAAATCTAACATTCTTACAGTACTTATTAAAAGGTTTCCTCCACTCCTCCTCATTCCCTTGCTTAATGCATCCACCTGCTGCCCCACTGTCAGTGGATTACCTTTTTCACAATCTGTCTGCTCACTCTTCCATAAAATAAGATTCTGTATACAAAAATAATAATAATAATAAAAGACATCGGAGGAGGCAAATAGACCCATCATGAATGTACCACATCCACACCCCTCAACCTCAACCCAATCACCAAGTCCACGAGCGCACTCAACATCCACTATCCATCACACACCATTAACCCAATCCAACCCAACATCAACTCAATGGGAAGGGAGAAGGGGAAGGGCATGGGTACATTAATTGATAGGACACCAAAAATTCACATCTGTGAATTTATTATTTTGTTTTATTTAAATGGTTGGGGTGAGGTAGTTAGCTGCGGGTTACATGAATAACTCGATCAACACTCGGTAAAGCACATACCTCCACCAGGCTGAATAGTTTACGTTTTGTATCCCACTGATAGGCTGGAACTAAATCCGGACATAATCCAAAATCTAATTGGCTTGTTATTGTCACCTAACCAACTCATCCACCTAGTTTGGTCATAACTTGCATGGCCATAACTTTTTGAAATATCATGCTATTTCGATTTTGATCCCCATCTCATAATTGGAAAGAATCACTTAAAAAAAATTTAAATCTCATATCTGGATTGGGATATTCACCAAAATTGAATCGATTCATCCTTGTCACACACCCAATGTATCCACAAAGTTTTGTCTGAAACCGTCCACAACGTTTTGAGACCTCATGCCATAAATCGTTTTTGGCCCTATATCTCTCAGTGGTGAAGAAACACTTCAACATTCTAGGATCCGGATCTTCACCGAAATCGAATCAATTCTTCCTCGTCACACACCCAACTTGTCCACCAAATTTCGTCCGCAGCCGTCCACAACTTTTTGAGATATCCTCTTCACAAACAGAAAGACAGGGGTGAAAACATTGTACCTCAGTCCACCTTTGGTGGCAGAGGTTAAAATTACATGTTGATGCTTGACAACAACCACAACGCAGAGAATCAACATCTCAATATACAGAGACAGCACAATAAGCACACAACACCAACAGATCACCAAATTTAATTATGGTCTCCATTGGATTTCTGCTTATGTCCCAGTATCTCTCTATCCCCATTGTTTCTATTTATCTTCCCAATTCCATTTTATACATACCTCTTGTCCCTGCTGCTATGGTCTTCTTAAGAAGACCATTTGATGCATCAATGACAGTGCAATTGAAATATCTTGCAACTGTCAAAACTCTCTTTTTATTTACTCTCAATGAAGCTATGCTCCTTGTTCCTGTTGCTGTCCATCCTGGTTAAAAAAAGAAGCTTTCCTGCATCTATTTTATCAATGCCTTTCAACACCCTAAACATTTATACAAGGAATGTCAATGCAGGAGAAGGCCATCTGGCCCATCATTTCTGCCAATGTCCATGTACGTACCATCTATGCCTAATGCTTGTACGTACTGTACTGGGGATACCAGGGGACATGGATATTGGCAGAAATTATAATTTCTGATCTCGGATGCGTCCGCTGAGTAGTAGAAGTATAATTTCTGTGAGATCTCCTCGTAATCACCTCTTTTCTAATATTAGTGGGCCCGTTGGTCCATTGAACCAAATTTTCATTGGTCTTCAAGGCATTGTAGCATACCTGCCTGCTGTACTGCTTGAGCATTAGTTTGTCTTTCACCAAACCCAGATGAGCTTTTGCCAGGGTGGTTATTATATGTTCGTTATTATTCTTGCCAAATTATACTACCATTATTATTGTTGTAAATATTATTAGTATTAATTAATATATGCTTTGTTGCAATGTTATCATTATTACTTACGAAATCTAAAGATTTCGTAAGTATATTGATGACTTCCGTCCTCTGTTTGTGTGTTTGTTTGTGTGTTTGTGTGTTTGTTTGTAGGCACGATAACTCGAGAACGGAAGAAGCTACCAATGTCAAATTACACCACGTGATTCAGGAGGGTGATGGCTAGTGCTGATTAGATTTTGGTGAAAATCGGTCAAAGGTCAAGGTCACAGTGAGGTCAAACATTCGATTTTTGATGGTTTGGTACAGAATCATCGTAGAAACTTCTGGTTTGCGTCGCTACCTTCTCTAGAGACAGCTTTTATTAGACAAGGTCAGAGGTCAAGTTGACGATTTCGTAAGTACCAGTCTATGACTGCTTGTTTTTGTTTTTTATTATCTCCGCCACTGAAGGTGAAGGAGGTTATGTTTTCATCCCTCTCTGTCTGTCTGTCTGTCTGTGTGCAGGATATCTCAAAAGGTTGTGGACGGATCCAAATGAAATTTGTTGGGCAGGTTCGGTGTGTGACAAGGACGACCTGATTAGATTTTGGTGAAGATCCGACTCCGACGACTATAATTTTTTAAGTGATTTATCATTGAGAGATCGGTCCAAAAACGATATATAGCACGATTTCTCAAAAAGTTGTTGACGGATTCGGATGAAACTTGGTGGACATGTTGGGTGTGTGACCACAACAAATTGATTCGATTTTGGTGAAGGTCTGAATCCAGATCCCGATACGAGAATTATTTAATTTTCAAGTGATTCTTCACCATCGAGAGATAGGGCTAAAAACGATATAGTACAGTATAGCATGGTATTTCAAAAATGTATTGGGCCCGAAATGTTCTCGTGGATCAGGCATTATGTGGCGGAGGTATGCGCTATACCGAGTGCCCTTCTAGTTTTATAAATAGAATGCCATGCCAGGGAAGGACCTATTAAGCTTCCCTATACACCTTACCATTGCATTCATTGAAAACATGGAAATTCTTCAGAGTTCTTTGTAGTTAATGAGCCTAATCAACTCAGGAGATCATGACGATCGTTTTGGTTTATCACACTCCAAATTAGAAAACTCCAGTAGAACTCCACAAAAAACTTGCATCACAACACCTCATCCATTCATAGTAGAAGTTAAAAGTGCAGTCTCCCTGAACCACTCCTCCTAGTTTAGTCCATCTAACCTGGTGGTGATATGCTCAGAAGAGGTACATTGCTGGTATCATCCATTGATGAAAAAAAAAATACTCATCAAATGATGAATTGCATGGTACTCTTGTGTTAGCATTATGTCCTGGTGTGCAGCATTAAAGCATTAATTAAATATATCGAAGTCCCATGCTTCCTGTCCCAAACACGACAGCAGAAAACCAATAGCCCTTGGAAGTGTTTATTCTGTTTGGTGGACTTTGCTCGCAACACCACGTTGGAGGAAACATGAGAAGAAATGGATAGATGTGAGAGTTACAGTTGAAGGTGAGTGAATCAATTTTTTTCAACAACAACAAAAAAATATGAGGTCCCTTGTAATTGCAATCTCAACACAGGAGGAGGACATTAGTGGGGCACCTTAGCTAAATATAGCATAACAATTGTGCATTTTGTGAGGAAAGCACCAAATTTGGCACACTAGTAGCCTATCATATTATGAACAGATTTGGATATTGGGCCATCTCAAAATTTTTGATGGCAGTGGAAATTGGCTGCCACAGCCATCAGCGGCTGAATTTGAGATGGCCCAATATCCAAATCTGTTCATAATATGATAGGCTACTAGTGTGCCAAATTTGGTGCTTTCCTCACAAAATGCACAATTGTTATGCTAAGTTGCCCCACTACATGAGGCCCATCAATGCCTGCATTATGGTTGTTTGTCCTTTAAAAAAATAGAAATACTGAGTGTCAAGCAAGGAAGCAGTACGTACCATTTTTAGTCTTTCCTATCACACGGCCATGGTTCGAAACCACCAACATCTCAGATAGAACGATTAAGCCACCGAATCTGGCTGGCTATTTCCTGATTCTCCAGTAGTATCATGTGAAGTTTCCAACAATTGTGTTTGCTGAGCTTCAGAAACTGCAAAGTGACTGTCTTGCCGAGGCGAGCACTTGATCTGTCGCGCCACTCCGATAATTAATAGGACGTGTAATTTACCTTGGTCATAATATACTGCACATTTGAAAAATAGCAATGAACACGGACAGAAAAATGTGCAAAGTGCAAGAATCTAGAAGGCAAGGAGGAAGTTATAACATGAGCACCTGTGAAGTTTGTTCCATCACAGGGTTAAAGGGAATTATGGTAAGGATGGGCAAATTAGATGCAACGATGCAGAAGAGCAAAGGAATGGGGTCTCACATTAAGCGACGGAGAAATGAAATTGGCCATCAAACGTGAATGGCTATGGCATTGGGCCTGCACGTACTGACATCTGCTTTGGCACTCCTCAGACCGTTTCATGCAGGTATCCTATAATTCTCAGACAGTTAGCCTTGCACAAGTCCTAGAATGACAATAATGCTCAACCAGCACCACAGTAAGCACCTTGTGCTTCCCTTCAGTGGCCCCATTATTGGTGATACTCCAACAGACTCACTTTATCATTGCCGTGGCAAGTTCAATGTTTCACCAACTCCTCCTGCTCCAGGTATGGATCTGGTTGAAACACCCTGCGTATCCTACGTTGGACGTTTTGTCCAAACTTGAAATGATACCTTGAAAATGTCTGAATTCAAATATTACAAATGTGCCACACAAATTTGAGTGCTGTACTCATTCAATTGGGTTTTGTCTGGAATACTTTTTTGCGTTTTCTAATAATTGCTTTCGTCACCTCAGGCTGTGTACTCACTCTTAAAGATGACACGGCACAACTCAAGACAATTGGATCTTCTAATGACGTGATCACTTTCCCTAATGCAGAAATCCATATCTGTAACCCCTGGCCTATCATCTGCTTGGTGAGTCATCTTACAACCAAATGATCACTGAAAAAGCTGGACAACTGTCACTGCATACAGTTTGTGATGATACTTTCGCTTCTCAAAGCTACACAAAAATTTAATACAATAAGGTCAACAGTCCACCTTTTGTTCTCCTTGGAACATTATTAGATCACGATTTCAAAGATGTCTCCAAAATGTAAGAAAGGGATAAGATTTACCCTTATGAACACCAGCATTAGAACGTCGGACACTTCATGATTTTCATTTCTAACTCACAAATTGAACCTTGCTCAGCTTTCTATTACAAAAGTACAATACCACCAAGAGGGAATATAAAAATTATGCCACTTATGGTACAAATCTGGACTTAAAATAATAACTGTTTTCATGACTTCCGTTCCCTCCAATTCTGATATTTATTTCGAAATAGATTTTTTTTCAAGATTTGGGTTCTTGTGCTTTCTGTTCTTGTGCGAGTTTACAAAGCATTATAATTTTAGAAATAAAAATTATCGAGATTTATATTTTCGAGAAATCCCAACAATTGAATAACTGAGGGTTCTGATTCTGATGTGCCATACTCTGTTATCGAGCATCAGTGCTGCCGAAGCAGTTTATTGGCAAGGGTTATATTGGGTGTTTTGCCATTGCCTTCCCAGCAGTCGTCAGGGCAGGAATTTGGAATTTGGCCATGGTGCCATGATAGCTCACCTACTCTTCATGAACACTGTGAGATCTTTAACGTTCACCAACGAATGTCAGCAGATGGGATGCCATTTTGAACCTGACTATGTGCAAGTCATTCCAAAGACTTAAAAAAAAAAAGATCCTTACTGCTTCCTTGCTTTGTGCTCAGCATTTTAAAAGTATACGGCATGGGCAAACAGCTACAGGGTGGCAACCATTGTGCAGGCTTTGACGAGTTTAATGGCCTTCTCCTGCATTGAAATTCCTTATAAGGGATCTTATCTTCTTTGTCTTAATATTATTATTATAGAAATGTAGTGGAAATTTATTGTGAGATTTTGCAACCCAATTGATCAAAATGCATGTTCTTATGAGCACAGTAGGAGATAGCTGGTTTTGAGTTGAGAGGAAAGGATAAGTAGAGGTGTTTTTTTTTTATGTAGAATGATAAATGAAGGATACCAACATCGCTGTACCATGAGCAAGAGCAGTGACAGGCATGCCTGGGCACTGTGGTTTAATTCCACAAGCCTGAAATGTATTTAATCTCACAGAATGCCCTCCAGGGTGTCAACATGCAGTCCATCAAGTCCCGTTTGCTATCGTTTGCACTGTGGATAGGTTAGGGTAAAAAGGAGCATGCAATAGGGTGTGGGTTAACTTTGCTACAGCGGGCGACACCATTTTAGTCATGAGCCTCGACTTTGAATAAAATATATAAATAAATTATTGTGACACACACATATTGCAATCGCACAGCTCAAGAGGATGGTGTTCGGTTCATCAAATTTGCTCATGTCACACATACAAAGCAAACCCACTGCCTTTTCAAATTTGCGTGTGTATGGTGTTTCTCGTACTCACCCCACAATCATACCCTCATTTTAGTCGCCGTTTCTGCAAAACTCATGCTTCAGCATCTTTACCCCATGCACGCGAAGCGAAAAGCGGGGTTAAAGCCGCTGTCACACGTTGACGATTTAGCCAGCGTATGCACGAACGTATGAAAAATTTGTCTAAAACGCTGGCACACGTCGAATACGTTATGGGTAAGTTTTGTATACGTTAAGAGCACGCTGGCATATGTCGTAGTACGCTGGCATACGTCGTAGTACGCCGAGCTCGTCGACAAATTTTAACATGCTCAAAATTTTCGACGTATGCCAGCGTATGACTCACACGTTCGCATACGCTGGCCATAAGTTGTAGGCACGTTACGCGATCGTTGACACACGTCGACACACGTTACTTGTAAGTTACTCATAAGTCGAAACACGTCGAGGTATGTTAGCATACCGAACTTATTTCTAACCTATGAGTAAATGTTGTAGGCACGTTATGCGATCGTTGACACACGTCGACACACGTTACTTGTAAGTTACTCTTAGTCGAAACACGTCGAGGTAATGTTTAGCGTCAGTGTTCCAGACTCCATGGTTTTTTTTTTGTTTTTTTTTCTTCGGCATGACGGTGATGTTGACACTTCAATTTCTAGTGCGGTTATAATATAATATAATTAATAGGCTGCCGCTAAACGATTTAAATCATAACCGCACTATAAATCTAAGTGTCAACATCACCGTCATGCCGAAGAAGAAAAAAAAAAAACCATGGAGTCTGGAACACTGACAGGTTCCTCCTGTGTGAACCCCATTTTTATATACCAATTCCGCTAAACGCTGCCAATACGCCATTATACGGTAGCTGTAAGTTAGTAACACGTTCAGTAAGTTCTGTGGTCGTCTGGAAGACGTCAAATACATCTATATACGTCAATATGCGTTGGAGATACGTTACACATAGGTTCAAAGCACGTTACTCATAGGTTCAAAGCACGTTACTCATAGGTTAGAAATAAGTTTTGGGTACGCTAAACATTACCTCGACGTATTTCGACTTATGAGTAACTTACAAGTAACGTGTGTCGACGTGTGTCAACGATCGCATAACGTGCCTACAACTTATGGCCAGCGTATGCGGAACGTGTGCGTCATACGCCGAAAAATTTTCAGCATGCTTAAAATTTGTCGACGTACTCTGCATACTACGACGTATGCCAGCTGCTTCAGCGTGCTCTTAACGTATACAAAACTTACCCATAACGTATTCGACGTGTGCCAGCGTATTCGGCAAATTTTTCATACGTCGGCATACACTGGCTAAAACATCAAGGTGTGACAGCAGCTTGACACTTCGATGTTCTAGTGTGGTTATGATTTGAATCGTCGAGCCGCAGCCTTTTAATAGGCTACGCCACGTGATCGTCGGCGATACGCTGCCGCGCGCTATGCATAAGTTGACTATCGTTGGACATAGGTGTGAACGCCGACAACACGCTAAGCATTCGTTGTATAAGTTATCTATATGTTATCGAAACGTTCTGTGTACGTTACAAATACGTTATGCATACGTCCAACTCGTTATGAATACGCCCAAAACTGGAAGAAAAAAAACATCAATAGTTCAGCGTAACGCGCAGCGTTTTACATACATTTTGATACGTTGCCATACGCTGGCTAAAACGTCAAGGTGTGACAGCGGCTTAAGCAATCGGTTCACTTTCTCTGTCTGTCCGTCTGTCCGTCTGTCTACAAGCTTTAGTTTACAATTGAGGAACAACTTAATTTCAATTGAATGTTATATTTTGAACACGAATCGGAAAACAAATTTGAAGTTCAACAACACTTTGACTAAATTTGTCCCGATCGCACATGCGCAAAGGGGAGTGAGATAATATTTTTAGTCTGTCTCCCTGCCTGGCAGTCAAACAAAATTGAAAATCATTCCAAACAGGAAACGTGCTGCTTTTAAAGACGTCAGAAAGGACACAAACAGGCATGAATAACTAACGTAACATGTTAATTAAGGTGGTGTAAAAGACGCCGTATCAACAGCGGTAATCTTCTGAATTTTTTTTTCTACAACCTTTTAAATCTTGATTTTATTTTGATTGAAACATATACTTGAACACTGTAGAGCATAAATCGCCTTGTTGGCACTTTCAGAAGTCTTCCGTTTAGAGGTGCTTGTTATTACGGCATTTTACGTCATCACGACCAATCATCAAGCTCATGTCCTTGTTCCTCAAGACTGTGTCAGGTAAGAAATCTGTAGTTTACAAATAAAAATTGTTAACAATAAATCTCAAGGAAGGAAATAACAGCGAATAACTTATTGACCAAGAAGACAGCAAGAGGACCTTAATTTCGATAGGAAAAGTGTACGTCAGTGGCGAGCTGCTCAAGGCTGGAATGATTTACTCGGTCCACATTGCTTCCACGAGCAAGACAAGAAGTGGAAACTGCCTTGGAAGTCATTTTAAGAGTGAGAAAGATGTGGATTATAGTTTTGTTACTTACATGATTACAATCAATCCATCGATTGCATAAAACAGAAAAAACAAGAGTGAGAATTACTTTGCAATTCACGTCTCAATGAAGAAGACGAAGAAGAAGAAGAAGAAGTCCCAAAGAAGAAGTCCTTCTGGTCCCAATGAAGAAGAAACTCAAATGTACCGTGTTTGGATCTATTCGGCAAAATAAAAGGAAAAGCAATTTACTGATATATTCCGCAGACGAGAAACCAATAGACAACGAGGATAACAAACTGGAGATAAAAATTAGTTTGCGAAAACACACGTTCTAGCAGATACCGGAACCAAAATGAAGAAGAATCCTTTATAGCCTATCGTGTTTCGTTCGTTTCTAGGTTTTGCCATTTCATATTCAAACTAACTAATTTCCAAAAATAACCCCATGTACATCCATGAAGCAAAAACATGCGTACGGCTTATGTACATAATATAATGCATCGTGGTGATATACCTAGGATCATTCCAATTGCACTGGGCCGTGGACTAACATCCAGGCCTAAGGCCTGAGGCCTGCCGATCTGTGCTGCTTCATGTAATGGCAGCACATGATATTATTTGGGTGGAGTCAGGCCAGCTGTCCAGCCAATGGGTGTAAAGCAGTGGAGTGGAGTCAGGGCAGTTGAACACTGACCCAGGTATAATATGTGATATTTTGTAAGTCCAAAAAGGGCATAACTCTATGAAAAATTGGCGAAATGCCCTGAAACTCAAACTTGTTCTGTAACGTATCAGAGTAAAGCCATGTACCAAGTTTCAGTTGAATATGTAAAAGGGTATGGGGGAAAAAGGTCTGAAAAACCACAGCTGGGACAGACGGATCCAATTTTTTTTCCAAATCCATTGGGACCATACTCTGTACAGGGCATTGGTGCTGCCGAAGCAGTCTCCTGGGCTCTTGGGCACAATCCTGGACAGGGCACCACTCTGATGCAGGATACTCGAATGGCTCAATCATCCCAGCAAGCTGGTACTCATTTTGCCGACCTCTGAGGGATGACAGGGTGAGCCAACCCCACCTGGTATTAATTCAATGGCCAAGCGGGATTTGAACTCAGGACCCTAAGATCCCAAGCCCACCACCCTAACCATTAGGCGGGTGGACGGATGGACGGATGGCAAACCTATAGTCCCCTCCGGTGAAACTGGTAGGGAACTAATAAAATGTTAAATACTTGCTGCATGCCTTATATCAAAAGTAGCATTCACGATAACCACATTCACTGCAAAAAGAAAAGTGCAGAAAAACGAGGAAGGTCAATTAAACTGGGGTACCAATTTTTAGATCCTCGTGGAGGATCTCTAAGTCTTACTCACGTTGTTGTTCTTCTGCTTCTTCTTGTGGACTTTTTTGTTTCACAGCCTACAGTTTTCATCGAAACTTCCTGAAACTTGGCGTATATATGTAAAAATACCCTGCACAGACAGTAACCATCTCCGATTTTGAAAATTCCTCCGAGAAAAAAGTTATGACGTCAAAATATCTCGGCTAATGGAAATCGCCTAAAAAATTATTTCCGAAACTAGGCAAGCTTTTTGAATTCTGTTTTCAGGAATCGAACAGGCAACAGGGCATTAGCAGAGATGAATTACCGCACATATGAGACATCACTATGACGTCATATCAATTTTTATGACGTCATTCCTATTTTTTGACATTTTTTGTTTCACAACCCAGAGTTTTCATCGGATCTTCGTGAAACTTGCCATGTATATGCAGAAAGCCCACGTGCAGGCAGTAACCATCTACGATTTTGGAAATTCTTCCTAGAAAAAAAGTTGACATCATAATATCGCCGCTAATGGAAATCGCCTATACCATTATCTCCGAAACTAGGCAAGCTGTTTGAATTTTTTGCGGGAATCAAGCCGGGCATTAGCACAAATAATTTATCGTAAACCTGATACATCACAATGACGTCATATTCGTTTTATGACGTCATCATTAAGAGGACGAGGATCTTGGCTCATTTGAGATTGTTAAAATTAATTAATTGGCACCTAAAATTTACATGATCAAAAAATGCACTTCTGCAACAATTAATCACATCTAGTTGGTCTGCTTGTTCCATCACTCTGTGATTAGTTGTGCCAAAGAGTGGTGTTGTAACTGCAACTGTCAGAGCACTTAAACATTGCTCCCCTTTTGGAGAGGTTTTTTTTAATTTAGCTTCCTTTCACCTGGAGGTTCACTCCTCATTGTTGTTATCAAGTAAGAGCAACGCCAACAATAATATATCACGATGAGTTGTCAGTCCCACAGAAGGTCCAAGTACTATCTCCTGAGGTGGACAGTGGTGCAAAAGCAGTTTCCTGGACAATGGAACACACCACTTGTGTTGCCATTGTCTTTCAGTGGAAGGGGATTTGAACAAGAAATCACCAGGTTATATTACAAAGCTCAGACAGTTGAGTCAGCCAAGAACCTAAACATGAGACAATCTGAGTGTCTCGGCATTTTTACTTTTGCATCGCAGACAGGTTACTGGCCTCTGTATTATTCCGCCTCTTTTGTGGTCTTGCACCCTCTGCTCTCTCTTGGCTCTGTCCCTCCCAGGTTTCTACAGACCACACACACTCTGCCAGTAACCCTCTTCTTGGTAAACTCCCAAAATCCAGGCTCACTGCAAACCTCCACCATTTGTTCCTCTTTTCACTCACCTGTGGAATCGACTTCCCCAGTCTGTTCAGTCCCATTCTTCCCTCCTGGGCTTCAAGACAGTTGTTCACCACTGTCTCAGGTTATCCCCATCCAAGTTCATGATCCCATTTCCAAGCACTACCTTTTTCCAGCTTATTGTGATTTTGCCGATATTATGCCGATATAATGGTTCATATTATGTGCTAGCTATGTATTTTACATGTCCAAAGTTATTTAAAAACTCAGCCCAGCAATTGGCTTATTGGTGTGCCCAATGAGCACACATGGCTCATGATATTGGGATCAAATGAGGTTGAAATGGCATATATTATGTCAATTTTTCTTTCTCCAAATCCTTATAATTGATGTAATAGTCCACACATCTCTCAATGTCCTATGTGTGATGTATATGTACAAGCTCCTTTGTGAGCCTGAGACAATGAGAACAATAAGCAGGATTGCCATGAGATATTGTATGATCATGTTTTTAAAGTGACGTAATTTAAATTCTTTCAAATGCAAGGTTGCTTCAAAGAACTTGCAACAAGCCAGGTACACCATGAAGGTACAAATCAATTGTTTATATGCTTTTCTTTGTTTTTTTTTTTACTTGAACATGTCTGTACTTTGTTGAAGATGGAACAATTTACAATAGCTTCAGTGCATATGCATAGCAATATACAGTATGCAAAACATCAATGTCTTCAAAGAAACTGATTCGATGTGTTGGCTTATCTTCACAAGGCCAGCCTCAAATAATAACTCTTTCAAAAGTCACTAACAGAAGTCTTTCATTGTTAAGTTGTCAATTTTGTTTATATAAATGATGTTTTTTCCACCTTTTACTGATGGTGGCTCTCATTCCTAGATTTTAACAGGCACATGAGGGCCGAGCTGCCAAACTCAAAACAGCTTTACACAGTGTAGTAGATCTCTCTCTCTCTTCTTTCGGCTGCTCCCGTTAGGGGTCGCCACAGCGGATCATCAGTATGATCCGCATAGTGATTTGGCACAGGTTTTACGCCGGATGCCTTTCCTGACGCAACCCTGGTCGCCTCTTACGACACAGGGATATTGGTACACCTATTTTACCCGGGGCATACACCGGGCCCAGTACACTGGTACTCACTTCGCCGACCTCGAAGGATGACAGGCTGAGTCAACCTCCTGGTTGTGTTAATTCAAGCGGCCAACGGGGCTTGAACTCAGGACCTTTTGGATCCCAAGCCGCTACCCTAACCACCTATGCCAACACCAGGCTACACAGGTGTAGTAGATCCATTATCAAAATTTGTATATTTTTCACACATGAAGACTAAATATTATCTAGAGGATGTTTTAACTATTTCTGTTTTCACTTCAAATTCAATGCACGAATTTGACTATTTTCAGCCAACTAGTCACAACTTATGCTCGATAATTATTATATATAATAATATTAATATAATATAATATTATATATACATTCTGGAGATGTGAGGTGTTCAGAGTTGGCAGGATAGCCTAGAGATATGCACACTCGCCTCTGAGCTGTCTAGCCTGGGTTGCCATCTTGATCCAGCTATAAACTGTCACCTGGTATTTCACGGGCAAGGTGATTCATCAATGTGTGTGTCGTCCCCATCAATGGACATGAAAAACTGGGAATCCTGTCTACCAGCATTAGTTGGTGGATGTGAAAGATGACATGGTGTCCTTCGTGAAGAGTAGGTTATCAGTTATTGTCGGCACATTGAACAAATTCCAAATTCCTGCACCCTCAGTCGAATATCCAGCATCAGAGTGACGACACATCCACGAACGCAACCACAGCAAGACACGGCTTCGGCGGAACCCGCGCTCTATATAGAGTATGGTGTACCACGAGATTGGATGAGTTCTAAAATGAGACAACAACAACAATTGTGGCAACACAGGTGTTTCATATGTTGCACCAATTTCGAGGAAGCATCAAATTAAAAATGCGTTCTGTCAGATTACGTTCCTCCAAATTTCTCGTGATCCAAAGTTGCTTTTTGTTCTCATTACTAACCCCATGATGCAAAGGAAGCAGATTTATGGCCGTAATATACGTCTCAAGTGATCTTTGATTCATGTATTTTAAACGTGTGAGATGAACATACCATTATCAATTCCCCTGCATGTGCTTCACACACGACTTTAAAAGTCATCATTCCCAACAAGGCATCAGAGGCACAAGGCCTATTGCTCTTACATCACAGAAAGGTTGGTGGCTTCACAGATTTTTACCACCACTCCTCTGGTGTTGCTCCCTCTACTCTCTCAGCCATTCAATGCTCCCCAGATCCTTCACGATGTATCCATCTTCTGGTTAAACTCCAAAAATCCAGGCTCACTGCACTCTTCCAATATTTTGTCCCTCTTGTCTTCAGTTTGTGGAACTGTCTTTTGGAGACAGGTGAATTATTGCACTCCTTCCTCCAGGGCTGCAAGAAAGCAGTGCACCACCATCTTATGTCATTCCCTAACCTGACCTGTAATAATTTCTACCCCCAGTAACCCCACCTAAACCAACCATCTTACTTGGTATTTCCTACCCTCTCACCTCCCCATTCCCTTGCTCGTTTTGTCCACCTGTTGCCCTACTGACCCAGGCACTCCATTGCCTTGTCACATGCCCTCTGTGTTCTTGCTCTTTCATGAGCATAGAGCTTGTATACAAATAAGTGAAATCAGATGCATCGTGCATGAGATACTTGTGGATTACTACAACTCATACTATTTGCAATGACAATAGTGTTTCGTTTCCTCTTAATATTACTCAAGAGCCCTCGATGGTGTTGTGTGCTGCATTGTGTTACACAGACTGTCCAAAAAATTAAAATATTCTGTTATATAATTTCTTGTTTGATCTTATTCTTGCATATTATTATGTAGTGATTCTATTAACGATCAAAAATGACGGGTCTTATATTCTAGTGTCTTATAAAACTTGCATGACAACGTTTTATTAATTTTTCGAAATATGGATTCTGAGAGCGGATACAGTTGTAACTCGGATGCCTCATTGCCACAGATCTACTTTCTGGTGGCTCTTTATTCCAGTCTTTTTGTTCCATTGTGAAGACAAGAAGAAACAAGACTCGATGGTGTAATGGTTGGAGCACCTGCTTTGAGTATGGGAGGTTGGTGGTTCAAACCTTGGCTAAGTCATACCAAAGACTTAAAAATATACCATCAGAGATGGGAAATCCCCCGCCATTGAATGAAAAAGGTCATACATATTCCAGATAATGAGGGAGGTGAATTGAAACAAGACACCATTTTGGTCATCATCTCGAAAAAGTTCCCCAGGGGTGAGGAACGTGAGTAACCAAAAATAATTGAAATCAGAAAGCGGTTTCCATTTATTACAAAAAACATTTTTTCAAGATGGCCGCCCCAGTCGGCATCTTGGATCCGGCCATGCCCAAAATCAACACGGGTTCTTCCTTTTCAGTGGTACAATGTGACCCAAATTTCAAATCGATATGGCGAACAGTTTATGAGTTATCGCACTCACAGCTATAAATGTTGACGCGGATGGACGGACGGACGGACAGGACGGACGGACAGCCGGACGACCTGGGTGACAACAATATCCCCCTTCCGCACGCGGCGGGGGATAAAAATGGTACGTGCTGCTTCCTTGCTTGCATGGTCAGCATTTAAAAGGACAATTCCCATAGGTTGGCATTTATGTGGAGGAGGACAATTCCCCCCGAGGAAATTCCAAGTTGAATGCTGTGAGAAAGGCAGCGGCATTGTTGTGGCGGAACTTGTACCGAGAGTGCCCTAGGAAGTGACGACATCTCCAAAAGCTCAGTGGCTGTGTTTGTCTCGTCCAACAATCCTGTGTTATGTCTCACTTATTAGTCTGTATGTCCATATGTGTGACAGCTCAAAAATGAGCTATAGATACTGTAAAACAAACAAACAACTGTCTTGATGGAAACCTTCCTCACCAAGCTCTCATGGAAGGAAGAGGAGGGGGGTAAGCTGCATCGTCATTTCAAAGTTAAACAAATGACAATTTTTGCACTAATGCTTCATTTCTTGTTGCAGAGGCCTGAAGTTTATTTTGATACCAAGCAAGCGCCAGAAAAATGCCAAGACTGACCGTACAACAACGGACGAAGATTGTTGAACTTGCACCAGACGAAAAGTGTCATACAGGTGCAACGTCTTTACTCGAGACATTTCGTATCCACTTGCGCCATGCACACAAACTTTCGCGACAATAAAGTGCACCATCGCAAAGTTTACCAATGTGGGAACCATCTGTGACCTTCACAAGGGTCACAGTGGTCGGAAGAGGACAGGTCGTAGTTAAGAAAATGTGGAAATGGTGAGACAGGCGGTCGTCAGAGTCCAAAAAAATCGATTCGACGACTTTCTGCTGAGAGAAACATTCATAAAGAGCACCGTTCAGAGGATCCTTCGCCAAGACATTCATGCCTTTCCATACAAAATTCAAAGGGAAACGGTGCTTACTGATCAACAGAAATGCAAACGACTAGACTTTGCAAATTGGTTCTCAGGAAAGTTGGAGGAAGATGCAGACTTCCTCAAAAAATTCACATGACGGACGAATGCATGCTCACTTGTCCGGGGAGGTAAACAAGCAAAACTTTCGGTACTGGGGAACTGAAAATCCTGGTAATGCATCAACTGAACTGGTGCCTCGATCTGTTCTAAAGTCACCATGTGGGTGGCGGTTGGTTGGTATGGGATAATTGGTCCATACATCTTTGAAGATGACCAGGGACGCACTTGCACGGTAAACCAGAGGAACTATCGTGAAATGATTCAGGAATTCTATCTGCCTGAGCTACGTACTCAGGCCGTAGGAGAAACAACCTAATCCAGATGAGAACCCAGTGGCTCCAGCAGGATGGGGCACCGCCCCATACAGCCAGGGAAACAAGGCGTTTTCTCAACCAACATTTTGAGAGCCGCTTTATCTCCTCTACGAAAACGTTGAGTGGCC
>CM068956.1:43210453-43256802 GCA_035128595.1 Eptatretus atami | reverse complement strand
TCCCCATGCGACCGAGAGCGTGTAAAGCGAGGCACGTTTTGCCCATGGCCAGGCCAAGAAACACATTCGTTGAAGAGCGCACGGTGACACCAAGACCACCCTGTGAATGTTATGATTTAATGTATATTTCCTAAATGCCAGTAGCAATCCAAAGAAAATATTCCTCGACGGTAATTCCAATCAGGAATATGTGCGATTTTTGTTTCGTATTTTCCACTCTTGGGCACCCATCGAACATTGAAAGAAAACCAAGAAATACCTCTTCTAACATACCACCTCCACATCCAATATCAATCAAAAGGTTCTACAAACTCACATTATGCTGAATAAGCAATAGGTTGTCAACGAATCTACAAACTCCCTAAGTTTGCACGAAATTTTTAACGAGTGTTTTTTGTAGGAAAGCAATATGAGTATTTTTTGTTTCCAGGGATCTAGGCTCATGGAAGAGCGAAATGAAAAGTGGTGACAGATTCGCAAACTACTGAAGGATATTGGGTGGGGAGGGTGGTCATCCACAAAGCAGAAAGGAGGAACAACACAAAAACGAGTAATAATGCCCAGGAGAGTAAGAGAATGGGAAAGAATCGGAGTAAGTCGAAGAGATCATGAATGCGCATGTGTGAGTACGTGAGGTAGTGATGGGTAAAGGGTTTGAACGACCTCTGAAAAGGCTATATTGATGTTCATTTGTAATTGTAAAACCTTGCAATAACAAGCTGTCTTGGCCATGCGCTTCCTGCTTAACTCTCCGAGTTAATTTATAACCAAAAATTACTGACCTGTTCATTAGTAAACAAATAAATATTCACTTACAATGGAATATTAATCTTGAATGTGAAGGTTATGGAGTATAAGACTACGTCGGAGGACAAGTCTTACAATAGATTTTCAACTGAGAGATGAAAAAGGTCGGTCAATGCCGCAGGAAGTGAGGAGCAGCTGACGTTGTGAGCGTTAGCCGTTTGTCTCTTTTGCTTTGATGAAGGGCTAATGCCTGAAACGTGTGCTGAAGTCTTGTTTCCCGGCATGGGTTGATATACTCTTATTGGCTTTCAGCTGATAATATTCACTTAGCTAGACTGTAACACAATGTGCTGTTCATAGAAGAGGTCCCAACTCCGAATGATAGTTCTTTTTCTGCCTTGTATATGATAGTTCCTGGAGAGCAAATACTGCACTGTATATTGACACAATACATCATAAGTGCAATGCGGCTTTCAGCTTGGCTTTAAAAATAAAGGTTTTATCTCACAAAATCTCTTAACTACCAACAAAACATATTTTATGATGTTTTCTTTTATTTCTCGGCGTAAACTGTTAAGGCCTAAGTCACATTTGCTCTACGGCGAGGATACGGCGGCCGTACGCCCTCTGAATTGACAGAAACGTGTCGGCGGCCGCAGAGTTTCTGAGGTGGCCTCAGGGTGGCCCTACCCGTTTGGCTATCTTTTACAGGCCGTAGGGGTCGCCGTGGAATTATAACGCGGTTATAACTTTTTTTCATTTCTACGTTGGCCGTAGCAATTCGACATGCCGTAGTTGTTGACGTAGTTGTGTTCCACGTCGACCGTACGTAGGGCGTAGGTGGGCTTGCGTATTCGTGCGGCTGCCGTAGTCTCTTATCAATGAAAAATGAATTTTGCCCTAAAACCGAATACATTTAAAAAACCGAACACAACGAAGCGTTCATGTTTGTTCACGGTCTCCCCCACCTGTTCGACCCACATCTTCGCGCTTTGTTCATCCAGTTCGTCCCTTCGTCGGTGGAAGTCCTCGTGAAAGCATCTCTCGTGTGTCGATCGTACTTTACCTCGTGTTTTCACCTTGATTTGTGTGTTTTTTTTTTTTTTTGTTTTTTACTCATCTTGTGTTTTAATTAATAACAAAAGCAATCCGATCACGTGGTGTGACGGACTGTCGGGCAAGATGTAATTTCACAGAAAAACCGGTTGTAATTTGGAATATCCATGATTACCTCAGCCCGATGCGTTTGATGAAAGTGATTGTGGTTCTGGGGGCATCATGTTTGATGAGCTGCCCTGGGGCAGCGCTCGCAGAGTGCGCGAGCGATCGGAACCCAGGCCAGAGCTCGAGCCTGTGTGGACCTTTGGATTGGTGATTGTACCAGTTTACATACAATACACCGCCACCGAAGGTCATTTACTCATCTTATTTTACCTTAAACAGGGAATTTCAGTTGAAAGTGGGTTTTCTTGGGTCCAGGAACAGATTAATCACTCCATTATTTCTTATTGGGAAAATAGTTTGGGAATCGAACTTTTTGCAATCCGAACAGCCTCCTGGAACGAATTCAATTCGATTCTGGGGGCACCACGTACTGGTATGTTCCGAACTGTTATATTTATATTCAGTAAAAAAAGAACTGGTATATATACCCACTCGTTACCGTCCGTCTGGCCGCACGTTCGCCTTAGGGCCCCCCTGCGGTCCCCCTGCGGCGCCTTGAGGCTACCTTGCGTCTGCCTTGAAAATTATGGCCGCCGCAGGGACCCCTAAGGTCACCGTGTGACATCAAATCAAAGACCGTACGGCACCCCCACGTTTTGGTCTCCACAATTTTAAATACGCCGTGCGCTCCCCGAAAAATAAAAACATGTGACTGCTACATTGTGTGGACCGTGGAAATACTGCGGCCGCCGTATAATGCTAGTGGCCGTAGATTTTGGAGACCCCACGGCCGCCATGGCAAATGTGACTTAGGCCTTAACACTCATGAGAAAGGCATTTTTGAAGGTTTAGATGTGAAAATGTATGTACATTGTAAGGGTGATCAGTAAGTTAATCATCTGATATAATAACTCATTAACTACCATGTGCAGCCTCTGGCTTCTGCTTGCATCATTTTTTGGGGGCACAGCTGTGCCACTAATGCAGTGCCCTCTGTTACCAGTACAGTACACTTGTCCTCATTCCACCAACCTCAGAAGGATGACAAGCTGAGTCAACCCCACCTGGTGTTAATTTAACAGAAACAGAGGCTCAAACTCAAGACCTTAATATCTTAAGCCAGCCACCTTAACTGTTAAGCCAACCGTTAAGTTATTAAGATTGACATTGACAAAACAGTGATGTTCATACATGGTTATTGAGTACATGGTCATCAAAACAGCGAATCCATATCATTATTTACTTTTTCACTTTCATATTTACTTTATGAAGGAGGATTACTTCAAGGCCACAGACTTACTGAAGGGTGATATGCTCCAAAAATTATGGGACACCCTTTCCAGTTAGGAGAATTGTGAACATGTGTCTAATCTTTCTGGGAGGAACATAATGGGATGGAATAGTAATGAGTCTCGGTGGTGTAAAGGTTTAGACTTTAGAGAGACCACTTTGAGCCTGGGAGGTCAGCCATTTAAACCCCGGCCGAGTGAAACAAAAGACTTTAAGATGTGCTGCTTCCTTGCTTGATGCTCAGCATTTAAGAGGATAGAGCCGGACAAACAACCATAGGTTAGTAATAAATAATGCAGGCTTTGATGAGCTGAAAGGCCTCCTCCTGTGTCAAAGTTTTTTGTAAGGGAACTCGAATTATTAAGCCTCTGCCTGTTGGACATGGTTTGTTTCTACAATTAGTGCCCCCAATTTTTAATGATACCACAGAGTTTCTTAGACCACTAGGTGTGCTAAACTATCATTTCGTTTTTGTCCCCCGCCCCTCCAACAAGGTCGGAGACGGGGGATATGAGAATGAGCTCCATCATCCGTCCATGTACTTTTGTGTTCACGATATTTCAAAAACTGTTGAACATTTATCTTTCATCCAGCAGATATCTTTTCCTCATGACATTATTTCAACCAGATTAGAGCACGGCTTTGATTGGCTGAATTATGTTGCCATGGCAACAATCTCGGTAACTTGACTTGTGTACGTGATATTTCAAAAAACGTTCATTATTTAGCTGTCATATTACACAAATCTATTCCTCATATCACCCAAAAGGCGGGAGACCTAGAGTATCGTCTCCTTGCTGTTGTTTTTTCTTCCTACACTGCTAATTTCCGAGTTGCATCTCAGAGCCGGTTGGGACTTTCAGAATGACATTTCCATCAATAATGGGAATAAACAGTATGCGGGGTTGACATAAGTTTTTGATCTTGACCTAATTTTAAGGTCATGACTCAATTACAAACATTTTAACATTTTTCACCATAACTCGACGAAGGTTTGTCCGATCGGAAAAATGTTGCCCTCTCCAGGTAGCTTGATGAAGCCACATTTATACTTAATTTATATCATACCTCTGGGTGAAAGGTCAAGGTCTTAGACTCATAGGAGTACTAAACCACCATTTAGGTTTTTCTCTCTTTTTTTCTGCCAATGTCCAAGCTCTATCTGGGATCCAGCTGGAACTTTGAAAATGAAATTTTGCATCAATAATGGGGATAAAGCATGTGGGATTGACGTAATTTTTGACCTTGACCTAATTTTAAGGTCATGACCTAATTATAGACATTTTAACAAGTTTCATTAGAACTCGGCTAAGGTTTATCTGATTAGAAAGAAATTGCACGATCTAGAGCAAAATTGCCCTATCTAGCTTTGAGCAAAGCACATTTAAAATTAATTTACGTCACCCCCTACGAGTTAAAACTCAAGGTCAAATAGTGGTCTAAAAATAAAAATAAATTTTTTTTAAAGGGGGGGGCGGCTTTTTTGTCATCACTCAATTTTGCCAATGTGAAATCTTAATGACCACTTGGCCTTCCAATATGTTCTTGCATCATAGCAGTGTACCTGCACTAAAGTTGCGGACCTGATATTTGTTCAGGGTCCTTCACTTACCTTTTTCAGATAGTGACCCAATTAAAAAACAAAAAACAAAACAAAAAAACACCTTTTTTATCATAACTTGAATAATTTTTTTTCGATTTTGATGATGCTAAGTTTTATGGATATATTGTAGATGGGGACACATTTTTGTAATTTACCCTCTATCCCTATATGTTAAAGATCAAGGTTATATGGCGACTGAAAAGAATACGGCCATAATTGGATCGTGGGTGCCGGGGAGAGGCTTACCCTTGGTGATCGCAGATATCTCATTATTTATTATCATTAACACACAAAGTGTGCATAGTGAGGAATCATTGTCATTGGTCAGTTTCAGAACATTGTCCCTTGGGACGGAGTTGGAGTCCAAAAATTTTGATATTTAATACGCAACTTTTGAAATGACATATCAATCCACCACAGAATATTTGGCGCACGTGCGCAGAAATCACAGGAAATCATCAAGTACACAAGTAATAAAAACATTTTACCCTCATCGAAGGAGAGGGTATTGCATTTGGGTCCATTTGCTTATTTGTTTGTTTGTCTACACAGAACTTTCGTGTTTTTCTCTGCAACCGCTTGTCGGATCGAGACAAAATTTTCACCATTGGAACGACTACTCATGTAGAATGTTGTATTGATAATTATGACGTCATATGTCACATGCTGTGGTAGCCATGTTTGAAAATCGGAAAAACTTTGGACCTCTATCTCGAAAAGCACACCAAGGAAAAAATTGAAACTTGCCACATGGCAAATACTCCTCATGGGGAATAAGTGTGATTTAAAAAAATGACGTCATAGGTGTTTTCGTTATGACGTCATTATTGCCTGAATGCTACATCTGATCAGTATGACAAATTTTGAGGGTCATCTAAGGATAAAATGGTCCACAAAAAAAAAATTGATGACATCATCGGTCACGTAATTTGGCAGCCATATTGTTTTTTAAAAAAAACCTTCAAAAATAATCTTCGCTGAAGTAGTGGCTGATCATATTGAGGCAACACTTTATACGTATGACCACATATCCACGAGGAATAAAAGGTTCACACATATGACATCATAGGTCACATGGTTTGGCAGCCATATTGGATTTACCCAAAAACCTTAAAAAATCTCTCCGAATGGCTGGACAGATTGAGGGAAACTTCATCCAAATGTTCCCCAAGCCGTGGTGTACAAGTTTGTTAAAGATAATTGATAGTCACATTGTTTGGCAGCCATATTGGATTGAAGAAAATATAAAATAATGCTTTCTCCTGCACCTGAATCAATCGATGTGAAACTTCAAAACTATGATGTAGTCGTGATTGGAAATACATGTTTTAAATTTCAACTTGATCAGACGCATGGTCTGACAGCCAGAATTATTTGATTTTTATTATTTTTATTTTTTGGAAACAGGAAAAGGAAAAGGATTCAAACAGGAAAAGCTCACAGGATGAAATAATACAAAAACACATTTTACATGGCAGTGGAATGTAATGACATCAATAATGATTCAACTTGATTCCCTTCCCCCTCCGATCCTCAAGTTTAGAATTCGTCACCAGGACCTATTGTCGTGCTAATGAGGTATTTACGCAAACCCCAGGACTGGAAAGGAAGTGTAATGATAAGGAAGTTTTTCCCTCGAACCTGAATGAAATATTTTTTATATTTATGCCATGGAATTATTTTTGCAAGTAAGTTATAGGAGCATACAAGGAGGCTCTTGCAAAGAAAAGAATTACGTAAAAATTATATAAATCAACAACAACCTTGCCAGGTCTTTCAGACCCCGAGGACTGGAAAGGAGGGGTTGTGTTATCAATTATTTTTTCCCCTCAAAACGGAATGAATTTTTTTAAATATTTATGTCACTGAATTATTTCTAAGTTATAGGAGCGTACAAATTAGGCTCATGCAATTAACCTTTACACCACCCTGCATCTAAAGGTCAAAAGTGAATAATTAACTCGGACAAATTTCAAACAACGAGGGTTTAATCTCTGCTTGAGAGAATGCGACATCGGTATTTTGGTGGTGTATAAGTTAACAGATCGCTGAGACCGATCTTCACAAGGCCGTAACACTGATCAGCTCAAAATCCTTTTAACTGTCGCTTTGGTAGTTTTACAATGAAGGGAACACGTACAGGGAGTGCGTATAGCGATTGTGAATATGACGGCTCCGAAGAGTCTTTGACTTCACGTCGGAGTGAGCACCAACATGGCGGCTCTAACAATGGAATCTGTCTTCAAGCCACCAAAGCACCCAGAGTCCTCAACCACACATACCATCCTCCTCTCCCTTTATTCCCGTTAATCAAAGCAAAAGAGAGTATTTAGCTCTTCATGTCATTCCCTCTATTCACGGAAAGCACGATCTAAACGAGAAGTGGATGTCCGACAGGTCATGGTTTATGACGTCAATCGTTTGTCTTTCCATGTAAATTTTTTAATAAATGATTATGAGTAGCCTAAATGTGTTAATAAATTTGTGTTAATAAATGATTGTAAATTAATTATACTCTTCGTGAAGCATCTTAAATACACATCGAAGTGGCAATTGCGGGTGGAGTCAGGGCAGCTGTTCAACCAATCGGTGGGAAGGATTGTTGTAGACACATGAACAAGTGTATTATTATATATGTTCTTCTACTGATTTACAAATGCTTTAGCACCAACTTTATCGACGTGCCTCACATTGTAATGCTACTGTACATACTTTATAGACAATCTAACATTCTAAATAGTACATACTTTAATAGACAATCTAACATTCTAAATAGTACATACTTTATAGACAATCTAACATTCTAAATAGAACATACTTTATAGACAATCTAACATTCTAAATTGTACATACTTTATAGACAATCTAACATTCTAAATTAGTACATACTTTATAGACAATCTAACATTCTAAATTACATACTTTATAGACAATCTAACATTTCTAAAATATACATACTTTATAGACAATCTAACATTCTAAAAGAACATATTTATAGACATCTAACATTCTAAATAGAACATACTTTATAGACAATCTAACATTCTAAATTGTACATACTTTATAGACAATCTAACATTCTAAATAGAACATACTTTATAGACAATCCAACATTCTAAATAGAAATACTTTATAGACAATCTAACATTCTAAATGTACATACTTTATAGACAATCTAACATTCTAAATAGAACATACTTTATAGACAATCAACATTCTAAATAGAACAACTTTATAGACAATCCAACATTCTAAATTGTACATACTTAATAGACAATCTAACATTCTAAATAGAACATACTTTATAGACAATCAACATTCTAAATTGTACATACTTAATAGACAATCTAACATTCTAAATTTACATACTTTATAGACAATCTAACATTCTAAATCGTACATACTTTATAGACAATCTAACATTCTAAATAGAACATATTTTATAGACAATCTAACATTCTAAATAGAACATACTTTATAGACAATCTAACATTCTAAATGTACATACTTTATAGACAATCTTACATTCTAAATAGAACATACTTTATAGACAATCTAACATTCTAAATAGAACATACTTTATAGACAATCTAACATTCTAAATTGTACGTACTTTATAGACAATCTAACATTCTAAATATTACATACTTATAGACAATCTAACATTCTAAATCGACATACTTTATAGACAATCTAACATTCTAAATAGAACATACTTTATAGAACAATCTAACAATTCTAAATTGTACATACTTTATAGACAATCTAACATTCTAAATAGTAACATACTTTATAGACAATTAACATTCTAAATATTACATACTTTATAGAACAACTAACATTCTAAATGTACATACTTTATAGACAATCTAACCATTCTAAATTGTACAAACTTATAGACAATCTAACATTCTAAATAACATACTTTATAGACAATCTAACATTCTAAATGTACATACTTTATAGACAATCTAACATTCTAAATTGTACATCTTATAGACAATCTAACATTCTAAATAGTACATACTTTATAGACAATCTAACATTCTAAATAGAACATACTTTATAGACAATCTAACATCTAAATGTACATACTTTATAGACAATCTAACATTCTAAATAGAACATACTTTATAGACAATCTAACATTCTAAATTGTACATACTTTATAGACAATCTAACATTCTAAATATACATACTTTATAGACAATCTAACATTCTAAACGTACATATTTATAGACAATCTAACATTCTAAATAGAACATAATTTATAGACAATCTAACATTCTAAATAGAACATACTTTTATAGACAATCTAACATTCTAAATTGTACATACTTTATAGACAATCTAACATTCTAAATAGAACATACTTTATAGACAATCCAACATTCTAATAGAACATACTTTATAGACAATCTAACTTCTAATATAACATACTTTATAGACAATCTAACATTCTAAATAGTACATACTTTATAGACATCTAACATTCTAAATAGACACATACTTTATAGACATCTAACATTCTAAATAGAACATACTTTATAGACAATAACATTCTAAATAGTAAATACTTATAGACAATCTAACTTCTAAATAGTACATACTTTTATAGACAATCACATTCTAAATAGAACATACTTTATAGACAATCCAACATTCTAAATATACAATACTTTATAGACAATCTAACATTCAAATAGTACATACTTTATAGACAATCTAACATTCTAAATATACATACTTTATAGACAATCTAACATTCTAAATGTAAATACTTTATAGCAATCTAACATTCTAAATAGAACATAATTTATAGACAATCTAACATTCTAAATTGTACATACTTTATAGACAATCTAACATTCTAATATACATACTTTATAGACAATCTAACATTCTAAATCGTACATACTTTATAGACAATCTAACATTCTAAATGAACATATTTATAGCAATCTAACTTCTAAATAGAACATACTTTATAGACAATCTAACATTCTAAATGTACATACTTTATAGACAATCTAACATTCTAATAGAACATACTTTATAGACAACACATTCTAAATAGACATATTTATAGACAATCTAACATTCTAATATTAATACTTTATAGACAATCTAACATTCTAAATAGTACATACTTTATAGACAATCTAACATTCTAAATAGAACATACTTTATAGACAATCTAACATTCTAAATAGAACATACTTTATAGACAATCTAACATTCTAAATAGTACATACTTTATAGACAATCTAACATTCTAAATAGTACATACTTTATAGAACATCTAACATTCTAAATAGACTATACTTTATAGACAATCAACATTCTAAATAGAACATACTTATAACAATCTAACATTCTAAATAGTAACATACTTTATAGACAATCTAACATTCTAAATAGAACATACTTTATAGACAATCCAACATTCTAAATAGAACATACTTTATAGACAATCCAACATTCTAAATAGAACATACTTTATAGACAATCTAACATTCTAAATAGAACATACTTTATAGACAATCTAACATTCTAATTGACATACTTATGACATCTAATCTAATAACATACTTATAGACAATCTAACATTCTAAATAGAACATACTTTATAGACATATCTAACATTCTAAATAGAACATTACTTTATAGACATCTAACATTCTAATAGAAATACTTTATAGACAATCTAACATTCTAAATAGAACATACTTTATAACAATCTAACATTCTAAATAGACAATACTTTATAGACAATCTAACTTCTAAATTGCATACTTTATAGACAATCTAACATTCTAAATATATACTTTATAGACAATCTAACATTCTAAATTGTACATACTTTAAGACAATCTAACATTCTAAATAGAACATACTTTATAGACAATCTAACATTCTAAATTAGAACATACTTTAAGACAATCTAACATTCTAAATAGAACATACTTTATAGACAATCTAACATTCTAGACAAACATACTTTATAGACAATCTAACATTCTAAATTGTATATATTTATAGAAACATGTTTGTGTTGTTACTATCAATTGTCCCCGTGCCTGCCCTGCTCGAACAGGACTGCTCCACAGAGACAGCCGATCGACCCCCCGGGAGTGACTCAGAATACATAGGATAGGAAGTCTACCGACTTGTGAGATGCTGTTCTATCTCACTGTTCCCTTCACGGTTTCAAGCTGATGGTACACCACCATCTCATATTGTTCACCCAACCCCACACATGATCTTTTCTACCCTCATTAATTCACCCTAATCCAAACATCTTACTTGGAGGTTATAACCGTGTTTCCTACCGTCATATTTTCTTGGTTGTTTTTTTCCATAATTGGTCCCACTACCGGTATGTTGGCTTTCACCTCACTCTTACATGAGCTTACCCCACTACCTTCTGTCACCTCTTACATTAGCTTACCCTACGACCCGCTGTCACCTCACTCTTACACGAGCTTCGATCTTGAATTAAAAATATAATTTTTCTAAGGATGGACTAAATATAAAAAATAGAGGAACACCTCTCTTTCAGCCTATATCGACGCAAGCTATTAAAACCCAAGTTTAGAACTTCAGGAAGTAGTAGTTTTGGGTGTATAACGGATAGGTGTGCATAATCCTATGAATTATTTAAATATTTTGAGTTTACTTGCTAATTATTAAATTGATAATTATGATTTTGTGATATGTGAAACATTTGTTCATTATAATTAGTTATTAAATATTTGGTGATTATTACAATATTGTGACTGTGATAACAAATGGTTATTGAGATTATTTGGGTTTCAATATTTTGGGCACATAATCCCATGAATTATTAAAATATTTTTTAGTTTTAAAGACAATTTAAGCTGTCAGTTGTTTGTGGACAGACTTTGGCACAAATTCACCGTTTATGGTCTCCTAATGTTTTGCGCCGAGCACAACAGATGGCATGAACCTTCCAACCCTTTGCACAAACTGCATGAGGAATTCACAATAACGTTCTTGTGGGATGCCAATCAGACTTTGCCTTTTCTGCAGTGCCAGTGAAGATCATTTTTTTCCACTAAAAAGAACTGGCCATGGCATGTGACACATTATTCCATCCACTCTCCTCTCCATCCTTTCCCGTTATTGAAAACTTCACAAGAATTAAAAAAAAAATGCACCAGTAAGACAGCTTTTAATAACTTCAGCTTATTTTGCTTCGATGAGGAATGCATTTGGCAACGGATGGAAAGAGAATGACATGAAGGTGAAGATTATATCTCAGGCATTTGGTCAGGCATTGCTGGTATATAAATAAGGTCCAGTGAAGCAAAGTGTGAAATAAAGGACGGGCAGATAAAAGTCACATTTTACTTGCAGGGGAAAGTAAGGATGCTTTGGTTCAACAGGATGTGCAAATCAAATGTAGTTGCTTTGTACCATTGCTGAAGGGAACACAGTTTCAACTGCTCTTGGGTTCAGTAAATGGGCGTTAAGGAGAAGGAAATAGACGCAAAGCAAGTGTCTCTAATCGAGACACCCTTTCAATGTTCACTTCCTCGGTCATGACGAACCCCGCATAGGCACTCCAGGGAATCGGAATAGCAGGATGAATTCATGTGGATTGAGTCACCTTTTGGATTTTGCAACTGCATGGAATGTTGTCTTTTGAAAAAAGGGTTATATGGAAGGGTCAAACTTTCACTCTAGAAATTTGTAATTACAGAATGCTTACCAACTCCAAACCCTCTTTATCTTTTGTCTGGCTTGTGCACATATTTAGTAGATGAACATTTTCCATTTGGCATTTGCATCTTTGCACATAGTTCATGATTTGGGAATCGCAGATTCAAATACCGTGTACTTTATTGATTTGATCAATATTCACTAACGATATTGTAATAAAATGTAAACAGACATACTGTTGTCTCCTAATGCTCTTGGCCAACATCTGATGTATCTATATTTATATAAAACAGGAATGTCCATCTGTCCGTCCGTCCCCGAACTACTGCCTCAATTTTAGAGCGAGCCCGCAAACCTTCTGTGGAACGTTTTGTAGTACCAGCAGAGGTCCTAAGGTGAGTGGGAGGTATCATAAATACCTCAATACAATTATGATTTTCAATTTTGATCTGAATGAAACTGCTCCCGATCGGGAAGTAAACACAATCACGGGTTCAGAAGAAACATTCGCTGGTTTGATAATACAGTACAGTACCTCAATACAATTGTGATTTTGATTTTCCACCCGAACGACTCCGCTTTATCCATTCTAAGGTGGGTGGGAAGATTCATAAATTTCTCAATGCAATTATTATTTTAATTTTCGATCAGGACGAAGTGTTTTGTCTCCGCCCTTTCTCTCAGGCAGATTTGTCCTTATTGGTTGTCACGTGAGAACTGCGTCTACATTTGATAAACTCACGAGTGTTGGTATTTTGTTATATTAATGGTGCCGTATTAATTTATGATTGGAATGATACTGCTTGGAATGAAAATATAGAGAGATTGAGTTTAAAGCAAAATGAGGAAATTATGTCAGGGTTTCCACAAGTGACATTTGCAGATTCGCCATTGACATCATAGAAATATTAAGCACCTTACTTCTTTTGGGGTCAGCTGCTGTGAGCTGTTTGCCAAAGTCCTTCACGAACTACCTATCCAGACCCCTCCCTTGCATAACACGGATATCTCACGAATATAAACTGCATATATATATATGTATTCTGTACATATATATATATATATATATGAAGTACTCGTGGGAGGGGACGAACATCTCAACAAAAAAGTTTGCACCAATAAGTTCCACATTCCTGTGACACCAGTCAAATATCAGGCATGGACAACTGGTTCGTGAAGTACTTGGGCAAAACAACTTACTGCAGCTGACCCCAACAGAAGTAAGGTGGATGTCAATGGCGTGATTGTGTTTACTTCCCGATTGGGATCAGCTTCATATGGATCGAAATTCAAAATAATAATTGTATTGAGGTATTTATGAAACCTCCCACCCACCTTAGGACCTCTGCTGAGACCCCAAAACTTTTCACAGGTTTGGTGGGGCTCGTCCCAAAACTGAGGGAGTAGTTCAGGGACAGATAGACACTCCTGCTTAATAAATATATACATGCACACAACCACACATATATCATATATATATATATATATAATATATATATATATATATATATATATATATATATATATATATGTGTAGAACCATCTAACATTCTTAATGTGAGTAAAAAAACATAATGATTCCTGCAATACGTATACAGTTCTGTGTACATATTGCAGGAATCATAATTTTAAAAAGGTGATGTTTAAGTAAATCTCAAAATATGGAGTGATGGTGAGCTTGGCCTTCGGTTTTACTGAAGCAGTTTCTTGGCTATGGTTACAACCCAGGATGGATACGTATAGTTGTCACTCCAACACAGGAAGCCAGGGTCAGAATTTTGTAATTTATTCAGCGTGCCGGCGATAGCTCGACCACTCTTCGCGAAGGACATCGTGGGATCTTTAACATCCACCTACTAATTCCGGCAGATGGGATGCCCAGTTTAACATTCATCCGATGGACGGGCACACACATCTATGCCTCGCCCTACTGCGGAGCACCGGGATGACGATTTATACAGCTGGGTTGAGATTCAAACCCAAGCTAGACAGTTCAGAGGCGAATGAATGTGGTGGTGGCAATGCTAAATAAACGCGGTACCGAATTAGGTGCTGTAATTGATACTCCGCTGTCCGTTTAAATTTAGGTGAATGGCATTCCACGAAAGGTATGATGCGCACGGGAGGCAGCGACAGTGGCTTTCAGGAAATGACTTCTGAGACCTTTTGAGTGTCTATGTAGAAAATGTACTGAAAGTTGAAGCGAAGCTTTCTCGTTTCACTTTAAATAGACAAAAGCAATAGTCCTGACAAATGTATATATTTTCAATGGTTTAATCCAGTCGTTCTACTCGTACATACATTGCTTTCAACAATCAAAGTAAATATCCTGAAATAATGGACCAAAGCCCCATGCACTGTATTTGATTTCACCATGCTTTTGTTCTTACTTTTACAGGAACAAATTAATTGCGATGCCTGATCTTGAGGTGTTGCGACCACAATACATCGAAACTAAAATTGATGACTGACCATCAACTGAACGCAAAGGTCGCATTGTGAATAGACAGTAACTTTAGGTTTTTTAAGGATGTGACATCCGATGTAAGTTTCAGAATTGCAAACACTGCTGTAAATTACTGTATATTTAATATATTTGCATAATGGGGAGGTACAGGGGTTCATTGTGCGGCATAAAGTGAAGATAAGTTGTCCATCAGAGTCACATGTGACCTGAAGGCTCCTGTTTCACTGGCTTTGACTACTAGGGTTGGGTGGGGTATGGTTGGGGGAAGGGTGTGCCACTGCTATCCTCAGATCATTGATCTCTTTCCGCCAGCAACCTAGTTCTCATTTTGCTGACCTCGAGAGGATAGCAGGCTGAGTCGACCCGTCTAGTGTAATTTTAGCATGGCTAAGGTTTTCCCTCAGGACCCTAAAGTATTGAATCAACCACCTCAACTATTAAGCCACCACCAGATGAAGCCTGGTGTTGGCTTAACGGTTAAGGTGGCTGGCTTGAGATCTTATGGTCTTGCGTTTGAGCTCCTGTCATGTCGTTGAAATAACACCAGGTGGGTTGACTCAGCCTATCATCCTTACGAGGTCGGCAAAATGAGTAACAGGGGCACTGCATCACTGGCATAGCTGTGCCTCCAGTCATGATGCAACCAGCAGCCACAGGCTGCATACGAAACAACAACAACCACCTGACATCTGTTGCATAGCTGGTGCATGGTGTTGTAAGGGGGTAAAGGGGGCGGGGGTAATGAAATGGAATGGGCGTTTGTTGGGAATGAAACCACTCAACATTGACAGTTGTTATGGCCTGTTGTGTTGCAGTGGAATGCTGAAATAGATCTGGGTAACTCGGATGTATCATTCTCTCATTTTAACCACAAATTTGGAAGGAAGAGGTAAGTGGACCACTGTGATGAAGAGGAAAGTGGATCCTGAGTAAACAGCTTCAGCTAAGTCTTAATATGTAGATAATACATACTAATTATTATGTTATTATAATTTATGAGTAAATTAATTTCCTAGTGACATTAAATTAACCGATATGAAATTTTTATTCCTTGATGCCATATGTGCTAAATTTACTTGGCGGCCTTGCTATACTTGCCCTAACACCACCACTTGGATCGGCGGGCATCTTTCCACAGAGTAGCAAAGAGTGATCAAACTTGCTCTCAGTGATGTTTATTCCCCAAGAATGCAAAGCATTATAATCATGGATTTATGCTTAAATGTGACGAGGTCATTGAGCTTAATTCCAACGTTGTTCGTTCTTCGACAACAGAGATGATGATCGATATCTTCACCACCAACATGGCGGCGCACACAAAGGTCATGTGATTTCATGACATAGTTGAACAAGTTCCATTCCATTTCCATTGGGACCATACTCTGTGCAGAGCGTTGGTGCTGCCTAAGCAGTCTCCTTGGTGATTGGACACAATCCTGGACGGGTCGCCACTCCGACACAGACAAGTTCCATAGTTTACATTCATTAAAAATTACCCAAATTACATTTCCTTGTTTTCAAAACAACGTATACTCTATAAATTATCCAGTTGTGAGAATCATTGTGGACACAGCCACCAGCATCATGGAAAAGTAATGTATGTATGCAGAATTCACTTTGTTTCTAGGAGGGCCTATCTATTTAAATTGTGTTTATGAATCATGATTTGTCACGTGGTGTTGTGTGTCATGAGGCTTTAAAATATCGAAGTGCATATATATATATATATACGAGGTGTGTTCAAAAAGTATCCAACCTTAATTTTTAGTGCGTAAACAAATGAAGCTCGGGAGGCGTCGTTTAGTGCACATATGTAGGCGATCCTAATCCGTATGCGTGAATATTTTCCCGCCTGCAGAAGCTGTCAGTCGACAGACGCCGATGAGTGAGGAAGTGTAAGTGCGCCGTTGGATTTTCGTTTTTGACAAAATGACGGATCACTGTTGGTCTCATCGCCAGTGATCACTGTGTTGAAGAAGTTGGGATCGCTGTTCACAGTCTCCAGCATATCGTGTGCGATCTCCAAACTTCTGCTTGATCGTTAGCAGCTTTGGCACGAACTTCGCTGAGATTCTCCTTAAGCCCAAATCCTCAGTCACAATGATATGAACGATCCAATGCTGATGCCCGCCTCGTCTGCAAGTTCTCTCGATCGTGATTCGAGATCCTGCATCAGCAGGGTCTCACTTGGTCAATGACGATCTCATTTCGGGATGTTGAGGGCCTACCAGAACGTGCTCACTTTCCACTGATGTGCGACCATCTTTGAAGCGTGTGTACCACTCTTTTATCTGTGTGGTGCCCATTGCTTCGTTCCCGAAGGCCTGTTGAATCTTGTGGATCGTTTCCACTTGGGAATCGCCAAGCTTTACACAAAATTTGATGCAGTAGCGTTGTTCAATTTTTCCGTCATTTTGTCAAAAACGAAAATCCGACAGCGCTCACTTACACTTCCTCACTCATCGGCGGTCTGTCGGCGACTGACAGCTTCTGCAGGCGGGAAAATATTCACGCATACGGATTAGGATCGCCTACATACGTGCACCAAACCACGCATCCCTAGCTTCATTTGTTTACGCACGAAAAATTAAAGTTGGATACTTTTTGAACACACCTCATATATATAATATATATATATATATATATATTATATATATATATTATATATATATATATATCATAGAGCAATGGAGAACTTTATTCATTTCGCAACATGGTGAAAAAGATCAGATCTTAATGACTTCACAAGGTTCATGATACTATCGGAGCTCGTATATAGTTCAGCCATATAGCAACAAAGTGACTATGCTGATGAATGTTCCCATCAAGGCAGTCTGTCAGGTCTACCTACGGGGGGAAACGCATCCACCAACGAGCATAACTCTTGGCCAATAAGAACTGTCCCTGCCAGGAATCGCAGCTGCATCACAGGAAGCCACATTTTAATAGTAGACAAGCTAGGTCACACCACATCCACAAGAACGATCTGCCTTGGTATTGAGTATAGTACTCAATTCCGCAGTCAGGTATCCCTTGAAATGTATCCACAAATTTGAGCAACGAATCAAGTAGTACACTATTTTTATTTTTGCTGTGAATGCTGAAACCCGACTCTCGACCAAAAGAAGAAATTTGTTTTATTTATTTATTATGTAGGCAAAGATTACATTTTTGACCCACTCACCCAGCTTTGCATATGTAGTAAATATATGGTCCCTTGCATGTCTGCCATGTTGTGAACTACTTGTACATTGCCCCTTTTAGTGTATCTGAAGAACATCCTTGGAATAACCCAACTCGACTTTGTCGAAGATACAGTACGGTAAATATACAGAAGCTTGGTCTCATGGGGTTTGGATGCTAATCAGCACAACAGTATATGCACACCTTGAGTAACGAAGATTACCAAAAGTTCAGGCTGGTGAAGGTGAAATGATGTTCTAAGTAAACCTGGTATTGGCTTAATGGTTAAGGTAGCTGGTTTAAGATCTTGGGGTCTTGAGTTTGAGCCCTCATCATGCCATTGAAATAACACGAGGTGGGTTGACAGTCTGTCATCCTTCTGAGGTCGGCAAAATGAGTACCAGCTTACTGGGAACAGGAGCACTGCATCAGCAGCACAGCCGCGCTTCCAGAAACGATGCAACCAGCAGCCACAGGCTGCATATGAAACGAAGTTCATACTATATAATGATCAACTGGTATAGTTTAGGTGTGCCACCATGTTGGTGGGGGTATTAAGGAATAATGACAAACCAAGCATGTAGACAATGGTGGAATCTTTCAGGATAACAAAGTAACTTTCCATTGTGCTCGTGTAGTGGAGGACTTATTTGAGTAACACATCGTGGAACTCGCACATCTTCTTTGGTAACTATATTTCGTGGGTATCGACCTGATCACGGCCCTTTTTTAGGTCATTTCCAATGACCTAATAATATTGGTGAGAGAAAGGGTAATATGGGTGCCGTCCGTTCTACAATGAAGTTGAAGCGGGAGATCTGGTCATTAGTGATCCTATAGAGGTCGATGAGACGTACACGATGTATACTTTCAAGGTCACCGAAGGTCAAGGTCAAGGTCAAGGTCACGAGGCTTTGAAGTTGCGAAAATGACGATTTTCAAATTCTATCTCCTCCGCCATTTCTCAAGCGATCTTGAACTTGATTGCAGCATATGAATCTATGGGACAATATCTAAATTTTATCGGGCCGGATTTTCGATATTCGCTTTCGTTTTCGTGTCACATGACTTCAAATTTGCAAAAATGCGAAAATGACGATTTCCATGCGAAAATGACGATTTTCAAAATCTATCTCCTCCTACATTTCTCAAGCGATCTTGAATTTGATTGTGGCATATGAATATATGGGACAAATCAAATTTGGTCGGGCCGGATTTTCGATATTCGCTTTCATTTTCGTGTCACGTGACTTCAAATTTGGCAAAAAATGCGAAAATGACGATTTTCAAAATCTATCTCCTCCTACATTTCTCAAGCAATCTTGAATTTTATTGTGGCATATGAATCTATGGGACAAATCTAAATTTGGCGGCCGGATTTTCGATATTCGCTTTCGTTTTCGCGTCACGTGACTTCAAAGTTGGCAAAAAAATGCGAAAATGACGATTTTCAAAATCTATCTCCTCATACATTTCCAAGCATCTTGAATTTTATTGTGGCATATGAATCTATGGGACAAATCTAAATTTGGCGGCCGGATTTTCGATATTCGCTTTCGTTTTCGCGTCACGTGACTTCAAAGTTTGCAAAAACTGCCCATACCTCCAGGAGGCTATATATTTTCTCGCAGAGATGACCGTCACTCCCGCACGGGGGTAATTTTAATATGTTACTGTTCCATTTGGATGCTCGAAAGATTCAATCTTTCACCATCTCGTGGAGAATAATCATCAAATATTACTGACATCAATGCTATTATTGACAGGAATGCTACTAAGCTAGAGGTGGTTTTATTTGCTATTAGCATCTCCTGAAATATTTTTGATTTCTATGTAGCATTGATCATAAGAAGATAAATTAAAGTTTACTTTAATTTATATATATATATGTATAAATATATTTTTCTCAGAAGTTCCTTCCATTAGTATTTTTAATCATGCAAAACACCATGCATCAGCTTACTGTGTATCTTTATTATTAGATTTGGCTTCTGTGATGTCATAATCTAAAAACAATCTTCAAAGCAACTTTATAAGTGGGCGGTCAGAAAGTTCTACCAAGAAGATGCTCACAATAGTCAAATACGTGCCAAAAAGTATAATTAGGGGTATATATACACATATACCTCCTGACTGGTGATCAGCAGGGCAGAGACAATGTGCTCGCATGGTAGGCGACACTTGTTGCTGGCAGGTCTTGCAGCAAGCGCTGTGATGGGATTTGATTTTTGCCCTGCTTCCTCATCAAGTTAGGGGGTTATAATCAATATATATGATATAAACATTGTACATGCATTTATATATGTTCTTACTAATGATGTATTCTTACATATTGAAAAATAAAAACCTTGGTGTAATTTGGACGATTGTAACTATCTTGTTTGTAAAACTATCTCTCTGTTAACTGGAGGTCAGATTCAGCCCCGATACTTTAGTTAAGTTGTTCACATTGAGTAAGTACAATAACCGTTTGAAGATTTTGGGAGCAACCTTCTTGAGCATTTTGAAAGTGTAAAGAAAACTGGTACATCTGAGATGATAAATAATACACAAGGAAACCCAGACGCAGGAGGAGGCCACTCGGCCAATCAAGCTCGTATCATTTCCACATTCCATGCAACCCAGGGACACAACACCATCCTCGTGTGCACTTTTTAAAACGACACAAAAGAAAATTAACTACACTTTTCCACTTGAAGCAATACACATGCAAAACAATCGGACATCTCCAAATTACAGACATTGCATCTCAATCACACCTGTCTAATGTTAGGCTACCGACATTGAAGGAAAATGGTATGAAAACATTTTTTTGTCGTTCTATACACCAGATAAAGAATCCTAACAATCCAAATGCAACACCAAAATATGTGGGATGGTGTGCTCCGTGCATCATGCACATATTTACCACTAATAATATGCAGTATGAAACATACAGGACAGTGATTCTCAGGGAAATGCCAATCGCAGTTTATTCAGAATAGACCAAAAAATGGAACAAAAGAAAGAATACAAAATGGGGAAGTATTAGTTGCAATAAATAAATAAGAAACGTTAATAAATAGTTTGGTTACCAAACTCTGCTGATCTGTCAATGGTTCCTTTGCTTACCATTAGAAAAAAAAAGAAGAAGAAGAGAAAATGTAGGAGTAAACAGTTGGTAAGAGAAGCCACAATATTTGTACAGAAATTGCTATGAAAGAGCTCTAAGATGCAGCCAGAAGCATAGTTTGTTCTGCTAATGAGCTTGAATGAAATTTCTTTTTATAGGTCATTTACAGGTTTTACAGAGACAATATTAGAGATGCAGAAAAGCCCCTCCCCTGCCCCTCATCGAAAATAAAACGCTAATGAAGTCTTTCCGGAGTGGGAGGTCGGAAGGCGCAGGGTGCATTTAGTTTGTAAAGTCAAGCATAATCATTGTTTCTTGAAATGGAGGAAAGAAATACAATAAAATAAAGAAACAAACCCATGTTCAACCACCGCCCCTCCACCTCCTTTCCCTCCCCTAATCCCCCTCCCCCTACAATATTTCCAAGAAAGCTCACAGTCATATCAAAATTGTACCAATCGTTTATAAACACCAGCTTCTTTCCTTGGAAATTGTGTGTACAATCAATAAACACAAGGTATTAAAGAACTTTACATGATGGTGTTACTTGAGAAAAAGCCGCTTTTTCCAATTCTCCGTCACTGTCGAAAGTTCCAGATTTATTTACTAAAAATATAGCTTTTTGTAAAACTTTTGTTACTGTAAACACTACAGTATGCAATAATAAATAACAGAGACAAAACGTGTCTTGTTTGAAAGTTGCGGCCATAAATAAGACTTGTAAACTCTACCTTACTATATTTCTAGATGAATGCACAGGAAATAAAAGTCAAGTCCACCGAAGCAATGAAACACCAAGCATTCTTCAAAACGGGCTCCTTGTTGCTCAAGCATGAACCTCTTTTCCAAGCAGGATCGCACGGGACCCCGTTCACCGAGGACAAGGAGCTAAGACTGGGACGTGAAGTGGTGTGCTCCGTTTGTGCCAATTTTTTTCGCTCTACCTTGCTCCATAAACAAAATAATACTGACCGTTGGGTAGGTAATGTATACTGTATATAACTGATCATCACTGATGCACAAAAGCAGAATACCATTTATTATAATGTGACCTATCAAGCAATTAAGTGCAGTCTTGCATTTAAACTACTCCGGCACAATTTGCATAAGGCTTCAATTAGTAGGCCAAAACAAGGCCTTATACATTAGATAATGTGGTTTGAATAACAGTATTTCACAACTGCTGAGTTGACCTTTTTGCCGGCAAAAAATAAGATCTTTATTCTGGTGTCATTTCAAGTTAAAAGCTCCGTGCCAAGTATATGGGCCTACATTTATTTTTGCCAAGTGTAAAACAGAAGGAAAAAGTAAACTTAACGTCTTTCCAAACAGAAACCACATTAACGAATGTATGGACCCTTTCAACCGAATGAATTGCTTCAACTGGTTAGTCTTGGCACGTATTCAGCCAGTTTTGGAATATTACAATGCTGCTTAAAGCACTTGAAATTGCTGTGTTCTAGCATTATGACTGCATATAAAATGCAGATTGCATTTGGGTTACTCACCACCCGAATCAGGCAGATTAGTTTACGTATTTGTTCTGTAACTTTAACCAACAAAAAGAAAAGGTTCACATTCTCCAATGGACACCATTTAACACTGTTTTGTTTCTTCTTTTGTCTTCTTCATCTTCTTCTTCTGCTTCTTCTTCATAAGGCTCATTAGCACATAAAAGTTTTCGTACATTCCTTGAAAAAAGTACCAACATAATACTCTCAGTAACATCAAATCGATAGAGTCACATCCCCGCAGCAACCTTGAGGGCATTTGTCATCTTTGTTTTGGCACAACCCATTCAGATACGTTGGCAAAAAAAGTTACAGCTTCAAAATAATTTGGACGTACCTTTGCGGTTAAAGCTGCTACTGATCGGGTTCAAAACTTCGTGATTTGTTCAAATATAATTGTTTAAATTACAGTAGATTCAGGAAGTTTTTTTTTTTAATATATGCCAATTAGCTTACTGCGGTTAAAAGAAAACGAGCAAAATGCCTTTGGCATTAATTTCGATGAAAATGTCTGGTTTAGAGATTTTACATCCTTGTTTCCTCTCTGCTGTAACAAGGTACCTTTCCTCTGGAAAGTTCTAGGCACATCACATCAGTCTTGGTGTATGACAGACTTAGGAAACAGGTTGTTGCTGTGACGTAGCAGCAATGTTACGAGGCATCGACCAACACCGCAGCCTGTATGTCCAACGAAGCATCGACGGTGGGCTCACTTCCGTTTTCAACTTCTATTTGCCTCTCGCTATTGAAAGTGAGATCTTCGTCATCCTCACAACTTGCCTCTTCCATCTCACGTTCAAAGCCTTCATCTTTCTTACCATTGTCCTTCTCTCCACTTTCTTCATTCTCCCTTTTCTCCCATTTTATTTCCTTCTCAAGAAACTGTCTTTCTTCTACAACTCTTTCCACCTGTGGACTCCTACTTTCCTCCTCATCACTCTTTCCCTTGAGGCTACTATGCCGCTGTTCTCTTATTCTGTCCACTTCTAAGACTCCAGGATAATCTCCCATGTTTGGATCCTCTGCCTTCTTTCCCACCATCAACTTCCACCCAACATCTTTTGTAACCTCTTTCTCACGATTTTCTGCAACAAATGTCTCCATTTTTCTGAAAGCATGCATCGCCAATCCCATTCCAAAAGGACCAGCACTCATGGGAACACCTTGATAAACCCTCATCTCACTCCTGCTTTCATCCCTATGAGCCACGGCTTCCATAATACTCCTCTCCTCATCTTCCGCCCGTGTCCTTCCACGATCTGCTGAGCCCATCTCCTCTGCAAGCTCATCAGCAACTCCTCCGCCCTCCTGCATTGCCACCCGCTGACTGTTTCCCTCAGGAGTGTCGGCCTCACCACGGCGGCAGTAGGAATAGCGGTGGTTCATGTGCTGGGAATATGAGCCAGAGTGTGAGAAACGTTTCCCACACCGGTCACACTGGTATGGCTTCTCGCCCGAATGCAGCCGTGAATGCTCGATAAGGTGGTGCTTGTGCTTGAATGCCTTGTTACAGACTTCACACTGATGGGGCCGCTTTCCTGCCAAGTACACAGACAACACAGCTTTACAGCCAGTCAAGAATACATTTACCACATCAAAATGCAGCCTTTCATGACACAAACGTTGCTAAATAAAAATGGTCAAGAAAGGAAATGTACAAAAATTTCATTGAACACTTCTTACCTGCAGGACTCCATGTGAGTGGGCATAATTTAAGGTTCAAAAGTCAAAACACTATTGGCCGTAGACAATATGGTTACATGAAAGAGACCACACAATCTAGCTTGTTCACATGATTATAGACAAGCTTCCTGCACCAATCTGAAATACTGCATGCTCCACAATGCAACACCCTGTCATGGTAGAATCACACCACCAAGCTGGTTTTCAACGACTCTGAATCTAATATATATCCGTTAATGAAAATATAAATAAATGAAAAAAATAAATGAAAATAAATAAATGGGGAAAAAAATGCAGGTGAGCAACCCGAGACAATGGGGAAGCACGGTTCGTATGCTTACATAATGTGTAAGCATACTCCGTTGGTATGTATATATATATATATATATATATATATATATATATATATATATATATATATATATATATATATCTCTCAAAGCCATAATAAGAAAAAGTAAGAGTAAAAACCACTTAAAACCCAGCTATCTTGCTGTCCTATCAAATTCCTGCATCTTTAATCAATCCGGCGTTTAATCAAACCCTGGTTCAGTTTCAAGGAAGAATCAGTAATTGGTTTCAGAAATAGTACTCAAATGTGAGGTCCCTAGTAATTGATGCGACTTGAATTAATAGCAATTGCACATTGTAATTTGAATTTTTCGCCATTGTCTTATTTTTGAAAAAGATATCTAACCCCCTAACGACATTTACCTTTCGACATCTATGTTAAGACATGCACTTCCTGGTCACTCATTGTACACGGCTCAAAAATATTATCCCTTGAACTCCGTATTGAAACGGCTGGTTATTTTAATTTTGGCTTTACATGAGACTGAAAGCTCTGGTTTAGCTTCGTTCACAGATTAATTTCAATGAGAGCAACAGAAATGAAAGAGAATAAGGAGGTTCGACATAGCAAGCACAAAGTCCCTGGTTTAAATCCAACCGAATAGGTCTGAAGGGTTGTTCCATCTGGAAAACTGCCTCCATAAGTGGTGCCTGCAGCCAGAGTCAAGTAAGTTCATTTTTTCTGATAGCAATGAGCTTGCCACGATAGTTGGACAAGCACTTGGTGAAACATTGAGCAGATAATGCTTTTGGCTGCATTCAGTGTTTGCTCAGCAATGTCTCGAAAGGAATTCCACTCCATGATCACCCCCTTGTGCAGCGGACAATTTTGCGATTCTCCACCGATTCGACTTGTTTTATATCCAAAGTGCATAGGCAAATCTCCTCCTTGAGGCCAATAATTTACGAACCCATGTCCTAGCATTATATACCGAAAGATCTATACGAGACTTAATTAAAGACTATTGGATTTTGCTAGGTTACAGAACCAATGGCACATTAAATAACAAATACATTAACGTGATCGCAGAGCAAGCTCAAAAATTGTATCTTTTCACCGTGATATCATTAATACGAGACATTACACCTAAATGCTTATATTTTCAATTATTCCTTCGCGCAAAAGCAAAAGTTTGTTTTTAATTTGATATGAATTCCAAGATTTCAAAAGTAAATGTTTGTGAAGCACAGTGATGTTATAAATATCATGTTGGAAGGTAACTATTTATTTGCTGCTGTGTCTTGCCGAATACTTTAGCATCACTAACAACTTTTGAGGTGTAAGTAAAAGGAAATATAATATTACTTTGGAGGTGGAAGTATAATATTAATAAAATGTATTCGTTATGTTTTGTACAAGCATGGTGGGAAAGCTCACAATGTGGGATTTAATAATAATAATGATAATAATAATAATAATACCATTTCCTTTCGTGCCATAAAGGTGCATAGGGCTGCCAAGGCAGTTCCATTGGCAAGGAGTACAGTCCTGGACGGATCACCACTCTAACGCAGGTTACCCTGAACGGTTATTACCCCAGTACGCTGGTACTCACTTAGCTGACCTCAGAAGGATGACAGGCTGAGTCAACCCCAGTTGAAGTTAATTCAACAGCCAACAGGGACTCAAACTCGGACCCTAAGATCCCAAGCCAGCCACCTTATCCACTAAGCCAACACCAGGCTTTCAACATGGGATTTACAACTCCTTTAGACTATTACTAGCGAGAGAATGTGAATGGTACTGAGTGCTCTGGTTTAGCTTCATTCACAGACCAGAGGCGTTCACGTAGCTTCGTTTAAGACTTCTTTCACAAGCTTTAATAAAATTCATTTGAAAGCCTGGTGTTAGCTTAGTGGTTCACGTGGCTGGTTTAGGATCTTAGGGTCCTGATTTTTAATCCCGTTTTCCACTGAATTAACACCAGGTGGGGTTGACTCAGCTTGTCATCCTTCTGAGGTTGGTGAAATGAGTACCAGTGGATTGGTAGAGGGGCACAGCATCAGCGGCATATAGTCGCGCCCCAACAGCAAAGCTGCCATACGCAAGAAGGAAAATAAGAAAATTCACGAAAACAAAATGTACTTCCTGACACACAGCAAATTGCAAAAGTCAAAAATGAAACTGATGTCCTGGTTTATAATCTGGATCTTTGAATCAAACACAGTTGGAACTTCTACACACTTTATTATCTTCATTTCAACGTTATTTCACATTGTGTGATTAATATTTAAAAATTTAATGCACCAAAGCATCAGAGAAGGAAGCAGAAATCATGGCCAAAACGATTTGTCATTGCCTTGTTGGTGTTCCCATCTGAGCACTTGGCTGGTAATGAAGTGACCCCAGGAGGTTCAAATCCCACATGCTGTGTTGATTTCATTGTTGTTTACTGATTTTGTAATTCATGTAAAAGCATGCTGATGTCGTCCAATGTTCTTGTCCTATGTGTGGTGTGTGTAAAACCTCCTCCCTTAGCCTTGCCAACTGTAATAATAATAAAAAAGTTACACAATAGCCATCGGCATAGTCACGCCACAAACTCCTGTCCGGACATAACAGGATAACAATGTTAAAGCATTTAAGCCAACCACACACCTATCCATCCATCCATTGGGACGATACTCTGTGCAGAGCGTTGGTGCTGCCTAAGAAGTCTCCTGGGCTATTGGGTACAATCCTGAACGGGTCGCCACTCCAACACAGGATACCAGCAAGCTCGTACTCATTTTTGCCAACCTCAGAAGGATGACAGGCTGAGTCAACCCCACCTTGTATTAATTCAACAGCCAAGCACGATTTGAACTCAGGTCCCTAGGATCTCAAGCCCACCACTCTAACCATTAAGCCAACACCAGGCATACACACGCCTATCAGCATTTAAAAAACGAGCGTTCAATGGAAATGCTTTGTCAGTATCACATGGAAGTTGCTGTGATTCTTTGCTGAGTTGCTTAAATAAACCGTACAAAGCCCTATTACATATTGATAGACAGCAGTTTTATATTTGCACTCCACAAGTGATTTCTCTCATCACCAGCACAGGTGCATCGGCTATGCTTTTCCTGTCCCAAGGTTACCTGAGCAGTTTCGCCGATGTTGCTGGGAACAGCTTGGCTGTCTTACATGCCACAAATGGCTGCAACGAAACTCAATCCTCAAAATAACTGAACAACGCCAGCAGGATAGACCGATGGCTGTCTGTCTGAGCTCTCATATCTGTGCGGTACTAAATAAAAACCTCCTAGAGCGGAGGGCATAATAAAAGGTACATTCATGGGAAATCGCTAAATTTATCATGTAAGGATCTTTTTATGGTTGAAACTGACTAATCTGAGAGATAACGATGTAGGTTTGTTCAATATTTCCTGAACATGGCTTGTTAATTACCCTGCCTCTCTGACATTATTTAACAGATGATACACTTATAAAGATATACAGGGAACTTTTGTACAGGAGCAGGCCATTCGCCCATCATGCCTGCGCTCTACCAACTCCAGAAACCATCACCCATCTACACACAAGCTACCCACAAGCCCTGCTTATATCCCTGTACCTCTCTATCTCCATTGCATCAAGGTACCTTTCTAATTCCAATTTAAATCTTCTGCTACTACCTTTCTGGGGAGACAATTCTACTCTGAAAGATGAATGAAACTGTCATGGCAGCCTTATGTGCCTAATGGTGAGAGGAAGACCTTCCATTCTCCATTCCCCACCCTTGTGGAGGGCAGGGGGGGTTTATTTCATGCCTTTGACCTGACCCAGGGTATTCCGAGCATGTAAGTATGATTTAGTGAAGATCAGCTAAGCCATTTTCGATTTTACAAGGTTCAGACAGACATACATACATACATACATACATACATACGTAATACAGAGACGTGACATATTTTAGAATGATAGGAACACCCTTTGTCCCGTTCCCTCCAGGGGTGAAATGAGGTGTCAAGATGTGCTCCCTCCAGCAGGGGTCAGTACTTAAACCACTTGCACTATTCTGCACAGGCAAAAATCTCATGTTTTCTCCCCATTCTCATTCCTGATTCTATAAAGATGAGACATACATACATATATACATACATACATATATACATACATGTAATTGCTTTATTGTAGTACCAGCAAATACCACCCATCACTTCGCTGACCGGAATACTAAATGGGAAAGGGGGGGGGATGGTGGGAGAGAAAGGAGGGAGGGAGAGCGAGGAGGGGTGTGGGAGCAAGGTGGGGTGGGTGAAGTGAAGACAGTGTGAGGTAAGAGGAAAGGAAGGCAGATGTGTGGTGGAGCATTAATTACGATTCATACCGTCTCATCAAAATGATTCTGCATCGATTAACAGTTAAGATGGAAAGAAAATAATGTCTGAAATCCACTTTCTACCGGTCATAGTATAAATTCGGCTCAGAGACAAACACCGTCTGGACATGTCCAGAGACAAACTCCTGTCTGGACATAAACACCGCCCGGATGGGTCCAGAGACAAACACCTATCAAACATACCCACCATCCGTATATGTCCAGAGAGAGAGAGAGGGAGAGAGAGAGCGAGAGAGAGGTAAGAGTGGGAGGAGGGTGCTGCTGCACTGTATTGGGAGGGGGTAGGGCAAGGATGGGCCAAAGAGGGAGAGTGGTGGGGGTAGGGGAGTTAGCAGAGAGAATATGTTATGCTTGATGAACAACACACACACACACACACACTGACATTTATTAGTGCAGATTATGGATACAGGGGAGGTCAGGGCTAATGGTGAGGCCTAGAATTTGAGTAGCTGAAGCTCTTCCAGTGGATGACTATAGATGTCGTTATGTGCATCCATTTGATGAATCTTCTGGAGTGACAGGGTGAGTCTGTAAGATTTTCTTCCATTTATGAGACCAGCATCAAATCAATTCCATGTCAGGAGAGAGTGGCACTACTACTGATTGCCTATCATTTGGTTGGGTGTATCATATGACAGTGTGGAGTCATCTGAAAAAAGTAACAGTGGGTATTTCAGAGCGTTGGAAAGGTCGTTTGTGAATGAGGAACAGGAGTCGGCCCAACTCACTGCTTTGTGGCAATCCAGTCTCCACAGAGAGAAGAGAGGAGAGGATTACATTGATAGCAACACATTGACTGCATGAGTGGAGGAAATCAGAAATCCAGGAATTAAGGCAGCCTTGTTTTCTGTTTGATTTTGTTTGCACCATATCCTGATGCTGTGTGGACTGTGCCTCCCTGCTGATGGACCTCTGGTAGCTTTTACCTGTTCTGCGTTTAGGCCTGGGCAGTAACTGCTGAAATCTATCGATTTGGGTCCCTCCTGACATATTTGTTCTTTAATATACAAGAAAACAAACCAGACATTTTAACCAAAGATTTTCATGCTGTGCTTCTCAAGGTTGAATCACAGCAAGAGAACCAGGAAGTGAGAGAGTATCCACATATGAGCTTGTTTCTGTAAGGTCGACACTGATTGGTTCATCAGTTATGATGTCAATGGTAATCTGAGCCCCCATTGGTTACCCTACAGTCATCAGTATCTCTGGCTACAATTGACTAGAGCGGAGTGCAGGGCGATGACTCGCCATTCGCACCAACGCCTGAGCATAAAGTAAGGAAGCAGCACCCACCGTTTAAAAACGTTTGAATTGGTGAGCCGGGGTATAGAATTGAATCACCGACCTACCAGACTCAGAGATGCCCTCTAACTACAATGCCACTGAGTCTGGTGAGTCAAGCACTTTGACTCTGCTCCTCTTCAAAATGAAGTGCTTAATTTTGCTGTGAATCATCATGGAGTACGGGTAGTACTTCATATGTAGGGATGGAATGGGAAAACAAGCTCAAATGAGCTAAGATCCTCATCCTCTTAATGATGTCATAAAAACGAATATGACGTCATTGTGATGTATCAGGTTTGCGATAAATTATCTGTGCTAATGCCGGCTTGATTCCCCAAACAAAATTCAAACAGCTTGCCTAGTTTCGGAGATAAGGTATAGGCGATTTCCATTAGCGGGGATATTATGACGTCAACTTTTTTCAGGAAGAATTTCCAAAATCGGCGATGGTTACTGCCTGGGCGTGGACTTTCTGCATATACATGGCAAGTTTCACGAAGATCCGATGAAAACTCTGGTTGTGAAACAAAAAATGTCAAAAAATAGGAATGACGTCATAGTGATGTATCATATGTGTGGTAATTCATCTCTGCTAATGCCCTGTTCGATCCCGCAAACAGAATTCAAAAGCTTGCCTAGTTTCGGAGATAATTTTTTAGGCGATTTCCATTAGCGGAGATATTTTGACGTCATACTTTTTTTCTCGAGGAATTTTCAAAATCGGAGATGGTTACTGTTGCGCAGGGTATTTTACATATATATGCCAAGTTTCAGGAAGTTTCGATGAAAACTGTGAGGATATGTGAAACAAAAAAGTCCACAAGAATAAGATGAAGAACAACAACGTTAGTAAGACTTAGAGATCCTCCACGAGGATCTAAACATCGCCGCCAATTCACATGTGCACAAAGCGATAACAATTATTATAAAATGAAGTCATAATCTTTTAAAAGCCGTTCCTTTTATTCTCGAGTGTTTTCATAACTAACAAGAATGAAAAATACACCAGAATACATCGCTAAAGTACCGGATCAAGAGATCGCAAAATCGCCAATTCGTTGTTCCTCAGAAAGTTGATAAATGTCATCCTGCCAAGCACAACAATGGCTGAAGCAATTACAATTATTCTAACGGAAGGAAGCGACATTTTCTCTTGGTTATTGCACCCGTACCATAACAATTTTTTATATTAATCGGATATATTTAATATAATGATGTGAAGTGAACAATCAAGCTGTGTTGATCATGAAGCCAAATCAACGAGTTCATGCTTGAGGAAGAACAGCGTCAAGTTGCTGACTGACTCTCAATCACCGAATCTCAGCCTGGTCGAGATGTTATGGGAGGACTTGAAAAAGTTGTAAAGTCTAGGTATCCCAAGAAAATGCAATACAGTAGTTAAATAAAGTACCTTTAGAATAATGGGGCAAAATTCTGAGGAAAAGATGCTTTAAACTGGTAGAGAATTAAAAGAAAAAAATTGAAGCTTTTCTGCAAGGAAATTGAGGTCACACAAAGTCGGAGGAACTATCTTTATCATATCCATATGCATGAAATAGAGCTTCATTTGTTCAATACAGCGTTCTCTGTGAACTTAATTATTACTTGCCTCAAATATGTAAGTTCCTTGTACCATGATTTGTGCAAACTTTTGTACGCCGCTGAAATTCCCACTTTTTGAAACTTGACTTTTGTTTCACTTTTTAAATAATTTTTTCCACTTTAAAAAGAAAAGATGGATATTGCTGTGATTTTTGTGTTTGACACCAGATATAAATCTGCTTTTCTTTACAAATTATTTTTTTAATATCACAAAGTCGTCTACTCCGTTGTCATGTTTCAAATTCGGAGAAGCTCTGCATTGTTCCCCCATGAACTTATGTTAACAAATTTCAAAGAATACTAACGGAGTACCCGCCCTACGGGCGATATTGTTCCAAGCATGCAACATGTTCTTCTGATGCATACCTTTATTTGGGTGGTGCATAGGCAACTGACATCTCTGCATAGACAAAAAAATAAAAAAACCCAGTTACGTGCATGAAGCAAAAACATACTTACTACTTTTAATTCAAAACACCTCACTGGAAAACGTGGGGACAGGAATACTGCACTGTTGATGGTGGAAACTTGTAATACCCTCCCCCACCTGTAGGTGGCACTACACGATACACATTTACATAGAGAATTTGTGTCCCCCTTCCTCCCCACCACCCCCCATGACCACTGGCAAAGTTAAAACACCCTCATACATTAATTGGGGTTATGCTGATCCTTTGTAGCAAGTCTGGATGGAATCAGTCCAGAACTGGAAGAGGAGTAGCACGACAAACACACACAAACACCGATCATGAATTATAGTGAGGATACCACTTATTCTTCAAAATTTCTTAATAACTTGAAAATCAAAATAGCTCAGAGCAAACAAGACCTTTGTCAATATCCCAATGAAGTTGTGCTCTTCCCTTTGGGCTGGACCCCCAGCATCACCTCTGTCTTTCCTGGAATCTACAGAATGTAAAACTCTCAGCATTAATAGCATTTCCTGCAATGTTGTTGAAGCACAAGGCCTGTTGCTTTTCAAGGATGCACATGTTCTTCTTATAGTAACCCTCTTATAGTAACTCCAAATATCCAGGCTGTCTGCAGAACTCCACCTCTTTGTTCTTCTTTTCTCCCGTTTGTGGATCCACCTTCCTGAGGCTGTTGAATCGTACTCTTCTCTCCAGCACTTCCAGAAAGCAATGCACCACCATATCGTTCCATGCCTCATCTATACCCATGAATCCATGATAGTTTCTACCCCCATTAACCCGACCTAACCGAACCCTCTAATTTACAGGTTACTGTGTTTCCTCCCCTCTTCACTCTTCTCTTTTTCCCGTTTATTCATTCCTTTGGTTACTATGTCCAACTTTTGCCACACTGTCTGTTCTTTGTCTTATTACACTCTGTCACCTCCCTTTTTATATGAGCTTTGATCTTGTATAGAAAATACATATATTCTTGAATTTATAGAATAGATAAAGAAATATAGTCCTATTTCTTTAGAGATAGTGGACATTAAAATGTGGTGACATAATGATTAGATTCAGTAGCATAATGGTTCGTGTGTCCACTCTGAGTTGAGGAGGTTGGTGGTTTGAACCCTCGCTGAGTCATTCCAATGACTTAAAAAACTGGCACATGCTGCTTCCTTCCTTGACGCTCAACATTTAAAAGGATTGAGCTTAAACAAACAACCAAAAGTTGGCAATACTAGTGCACGCTTTGATGCGTCTAATAGCCCCATTTGCATTTTCCTTCTTTACAAGGAAAGTCATATTATCAATACTACACTGTCAAAAATAATTTTCTTCGTTAGAGAAATTGTTTTGAAAATAACAAAAGAAAACCACGAGAAAGATTTTCTCATGGTTTTCTTGTTTCAAGAAAACTTTTGTTATTTTAAGAAAATATTTTCTTACTAAGAAAACTAAGAAAAACAAGAAATATTTTCTCATGGTTTTCTTGTTTCAAGAAAACTTTTCTAATTTTAAGAAAATATTTTCTTACTAATAAAAAGTTTTTTGGATTGAAATCCCTCCGACAATCCCATAGATTTCAATCTATTGAGCCTCTATATTATTCTCTCAATCACTGCTAAGAGAAAGCATAAAGTCGGCCATCTTGTCAAAACGAAACATTAAATTATGAATGTTTAAATTTATGTGAATTTTTCCATAATTGTAGGAGGCATGGTGCTGTGGGACTTTCAGGTAGAATTAAGGAACCAAAGAGGCACATATATTTACAATTACATTATCTACCTGAACATTATGTACCTACTGTATACCTAAAACATGTAAGTTCCTTGGAATTTCTGCAACCACCCAGGGTGGTACCACCACCTGTCCCTTAGGAGCCTTTAATGGAACATTGGTTCTGATGCAAGCTCTTGGTGCAGGCTGCCGTATGGGAGGTTTGTGGTTCTTAAATCCTTATGGTTGCATTCCTGGTTCCGTGGTGCCTCTTTAATCGGTGTTACCACATGTTTGTCACAAGAAAGCTGGAGGCCGGAACCTGGACATAGTTATTTGGGAGGCTGCCCCATCATCTGGCACATAACCTGGGGTCCCCTTGTTCACCAGTTCGTGACTGGAGTCACACGTGACTGGAGCATGAGATTCAGGGAGGCTCTTTTGAGGCTACTAGTTTGCTCTATTTGTGCCATCTGGATTGCTCCTTGTTCGTCTGCAATGTCTGTAAAGTTTCCTGAAGGAACGCTCCTTCGTGCCTGTTTTATGTGTCCATTATGACATCCTTACGAACAGTAAGTTTCCTGTTTGGAATTATTTTTAATCTTGTTTCACTGCCAGGCAGACAGACAGACAGAGTAAAATGTTATCTCACTCCTCTCTGTGCATGTGCGAAAAGGATGAATTCAGAGCCAATATACGGTAAAACGGAAGACTTGCCTTTCGACTCATGTTCCCATTCTTGTTCAAAATATAACATTAGATTTACATATGTTGTTCCTCCCATTCCTCAAACTGATAAGACAGACATGGATGGACAGACAGACATGAACCAATTGCTTAACCTCGCTTTTTGCTTTACGTGCGTGGGGCAATTATTGTTCAGGAAAAATTGGAAGTATCTCGAACATACTCATGCGCTGAGACCAAGACAGAGGATCATGAGACAAAATTCCACAACCAAGGATTTCAAAGGCATTCATCTCCAAAAGCAATTGAGTAAGGTCAGCATTGTCGTGAAATATTTATGCTACACATGCCATTCAGTCGAATGACGTGAAATATTTACACCATACATGCCATTTGATTGAACAACAATGGTTACCTTATTGGTGTGGAAACTGGATTGGTATCCCATACAGAATTTATAGGTTTTGGTACCCCATTCATAGGAAAGCAGTAATATTAACGACTTGGATTTTAATCTTCTGGACAACAAACTATTTTCAGGATAATTACCATGTCATCATCAGATTACCAATAAAAACCCAGCTGGCTCAATAATGGCCTTGATGTAATAAGGGGTAATCTACCTGCACTGCCTGGTCTGATAAATATGTGGTGACCACAGCACACATCGTGGTTAGAATTTAATGCTAACACTGTAACTTGGGATTGGCATTAAAATGCAACTCGCTCATCCTCCTTACACCCAAATCGGGAATAAAACTCAGCATAACGGATGGTAAGATGAGAGTCAGAGGGGATATCCAATGGTGATTTTGCTTTGGCTTTTAGGATGCAATAACAAGTTGCCTTTGGGGGTCATCTACATATTACGTATGCAAAATGGCTAATTTTCACTCCTTCCTTTCTCATATGTCCCACAGACCCATACTATCCCTTTCCTCTTCTCTCTTAATGAATATGTCTCCCAAACCTCCTCTTATTTCCTTCCTGCTCAATTATTCTGCACTCCCCTTTGTCCACGACCATCCTTCCTTTGCTTTCTTTTCTCACTTTCGTTTCTCAATTTAATACTTCCTCCCATGCATATGTAATGTGTGGGTGGCCCCTTATGGGGAGAAAGAGGCATTTACCTGTGTGTTCATACTTGTGCCTCAGAAGGGAGCTGCTCTTCTGGAATGTTTTGTCACACAAGTCACAAGAGAAGCACCCTGTTTCTCCCTTCCGTAACTTCTTGTGTGGTAGGCCCGAGTCAGAATCGGAACCATGATCTCCATCCTCCGCCTGCCGTCCAAAAATTTGGAAGGAGATAAAACAAGTCCACAACCACAATCATACTGAAGTAACACATGCTTTGCATATCCAACCACATGTGCCTGGGTGTTTGGACATGAAAAGCTTGCACACAGCTATGAGGAAGTTAAGCATGATCATTTGAAGAGAACAGCTTATGAGCTGCTTCTGTTTCTGTCTCCTCAGCGAAATAAGCCATGATAATATATTTTCAAAAGACAGTTTGGCATTGCTTATGTATTGGAACAGCAATCAAAGGATTCATCACTGGAATTCACTCTGCTGGTGAAGGGAATAGTGAAGCTTGACGGGTGTGACTCCAATGGACCAAATCCTTATGTGATTACCTCTTCTTTCAAGTGAAGTTTGCAGCACAAGACAGGTGGCCACATCATATAACTAGCCACATAAAAGGGATACTGCATTAATATCTGCAGACACTCAAATTTCTTTCACAGCACTTTGGCAACAACTCAACGAGAGAAACAAAGTTTAATATTGTACGTTGATACAAGGATTGATGATGACAATAATAATAATATCAATGACTCGAATGGCATTCGGTCGAGCGCATACCCCCGCCAGGCTGAACAGTTTACGTTTTGTATCCCACTGATAGACCGGATCAGGATACGGACCCTGAACCAAAATCGAATTGGCTTGTTCTTGTCACCTACCCAACTCATCCACCTGGTTTTGTCATAACTCGTCCACAGCTTTTTGAAATATCATGATATGTATCGTTTTTGCCCCCGATCTCTCAATGGTGAAGAATCACTTTAAAAAAAATTTCTCCTATCCAGATCCGGATTCGGATCTTCACCAAGACCGAATCAATTCGTCCTTGTCACACACCCAACCTGTTAACCGAGTTTCATCCAAATCCGTCAACAACTTTTTGAGATATCGTGTCAAATATAATATTTAGCCCGATTACTCAATGGTGAAAAATCACTTTTAAAATTCTCGTATCCAGTTCTGAATTTGGGTCTTCGACAAAATAAAATAACTTCGTCCTTGTCACACACCCAACCTGTCCACCAAGTTTGGTCTGAATCCGTCCACAAAGTTTTGAGATATCCTGCTCACAGACAGACAGAGAGACAGACAAACAGACAGACAGGGGTGAAAGCATAACCTCTGTCCACCTTTGGTGGGAGAGGTAATAATAATTTAAACAATGCAACAACTTGGTGGACTTTTAATTTTTTTAGTAAATAAATATTTGAAGGGGAAAGGATGTGGGTCAAAGGACATGTAGCAAGCTTTATACTCACTGCTGACCTGAGCACTGCCTCTATGGTGGAACTTCCTGTTCATATTGAAGTCTCCGGTTGCAGTGATTGGGTGGAAAGATGTATGATACGCCAGATGTGGAAAGAAGGGCAATTGGTCGAGGCCTGCATAAGGCCCCAGCTCAGGCATCCGGCCTGTGTGCAGTGGTGGTATGAGGTTGCCTGGGTTGTGGAAGGTGCTGAGGGGTGGAAATGCTGAGTATAGCGGAGGTGGTTGGGGTTTTGTCCCATAAGAGAGTGATAGATCAAACGCAGGCTTCCTGACTCCAGTGATGGATGTAATATTTCTAGTTATTTCATCATCACCATGGCCACATGGCTCTTTTTTGAAGTAAGTCAGGTTGAGAGGCTCATCTTGCTGACTCGTTGGAGATGACGTATCACTGCCAGATTCTACCATCCCCAAGCTGTCTTGGTCACTCATTTTGAACCTCTTAGTCACCTTGAGATGATTTGGGTCTTTTGGCAGTGAAAGATCCAGCGGCTCGGCCTGTGATGAAATCAGAATATCATCGGATGACAAAGAACCATTCGACATGCTGCGAGGAACTCCACCTGGTGAATGAGAACATCCATTTGGGGTCTGGTCTATATGATGTCCTGAAACGGATAAATTCAATGGAGAAGAAGGAGTGTTACTCCTGGAAATATGGCTATAGCTAGAGGCAGTTAGCAGCCGGCTTGGTGAGAACTTGTTTGTCCTTCTCAGAGGGCTTCTATGATGGAAAACTCCAACATTCACCTGAGGAAGACAGAACGAAGTGAGTGGAGAACTTTCTGATAAGCCCTCACCATTGCTCGCTGTGCCTCCAGGTAAGATACTTGCATGGTCAGAGTCCTGGATACTACACAGGTTATCTCTGTTTGGGCAACGGTTCGGAAAACTACGAGCGCAAACAAGTCGTGAAAACTGTGCAAGCATTTCGGCCTTGAGGAAATCTTCAGCATTATGCTTTCCGAACAATGTGTGTCTTGGCATTTCTGGAGCAGGCGTGTTTGGTGAAGATGTTTCTCGGTGTGTTTCTGGTGAAATAGAACCTTCTGTTGAAATTGATTTCACCTTCGGGGTTTTGTGTTCTTGGCTCGGGCGGATCAGCACAGCTTTGATTTCTTCATTCATCTTGCACAAGTACCGCTCATGCTGATGGAGGGGAATAGGCCCAGGAAAGGCGTGGCCACAAAATTGACACCGGTGCATGCACGAACCAGAGGCTGACCCATCAAGGTCTTGCTTGTGCATCACATTCTGACCATTAAATGGTGTTATCTTGCCTTCCTCGATGTTTCTGCCAAATTGCCACGCTTCTCTTTTAAGCTCCTGATCATTTTCTTTCAACGACTCTTGATCGAGGCCCTGCAAGCAGACCTTGGCCTCATTCACTTTCTCCAGGGTATAATCAATGATGCTCTTTGCCATTCCATTTTGTGCCAGAAATGGGGAGAATCGAGACAATGCATGGCTCTTTGGCACAGTCGCAACCCCTGGCACTGTTGCTGCTGCTGTCAATTCCTCAGCTTCTGGATCCATCTTTACAGAACGTTCAAGTATCTTGGCACCATCTTCCCGTAATGGTGTGCAACTCTTCAGTCTAGACACTGTATTATCTACAATCCGTAGTACTTTGTGTACCTCATTAAGGCCGACTGGCAGTTCTTCATCGTTGAACCTCGCCCTGAGGTCTTCCCCACCCGTCAATGTCTGTAATAAATTTTGTACTGCCGGCTCGCTTGAAGCCAAAAGGTCAGGGTTCAGTTGGGAAATGAGGGCTGGCTGCAGCGAACCAAGCACTGCTGCACTGAAGTTCATTGGAAGGTTGATGCTGCTGTTGATAATATTGCTTCCACCATTTGAGTAGGTGAAACATGCAGCAGAGGTGCGGTAGTCTGGGAAATAGTCACTTGGCAGCTGTGGCTCAGCCTTTATTCTCAAGGAGTCGGGCGGCAACAAATGTAAATGTTCAGGTGAAAGGCGGCTGGCACCTTGCAGTTTTTGCCGAAGCTGCGAGAGTGCTTGACTATCGGGAGAGGTGGGAGAATGTGATGGCGGCGATCCCATTCCCCTTATACCCATCTTCAATCGACCCCCATTGGTCATTGCAGCTCCTGGCGAAGCCTGTCCAATGCACTTCTTGCTACTTATATGTGAGCTATAGGACCCAGAGTGAGAGAAGCGTTTCTTGCAGTTTGGACATTCATAAGGCTTTTCACCTGGACAGCACAACACAAAGATACACTGATGTTAAGCTGAATTTACATATGTTCAACATGGTTAATCTATTTTATCATTTTCCATGAAGTGTTGCTCACACTGCAAACAACAGATGCATTCTGAATAATAAAACAGTGTCACATGTGATGGGAAATGTAATGACGAAAAGGGCAAAAATATTTTTGAAATACACCGCAGGCTACGGAAACATCCCAAACATTGTCAAACTCACACACTGATTGCATCGACATTGTTGTGAATTAACGAACTTCCTTAAGACTTTCAAAACTTTTGCTGCTCCTGCTGAGTTTAGATATTGTACGAAACTTTTACAGTCTCAAAGACCAAAAAGTGGTCAATGAAGGAAAGCTAATGAAAATATGAATCCATGACGCTTTAAAACATGACATGAAATCATTACCTTCGCTCATACGAAACAACAGATTACATTGAAATCAACAACACTTGCTTAGGTTCTGTCTGCCAAAGATAATGTAGGTGAGTAATATTTTGTGCTTTTTTTTTCATTCAGAGCACACTTAAACAAACTCGGTGCTGCTTAGGCACACACATCTGCATTGGAGCGGAAAGTGAATATTTGCCAATGAGATACCCAAGCTTTGGTGAATGAATAGAGGTGGGGGGGGGGGTTGTAGGAGGGGGAGCAGTTGTTGAACCATCCATTTAAAGCTCTATTGCTAAAGAACTTTTCACAAAGATTTCCTAATTGGAAGAAAAAGTAATGAAAAAGCAAAAGGTAACACTTACCGCTGTGGATCCTCAAGTGCTCCTTGAGGTGATGTTTGTATTTGAAAGCCTTCCCACACTCACTGCACTTGAACTTCCGGTTCATTTCTGCCTGAGTGCCCACCTCCTGGAAAAGCGTGAGAACCAAATGGAGGAACGCAAACTCCGGCCAGAGCACATTTGCACAATCAAGTCAGTTGTTGGTCGCCAAGGAAAGCATAAGGCTTTATGGGACAGGTGCTGCGGAGGCAGCTGCTGAGAATTTTCCGGAATGTCTTAGCGCCACCGTAATTGAGAGTTAAGTCAAGAGAAGTGTCACCTTTTCCCACTGAATCCCATTGACTATAAAGCCTGTGATTATATACCAAAAAGGGCAGCTGTTTCAAATGGCATATACATATCAGAGGCATAAAACATCCATGGCAAATTTTTAAAAAATAATTTTTTTTTCACCATGTATGATAAAGTATGCTCCTTTAAATTAAATGGTGGGAATTATATATCTCTTTGGGAGGACAACAACTTTGAAATCATGATGAAACATTATTTCTGGAGAACTGATCATGTGATATGAATGCGTAAAGGGATGTAACAAATGGGAAATGTGCCAGGACACCAAGACATTTGCCATTTTTATGGATTGGTAATACAGTAATAGATTGGGCAAAAACGCAGTCATCGGTAGAATTAATGAAATTATCATTGCTAATACCTCCAACACATAAGGTTCATGGAGCTTATGTTTTGACCACTGTCTGTCTGTCTGTCTGTGTGAGCAGGATATCTCAAAAACAGTTGTGGATGGATTCGGACTAAACTTGGTGGACAGGTTGGGTGTGTGACAAGGAAGGATTGCTTCGATTTTGGTGAAGATCCGGATCTGGATCTGAGAATTTAAAAGACATTTTCAAGTGATTCTTCCCCATTGAGAGATGGGGCTACAGATGATATGTAGCATGATATTTCAAAAAAATTGTGGACGGATTCGGACGAAACTCGGTGGATGAGTTGGGTAGGTGACAAGAACAAGCCGATTAGATTTTGCTTAAGATCTGGATGCAGATCCGGCTTATCAGTGGGATACATACAGTAACGTGAACTGTTCGGCTTGGTGGAGGTATGTGCACTACCGAGTGCCGTTCTAGTTCTTGAAGCAATATGGGAATTGCAAAAAAAAGTTCCTCATAAGGAGATCACTGAAACGTGTTGAAATAATCAAAACATATAATATATTTTCCAAAAATAATTATCATATGGTTTCACAGCATACATTGTACATTAAAAAGCACAAAAATATTTAAAATGTGGAGTGTTCTATGACAAATATATATGATATCAAAAAAATTGCATCCCATCATACTTTGTCCTGACAAGCTATACTTGAAAAAAAAAACAGAAGCAAAAACAACAACACAGATGAAAAAAATAAGAGATTTGTTTTTGCATTATCAACTCATTTATCCTCAAATTCCTTTTGGAATGATTTGATACATAAAACAACAAACTTGAAACCATCTTTAAACAAATTCACAACTTAACAGAAAACATGAAGTGAAATTGTATTGAATGGAATTATCATGTGATGTACATGTGGCGTTCAAAAAGGCATCGGAACAAGATAATCACAATATTTCATGAAACACCAACTTTTTGTATTTTTTAATATATATTTATACAATTGGGAAGGGAAATAATTTCCTTCCACAAAATATAAACTAATATTAGTAAATAAATAAATATGATTTCTCTTACAAGGAACTTCCACATCGGAGGAGGCTATTAGGCCCATCAAGCCTGCACGATAGTTGCCAACCTTTGGCTGTTTGCCCATGCTCTCTCCTTTTTAAATGTCGAGCATCAAACAAGGATGCAGCACGTACCATTTATTAACTCTTTGGTATGACTCAGCCAGGGTCAGGTTCAAACCGTCGACCTCTCAGACTCAGAACAGACGTTCTAACCATTGTGCCACCAAGTGTCATTTTAAATTGAATAAGAGTATCTTGAAAAAAGAAAAGAAAAAGTTTCTCGAACTATTGTAGTCTCATTAGGATAACCTTTTGAACGCCCATTGCATGCTTTGATTATATGAAAATAACTGCATCAAGTGAAAGAAAGAAAAATGTCCTTTTGGGCCGCTGTTCGAAGTAGTAGTGTACTTTTGAAGCATATGGACAGCTGGGTGTGGTTGATAGTTCTCAAGGGAAGACAGCTGTTATGAAACCAAGGCCAGTGTCATTACACACTGCACAAAGATTCTGTTTGTTCCCAAAATGATCATATGGGGTGCTTGGGCTTTACCCCTTCTCCTGGTTTCGCATTGTGATATGACATCACCAGCATCCAAGCCCACACCTGTTGACGACTCTCACAGTAACTTTTGCTTGTGAAAATGAATTATGAAGCAAATGCAATGTGACAATAATATGTCAGAGGTGCAAAGAGTGCATGATCAATGTCACAGCTATTGCTGGTAAATGATTAGATTTGCCATCTCCTGGATCGAGATTACTTGGTAGATATATATATATATATATATATATATATATATATATATATATATATATATATATATTTAAATATGTATATATATATATATGTATGAAACATATTACCTGTATCTATAGAACACAATTTAATAGTTATCTGAGACAAATTCGACCATTGGTATAAGATAGGACACTGAACATACATCTCCCTTAGTTTCATTTGCCATGTAAGGGACAGTTTTAAGGCTGGCAATCGGTCAGGAGCAGATGTAAGGGAGTGGACTGGGTGGCCCCGGTTTCTTTTCTTGCAAGACTTTCTGAAGTTAATTTCCTCAATACTGCTCCTTACAGGGCCACCAATGCTTCGGCGATTTCCTTGAAACGCTAAAAACATTGCTATATTAGTTGTTAGTCTGTCTGCTGCACAGTGGGAGATGGGGTTTTGCAATCGCTTCTGTGTTATGTGTCAATGTGTCTGTACAAACCAGAACTTTTTTTTTTTTTTTACTATTTGATGGCTTCAATAAACCTTCATTATGAGAATATAAAGAAGAAGAATTAAAAATTGGGACAAAATGTCAAATGGCAAAGTCACAGTAGGTACAAATAGGGCTTGTTAACCTGTCTCCCGCACAAATAGGGCGTTTAACCCGTCTGCCACACAAATAGGGTTGATTAACCCATCCTGATCAATACTTTTTCTCTCTCGAACTCCTTCCATGTTATTGTATCATTCTACAAGTTCACAAGCTTAATTATAACCAGTGTGTAAGTATGTAATTGTTGATCTGCACACAGTTTAACTAAGCCTGGTTTTGGCATAATGGTTAAGTTGGCTGGCTGAAGATCTTAGGGTCTTGAGTTTGAGCCCTGTCAATCTGTTGAATTAATATCAGGTGGGGTTGACTCAGCCTGTCATCCTTCTGAGGTCGGCAAATGAGTACCAGCTTACTGGGGTGATAAGCCATTTCAGTATCCTGTGTCGGAGTGGCGACCCATCCAGGACTGTACTGTTTAGCCAAAATGAAATTGTCTCGGCAGCCCTATGCGCCTCATGGTGTGTTAAGTACATGATCCACATGCTTTTAAAAATGACATGATGCACTGGAGACTGACAGGCTTTACAGGCTTTGCTTCATCGCGAGAGATACCAATGATCCTAAATGCCTTGGTTTCCGCAGCATGAAGCCGAGAAAGGTGAGAGGTGGGAGCACCAGCCCAGAGGGGTGAGCAGTACTCCATCAGGCTGCGGACGAAAGCTTGGAGGCCAGTTGATTCCCACGCAATCCCTCAGATGAGCATTAAGGGGAGGCTGCATCCACGAGCATTAGCTGGTGGGTAATAAAGATCCCATGGTGCCTTTCACTACAGAGCGAGCAAGTTATCGCCGGTACTCTGGCTAAATTGCAAATTCCTGCCCTGACTACAACTGGGAAGGCAATGGCAAACAATCAAGCGTGATCCTTGCCATGGGAATACTTCTACAGCACCAAAGCTTCCCTCAAGCAAACCACCAATCAACAAACATATTGTCTTACGAGTTGCACTATATTTTTACGACTCGTACTTGGAAGCTGATAAACTCAGAACTGTCCTTGATAATAAATCTTGGATACCAAACCATGAGCGCCAATGAAACTACTCCAGGTGTGCAATTATATTTGCATAAATAGATAACTGAATATTTCAGCATAACAAGCTTGAGACGATTCAGAGCTTGGAATTGTTCCTCCATGAGCCTTAGCACTGTGTATATATATATATATATATATATATATATATATATATATATATATATTATTATAATAATATATTTGTATACACACACACACACACACCCTAGCAGGGTGTGCTTACACAATGTGTAAGCATACGAACTGTGCTTCCCCATTGTCTCGGGTCGCTCACCTGTATTTCGATTTTTCATTTACTTTTTTTTTCATTTATTTATATTTTCATTCACGGATGATTTCTGATGGTTCTGTAATTTTTCCTGGTGTATCGGCTTCGATGTCCATCGGCACACAAAATTACCGTGCTTCCCCAATGTCTCGGGTCGCTCACCTGCATTTTTTCCACTTTTTAAAATTTATTTATATTTTCATTTATGGATGTTGTCCGATTCTGTGATTTTTCCTGGTGTACCGGCTTCGATGTCCATTGGCACACAAAATTTCACTTTTCTGCATCATACGGAAGGTACCGATCTTTAATATCAGTGAGTGAGTGAGTGATTTGAAAGAGCTTTATATATTAGATATATCGAACCCTCTAACTTGACAAGTAGAAAGGCACAGATCGAGTCCCATTACAGCAAATGCTGCACGACCTGTTACTGTAGCAACAAGCATCGTCTGCTGCACAAACACATTGTCTCCGCCCTGCTGATCACCAGTTAAGAGGAGGGGTTGCAATCAGGAATGATAAATTGAACTACGGTCAGTGTTGCTCCTTTCATTTCTAAATGGTTCTAAGGGGCCTTAATGGATCTAAGTAGTCTGAAGATGTCCAAGAACGAAAGAGCAAAAGCGGTCTAAAGTGTCCAAAGGGTCTTAAATTGTCTAAATGGTCTTAAAAGCTCTATAGGTCTGTAAAGTGTCAAAAGGGTCAAATAAAGTCCAGGTAACTCTAAAAGGTTTCAATGGGTATTCAGGGGTCCAAAGGATGTAATGGCCTAATTGGTCTTTAAAGGGGCAAAGGGATCTAAATGGTGGAATGGTCTAAAGGGTCAAAAATAGGTATGAAAGAGTCGAAGGGCTCTAAAGAGTGTAAAGGTCTAAGGGGTCTAAAGGGTCGAAGGGGTGCCATTTAAAGAGTCTTATTGTCTCAGGTCGTTAAAGGGTCTAATGTTCTGAGGAGTATAAGGGGTCCAAAGGGTCTTTAAAGCATCTAAGGGTTTAAAGGCTGTAAAGATCTAAAATGTCTTAAATGGGTGTAAAGTGGTCTAAAGGATATAAAGGTCTAAAGAATCTTAAAAAGGTCTAAGGGGTGCAAAGCGTCTTTAAATAGTCGAAGGGGTCTTAAGGGTCTGAAGGGTCTTAAATGAGTATGAAGGGGTCTAAAGGGTCTAAGGGGTCGAGAGGGCCTTTAAAGGTTCTTAGGGGTGTAAAGGGTCTAACTCTAAGGGGGTCCAAGGGGTCTAAAGGGTCTTTAAAGCATCTAAGGGTTTCAGGGATTTAAAGGCTGTAAAGATCTAAAGGGGCCTAAATGGGTGTGGTGTCTAAAGCTCAAGAAGTTATGTTCCAATAGTTTGTAATGGAATTAATACACATAGGCACAGTCCAATAATACGTAATTAATACAAGTAGTCACAGTCCAAGTCACATTCAAACAGTACATAAACAATAGAAATACTATCATGGGTCCGTCGACACTTCACCCCTGCCCACAATCCCCCCCCACACGCTGTGCCGACACTGAGGGTGGTGGAGCTTGCACAATTAACCTTAGTCTAAAGGGTCTTAAATGGGTCCAAGGGGTGTA
>CM068956.1:43180831-43193969 GCA_035128595.1 Eptatretus atami | reverse complement strand
ATGCGTCCAGTGGGTTTTGTCTCTGGACATGTCTGAGCAGTGTTTGTTTCCGAATGTGTCCGGGCGGTATTTATATCCAGATGGGAGTTTGTCTCTGGACGTGTCCGAGCGGTGTTTGTCTCTGAACGCATCCAGATGAGAGTTTGTCTTCGGATGTGTCCGAGCAGTGTTTGTGTCTGGACGGTTTGGCTCCGGATGCGGCCGTTGGGTTTTGTCTCCGGACGTGTCTGAGCGGTGTTTGTCTCCAGGTAGTGTTTATAGTTTGACTCGAAGAAAATGGATTTCAGACATTATTTTGTTCCATCTTCACTGTTATTGAATACAAAATAATTTTGATGAAACAGTATGAATCGTAATTAACACTCCACCACATGTCTGCCTTCCCTTCCTCTCACCTCACACTGTCTTCCCTTCGGACCTTTCCCCAACCCTTCTCACTTCCCCTCCCTCCACTGTCCTTTCCCCTCCACCTCTTCACTCTCTCCACTCTCTCTCCTCCCCCCACCCCTCTCCCCCCCACCCTCTCTCCCTCCCCCCCTCTCCCTCCCCCCCTCTATCCCTCTCTCCCCTCTTTTCTCCCTCGCCCATTTAGTATTCCCGTCAGCAAAGTGACGAGGTGGTATTTGCTAATATATACCAACAATATATGCTGGATTGGTTCAGAAGTTCAATGGAATCGATCAATTTAATGAAGTGTATTTATCTTGTTCCAAATATTCTTGATAATAAAGCTGACATCAAAGCGTTAGTTTCAGATTTCTTGGTATCATATGCAGATGACCTGGGTGGATTACCACTCCTTCTGGGTGAAATAGTTTCATGGGTAAATAAATGGAAGAATGTCCATTAAAACGGAGAAACCTACCTCTGCATCTGCCTTTCTGTCACAATCCATTTGTACATTAGAATAGACACAAAATTTGACTTGGAACGACATGTTCACTTGGTGCCACAACTTGTGAATGTAAATGCTCCAACAGTGAACTGTGGCTGTTAAAAACATACCTTCGAGCAGCCACGGGACAAGCAGAATGAATTGCCTGGCTTTACGTTCGGAGTTATGGTCTATCCTTCTGTTCTTGCCCCCTCCTCTGTTTTCCGGCCTCTCTCACTCCTTCGCTGCCTCTCACCTGTTTGCCCCCCCCTCCACCCCCCAGGTCAGATGTGTTGCACATAATTCATTTCCCACTGTTATCCAATGCAAGTCAAAACTTCATGCTCAATTGTTTTTTCCCATACTTTTCTTTCTCGGCTGCAGAACTGTCTCCACGAGTCCGTTGTCTCGAGTTATTCACCACTGGGTTTTAAGTGTGCTGCTATCCACCATCATCTAATAGTCTTTCCCATTTCCACTTTCGGGTTTTACTGGTCCAGCTGAGACCCTGTTGCCACCATTCTCCTACAATTCCTTTCCCTGGCCTGTTGTGCATCTGCGTTGTTCTTCCACTGTTTTCCCTTTGCCCTCATTTTATCTGTTGATCCTTTGTCCCCTATCGTTACTTCTCTCCCATGAGCCTCGATACTTGCACAAATATAATTTAATTTTTATTTATTTATTTTAATGTGCGTTATTCTATGAACATTGATATTGACAATATTATCGATATATCTGTATGTTTATAGATCTACCAGAACACATCCCAGACATTTACCATTCGACAATGTCCTGACTTTTTAATTTCTCAACCTTGCTCTTCAGAAGACCGTGAAACACAGTTGGTGATAAAAATGTCAGTTTAATTTTGAGGCTTTAGTAGTCCTTCAACAATTGAGCTTGACAGCCTGGTTTCCTGCTCGAATTAGTGTCATAATCATTCAACTAAACTTCAAATAAAATAATTTGTACTGTCACTGAAGTGATTTTTGAAATTCCAAGTGAGGCGTTGAAGTGTTTCCAGTTATAATGTTGACTGGTCAGTACCGGTGTCATAGTTAACTGACTGGTGTCATACTATCTGTGCTTTCTCACTAAATAGGACTTTCTCATGTAGTTCAAACAGTATACAGTCGCTGATGTCATCACTTCATATATATATATATATATATATATATATATATATATATAATGTATATTATATATAATTATATTATATATTAACCTTTTTGTTGTTTAATCTTAAAATAGAGTTTCTCACATGTAATCCACTCAATAATGTAGTACCATTGTTATTATTACAACTACTGGAGCCTGATGCATATTGCCTGCTCACACTACCGATGATAATGGTATGTTTATAAACATCCTTTACGGTACGTCGACATTCAAAAAGAGTGAAACAATTCTATTTTCACTTTGATTTTGATGAAATGTTGTGTTACAGTTATAAGATTCATGAGGCATATTGGTTCAGGAAATGCAAAATGTGCTTCTCTGGGTTTCTAGAAATCTGACATTTCCTTGGGTGGGGGGCACATGCCCACCACTCCCCCCTCACCCCCTTCCATGTTGCCACTCACCATTTCTGGACCTGTTCTTGCTGGTAACAGCTTACTTTGATAGCTCATCCAAGATGCCATGCTTTGTACTCATTTTATGTCCTTATTTTGTGCTTCAGCTGAGTTCTGCATTGTGGATCCACCTGCTTAGCTGGCAGACCAGATTAATGTCCACGACAGCGATCAAGACCGTGATTCCAATGGCAGCGCAACGTGTGCTCATGTACGTATACGCACAGCTACATAGAGAGCAAGTGATTGAAAGCATTGGACACAGGCTATTGGATTCCACCCAACAGTCACTCATGCCTGGTATGCAGAATGCTGATTCTTACACCATCTAATTTATTACAATGGAGTAGTGATTCAAGATAAGTGAATATATCATGTCTATTAGCAGTCAGCTTTGCCCTGCTTGCTCGTGAATTGTTTTTGGCGAATGCGTGTTTGAGGAATTGTACCCAAGTGCTAGAACATGGGACAAATAGTTTATGGCTTTATGGAATTTCAATATTTCATGCATTTTACAGAGCTTTGTACGAATTTCACAAAATCGTTATTAATAAGACGAACAAACAGCCTTATACTTTTATTCACGACTCAGCAGGCATTCACTGCTGACATTAAACTTAAAACTGATATAATGTGAAACCTTTGATGCACACCATCTGAAAACAAACTGACATCAAAAGGATTATTGTTTATCATAGCAATGACTTTTTTTTGACTCATTAACAGAATTGGTAAAATGTTACAAGGTCAGATAGATTATATTCCCTGTGTTATCAAACAATAATTTGAGATGAGTTAAAATTATCGTGAAATCTGCATGATTAAATCCATGTTCGGATTTTCAGGAGACGTGCTCACAAAAAAACATTTTATGGATTTACAGTACACATGCTACAACCCTGGAAGGACGGAGTTAGATTCCAAATCTACAAAGCCATGAACTTTAGCATTTACACTTCCTGTAATGCTTTCGCTTCTGTCATCTGAGCTTCCCCAACAGCCATTCCCATGCTTTGCATTTGGCATTCTTGGTCTGAAAATATATCTTCTCTGCAACACACCACACTCACATATACAGATATGTATGTATACATATATATATATATATATATATATATATATATATATATAGTATGTCTACGAGCAGGGTGTTTCATGTTTTCTTATGTGAGAACACCGAGGAAAAAGAGGAACAAAGGAGGTGTTTTCAGTGAGAACACCAGGGGTGACCATCCCAACCACCCCCATCCTCATCCATCCATCCATTGGGACCATACTCTGTGTAGAGCATTGGTGCTGCCTAAGCAGTCTCCTTGGCTATTGGGCACAATCCTGGATGGGTCACCACCCCGAACATGACACCAGCAAGCTGGCACTCATTTTGTCGACCTCAGAAGGATGACAGGCAGAGTCAACCCTGCCTGGTATTAATTCAACAGCAGAGTGGGATTTGAACTCAGGATCTCAGGATCCCAAGCCAACCACCCTAACCATTAAGCCAACCCGTCCTCAGGTTGCAGATAATGGAATGTGTAAGCAGTTGCGGATAATCTGGTGGTGATTGTTGAGGATGCAGTTGGTTAACCGGTGGAATGGTTATCCTTACAAATCCTTCAAATAAGCAATAATGAAATCTCCTGGTGAGTCAGAGGCACCATAAGCCCCCTTCCCCACCCCACTATCTTGTGAGTTATCCATGTTTGAGCAAGGCCAGGAGAAGGAAAACTCTGATGTAATACCAAATGGCTGGAGAAGCTCATTAAGCTTGGTTGCCAATTCTCCTAGTAGCTGTTGACTACAAACCTAATCCATCCTCGGTAGCAGTGGCGATGCACTGCAGTCATAGCCAGTTGAAGTGATGATGAGTTCACATAACAGCATCAGGGTTCAAGCCCCTGCCTCAAACTTTCATTTGTCTCATAGGTTTACCAGCCTTGATGACAATGAGGCCCTAAACCTCCAAGGATGGATCTCATCTGACATTAGATCAATGAAAGGACTTTGCCACCCGAAGAAACCTTTGTTTCTTGGGAAGCTTAACTGTCGTAGTTTATCTTCCACTTGTGCAATTGAAGAACTTGACAAGCACATTAATGATTCTAATATCTCAGTGATTTGTGTTCAAGAACATAGAATAGTTCACCAACTATTGGACTCAGATATTGAAAACACCAGCATTGGCAGATCCATCTTGTTTACACATTCTGCCACATATGATCAAATAGTAGCAGAAATTAGTGGAGTTGGAATAATAGTCAAATCTTCCTTGCTCAACAACCTTCCATGAATCACCAAAGTATCGGATCGGATTGTATTAGCAATATTTAAAAAGAACCAAAAACCACATGGTGTATCATGTTACTCTCCAACCAACGTCAGTGCTGTATCAAGCATGGAGTTCTTTGAAAGCCTAACACGGATAGTGTCATCTATCCCAACACTTTATTGTCTTACACTTGGAGGCGACTTTAATGTCCTGGTGTTGAACAGCTTTTCTTCCCAGAGCTCCACCAACAGAAATGGACAGTTCCATCTTGATTTCATCCATTAGCATGACCTTTTAATAACCAACATTCTCTTTCAAAAACCCAAATCAAGTCTCTGGACATTCCATGCTCCAAACAAAAACACATCTCAAATTGATTTCATCATATGTTGTAAAAGATGAAGCAACAGTATCATGGATTCTCAAGCTCACTCCTCATCAGATCCCATTGACTCTGATCACAGAATTGTTTGCACAAATATGAGACTTTGTGTCAGATCAAAAAAGACCACAAACAGGTCCAGATTTCATCGGGATATAGTCTCTACCAATCCTTGCATAGCCTCCCAAATCGAAAATAAAATTTCTACTGAATGGGATATATTAGAAATAAATCAGTCAAGCACACATAAAGATTTAGTTGACATCTGTAATAAAGTTGGTTCGACTATCTTGCCAACATGAAAACCTGTTAAAACTAGTATCCAAGGAACTGCTAAAGGAACAACTCACTACTCACGATGCTGTCCTCAGTGTACACACAACCTGAGACTTGATCTACAACACAAGTTGCACTATGTGATACATATGATGAAGCCCAAGAAAAGTGGTTTTACAATACACTGGGGGGGGGGGCAGTGATAAATGGGAATCAACCAGCGCACTCCGTAAGGCCTGGAACTTCGTGAAACATCTTTTCCAAAAGAAATGTAAAACCGTTTTTATCCAAGGTGATGATCACCTCGATTGCTGGAAAACTCACTCCGAAAAACGGCTCTCTTCTTATAATACCAGCATACACAACAATCCAATCAATCCATTTTTCGAGGTTAACTCCATCATTACTGCTTGCATCTTTTTTTTTTTTTTTCATCAGCAGAACTTGACCACAGCAATGAAACAAATGAAACTTGGAAAAGCCCCCGGTCTTGATGGTATTCCAATTGAAGTCTGGTGACTTCTGAAGTTAAGAAAACTCTTATTTAAATTCTGCAATGAAACATACCCAGGAAAGCACCCTCCAGAATGCGGGGAAACAAGCAATGCCCAAGAAAGTTAATTTAACACTTCCTGAAAATTACCGTGGATTAAGTTTAAATCAAACAGCAGCAAACATTTACAATCGCCTCCTTCTTAACAGAATTCACCCTGAATTAGAAAAGATCTTACGCAAAAATCAAAATGTTTTTAAGCTCCTTCGATCTACATCTTCTCAGATCCTTGCTCTCAGAGACATCGGCGTCATTGAGGAAGTACGTAAACACCGAAAAGAGGGTGTTATCATCTTCATAGACTTCAGGAAATCCTTTGACTCCATTGACAGGAATAAACCTTTCTAAATTCTACATACATATGGGAACCCATGAGTTGATTGTGAAGGCCATGCAATTTACGTATGAAGATACCTCTGCAGTGGAGAGGTACCTCTGCACTCCTGAAGGAGAGACTGCACCTTTTCAAACTGACAATGGAGTTCTTTCAGTTGACCCGCTCACTCCTTACCTGTTTACCATTTCCTTGGACTATGCCCTAACAACTATGATTGAAGACTGGGATGATTTAACTCTCTCCCGGCATAGAAGTCGCAGACATCCAGCTCAGCCCATTTCTGACCTCGATTTTGCTGAACATAGCACTCCTTTCAGACATGTTAAGCGAAGCTGAACTTCTAATTCACAACGTTGAAACTGCTGCTAGGTACTCAATGCTGAAAAGACGAAGCATATACATGTCAATCCTTCTGCTGAATGCGCCCTACTTACTGTTTCCGGATGTTCTATCGAGAGAGTGAATGACTTTAAATCCCTCAGCTCCCATACCAACACGCAGCGTGACTTAGAATGCAGAGACTTGGGCAGCAGTTCATGTCCTCCATAAAGTTTGGAGATTTCACCAGTTCACAGACAGAGTAAGTTAAGGGTCTTCAAAACGATGGTTGAGTCACTACTTCTCTGCGGGTGCGAATCCTGGACCTTGACCCTAACAATTGAAAAATCACTGGAAGGTCCCTCGACCTGATTACTTCATAAAGTTCTGAATGTTTCTTGGCAAGACCATATTACTAACAAGGATCTGAATGGTTCTTTGCCCCGCATCTCTGCTATTGTGAGGAAACGCTGCCTTCGACTTGCTATTCATGTGATGCGACATAAAGAACTTGCAAAGAAAGTTCTACTCTGGAGACCTGAGGAACCCCAGAAAAGGGGTAGTCCCATCACAATCCTTCAACACATCATCGAGAAGGACACCAACTTGAGTGGCATTGATTTAGTCAATGCTATGTCTCCTTGAGAATTCTGGAAAAATCTCATCATGTCACTATGATAAGTGGATGCTAAAAAAATAAAAAAATAGCAGCATTGTGCAATGTAAAATGTGACTTCCAGTCCTCAACTCTCCCCTATCTCCCCCCCCATCACAAACCCCAAGTCTTCACCCTCCCCCTCCCAATTCTAAGGCATCAATCCCCTCCCGACTTCAAGCCTTCAAACCCTATCACCACACCCCACCACCCACAACTCTTTAACACCCCCCACTCCCACCAACCGAAAGTCCTCAACCTCCCAACTCTGTCCCAAATTTGCTTCTCCCACTCCCAAACCCAACTCTGTCCTCCCCCACTCCCAAACCCAACTCTGTCCTCCCCCACTCCCAAACCCAACTCTGTCCTCCCCTACTCACCATCCTCCAACCCATGAAAGCAAAAGGGCATTCCCACCATCAAAACCACAGAATATTTAATGCTTTCCCTTCCCATATCATGCTATCACCGACTTCACCGAAACCACGATTGAAACAGCTCCTAATGTCATAGCACGTCACAATCACCTGTCCAGCTCACAATCTCGTGAGATATGCGGAAAAGATATGTGACCATGAGAACTATACTTATGCCAATAAATGACCCAAAACCAATTATCTTCTTCCTGATATAAAGACACACATTGTTACAAGTAAAAATGACCTTGGGCAGAGACCTTGTATCATGTAATGGGTTTAAGCCCTACTTAAGACAATGCCACATAGTTATTTTGATGGTTATATAAGGCAACAGCCGCTGCATCGATCACTTCACAAAGCCTGTGATGCCTATTGGCATTATTTTAACTGTCGTTTTTGTCATTTTATACTGAAGGAAAAACTTAGAGAGAGGACAAGGTGATTGTGAATATGACAGCTCTGAAGATACATTTGGCTTCACATAGCAGTAAGCAACAACATGGTGGCTATATGATTTTTCATCAGGTTAAAATTGTGGGTGGAGTCATGCAAGCTCGACAGACAGATTAATGCGCACGCATGCGCACACGCACGTGCACGCACACGCACAAGCACACCGCACACGCACAACACAACGCGCACACCACGCACACACACACACACACACACACACACACCACACACACACACACACACACACCGACTGTGCATGGATGATTTGAACTTTTTTTTTACCGGATGACAAAAAATTGGCAGACCAACTGAAATTAGTGAAATGGTTCTCTGATGACATCCAAATGGAGTTTAGCCTCGATAAGTGTGCCAAGTGCAAATTCGTGCAAGGTAGACCAACAAAAACAGACAACAACTAGAGGGGGAGCACTCGAGAGTGCAAAACCTCCGCCGCCAATACTGCTGGTCACTCAAGTGAACCTGATATCCTATTCATTCAATTTGACGTCAACAGTGCTCAACAAGTTATAGTTTGCAACTTTCCTTTTACTTTTAACTTTTACATACTCAATTATTCGTCATAACTAGATTCCTTGAGACAGAAATTGATTTATACGTGGGTATATCCACCTGAAGTTCCAAAATCAGCCGCAATTATAATTTTGGCATGTTTTTTGTTGGAAATCACTTAAACATGTAGAAATGCAAAAAAAAAAAATTCAAATATTTTTTAAAATGGCCGTCATAGCGGCAATATTGGATTTTGGACCAAGTCCAAAATCTAATGGCATGATCCTTGGACCATACCTAATCCCCCCACCAAGTTTCGTCGAAATCTGTCGAGGAGTTTTTCCGTAATATATTCACAAACAAACAAACAAACAGAAAGGGGTGAAAACAGTAGCCTCCGATCTTCGATGGCGGAGGTTAAAAATCGACCCAGATATAACAATACAGCAGCTAGACAACGAAGCATCTTACATATACCTTGGAGTGGAAGAGACCCACCAAATATGTCAGAATAAAGTGTGCAAAACAATTACCAAAGAAGACCTGTGGAGAACAAGGCTGATTCTGTAAACATACCTCTCCCCAAGGAACAAAATCAAAGCCATAAACCAACTATCAGTACCAGTGTTCTAATACAGCTGTGGAATAGTAAACTGGCCACAAGCGGAAATCAGAACACGAGATATCAGAACAAAGAAACTCCTCACCGTCCACAAAATGTTCTACAAAAATCAATGCATCCTGAGAATGTAGCTGCTGAAGAAAGAAGGAGGTGGAGGCCTGATGGAACTCAATTAAGTGCACAGAGCGACGACTGTAGGATTAGCAGAGTACGTGAAAAGTTTAAAAGACAACAAGCAAGAAAAGGTATCTCTCACTCACCTTGCAAAAAACTTCCAAAAACAGGTGTGCAACCAAAACAGCAGCAAACCAAAACAGCAACAAATATAGCCCCAACAATTGCAAAAAAACAAACAAAACAAAAACACAAGATAAAATACCAACAGATATATAGCGACAACTGGGAGAAAGACAAAAGAGTGGGGAAATATAAAAAAAGAGTCGACAGATTGGGGATAGACAAAAAAGGATCACTGGAATGGTTAAGAAGAGGTCAGCTCAATTGGGATGGAGACGAATCATTATAAATGCCCAAGACCAAAGACACTACTTGAATGGCTTTAAAAAAATGGCAGGACTGAGCCAATTGGACAAATGTATATTCTGCAAGGTAGAAACAGAAAGTATGAGCCACTTCATATCGGGATGTAAAAAAACTCGTGTCAGAACAGCTGTACACACCAAGGCACAACAAGGTATGTAGAGTAATCCACTGGCACATCTGCAGACATTTCACATCCCAGTTCCACAAAACTCATGGAAACACAAACCAAAAGCAATCATTGAAAACAAGGACATAATGCTCACGTACGACCTGATGATCCCATCCAGCATGAACAGAGAAAACAAAGCACTGCGACCGGACATAGCGCTCAGATACAAAAAGGAAAATAAGGCATTGTTAATTTAGGTTCAGTACCCAGTGACTTTGGTCTAAATAATGCAAAAATCAATAAAATGATTAAATAGCAAAATTTCAAGAATGACGTGAAAAGATCCTGGAAGCTGAAGAGTGCTGAAATTGTACCAGTGATAAATGTAGCAACAGGAATGATAAAGAAGAACCTCACAAAGATCCTACAAACCAACCCTGGGAACATTACTACAAACAAACTACAGTTGGAGGCTGCTCGGCTCAGTGACGATCCTGACAAAGAGCCCTCGGAACAAAACTCTGAGGACAACACAACTTTACAACTTTGGCCATGAATTATGATCCTTTACCAAAAAGGAAGTGGAGATTTTGAGTTCTCGGAGAACTTCATCCCACCACCTGAAACTCAAATGGAGATAACAACCATGTGGATCTTTCAACTCCAGAAAATCAAAATGTACAAGGAGTTGATGAAAAGTCAATTATTACCTACGCCACCAAAGGTAGATGGAGATTATGTGTTCATCGCTGTTTTTCTGTTTATTTGTCACTTGCAAACAAGTATATTGGTTGTTGTGGTCTGTTATTCGGTCTGTTTGCCTGTCTGTCTGTATGTCAGTCGCCTTCGATTTAATTTTACTCCGAACTTTATGAAATGTACCCACCTGGGAGAGGTAGTCTATTTTTGGAGGTAAATAGGTCAAAAGGTCAAAGGTCAAGGTCACAAAATGGCAATTTACATGTGATTTACTTGTACGTATAGATACTGTACATAAACCCCAAAAAACATGGGCGGACGGTGAACCCTCGTCGAGGTGAAACATCGGTCGACCCATGTGAGTCATAGTACTGTTTGAATTACGTACTCTTTGAAACTGAGTTGGACCATGAGTCCGAATGTTAATTATGTATTATTAGATCATGACTAATCATACATAATTACGACCTGATGATCCCTGTGGAATAGTGAACTCAAGAAGGTGGATTTCACAAGATTTCAAGGAACTAAATTAAATCAAGGTCAAACTTTAATCACTAACAAATTTCTAAAATCATCATTTTTCATCTGATTGACTTGAAAGTTGAAAAGGACTTCCATATTGGGTCACTGAATTGGGAAACCTACTATTTTTGATGTGAAAAGGTCAAAGGTCAATTCAAGGTCAAGCGAGTAAAATCAATGTTTTTTGAAAATTTTTCAATTTTCATCCTATTAACTTGAAAATGAAATAGCAATTGCACAGTGCATCACTGAATTGGGAAACCAACTATTTTTGAGGTCAAAATGTCAAAGGTCAACTCAAGGTCAACCTTCTAAAATCATCAAATTTCATTTGAGAAATCGTCAATTTTGATCCAATTGAACTGAGCTTTGATAAAGATCGTCAATTTTAATGTCAGCGAAATGGACAATTTGATGTATCGACGGCAACTTTTTTTTTTTTGGGGGGGGGGGGGGGTGTATTAGTGGTGGATTTTGCAAGTATCGTGCAAAGCATGACATGTATCTTGTTACTTGCGAAATCGAAGATTTTTCAAGTTTATTGGTCAGTCGATTTTGTGATTCTTTGTCAAAAGAAATTTTTTTGACAAGTATGTTAATCGCTTCCATTTGTCTGTCCGCTCACCTTTAATCGCTCACAGGTCACAATTTTAAACCGATCTTCACGAATCTTCACCAAATGGTGAAGTTGGTGGTCTGACAGAATCCTACTTATTTTTGAGGTCAAAAGGTGAAAAGGTCATCATAGGCCAAAGGTCAACAACTTTATTAAATTTCTAAAATCCTCAATTTCCATCTGATTGACTTCAAATTTGAAGAGGATTTGCATATCAGATCACTGAATCCAACTATTAACAATGTTTGAGGTCAACGTAGACCAAGAGGTCAACATCGACCAAAAGGTCAACATAGGCCAAATTTCTAAAATCCTCAATTTTAATCCGATTGACTTGAAATTTGAAGAACATTTGCAGATCAGGTCACTGAATTCAACCTTCTATTACATTTTTGAGGTCAATATCAGCCAAAAGATCAACATAGCCTAAAAGGTCAACATGGGCCAAATTTCTAAAATTGTTTCTAAAATTGTCAATTTTCATCCCATTGACTGGAAATTAGAAGAGCATTTCCATATCAGGTCACTGAATTCAACCACATATTATTTTGCGGTCATCATCGGCCAAAAGGTCCAAATAGGTCAAATTTCTGGAATCATCAATTTTCATCCGATTGACTTGATATTTGAAGAGTATTTGAATACCAGGTCACTGAATTCAACCACCAATTATTTTTGAGGTCAACATAGGCCAAAAGGTCAACACAGGCCGAATTTCTAAAATTGTCAATTTTCATCCGATTGACTTGAAATTTGAAGAGCATTTGAATATGAGGTCACTGAATTCAACTACCATGTATTTTTGAAGTCAACATAGGTGAAAAGGTCAACATAGGCCAAATTTCAAATATTGTCAGTTTTTATGAGATTGACTTGAAATTTGAAGAGCATTTGCATATCAGCTCACTGAATTCAACCAGTCCTTCATTCTGTTTTGCCACAGTGTCACTCAATGAGTGATTTTCATTGTCTGTTGTGTTTCTCAATCGCCTACGGTCACAATTCCAAACCAATCATCATAAAACTTTACCAAGTTGTAGAGGTCGTCTCAACTGAGAAGTCTATTGATTTTGAGGTGAAAGGTCAAAGGTCATCTTGAGGTATAATTTCTGAAATCCTCAATTTCATCCGATTGAACTTGAAATTTGAAGAGCATTTGCATATCAGCTCACTGAATTCAACCAGTCCTTCATTCTGTTTTGCCAAGTGTCACTCAATGAGTGATTTTTCATTGTCTGTTTGTGTTTCTCAATCGCCTACAGGTCACAATTCCAAACCAATCATCATCAAACTTTACCAAGTTGTAGAGGTCGTCTCAACTGAGAAGTCTATTGATTTTGAGGTGAAAGGTCAAAGGTCATCTTGAGGTATAATTTCTGAAATCCTCAATTTTCATCCGATTGACTT
>CM068956.1:43165462-43180821 GCA_035128595.1 Eptatretus atami | reverse complement strand
CTTGAGGTATAATTTCTGAAATCCTCAATTTTCATCCGATTGACTTGAAATTTGAAGAGGAATTATATTTCCGGTTACTGAATTCAACCAGCTAATTATTTTTGAGATCAACATCGACCAAAATGTCAACATAGGCCAAAGGTCAACAATTAAGGTGGTATTTCTAAAGTCCTCAATTTTCATCCCATTGACTTGAAATTTGAACAGGATTTGCATATCAGGTCACTGAATTCACCAACCAATTATTTTTATGGTCAAATTTGTTTTAGGGAATTTTGCAAGTATCGTGCTCGCATGATGTCTATCCTGTTTATTTGTTTGTGAGCAGGATATCTCAAAAATTTATGGACAGGTGGTAGTACTGTTTGAATTAAGTACTGTTTGAAAGTGAGTTGAACCGTGAGTACGTGTATTAATTTCGTATTATTTGACCATGACTACATGACCACGTCTATTAATTATTATACACTCTTAGACTATTTTCCACCATTGTAGATGTTTTAGACCTTTCAGACCCTTTGGACCTTTTATGACACTTTCGACCCACTTAGACCCTTTCAACCACTTAGACCCTTTCAACCACTTAGACCCTTTCAACCACTTAGACCACTTGAGCCTTTTGACCCTTTAGACCGGACCCTGATACGATCATTTTTTAAAAAGTGTTACTTCACCATTGAGATATAGGGCCAAAAACGATACATAGCATGATATTTCAAAACATTATGGATGGATTCGAATTAAACGTGGTGGAGAGGTTGGGTAGGTGATAAGAACAAGCTCATTAGATTTTAGTTAAGGTTCTGATGCAAATCTGGCCTATCAGTGGACTACAAAACAAACTGTTCTGCCTGGCAGAGGTATGCCCTCTACCGAGTGCTGTTCTAGTTTGTGAAGGTGTTACCCTGATACACATCCACACTTATCCCATTAATGTGGTCGTGCCTTGATACTATCTGCATAGATATCTTCAGGGAGGGTACTCAGCCATTTCAAGACATGAGCTTTGACGTCTTCACCATTCATAAACTTAATATAACCCAGTCTAAGTTGTATATAATTTATAACTTACCAACCAATCTCCACTGGAGATGTCGGGGTCACATCTGCTGTACATGCCATGAGCACTATTATACAGTAAAGTCATGTTGCAGACAATATTGTACTGTCCATTGATGGTTTTCACACTGCATTCAAGAAATTATACATTAATTCAAGCATTAAGTTTCCAAAACGTGATTTCCACAAGCTTTCGGGTTGATGGTTGAACCTTTGAATCATTTGCTGGTGGAGACCAATAAATGTCCTCACTCCAGGCACACTCACTTTGACTTCAGTCTAAAGTGATGGACCAAGGTCTCATTACATGCCACAGGCTTCCTTAATTAATCATCTCACTGCCTCTGGTAACAATCCAAGAGTCCTGTTACAATGGCTGAATGAGTTGCTGTTTGATCTTATGTGGGGTCCCTTTTTGCATTTATTGAACTTTATTGAATTTAAAGTGAGAAGGAATGAGTATTTCCACACTGCTCACACTGACATCGAATTATTTTGCAATTTCTCTATAGTTTTTTAAATCAGATGAGCCTCCAAAAATCGCTGTTCAAGATGGTAATGTGTTCTTGAGTGACAGCAATGTTGCTTGCACATGAGAACGCTCAAGATCTGTCACCAATTTTGAACTCACTGCACCTAACCACCTGGCTCGGGGAAAGAATCACCTCAACAAGTTGTATGAAGAGTCTCCATGAATGTCAGCTGTTTCATGCTCTACTTCACAATTAATTTCATGATATACCTCTCTTCTACAGCACATGGGACAACAATCACTACCATATTTATTTTGCCCATAATGCTTTAACCAGCATTTATGTAACTTGTTAAGCCTGGTGTTGGCTTAGTGGTTAGGGTGGTGGCTTGGGATCCTAGAGTCCTGAGTTCAAGCCCCATTGGCCGCTGAATTAAAATACACCAGGAGGTTGACCTCAGCCTGTCATCCTTCTGAGGTCGGCAAAATGAGCACCAATGTACTGGTAGGGGGACACTGCATCAGCGGGAGAGAGAGGAGAGAGGGAGAGAAGAGAGAGAGAGAGAGAGAGAGAGAGAGAGAGAGAGAGAGAGAGAGAGAGAGAGAGAGAGAGAGAGAGAGAGAGGGAGAGGGGAGAGAGGAGGGAGAGAGAGGGAGAGAGAGGGAGAGAGAGAGAGAGGGAGAGAGAGGGAGAGAGAGGAGAGAGAGAGGAGAGAGAGGAGGAGAGAGAGAGGAGAGAGAGAGAGAGAGAGGGGAGAGGGGGAGAGAGAGAAGAGAGAGAGAGAGAGAGGAGGGAGAGGGAGAGAGAGAGAGGGAGAGAGAGAGAGAGGGAGAGAGAGAGAGAGAGGGAGAGAGAGAGAGAGAGAGAGAGGAGAGAGAGAGGAGAGGAGAGGAGAGAGAGAGAGAAGAAGAGAGATGAGAGGAGGAGAGATTGTTTTACAACTTGCTTCGATATAGTTGCAAAAACAAATTGTTAGACAATATAGTTGCAAAAATTTGTTTTTATCATTCAACTGTTTTCTTTGTATGTTGTAAAATTCAGATCGAGCTTGAACTTGAATGGCCCTTGTTGAATGTAATATCGTAATTTGAAAACAAGATTATAAAAAACAAATAAATAACCCCCAATAATAAAATAATTTATTGTGAAGGTATACCTGTTGCCGTGCATGCGACCCAGCATGCCGGTCGAGCTGAGCACGAGTAGTGAAGGCCGAACCAGGGCAAAGAGGGCATATGAGTGGCCCGTCGCTCTCACCCCGCTCATGGCGATAGCGGATATGCTCCTTGAGTGAAGTGAGCCTCTTGTAGCCACGATCACAGTAAGGACAAGCCAACAGTTGGGAAAAGGCATCGGGTGTGCTGAGGAGTCGACCTGATCACACACAGCACCAATAAGCATGTTGTATTCCCGTGACAGAGAGATTTAACAATGCCTTGAGTAAAGGCATGCTCTTGACCATTTTGTTTGCTGTCCACTTGTTTTCTTGCAAAAATAGTTGCTTTAAGAGCCAACTATTTATATCATATGCACAGGTGTGGGAAGGGTAAATTGAAAAAAATTAAAACGAGAAAATTAAAAAGAGGGATTATAAGAGACAGAAGTGTGGGCGGAATGGAGAAAAGAAGCGAAAGAAAGGGTTCAAGGGAGATGGGACAAAAGGTAGGGGGAGGGTGGAGAATGAGGCACGGAGAGTATGTGGGGAGGGTGTCAAAGTTCCTCCAGATTTGTTTAAATAATAAATTGATGGTCTCTTAACTTTTTCAGTTAAACAACTCTGTCACTTCCTCTTTTATTTCATGCTTGTGGAAATTTGTAGTCCTAGCAGGTCGAAATTAATGAGAAAATGAACTCAAATTTCCAAAGGTGAGCATTTCAATGTCTGTTTATTGCACCAATTGCAAGAGATGCTCTGAAAATGTGGTATGAAATCGCGAAGACGACGTTTGAATGTGTACTTCTAGGGGTGTGAAGGAGAGGTTCAGACCGGTGCGCAGATGAGGTGTAAAAGGAGAGGGGTTTACACATAATAGGATTTGTTGTACAAAATACTGCTCAAAGACAAGATGCTTTTAATGGCAACCAGCGATGCAAATACTTCAAAGTTGGATGAATACTGTTTTATCGCTCGTAATTTTGACACTGAATATCTCAATAACAAAGTATCTGAAATCCTCATAGACTAGAGTGCGAGACCATAACTGTCCCACATGTAATATAAATACTAAATATATGCCAACTGAAGTAGTGGAGTCATCATGAAGGTGATTAGAAAGCAACAATACCACTTCTTGAGGTACTAAAAGCTCACGTTGACACAAAGCATGGTACTTGTAATCGGATTAAGTGTGAAAAGTGGTCATGAGATGTGAAAAGTGCTATTGTATGCAACAACTTGGTTTAAAAACATCATTATAAGATCAACATGGTATAAAGTGTCATGGCATCCAGACAGGACATTCAGATTCCGATACGAGATATGACACAGGATATTTTAACATATGAATGGTAAACTGAGAAACATCTGCGACAATAACTGTGCCAGTATTATTGTCATGGATCATAAAAGAAAATCCTTCAAAGAATGAAGGCAAATGAAGTCCAAGTTATAATGGAAATAAGCACTCGAATCGTTTTTGGAGTTGTTAAAGCAAAACAGTGTATGCAGTGAACCCTTGGGTAACAAAACGGAAAGCCATTATATCACAAGGGAAATACTTGGAGCCACGCTGCAATAAATGTCTTTGCATTATGAATTTCGAACACTCGCCGCTATCAAAGTACCATTTTCGTTTGGTTCTTCCCTCTCAGGTGTTCCTTGCGGTTGGTTCGGGTGGTTCGGGTCATCGGGAGCTTCCGGGTAGATGACAGCAGTGTCACTGCGCTGAAGAAATTCCGCAATGTTCCCAAACAGTTTGTCACCTTCAGCAGCCTTCTTTCGACCAAAGCAGTCATCATAGTCCACTTGAGGTTCATTTCTTATTTCTGCAAATGAAATGTAAAGGAAGTAAATTTCAGTGATCTCTGCTGCTTAAAGGGTCTGCGTGTGGCATTGCACGTTTTATTTATTTTCTTTTTCTTTTGTTCAAATTGATATTATTTTAAAATATATATATAATTTTTTTTTAATTATTATATTATCACATATATTTTTTTTTAATACTAAAAAAATTTTTTGCACTTCTTGTGCTTGATTAATAGGCCTGCGGTTACATTTATATGTAAGGAGGTAAAAGGATGACTGTTCAGTTAATAGGAGTAAAAAAAAAAGACCATCAAAACTTTTGCATTAAATTGTTGTTAACAGACAATGTGGACAAACAAAAATTCATCAGTCACTCATTTATCATTTCTCTCAGGCCACTGACTTCCTGATGATCCATTGCACAAATATTGTGTATTGTAATTGCAGCCAGATTATGATAATGTTTCACCAAGGCTGAAAAAATGTTTCGGGTATGAAACCTACACGGATATTTTGCCACCACTGGACAGTTTTTCTCACACTTCCATGACTAAAACATTAGACCTGGAATGAATTACTATGAAGTCATTATGTGATGAAAGCAGGCGACAAAATTGCATCGCACTCTGGTGTGACATCATTCTGGTGTTCTTCCTCAAGGACGACCACACATGTTTCCTCAAATATTTTCCATTGGGTAATGAAAGTAATATAATCTCAACCATCCACTTTACTCTCTCCGCTTGCTCTTCCAACTGCTAATTGAAAATGAAAAGGACAAGGCATTTGGAGAATAAGAAAGTAGGATGGGAAAGTATAATGGGAAAAGTGTGGGAGGGAGGGGGTAGGAGAGTTGAGCAGATTAAAGTGTTACCAACTAGTGTTTACATAGTATTCAATGATGCATTTTACATTGCGTAATAATAACAACGAAAATCTGAGGAAAATGGTGCTGTTGCTTCTCATCTTGCCCCTCCCCAAACTATTGGGTTGCTGGAATCTAAGACCCACTTTGTAATTGGAATCTCACATCAGGAAGCTGAGTCTCAGGATTTCTTCATTGCCATAGGCAGATTGGTGGCCTTGCAATTTTTTTACAAGCTCTATTCTGGTCTTGCTGTAACTGCCCTCTCACCTCTCTGGGCTCTGGCCAGCCCCTACTCCCCCAGGGCACATGCATCCTGCCAGCAACCCTTTCCTTGTGACCCTCCTGAGGTAGCACCTCAACACTCACATCCATTCTTTCATACTCCCCTCTTCCCACCTGTGGAACTGTCTTTGTCAGTCCGTTGTAGTGAGCTTTTCCTTGCAAGATTTAAAGTCTGCTGCCCACTGCCACCTAATCATCTCTCTCACTTCTCATTTCCACTCCTGAGCTTTGCCACACTCACTGAGATGCTCTTGCCATTCTCCAACAATTTCAAACATATAACCACCTTCTCCTTGTGCTGTGGTGCATCCGATCATTGTCATCCCACTGATTTCCCTTTCCGCATTTTGACTGTTAGTCCATTTTCCATTCTTGCATTCTACTCCATATATATGTATATATATATATATATATATATATATATATATTATATATTATATATTATATATATATATATATGTAGTGTCTTGGCATCCAGACAAGACATTCAGATATCCTGTCTGGATGCCATGACACTACATATAGTTTTTCTGTAAGTATATGGAAAACATAACACGTTTTTATATATATATATTATATATATACAGTATATAGTGAAAAAAATATTGTGGGTATATGTATATATAAATATATAAACACAGTACCAGTCAAAAGTTTGGACACACCTACTCATTCAATGGTTTTTCAGTTTTTGTTTTTTTTTACTATTTTCTACATTGTAGAATAATCGTGAAGACATCAAAACTAGGAAATAACACATATGGATTTATGTAGTAACCAAAAAAGTATGAAACAAATCAAAGTATATTTTATATTTTAGATTCTTCAAAGTCACCACCCTTTGCTTTAATGACAGCTTTGCACACTCTTGGCATTCTCTCAACCAGCTTCATCCGGTAGTCACCTGGAATGCTTTTCCATAAACAGGAGTGCCTTGTTGAAAGTAAATTTGTGGAATTTCTTTCCTTCTTTATGTGTTTGAGCCAATCAGTTGTGTTGCGACAAGGTAGGGTTGGTATACTGTAAATAACCCGATTTGGTAAAAGACCATTATTTTGTCTGTACTGTAGTAGTCCATATTATGGCAAGAACAACTCAAGTAAGCAAAGAGAAATGGTGGTCCATCGTTAATTTTAAAAAAACCCTGAGCTGGTCTTTGTGGAACTTGGAATCGAGGCACTCCTATTCGCATGTGCAGATGCACACAAAATGGCACTTCTCTCGTAGCGGGACAAATACACGCCACGCAATCCGCGAGCGGCACTCCCCACCAAGGCTCAGAACCCCAGTGTAATGGCTTTGTGTGCCGATCGTCCTCACTGACACAACCACGAGCCAAAGGCCAGCGTCTTGCTTCACCATGCGATCCAAATTGCCTCAACATGAATTCAAGGATCATGCCATCCTCCTCATCACGTGCGCTCATGCTCCGCTCTCGTCTCTCCAAACAATGCGTCTCATGCCTCCGCTCTGATCATGGCTCTCCAAAAATGTACAAGCCCTGAACTCCCGCCTCTGACTCTCTTAGGAAATCAGCTCTGCCTCGTGCGTTCCTCACACTGACCTCGTGCGTGTACTCTGCCAATCTCTCGTCCTATTCAGTCTCTGCTCCCCCACACCCTCTTCCTCTTCAGGCATCATGCCTAACAATCCTCTGCCTCTGGGGCATGGCCTGCTCGCATGAAACCTGGGAAGGTGGGGCTTCTGCCTGCTCGGCTAGCTTCTGACATCACGCCCATCAATCATCCCTCGGGGGCATGATTTAGCCTGTTGTCACCCTTTGAAGTTAAGGTTTTCTGCCTGTTTGTAGTGGTTTCAGGGATGTGTTCCCCACCTTTATTGCCGATCTTGAGGTATAAAAACATAGGGAAAATAGGAAAAATTCAACAGAGGGGTGATTACATACTGGGGAAGCTTATTCTTAAACCCTAGCTAATTAACACGACACACCCCCTCATGTGGTGACACATAATACTTAAGCTCACAGGTTCCCTACTTAGTACAGTAAGATGCTTCCTACACGTCCACAGACCAACCAACGCTCACAATGCTATATTCCCTATTATATTCCTCCATCTACCCCCACAATCGTAACTATATATATATATATATATATATATATATATATATTTATATATACATATTGGGTGGTCGCAGACTACCGTTATTCTCAGGTTTTCCGTCTGTATGAATGTAATGGACAGCTCTGGAGGCCAGAGGAGTTAACCGATTTTGATGAAACTTGACTGGTAGGTTCATACCAGGATTTAGTTGTACGCTTTGAGCACCGTTGCTATGGACGCCACCGTTGCCTAGCAATGAGACTGAAATTTTTGAAAAAATCCGAAAAATATTTATATATATTTTTTTCGAAAAATCAAAAATCAGCTTCCGCGCTTTATGCGCACTATAATCAACCTCTTTGTCAAAAAATTTCAGCCCGATCGTCAAAAACTGTATGACTAGTATGCAATTATATAGCGACCACCCATGTCGTCTACCAGCTGTGTTTGTATATATATTTGTTATATATATATATATGTGTGTGTAATATATATATATATATATATTATCTGTATATGTCTATATATGTATCTGTATATGTCTATATATGTGTATATATAATATATATATATATATATATATATAAATATGTGTTATATATGTATATCATGTATAGTTTATATATGTATATATATATATATATATATATATATAATAATCTGATATATGACTATATATGTATATATATATATATATATATAATATAATATATATATATATATATATATATTATATTGTACGTGTGAAATTCACAGAGCACCATATAGGTCCTTAGATCAGTTATGTCGATAAATCTGTGTTCAGATAGATTTCCCCACGATGTCTAAGGAATTATTCGTGTAACCGGCTGTGATCTTTGAGGTAGTATTTTTCTTTTTGCTATCGTTATTTTGGACCAACCACCTTTCAACCACCACATCTCCACAACGCCAACCACCACATCCCCTCGCAAGCTCCTCAACAACATCTCATCAAATCTCTCACAATGAAAACATCGCTCGCATCAACCATCTCCACAACAACAACCACACCTTCTCCACAACCGCATTTCAACCACCACAAACCGCCTCTCAACAAACACACCACTACTTCAACAACCACACCACTACTTCAACCACACCACTTTCAACAACCACAACCACCTTCTCCACAACCGCCAACATCCCCAAGACAACGGACACCACCATCGAATAACATCTCTGCCAACCAACTGATGGATACTCAAAAACACCAAAGAAACAAAGTGCTCCGAAAAGAGAAATCCAATAACGCCTGGGAGTTCCCTCCCCTCCCCCCCCCCCCACCCCCCCCCGCTGCCGGGAGGAGGAGGGCGGATCGAGCAAGGTCAAAAATAGGTGCTCTTTGCGAAAAAGCCCTGAGTTCCCCCCCCCCCCCCCCCCCCCCGCGTGCCGGAGGAGAGGAGGCGGATCGAGCCAAGGTTCAAAGTGAAGTAAAAGAGGCGCTCATTTTGGGCGGAAAAAGCCCACTGCGACCCCTCCCCTTGGGGGCGAAGCGACGTGGCTGTAAAGTGTGGAGCTGAGAGAGCGTCGAGGGTGTGGAGTTGGAGAAAAGAGTCGCCAGCAGTAGGAAGGGTGTGGAGGAGAGGGAAGAGAGTTGTGTCAGAGTTGTGGCAGTGTGTGGAGCCGGTGAGAGCTGGAGAGATCGGAGCGCAGCGAGCCAAGCGCGCGGCCTGTCGTCGACCATGCCTAACCGTGGTCGCTGGAGAGGGACGTCGAGGGTCGCCCTAGCGAGTTACTACAAGGGTGAAGGTAACCAGCCGGCCTCTCGGAGCCTTTGCGGTCTACACAGCTCCTTCTCATAAAGACCCAAGAGTCAGTCAGCTACCCCCTTGTCTTTGATGGGGTTTTTCCTTTGTTTCTTTGCATGAACGTGTGGCGCCATGTCCGTAAGTAGAACTGCTGTTAAGTGCATGTGTGTACATAATAATAGACGGTTGTAGTCTTCTTGTTTGCTCGCGTCTTATCCCTACCCCCATTCTTCGTCTTGCTTGTATTACCTGCTTGCTTGACAATTGCTTGATTTCCGTGCATGTTTGGTTGGAAATAAATGTCCTTGTGTGAATGTAACCTGTTCGTTGCGTCCTTTCCCTCCATTGAACTGCCGTATTGCATTCGGAATAATAGTTGGTTTTAAATAGCCGATAATAGAATCGGGTCCAACGCCTCGCGATAATACCCCGCTCGTTATCCAAAACGGAGCGAGCTGCTTAAGCGGCTCGTTTCCAAGCAGGCCTCGTTGAGGTACAATCTCTCGTAGTCTGCCCGCACGATTAATAGGTAAATCGACTATTCGGCGATCGGACCCTGTAGCGCGGGTAGAGTACGGCAAGGTTGTGGTGTGCTTAAACCACACCCGTGGCTAGTTTTCGGCGTTGATCCGGAAAGCCGTGACTAGATTGTCCGTTCGGTGGGAGCACGGCCGCTATTGGCTAAACGCGGCCGCTCGCACGCCGGCGGCGGAAATCTACAACAATATGTATATCTGTATATCTATGTATATATATATTATATATATATATATATATATATATAATAACCACACACACACACACACACACACACACACCACACACACACACACACACACACACTGTGGAGCAGAAAGGACTAGATATTTTTGGTATGCCATAACTTTGTCCGATTAATCATGAGCATTTATTTCATGAAAAGTTTTTGTATAATTTGTGTTTGAATTAAAGTTGTTCTATTATTTCCACACATATTATGCCAGTTTTATGCCATTCTGATGTCAAATAAAAAGGTTACAAGAAAATAAAAAATATCCAGTCCTTTCTGTTTCACCCGTACATACATATACACTACATATGCATGTATGTATGTATGTGTAAATGGATATATACAAACTTCCTCACTGAAATGGTGACAGTGAACCTTATATACACACCACGATTCTGCAAGGGTTCTGAACAATAGGGGAACCTAGCATGCACCCACCCTATTCAGACTGCCATTACACCATTTATGAGAATTAAGGCAGCCAGGAAATAAGATTTTTATGTTTAAAAAGGCACTTCTAGCTTAAGCTGCTGTCTGCAGTGGCTGAGCCTGTGAAAGACACAGAACTGCTCACAGCAAACGAGCAGTGTCAGCTGCCACACTGTGGCCTGTATATCAACCAGCCAACTTTATATATAGCAATACTGGCACATCACTTGGTAATCAATCCATGAAAACATTTATGCCCACTGCCTTCATTTTGACGGCACCGTTTTTCTTTTTAAAAAGATATTTACCACGATTAAGTCATTACGAGGTAAAAAAAAAAACAAAAAAAAACTTGATGCTGCTTCCTTCCTTGATGCTCAGCATTTAAAAGGTAGAGCATGGGCAAACAACCTGGAAAGGCAATGGCAAACCACCCAGTATAACTCTTGGCAAGAAAATGCTTCAGTAGCACCAATGCTCTGTAACAGAGTATGGTACATCAAATCATCAGAGAGTAAAATATTCAAACATTGTAGCAAAGCTGATGTTATACTTCGGCCCGAAGGCCAAAATACAGAGTCCAGAAAAGCTTGTCAAACTGGTGTAGGCATGCACATCAGCCTGAAGACCGAAGCACATGGTCAACAAAACATACATCCCAGCTCATGGGACCAGAATGTCTGGTCATACATTAGCTTTGGAACCACATTATTATACAGCATCTTTCTTTTTAATAAAAACAGTAAAAAAAAAAAACTATCAACATTGTAACAAAGCTGAGGATGTGTACCTCAGTCTGACAGCCAAATTACACAGTCTAAAAAAGCTTTCAAAATGGTGTGCTCGCATACTTTGGCCAAAAGCTGAAGCACATGGTCAATCAAACACATACATTCAAAACCAAAGGGCCAGAACACACATGCCAGACAATAATAACCTTGGATCACTCATATGGATGAGGCCTTTTTTAATTAAAAAAGATAAAATAAATCTTAGCTACACATGCACAGCAGCCGGAAAACTGAAGTACGTGGTCAATGAAAAACACCACACACAACACACACACACACACACACACACACACACACACACACACACACCACACAACCACACCACACAAAGAATAGAATGCATCATCATACACAAACCTGGGATCAATCTTATGTGGTATAGCCATTTTTTTTACAATAAAAAAGGTTTAAAAAAATCCTGAATGACAGATGCACCTCGACCAAGGCTCAAGTGCAGAGCCAAACACGTGAGCGCGCACCACACACACACACACACACACACACACACACACACAACACACACACACGTGCACACACCACACACGCACACACACATGTGCACACACGCACACCACATGTGCACACACGCACACACACACAATACACACATACGTAATTATACAATTTATACATGATAACACACAAACAAACCACATACACACATGCGAACAGAGTGGATACGTTGAGATAGGGTCGGTCTCCATTCCCTCTCCTGAAAACCACACGAGATTGCAGTCAACAACAGCAAATTGCACAACACACACACACACACACACACACACACACACACACACACACACACACACACACGAATGTACACTACATGGCCAAAAGTATGTGGACACCCCTTCAAATTAGTGGATTCAGCTATTTCAGCATCACCCATGCTGACAGGTGATAAAATCAAGCACACAGTAATGCTATCTCCATAGACAAACAATAGCAGTAGAATGGCCGAACTGAAGAGCTCAGTGACTTTCAACATGGCACCGTCATAGGATGCCACCTTTCCAACAAGTCAGTTCATCAAATTTCTGCCTTGCTAAGAGCTGACCCAGTCAACTGTAAGTGCTGTTATTGTGAAGTGGAAACTCTAGGAGCAACAACAGCTCAGCCATGAAGTGGTAGGCCACACAAGCTCACAGAAAGGGACCGCCGCCGAGCAATGAAGCGCGTAGCGTGGAAAAATCGTCTGTCATCGGTTGCAGCACTCACTAACGAGTACCAAACTGACTCTGGAAGTAACATCAGCACAAGCACTGTTCATCGAGTGCTTCGTGAAATGGGTTTCCATGGCCGAGCAGCCGCACACAAGCCTCAGATCACCATGCACAATGCCAAGCGTCGGCTGGGTGTCTAAAGCTACTGTCATTGGACTCTGGAGCAGTGGAAATGCGTTCTCTGCAGTGAGAATCACCTTCACCATCTGCAGTCCGACGGACTAATCTGAGTTTGCAGATGCCAGCAGAATGCTACCTGTCCAAATATCTGTGCAAACTGTAAAGTTTGGGAGGAGGAATAATGGTCTGGGCTGTTTTTCGTGGTCCAGGCTAGGCCACTCAGTTTTTTTTACTGAGTAATAGGCCGCCTAGTCCAGGCTAGGCAAGGTGATTGGTTACACCTGATCTAATTTAAAATTGCTATTATAAGGGGGTGGACACTATGCAACCAAGATATTCTAGTTTTGTATTTTTAATTAATTTTCTGAAATTTTAGAATTCATTTTTCACTTGGAAGTTGCGGGTTACGATGTGTAAATAAAGGTGGAAAAAGTCTGATTTGATGCAACTTAATTCCAGGTATAAGGCAACAAAAGGTGGAAAATTTTGAAAGGGGTGTAGACTTTCTCGAGGGCACTGTCCACCCACATATATAAATATATATATGTATATAATATATTACACATACACACACACACACACACACAACACACACACACGGAGGTGCATACTTTGAGACCTGGATCTGGAAAGGCTCCGTTCCACCTTTTGAAACCCGCATATGGAGTTAACAAACAACGCCGATGTGTGCTGTGAGTGGACATGGGAAGAAGTGGAAGTGGCGCCCGGTCAGGCTTGCCAGCAATGTTTGCATTCATGGATTACCAGACATTTGTCCAACAGTCAGTTGATGAGAGCAGTAGATGTACTGGAGCGTTGAAAGGTTGTGTGTGTGGCAAGGATGGGCTTTAAGGCAAGAAAGTCGATGATGTTTGTTCAGACGAGGGGTAGTGAATCATGTTCACAGTTTGAGTTTGGAGGAGGGTGGTCCCTCATTGGCGGAGGCCCCCTGAAGAGCTTGGAAGATGGTATATGTGTGGAGGAGGTAAGGAGGAAGCTACTGAGAGTTTTGAGGAGGGTGATGGATGTGGTGATTGAAGTTGAATTAATGCCACGAGATTGTGGCCATTGATGATTATGTGAAATTGCAATTGGGCATGTAGAGAGGATGGAGTTTTGGTCAGTGGATTTGTGAGAAGGTGGTTGAGAGTGCCACATTGTTTGACGAATATTGTATAATTTTAGGTGTGGAAAACTCCGGTTTCCCTTAACATCAATAACCGAGGAGTATAGGTTTGAGGGTGTGGGAGTTTATGATGGTGGGATTCAAGTGATCCATTGGTGAAGAATGCTCTCTCAGAGAAGAAAGCAAGACGGAATTGGAATGCAAGAGCAGAGGTGCATAAATGGAGGAGCGGTTGCAACAGGATGAGGTGATGGGAATGGTGCAGCATGGAAGTGGGGTTTGGGTGGATGAAGCATGATCTATGGGGAAAGGCATGTGTGAAAGAAGGAGAAAAATGTGGAGTTGGAGGTGAGAAGAAAGGAGGAAGAGAGAGATATGTGAAGGCAGTCGGACAGGTACAGCAAGCAGCAAGATGCTTTGACTCGGTGGTGGGTGTGTAGGTGAGGACATTGAAATGGGAAGAGATTTGGAGGATCGGGGAATACTGTTGAATTTCCTGTTGCAAACAATTATGATGTGCTCTCTCGCCAGTAAACTTGAGAGTGTGAGGGTATTTGCAGAAGGAGAGCTGCTCTTGGTGTGGAGGATGTGGAACGATGCAGCATGCACTGAGTGCATGCTCAGTAGCACTGCAGCAGAAGAGATATAAAATAATTATATATATATATAATATATATATATTTTGCAGCACGATCAAGTGCTGGCGGTGCGGGGAGATGTTGCAACTCGAGGCGATGAGATTGAGAAAGAGGGGATGGAGAAGAAGGAGGCCCATGGGAGAGAGGGTTGTTGAAACAACAAAACAAACAAACCCATTGTTGTGAAAAGAAGCCAGGTGGTAAGAGAGGAAGGAGTAGGAGGTGGAACTAGGCAAGAGGTCTGCCAAATGGTGTGTGATTGCAGGTTGGTGGCAGCTGACCTAAAGCCACAGAGGTATGTCCGGAGGAGATCTGCGTGACAAGGTTGTGGCCTGACATTTCATCTGCTCAGGTACAACAAGGAGTCATGTTGGGGAATCGTCAGTATCTCAGGAAGAATATGGAGGAGGTACACAGGGGAGAGAAAGTATGTGAGCTTGGAGCGAGTGTCAGGAGAGGGTGGCGAGTTTCTTGCCAGCCATTTGAAGTGGAGTGGAAGGGTATATCTTGGCAATTCCTTTTTGCATTTCTTGCTCAACTCAGACATGTGAACAGAAGGAGGATGGTAAGAGTGGCCCAGGTTGCCTTGGATGGTCACTTTGGATGGGAGGAAGTTATGGAGCCAGGTAGAATGGTGTCACGTTGAGGTTGATTGGGTGGTGGTTCTTTCAATCCTAAAATGGAGGTAGTGACTGAGTGTGGAAGAGATATGGAGAATGTGTGTATGGTTGTTGATTTGAGCAGTGTTATGTTATGAGGTAGTTGGTTGGTAATCTCCTCTCATTTT
>CM068956.1:43148209-43159719 GCA_035128595.1 Eptatretus atami | reverse complement strand
CAGCTCAGCCATGAAGTGGTAGGCCACACAAGCTCACAGAAAGGGACCGCCGCCGAGCAATGAAGCGCGTAGCGTGGAAAAATCGTCTGTCATCGGTTGCAGCACTCACTAACGAGTACCAAACTGACTCTGGAAGTAACATCAGCACAAGCACTGTTCATCGAGTGCTTCGTGAAATGGGTTTCCATGGCCGAGCAGCCGCACACAAGCCTCAGATCACCATGCACAATGCGCTGGTGTGGTCTAGCTCATTCATTGGACTCTGGAGCAGTGAAATGCGTTCTCTGCAGTGATGAATTACGCTTCACCATCTGGCAGTCCGACGGACTAATCTGAGTTTGGCAGATGCCAGCAGAATGCTACCTGTCCAAATGCATTGTGCAAACTGTAAAGTTTGGGGAGGAGGAATAATGGTCTGGGGCTGTTTTTCGTGGTCCAGGCTAGGCCACTCAGTTTTTTTTTACTGAGTAATAGGCCGCCTAGTCCAGGCTAGGCAAGGTGATTGGTTACACCTGATCTAATTTAAAATTGCTATTATAAGGGGGGTGGACACTTATGCAACCAAGATATTCTAGTTTTGTATTTTTAATTAATTTTCTGAAATTTGTAGAATTCATTTTTCACTTGGAAGTTGCGGGTTACGATGTGTAAATAAAGGTGGAAAAAGTCTGATTTGATGCAACTTAATTCCAGGTTATAAGGCAACAAAAGGTGAAAATTTTGAAAGGGGTGTAGACTTTCTCGAGGCACTGTCCACCCACATATATAAATATATAAATATGTATATATATATATATACACATACACACACACACACACACACACACACACACACGGAGGTGCATACTTTGAGACCTGGCATCTGGAAAGGCTCCGTTCCACCTTTTGAAACCCGCATATGGAGTTAACAAACAACGCCGATGTGTGCTGTGAGTGGACATGGGAAGAAGTGGAAGTGGCCCCGGTCAGAGCTTGCCAGCAATGTTTGCATTCATGGATTACCAGACATTTGTCCAACAGTCAGTTGATAGAGCAGTAGATGTACTGGAGCGGTTGGAAAGGTTGATGTGGTAGGCAAGGATGGGCTTTAAGGCAAGAAAGTCGATGAGTGTTGTGTTCAGACGAGGGGTAGTGAATCATGTTCACAGGTTTGAGTTTGGAGGAGAGGTGGGTCCCTCATTGGCGGAGGCCCCCTGAAGAGCTTGGGAAGATGGTATATGGTGGAGGAGGTAAGGAGGAAGCTACTGAGAGTTTTGAGGAGGGTTGATGGATGTGGTGATTGAAGTTTGAATTAATGCCACGAGTATTGTGGCCATTGATGATTAGTGAAATTGCAATTGGGCATGTAGAGAGGATGGAGGTTTTGGTCAGTGGATTTGTGAGAAGGTGGTTGAGAGTGCCACATTGTTTGACGAATATTGTTATAATTTTTAGGTGTGGAAAACTCCGGTTTCCCTTAACATCAATAACCGAGGAGTATAAGGTGTTGAGGGTGTGGGAGTTTATGATGGGGTGGGATTCAAGTGATCCATTGGTGAAGAATGCTCTCTCAGAGAAGAAAGCAAGACGGAATTGGAATGCAAGAGCAGAGGTGCATAAAATGGAGGAGCGGTTGCAACAGGATGAGGTGATGGGAATGGTGCAGCATGGGAAGTGGGGTTTGGGGTGGATGAAGCATGATCTATGGGGAAAGGCATGTGTGAAAGAAAGGAGAAAAATGTGGAGTTGGAGGTGAGAAGAAAGGAGGAAGAGAAGAGATATGTGAAGGCAGTCGGACAGGTACAGCAAGCAGCAAGATGCTTTGACTCGGTGGGTGGGTGTGTAGGTGAGGACATTGAAATGGGAAGAGATTTGGAGGATCGGGGAAATACTGTTGAATTTCCTGTTGCAAACAATGTTGATGTGCTTCTCTCGCCAGTAAACTTGAGAGTGTGAGGGTATTTGCAGAAGGAGAGCTGCTCTTGGTGTGGAGGATGTGGAACGATGCAGCATGCACTGAGTGCATGCTCAGTAGCACTGCAGCAAGAAGAGATATATATATATATATATATATATATTTTGCAGCACGATCAAGTGCTGGCGGTGGTCGGGGAGATGTTGCAACTCGAGGCGATGAGATTGAGAAAGAGGGAGTGGAGAAGAAGGAGGCCCATGGAGAGAGGTGTTGTGAAACAACAAAACAAACAAACCCATTGTTTGTGAAGAGAGCCAGGTGGTAAAGGGGAAGGAGTAGGAGGTGGAACTAGGCAAGAGGTCTGCCAAATGTGTGTGATGGCAGGTGGTGGCAGCTGACCTAAAGCCACAGAGGTATGTCCGGAGGAGATCTGCGTGACAAGTTGTGCCTGACATTTCTCTGCTCAGGTACAACAAGGCAGGTCATGTTTGGGGAATCGTCAGTATCTCAGGAAGAGAATATGGAGGAGGTACACGAGGGGAAGAGGAAAGTATGGTGAGCTTGGAGCGGAGTGTCAGGAGAAGGGTTGGCGAGTTTCTTGCCAGCCATTTGAAGTGGAGTGGAGAGGGTATATCTTGGCAATTCCTTTTTTGCATTTCTTGCTCAACTCAGACTATGTGGAACAGAAAGGAGGATGTGTAAGAGTGGCCCAGGTTGCCTTGGATGGCTCACTTTGGATTGGGAGGAAGTTTATGGAGCCAGGTAGAATGGTGTCAGTTGAGGTTGATTGGGTGGTGGTTCTTTCAATCCTAAAATGGGTAGTGACTGAGTGTGGAAGAGATATGGAGAGATGTGTGTATGGTTGTTGATTTGAGCAGTGTATGTTATGAGGTTAGTTGGTTGGTAGTGTGTGTGTGTTTTTTGTACATGTTTTGTGTGTGTTTGCTGTTGAGTGGTGCTTGTTGTAAGGTTGGGTGGTTGGTTGGTTGCTCCAGTATATATTTTTGTGGCTGTGAATTCTAGGAGTGGAAGCTGTTGTTTTGTTGTTGTAGTTTGTGTTCTCGCTGACTAGGGGGTTAGGGGTACATGTGCATCCAAGTGTACTTGCTGCATGTGGAGGTATATGGACTCCTGCTGACCTACCTTAGCTGACCCTTTCGAGGTTGAAGGGCCGAAACGGGATGAGGATTTTGATTGAATATCCGGTCAAGCGAGGCACACTTGTGGCCCAGATATGTTTTGAAATTGTGTGTGTGTGTGTTTGTGTGTGTGTGTGTGTAATGTACACACACATATACACTGAGGTGGATATGTGTGTGTAATGTACACACACATATACACTGAGGTGGATACTCTGAGGCCTGGAAAGGCTCCGTTCCACACTTTGAAACCCGCATATGGAGTTAAACTTGGCATCACTCCTCAAACGGAGTAGATTCCCTTCAAGAGTTAATCTTGCAAGCGGTACCATATGGCTTCACTATTAAATCATACATCTTCATTGGAATGGTGACCGTAAACGTTTGTCTTACACCAGCAAGCCATATGACGAAGATGGGGTGTCTGCCATACATCCACACTACCGAGAGACCCATTACACAGACTACGAGGTTTTATGCAGCTAGGAAACAAGATGCTTACAATGAAAGAGGTACTTCCAGCTTAAGCTGCAGTTTGTAATGGGGTGGAGCCTGTGAAAGTGATAGAACCACCCACTGCAAACAAGCAGTGTCAGCTGCCACACTGCAGTCTGCACATCAACCAGCCGATGTTTAAAAAAAGAGAGAAAAAAAATCAATGCCAGCCCATCACTTTGGAGTCAATCCATGGACGAGTTTCTCTTTTCTTTTCTTCTTTTTTGTTTTTTTTCAGCAGAAATTGAAATGTATACAAAGGTACTTAAAAAAAAAAAGATTAATCACAGGGGCAATACCACATTGAAGCCTGGTGTTGGCTTAGTGATTAGGGTGGTGGCTTGGGATCCTAGAGTCCTGAGTTCAAACCCCGTTGGCCGCTGAATTAAAATACACCAGGAGGTTGACTCAGCCTGTCATCCTTCTGAGGTTGGCAAAATGAGTACCAGTGTACTGGTAAGGGGGACACTGCATCAGCGGCATAGCCGTGTAGAGAGAGAGAGAGAGAGAGAGAGAGAGAGAATACCACATTTGCTGCTTCACTCCTACTTTGCGTCCTACTCATTAATTTATCTGTGGGCACGTATTGGCCAAATAATTCCTGGGCAAGCCCTTAGAAGGCCACTGTTTTCTTTTTCTACACAAACACCCCCAAAATATTTAACTAATTGAGAAAACACAAGGAACAATGGGCAGAGCCAACACAAATTTGACTTGTCAGAAGAGAACGAAAACTGATTCAGTTCTTGAACTTCTCGAACGGCTTTGAAAAAGGATTATAGAAAATCGAGTTATCAACTTCTACTCACTGCTAAAGGTTGATGACTTCGTCCAGCCTGAGTGGCGTGCCATAAGCTGTTAAGCTTGAGTGTGGGTGAATACCGTCACAAGTTCAATAAGAAGCAAGAAATGGTGTATCACCAGTGGAGCAGTTTGGCATCGTGTCCACAAAATAATATGATCCATTCAGTGACTCGGGTGTCATAAATGGCCAGTGCCTGTGAGAATAAGCTGCTCACCAATAGGGGTTCGATGCTAGTAGTCCCATGGTTGAAAGGAGCGAAAACCCACTGAAGATAGAGCCGCTAATGCGACACGTGGTACTCCGCTGTGGGTGCAGCGAACAAAGTGCTGCTGGAGGATAGGGCTGCGAACGAGGTTTAACTCCAGTGAACTCCAGCACACTTTAGTTTAACTCCAGCACACTTTAGTTTAACTGCAGTGGACTTTAGTTTAACTCCAATGAAACTCAGTCCATGAGTCATTTCCAAGATGGTGTAAATAGCGAGCTGCCAAGCAGGGAAGCGTCGTCACACTTGGTTAAAGCCTTCCTCAACACTCGTCCCTCAAGTGTTGAGGGGAGCGGAGGTCCAAGAGGGGAGATTCAAGAGCCCGATGGTAACGTGGGGCAAAATGATTGGTTAAAAACTAGATTTAAAAACCATTCCAACACAACTGCCATTGGTTGGACAAGTAAATGGAACAAAGTTCATGATGTAAAAGTACGAACAAGTTGGCACCGATAAAAATTACACAACAGGTTGTTTCATTATCTCTGATAATAGTACGATAGTCAAAATTAGAAAAATGCTTGACCTTTTCATTTATCTGATAAAACAGATTTACTTATTGCCATGCTTCTTTTCTTGAAGAGTCACGGCAACCTGTCAAATTTCAGGAACACTAACAAAAAGCTTAATATATATTTTAACCCCATCATGCTCCTTCCTTCACTTTTTCACCTTCCTCCACTTCCCATCTCACTTTTCCTCCATACCACGACTCTCTCAGATGTCCTTCATGTGTTGCCCTTGGCCTTGATGATATAAATGTCCCATCTCACATAGATATAAGCCTAATATGAAAACAAAAAGTCAACAAGCCAACGACCTATTGAACATACTCATAGTGTATTACCATCAACATAAAAAAACATGAAAACTCAAAATCGTTATCATTGCCTGAATGGTTGCATTCAGCTAACCACAGCGATGTCTATTCTAAAAATGAAAACACACACAAAAACATTCTGCTGATGCAGCCAAGGGGACAGCACCTGCTGCGAATGAGCTTGGCCTGCCTAACTTCCCGCCACACGTCCTACTTCCAAAATCATACCACCTGGCATGCTCCAAACGGGCTCATCAGAGATTGCTCTGCCAGTGGCTGCCTCTCGGTAACCCAGAGACACGGGGAATCTTCACAGACAATTGAAAACCACATGGCCTGAGTGCTGTGGCTCGTGGACACAATGGACGTACTGTTTAAATGGAGAATTCCAACATGCATATGCAGTGAATCACTTCTAATCATCAACAGTGTACTCTGTTTACCATGAATTCCTGTAAGTGCACGTCTTTTAAATGGGCAAAAGGTAGAGGTGAAAGGTCATGGTTGAAGGTTCTTGTAACTGCGAGACTGCACAGCTTTGGCATGCATGGCTATTATTGATGAAGCTTTCTTCACATTCCTCAAATGGAAATGCTAACAAAACAGCAATAATCAGAACTAGCAAACATATATCGTGACAGATTCCAGAATTTGTAAAGACATAGAACCAACGATATAACAAACAAATGTGTGACAATTCACAATAATGTCGGAAAAATGGAAAGTCTGCATGTACAGTACATCCTCAAAATGACACGTCGTCGTCATATTATGGATTTTTCTTTTCAAAAATAACAGATAAAGAAAAATAAAACAGACACCTGCCTTCGTTAAACCAAAACCTCTTTCTGTCTTCATTTTCTAAAAGCTTGAGGCTTCGAGAATAGCAAAAGATCAATGTCGCTGAATCTTCCAACACAGAATGTGTATATGTATGTACACACACACACACATATATATATATATATATATATGTATATATGCAAGTTACATAATTGTGTCAGAGAAAGGTAAACGTTGTATCCACATCATGTAAAATGCTAAATGATACCTCATTTAAGAGCTCTTAGGTCCAGACAGTGTACGCAGAGGTCTGCAAATATCGATATCAAATATCGAAAGTGGGGTTTATGCTGGGGTGTGGGTTAAAACTTGGGGTTGGGAGGGGGCTTGTGGACTTGGGTTTGAGGACTTAGGGCTGGGAGTGAGGAGGGGTTGAGGACTTGAAGAAGAATGGGGGCCTTGAAGTCACATCTTCCATTACATGGAATTTCTGTGGGTCCATGCCATTATGCTGTCAAGGGACATTCCCAGCAAACTCCCTAAATATTCCACAATCTATGGGGAACAAATTCCCTTACAACAACCCAGTGGAACCAGGTTGTCGACTAATAAATATATATATATATATATATATATATATATATATATATGTATATTTGTATATATATATATATATATTAAAATACAATTATTCCTGTTTATTAAAAAAAAATAATTATAATAATAAAAATATATAATTACTTCACAGTTGAGAAGATTCATAATAACATGATGAGCACATCCACATCATTTTTTATGTATTTAAAACAACAGTTTTGTTTAAGAAAGGGTTACTTATCAACCAAATTTACACTTACATTGTACTCGACTAAATCAAACTTTCCAAATTCAAAGGGACAAACTGGTGGCATGTCCCTCTTCGTATTGTCAAATCGAGCGGCGACAATGGGTGGACACTCCAACCTTGGGGAACATAGGCAGCAAGCTAGAAGGGTCCGGGAGCATCTGAAAATGGTGACAAAACACCAAACTCCAACCTCCTCTATAAGTACGTGTCTAATCCACTTGGGGGAAGGAGGAGTAGTAACATTGATGTTCAGCACATCTAATTACCCTGCATGCGTGAAGTGAAAACCGGGGTTAAACAATCGGTGGTGTACGTACATATGTATGTATGTGTCTGTATTTTGTTAAGAGCGTATATCAAAAAACATTTAACAGAGGAAATTTAAACTTTACCACATATTGCATGAGCATTAGATATCATGCGTATTACTTTGATGATGCACACCCCCTCAGAACTTACATGGTGAATTAAACAAAGCCCAACAGTACTAATACAAGAGTAAGCCTGGTGTTGGCTTCGCGGTTAGGGTGGCTGGCTTAGGATCTTAGGGTCCTGAGCTTGAGCCATATTTACTGCTGAATTAACACCAGGTGGGATTGACTCAGCCTGCCATCCTTCCGAGGTCAGTTAAATGAGTATCTGTGTACTGGTATTGGGGCACAGCATCAGCAGCATAGTTGCGTCCCAACAAAATTATAGTCACCTGGCAGCCAAGCTGCCATACACAAGAAGACGAAGAATAATAAGAAGAGTGAAATGTTTTCCTAGCCTCTCCATGCACCAGTCAATTGATTGTATTTTGTCCGTGTACTTTCCAAAATATGGGGAACTCTGTACATTATGTAACAATTTTTCGTAGAATTTTTGACCTCCCCCTCCCCAATCTAACCAAGGACTTACCTCTTACCTCCTCAACCTTTTACACCTATTTTCTCCCAAACTCCTTTATCACTTCTCTCTACATTCCTCCCACACTCATACCCTTGGTTCTCTTCATACCCTTCTCTCTTCTCTTACTTTCCTCAATGAGACTGTCCCTCACCTCCACACTGTGCGTATATAATAAACAGATCACCCTATTGCTGTTTCAAGTGTATCCTCAAGATTTCATTTATTCAATATCTCTCTAACTATGTTCATTATCTGTGAAAGCAAAATATTTATAGCAGATTGCAGTTAAACTTGTATAATGTGGTTGTTCAAGTATTCTGCCATCGATATGCAACTTAATTCCTATTCACAAAACATTTTTAAAAAGCAAACTTCTGCCTTTGTCAGTCAGTCTTCGGTTGCGAAAAATCCACCATCTCGCATGCACAAGTCATCAGCACCACCATCGTGTCTGTATCGAGCTCCACCATGAAGCATCCACCAACAAAAGTGTACCGGGGTAATTCTGAAGTTGTGTATGTTTGACTTCCTGATTATCCTTCAATGTTGGATTGGAAAATTTCATACTCCGCCAAGTTCAGCGTGACTATTGATTTGTAACTTTGAGCAAAGCAACTCTTGGTAGAAAATCTATTAGAAAATGACTCACCCTGCCTGCGAATCACCAGGATGACAGTTTATAGCTGGGTCGAAATTTGAACCCAGGATGGACGGCTCAATGGTGTGTGTGCACACCTAGAGGCCATGGGGCTAGTTTTTGATTTCCTGAACATGTAATGAAAAATAAAAACGTTGGCATCTATTGGACCATCGTGACTTGACATGTGTCGGCGTTTTCTTGTAATGTCTGTATAAAAAGGGAACATCTTTCTTGAAGGCCTGTGTGGATTGAACATAATACCAGACATGCCCTTTGTGGACTGAAAGGAGAAAAAAAAAATTAACGAATAATTAAATAATTCTACATGTAGTAAAATAAATAGATAATTAAATTTTTACGAATAATTTTTAATCAACCATTCCATATAATATATATGCCTGGTGTTGGCTTAATGGTTAGGGTGGTGGGCTTGGGATCCTGGGGTCCTGAGCTCAAACCCTGCTCAGCTGTTCAATTTATACCAGGTGGAGTTAACTCCCCCCGTCATCCTTCCGAGGTCGGCAAAATGAGTGCGAGCTTGCTGGTATCCTGTGTCGGAGTGGCGACCCGTCCAGGATTGTGTCCAATAGCCAAGGAGACTGCTGAGGCAGCACCAACACTCTGCACAGAGTATGGTCCCAATTGATGGATGGATGGATTCCATATAAAACTGCATAGACCAACATGATTTTGTCATGGCATCAACAAGAAATAAAACCTTTTAAAATGTCCAATTCGGAGACACCAAAGTGGAAATCAAGCAATTTGCAGAGGTCTGGCAAGTCCTCTTAAATAGTGTTTTATGAACAGGGTAATTGATTTTTATCAGTTGAGGCATATTAAAATAATCTATCAATAAAATTCAAGTCTTCCAGGATGCCGACCTGAAAGTTTATGGTTTGGATGGATGTGGATCGTCAGGGCACAACGACATCGATACTGTGCATGTAGTAAGCATGAAACGGGTTGCGTGGTTCTCGAGATGACTACTCAAAGGAAGCTTCCATCAGTCCATGCCATTGTGTACATATAAAGAAATAAAGTAAAACAAACAAATACATGAATGATGGTTTCTTACCAACGCCGATCCTCTTCTGGATCTGGATCCTTGCCTCGGATTCCATTGAACAGATGTCATCTTTCATCCCATCTGCAGGCAGGTATGGACAATAAAAGAACAGGTATGTGAACAATCTGGCATCTTTTAAGATATTACATTTGTGTATGAATTACAGGTGTAAGGGGCATGCTCATCATACAACAGGACCGATGAATACAGAGGTCGGATAGTGAAACTTATTTTTGCAGTGGAGGCCGTACATCGAACAGACAGTGGATTGAGAACATCAAGCTTGAAACGTCCAGGTAAAGGAATATAAAAAAGTACGTTTCAAGTGCTCGCGTATTATTAAGCCTTGAGTGTATTCCAAGGCAATCACTTACCTGGAGTAGCAGTTGCCGAATCAACGGATGAAATATTCTCAGCAGAGTGGAAATGTGGAGAGCACTCATCCTTTTGTCCATATTGGCCTTGGCATCGTCAGGTAGTGCCTTGCACATAACCTTAATGGAGCTAGCATTTTATGTTGAGGTTTATTATATTTTCTAAAACTTTTCAGCTCAAAAAGCACATTCTGTTCAGGTTTGAAAAGGTATTTTTGAAACAACTAATCACAGTTTCAAGGACATAAGGCTTTCAGAAATTCACCTTGCGTCCACTTTCATGTTTGAAATCTTTTGAGTAGCACTAAAAACTATTCGCCTTTCACTTCCATACCTTATCTGCTAATGCTTTGTTGAAGAGACCTGCCCAAACCAAAATGGCTCTTATCAAATGACCTCGTTGAGTGTGTGGACGGTCAGCCTGTCTATCTCACTAGCACATGTGGCAGGGAATATGGATAACTGCCCTTCTTTTAAATACCACACGCGATTGCAAACTTTAGCCTTCTTCCACTATTTCCACTACTATGTATATATATAATATATATATATATATATATATATATATATATATATATATATTATATATATATATATATATATAATTATAAAAGTTTCATTACTAATAACACATACAGTGTTTAGATGACATTGCTGTTAATGACAGCATTTCCTATCCTTATAAAAACTCTATTGAAAAGTTTTCTGTGTATGCTTTATGAACTTACTTCGAGAAATATAACTATTAGCAAAGGGTTGTTCTCTAAACAGATGTTCAAATTGCCATTATTGCAGTCTACACAAGCTTGGAAAGTGACATCAAATGGTTCGGTATAGATAGGTGCGATGAGATCATGCTAAGTATACCGGAATGGTATCTGGGTCCAAATCTGGCTGAAGGCAGCAGAATTAGGATTTTGATTCGAAGTTTCTGGAAGTGAGGCTTAGTGCGAGAAATATTCCAATGTCATTTTTCCCATAAAAGTCAAAAAGTTTCGTTCGTTCATTAACAATCCTCAGGGAAGGAAGACTTTTTTTTTCTCCAGCTGGTGTTAGTCCACTTTTTGAAGTAGAGTTGAAAACGCCCTCAGGGCTACTTTGTATTTGCACTAAAGTGCTGTTTCCAAAAAGGCACTGCTGCCCACATATTCCTTTCTACTTACAAAGTCGGAAAAATTGCTGATCATCATCTTCAGGAAATTATTGCATTATTGCATATGAACTAAAAAATAATTCAGGCTTCGGATCAACAAGTGAGTTGGTGCGAGCTTGTTAGAATGTCGCTGCTTGTATTTAATCCTCCCCCTATAGGATAAGCAGAGGTTTAAACATGTTGAGTACCTGCACTGAAGTTGTGCACCTGATATTTGATGAGTATGCCTGGTGTTGGCTTAATGGTTAGGGTGGTGGGCTTGGGATCTGAGGGTTCTGAGTTCAAACCTTTCTCAGCTGTTGAATTCATACCAGGTGGGGTTAACTCGACCTGTC
>CM068956.1:43133109-43140730 GCA_035128595.1 Eptatretus atami | reverse complement strand
CAACTAGGCGAAGACCAGAGGGTATTGCATGGCACTGCAAAATGCTGTGGTAGCCCTTGTGGTTCACGGTGCCAGTCACTCTGTGCAAGTCGCCGACTCTGGATCCAGCAAAAGAGCCCCAGATCATCACGCTTCCTCCTCCATGTTTGACTGTTGGTGTCACACACTGAGGAACCATCCTTTCGCCGACTCGACGGCGTACAAAAACCTGCGTGATGAACTGAAGATTTCAATTTTGATTCATCGGTCCTTGAGACCTTCTTCCAGTTTTCAGTAGTCCACTGGCGGTGCTTCATGGCCCAGCCAAGCCTCTTTTTCTTATTTGCCATCTTAGCAATGGCTTTCCTACTGCCACTCGACCTGTCAAACCTGCAGCTCGAAGTCTTCTCTTTACAGTTGAAACGGAGACTTCCTTACTTCCACCAGTGTTAAGCTGTGCTTGAAGCTGCTGTCCTGTGAGCCGCCCATCACGCAAGCTGTTGACTCTCAGAAACTTGCCTTCTGATTGTGTTGTGGCTTTGGGTCTGCCAGACCTCTTGCTGTCAGAGTTTCCTCCAGTTTACAAGTGCCTTTTGATGGTGTAGGAAACTGTACTCACTGACACCTTGGATTCTTTGCAATTTCTCTAAAGGAAAGACCTACACTTTTAAGGGTTATAATGGTCTGTCTGTCTTCCTTTGCTAATTGTCTTTTTCTCGCCATTATGATAGCAATATACTACTTCCTGCAGTGAAATATTGTCCAAATAATGCTTCAGAGGATGTAGCAACACAGTCTGTTCCAACACTGCTTTTATAAAGGCAAAGGGTTTGTAACTAATCAACAAAAGTTGGGACACCTGTAGGAATTGTTTGCATCAACGTTCAATGCTTAATTTACTTCCGTTGCTGCAGAACAACTGCAGTTGCTAACTCATTACTTGTTCCCTTAAAAGGGCCTTTTTAACAACTCTGAAATTTACATTATTTTTCAGTTTTTGGTAACCTGAACTTTTTTTTTTTAACCTCTGGCAGTTTACCGCTTAGCTTTGTACCATTTCAGGTTATTCACTGGACTTGAACTGATTAAATTTCAGTAAAAACTGGAAAAATGGGGGTGTTCTAAAACCTTTGACCGGTAGTATATGCCTCTGCCATCCTCTCTCGCAATCTTCCTGAAGACTCTTCTGTCAGGTGACGCAGAAAAGACTCACACATCCAGAATAAACCAGCTCGTTCATTCTCTTGGCCAAGATTACATACAGTATATGCAGTTAGTGTTGGGAAGTATAAACCTGCTAAACACAAAACAAATCAAGATGATCATATGTCCAACGATGAAAACACTGACGATGATTGTTCGTAGGGCTCTGGGGAATTTTGCCAAGACTGTTTGATCCCAGAGATAATAACATGGAAATGTTCTGAAGTCATCAACAAGCTACCTGATAGAGAGTGTCTTGCAGAGGGACAAAATCTAAGCTATAAATTTGCAACAACATTGAGGACAATCACTTTGAAGAGCAAAATCAAAATGATACATGTATGTGTGATGATATAACTAGTTTGAACAAATTGTGGAAAGAACTGTGTAGGAATTGCAACGGGTGTTGCAGACAAATACACAATGAAATTGATATCCGTTTAGACATCGAATATGGAAACTGCATTATCTGTTCGCTTTATTCACAGAATTGTGAAATTGTAGTTTTAATTACATATATGGATGGGCTTTTCATCTTCACATGCTTTGTAATTCCAAAGATACACCAGAATGCCAAGTACGTGTACATGTATATAATTGAGCAATTACCTTACAACAGTCTCATTGTATGACTTTCACGAGGAGACAAATGCCATATAACTCGAAGGTTATCTCTTATATTAGCATTGGACCATCCCCACCCCCACTCCTCTGTTCCCCCTTTGTGTGGCTGCTGCTTGCTCAAATTGAAAAACTTTCCACCATTTAACTGCCATCTTGGATTGTGGCATCTGTCCCACTACAGTGTTCTTCTAATTCTGCAGAAATAACTGGGAAAAATGGTAAGAAATGGTGACCAATATTTTGATAACTGGAGTTAACCAATTTAAATGGCCACCATCTTGGATTTGGTCATGTGACCTCAAAATAAAACTTGTGACAGTTCACTATTATACATCCGTCCAACAACTGTGCCAATTTTTAAACCGATCGGTAATAATTTGGGACTTGTACTTCAGTAATAAAGACTTTCCCTTGAATTTCACTGTTGTTTTGGACACCATTTTGAATTTACCCACATTTAGACACTAAGCTACAATTCTGACTTGTCTTTCATGTTTTTATGACCAACAGATATAATGCGTTCTAAAAAAACATCATTATGTTTGGCCCCTCAGAATGGTAGCAACAAGTAAAATTTCAGGTCCAAGCTCATGAACTATTGTGAAGTTGACTGTATGTTTCGGCCTTCGGCTTCAGGCCACTGGTGTCAGCCTATGGCCCAGTGCAATTGGAATGATCTGAGCTTATATAATCATGATGTGTTATATATATATATATATATATATATATATATATATATATATATATATATATACACATAATCAGAAGGCATGTTTTTACTTTATGCACGTAACCCGGGTTATTTTTATTTTTGGGAGCAATCGAGGCAGCGGGCTGTTGCCTATATACTGTCCAAATAAAGGGACGTGTCAGAAGAACATGTTGAATGCTTGGAACAAGATCGCCCGAAGGTCAGCTGTTGTCTATACACCGTACAAATGAAGGAATGCATCAGAAGATGTTCAGTACACTGAAGAAAAAGTCCTGAGAAGGATGTGTATAGTACTTACAGGTCGGGATTTTTGCCCCACATTCCTTGCCAAGAATGTCACGCCCCATGTTACTCTACTTACTCAACTTCTGTTTCAAAATAAGTAAGTAAATAAATAAATTTTTAGGCTCATGATAATTATGGGAATTAAATCTTTCCTTCATCTCATGAATAGCTCATATCACTGACGTTTTGGACCATCAAAGTAAAATCAAAGGTGACCCTTACTCTTTCACAGCTCCTGTTCGGAATTTTGAAGGCGGAATTTAAGAGGATGGAGGAATTTTCACAATGATGAAGGTCAAAGTCCAATTCTTTTGAAAAATACCAAAGGAACTGATGACCATAAGTGAAAGGAGATCAAATAGAGCAAATGCAGATCTATGTTCCTTGTAAAGGGAGAAATCTTCCACAATGCAACAGCCTGCTTCATTATCATAGGAATGGATTAAGTGAATTCCAAATGCTAGCATCCCTTAACGACAGCAGAGCTCGTCAAATTCGTCTTTCTCAGTCGGTTTATTCAGACATACCAGTCTATAATTTCCTTGCCTTGAACAAAGCTGAGGTGATGTTGTTTCTCAGATTCCATGACAAATCCCCTTTGCAATCCGTTTTGCAACAGATGTTGGCGACATACAACAGGAAACAACCAAGATGCCTGATGATAAGATATCCAGAGTCCCTTCTTAAAAACATCAATTCTACCCTTAAATGGTTGAGGTTAAATAAGTGGTACAGTCTTTCCACAACCTTTACATGGAAAGGAAGGACTAAAATGAGTTTGCTTCTCGTTATTTGCCGATATTATTGACGCTTCTGCGCCCCTCAAAGTGAAGGGTGAGTGTGTCAATTGTCCCATCTGATGAGCTCCCAAAAGTTTGTTTTTTACGGTTTGGTTCTCCCATCTGAGCACCTGCTTCATAACACTCTGACCCCAGGTAGAAATCTCACCGATGGTGTTGATTTGTTCATTGTCTAGTCATGCAAAAATACACAATGCCATCTAAAATCCTTGTCCAATGTGCAATATATGTACAAGCTCAACGATGAGCCTAAGATCAGGCAGACATTGTCAGAAGAAAATAAATATTACACAACACACGTGTTTAAACATCGTTCTCCAAAAACTGTATTCAAACTCTCCAATACCATCCTTTAATTGTTTTGAGTCTCACTTCTAACAATGTCTGCGAACCAATGATGGATAGGTTGCCACTTCGAAGGAATTTGGTGAGGGTGTCTGCGTACAATGACCTACTCTTTTCAAAACGTGCAGTGTGGTTTTTAACGAACAAAGAGTTTATTTACACAAAAAAGATTTTAAGATAACGTGAGACAAAGAACCCAAATCAATTAATTATCTAACTCTAAACCCCATAGTGTTTGGAAACCGTGTCGACTACGTCACCACCTACATCACCCCCATTGGACGCCGCCATTTTTGTCCATATTGCATTGTGGATTTATTCGTCAAAATAAAGGAAAAACAATTCATTTTCATTGATTGATATTGATATCTTTTGATTTCATTGATATCTTTTGTCGACTCTAAGCCAATATAGACAACAGGGACAACAAACCGGAGATAAAAAATTATTTTGCGTTTAATTCACGCATTTGCCCCAATTGATTTGCAGCAAGCAAAAATATATTTTTTCGCCTCGTTTTTGGATATTTTTAGTAAATTTTTGGTGTTTCAGTGCTATTTAAAAATGATATTTTCACAAAAATAGCAAAAAGATAGGTTTCCTTTCCTATTTTTATTTTTTACTATTTTGGAGATTTCGGTGGTTTCAGTGCTATGTTTTTCACTTTTCCCCTCCATTATTTATTTATTTATTTATTTTGTAGCTATTTTTTTACTTTTTTTTTCCATACTTTGTTGTTTTATACCAAATTGGTTGCTCTTTTTTCACTACTTTCCTGGACTTTGTTTCACACCAAATCGGTTGATCTTTGTTCACTATTTTCCTAGACTTTGTTTTCACTGTTTTCCCAGACTTTGTTTAACATCAGATTTGCTGCTATTTTTTCACTATTGGTTTTGTTCAAACTGCCTATTTAAAATATATTTTTCTCCTATTGATTTCCTACTTTTTTTGTTTGAAACTGGCTATTTAAAATCTTTTTCACCGATTTTTTTCTTTTTCTTTTTGTTCAAAAACTGGCTATTTAAAATATATTTTTCACCTTTTTTTTTTTCCTATTTTTTTCCCCCAAAACTCACGATTTAAAATATATTTTTTCATATGGAAAAAATTTGGAAAAAAAAATTTTGTGTATTTTTTTTTCCTGCCTTTTCTCCTATTTTTCCCCTTTTGTTTATTTTGATGATGTTGGAAGTGATAACGGAAACTAATGAGGTTATATCGCATTTGCTATTCATTGACCTATTTTACTTTACTTTATTTCACATATGAACCCCATCATGTATGCATGCACACGACGGGCCGGACAGTGACGTTATGAAGATATATTGCAGCGGGGCCCCATTCATACTTTGTGCCATTTCCACGTTCAAACAGCGCGCCATTAACTAACAGACGCATCACCGCAGACCCTCACCATGTTCACCACGATGCTACAACCCTCACCATAATCCCCACAATAATCTACACCCGACCTCTTCACCACAAACGCCACAACCACTTCAACCTCATCCCCACAATTGCTTCAACCACTCCCAACACTTCGTTGACCTTTCCACTAACACCACAATGTTTTCCCCACCTCACTATAAGTACTGCAACTGCCGTCAGCTGCCTGAACACTCACGATAGTCATTTGAGATGCTGGCGAATGGGGGACATTGCGGGTGCCTGTGAGTCAGAACATTTTGGTTTGTAGCTTAAAGTGCAAGTGTGCAATGGGACTCATTTGGCGATGACTGGGAAGCCCTGGAGCTCCATTAAATAACAGCGTCCAAGTGGAGTCCAAAGCACGTTCATGGCCAGAGAGCGCTCATGAAAACCCACGCCCCATATAAGTCATGGAGCTCCGTTACATGGCTGAGCCTGGGAGCAATTGAGGCCATTTTAAGATCCTGAGTCTGGCGGGGCAGGGCTGCTTCTCGGGGTGGCTTCTGCATGCCAACGGGGATGCTCGGAAATACCTACAGGGTCTTTTGATCCAATTTTTGGCTCCTCCTTTGCCCGGGCTCAATTAAAAATAGCAGCAAAGAGTGAATCAAGGTCTTTTCCGAGCTGAGCATCAGACTCACCGAACGAGAGCTGAGCAGAGCCTCATCATTGCGAGCTGAGAGGGCAGCACAAGTTGCCATGAATGAGCCAGGCGAGCAGTACTGAGTCGCTGCTGAGGAGTTGCCGGGTCATCACCGGGTCCCAGGCACTCGGTTCCCACTGCGTTCCGCAGCAATGATCATTAAATCACACTTACAGACTCTCTTACACACCCTGTTAAGCGATCTTCTCACGCATCTCTCTCCCATCTATTGTCTCGCCTACTGTGGACGCATCACTGAAAAAGCATTACAGATTCGCACTCCTTCACACTTCCTCTTTTGCACCTCATCTGCACCATATTTGCACCTCCCACTCACACACTGTAGACACCCCTGTTTTCTTCCCTCCTCCCCCTTTCTAAGTGCTTGGATTTCATAGTTCCATTGACTGTGCCAGGTACCAAGAGGTCGCTTCCACCTCAACTGCTTCTCCTCTTTCTGGACTTTCTAATTTCCTCGGGTGTGTGTTTGCTGCTGCCTGGAATGTGTAATATAATTTTAGATTGTAGAAGTTTTACATAGGTTTGGCTCTGCTCTGTGTCTTCTTTTTGTACATAATTGCATTCCTTTTGACACACCCACAAATCCTTGCTTTCCCTGCTGTACATACTTGTGAATAAAACCTTTTATTGTACCACATGACCTTTCCTCACCCTTGCATATAAATAAATTGCTTATAAATGTACCGATCTGTCCGTGTTTGTCTTTTCTCCAATGGTCCAGCATGGTCTGCACATTAGTTTAGCCGGGAATTTTTTTCCCTGTTCATTTGCTCTTGTTAGGGACCGCACACTCACTGTATTGCTTGGCAGTAATCTGGGTGTGCGCTGAGGGTAAGAGACCCCAATTGGTACGGCCATCCACAGGTAAGGTATCACACTGAAGTTGTGTAACCATGCCCAGATTGGTAGTGCCAATCGGAGTTCATAGTTGTTTAGCAACCTGCCGGTGTGCGGGAGTGGTCTGTGCTCAGCGGCCTCAGAACTGGGAATCTGAGAGGGACCCCGAGTGCTTCCCCTCGTAGTGAGCCTCGAACCCGATTCTGCAACAATATTTATATATATAATATATATATATATAATATATATTATATATATAATCATATATATGATAATTAATGTCGTTCTCCGATCTGAGACCTGGTAACCAATTAATAAATGTCAATAAACATCAAGGTTTTATCATGCCTTGCAAACAAACATCACAATAGAACTTTTTTTGATCAAATGTACTTGAACAAATTTTATTTTTTATGCAATGACCAAACATAAGCAAACAATCAAAATTATTGACCATCCTTTTTTGGGTTAAATTCCCACTGCCCAAATGGTTAAATGCCCAAATTGTTTTGGGTCAAAGACGTAAAATCGACCAAATTCTTCTGACAGTGTACTTCTGAGCTCACTGATCTTGTCATCCCATTCAAACTCCACAACTTTCCAAACCAAATATTCTCTGGCTTTTGTGTTTCAAGCCTGTGAGTTCAATCAGGATATGGTTAAATATAGTAATGCCCAGAGAGGGTTTCTGTGACCGGAAAAAAAACAAAAAACAACAAGAACAACAGAGAATCACTTAAA
>CM068956.1:43063109-43128109 GCA_035128595.1 Eptatretus atami | reverse complement strand
CATGCACTCTCGCCTCAATCTGTCTCGTCTGGGTTTGAATCCAAAACCAGTTATAAACTGTCATCCCAGTGTTTCACAGGCACAGTGATTTATCAATGTGTGTGTGTGTGTGTTGTCACTCGGATGGACATTCAACTGGGCATCCCATCTGCTGGCATTAGTTGGGAGATGTTAAAATCCCATGGTGTCCTTTGGGAAGAGTTGGCAAGCTTTTGCCAGCACCATGAACAAATTCTAAATTCCTTCCCTAACCTACAGAGCATTGTAGCAGCAGAATAGCCACACCACCCCCAAACCAATTATGCTACCCGAACAAAAAAGAAGAAGATGACTACTAGACCCACCAGAACTAACTGCAGTGGCAACCTTCTTCCAAGCAGCATGCAATTGTCACACTTCGAGTTATAGATTGAAATAGAGCAGGGATTAGATATCAAGGCAGAAATATTTGTTCCTCCAGATACATATATTCTCAAAAATAATTCATTCTGACCAAATAATTGAGTTGGCCTGTAAGACATTCCCATCCGAGCACTTCGCTCACGTTTAAAATCCAATTGCTATGTTGACTTGTCCCATAGTCTCCTAATGTCCTTTTTGCCTCTGCTACCAAAGGTGTTGGCAGTGGAGGTTATGTTTTCACCCCTGTTTGTCTGTGACTGTGAACAGGATATCTCAAAAGGTTGCGGACGAATTTGGATGAAATTTGGTGGACAGTTTAGTCGTGTGACAAGAATGGTAGTGTAATTCAATTTTGGTGAAGATCCGAATCCGGATTAATCTGGTAAATGTACAAGCTGCTTGAAGAGCCTAGAAAAATTGTTTGCAAAGAACATATTATGTGAAAAGAGTGGAACAAAATTAAGTTCCGTGAAAATGGAGAGAAATATTTGAATATATGTGGGTGTTATTGTATGCTGTGCGAGTTGGATGGAGGATGTTATGTTGAAGAAGGGAGGATCGGGGGACAGCCTCGTCGATGGATACCTGCCAGACAGGTGCTTTAAGTGGCATAAAATTGCAATGGCATAAGTTATGAGTTGGAATTTCTGTGTTCTTCTTCTTATTTTTTTCCTTGCGTTCTGTAAAAACTTCACCTTCCTCCAAAAATATTTGTTCACCACAGCAAAGTCTAACCAGAAGATAAAATTAGAGGTACCAGCTGCCCGGTCTATCGTCCTGACATACCGAGCCATTCACTGCTCCGACCCACATGCCATTTGTGCAAAGTGCCCCTGCTCCCTCAGCTGCTGTTCCTCCACCTTCCCTAAAAGTATGGATCTCTTAATATTCAAGGATTTCGTTTTAACATTGCAGATCTATTCATACAGGTTGCCACTTCCATGCGGACATTGCATGTTTAACAGAAATGTCTCTCGCACGATGTCCGTGACTCTTTTGTGTTTATCCTTGGCTATCCTCTTTCCCTTTATGACAGGCAAGCCATTCACCCTTGTGGAGGGATTGCTATTTAAGTCAATTACTCCTTCCTCCATTCCCCATGTTTTGCACCAAACCCAGCTGCGCAACACCTGGAATACCTCTGTCTGTGAATTCCTCTCCGCAACCATCTAATGCTTGTTTGCATGATGTAGAACCCACCTCATAATGATGACTCCATATATACCTCTATATTTGTTAACGTGGACCAACTAACTAATGGCCACCATTCCCAACTCTCTATCCCTCACATATTGATATTTCAATGGTCACAATGCCAGTTCGCTAAGAGTTGGCATTGCAACATCCAGTTACAGCACTGCAGCTAAGGACTTCTACAATGTCACAAGACTGACTCAATCTCTGAACCTCCCAACCTGGGTCTCCACTCATGGTCTAAATTCCTTCCTGGTCCAGGTAATGACCAAATTTCCATCCAAATATATCTTGCCACTCCTCTTCCTGAATGTTCTTGTACATGTACAATGTTCTTAGTTTAAGAGCTAGTTCTTAGTTCTTTCATGCACAGTCAGAAATTCTTTACGGGCGACTGTTAGGTGGTGTATTGATTTGGTGTGATGTTCTACACCCGCCTGCAGGTTGGATGTCGATTGAGTAAAGACGTTTGGGTTATGTGACACTGGTTTATTCCATCTCATCTGCAGCTACCATGCCATTTTATTGGTCCTGGTCCGCTGAATTGAATCCTGTGGCAAGAGTGACGATCAAGCATCTTGCATTCTCGTCATTGAAGACTAAACCTACTGAGGGCAACCCGAGATCATTGTGTAAGGCTCACAACAAATGGTTATCCATTCCCAGGAGAGCTAAAAGCATCATCTGGATAAACCTTAATGCTGAACTCTCCAATATGTCTCCTTTAAAGTCCTGGTGGTGCCTTGTGAAATGTGTTCATCCTGTGATCCCTCCCTCACTTCAAATGGCATAACAGTTGGCTCCACTTGAGATAAGGCAAAATACATTCACTTAGCTCCAAAGCTCGTATACCAAACCTCGCCCTCTTTGCTCTTAACCAGATGGTATCAGTACCGGTGGTCTCAAATCCTGCTCTGCTGCTCTCATGTATCCTCTGTTTACTTTCTTCAGCCTATCCTTCACCTCAGGCCAACTGAAATTTGCTTGGAAGGTAGGTAACATCACTTCAATACACAATAAGGGTGCAAAAACAGATCCACTCAACTACAGGGCAGTTAGCTTACTTCTAATTAGACGCAGCTTGAACTGCTCCACTTGCAGTCAAGGCATCGCTATCAAATGGAACCTTCTACTTACTATCCCATTGGAGGCTGGAGTTATACTCACTTTGGCAGTATCTATACAAAAAAATTGTAAGTAGGCTGGAGTGTCCCGTCTTGGGTCCAGTCTTGCTCCTCACCGACATAAAAGACCTCTCCAATACTCTGACTCTGAATTTTCTTAAAACATCCCATACCACTGACAGGCAGAGAGCAGTTGTGTCATGTTCTGTTGATCTGTAATTGATTAGATAATGGTCTGAAAAATACAACACATCTTTTAATCCTGGAAAATCTCACATGTCTCATGCTGTCAACCAGGAGGATCATCAAATGAACCCACCTATCTATGTCCATGATTAGCCAAAAGAAGAGGCTCAGTGGCTTGAACATCAGGACCTTACTAGCCTTGACCTCTCCTGAGCCGACCAGATAGCAGAGCTGGCCTCCAAAGCCATCCTCAAACTGGGCACCCTCTGTTATTCCAAGTTTTTCCTTGAAAAATCAGAAGGAAGAGCCAAAAAGTCTTTTATCTGTAGCTCAATGCAGTGAATACTATTCTCCCCTATTGTTGGGGCCACAGCATCACATCCGCAATATAAATGTCTTAAAACATTATTGGGATCTCCCTTGATGAATCCAAAGCACAAGGTCTGTTTTTGCCACGTTGCCAATAGGTCACAGTAGCCTGTCTTTTACCACCTCTCCCCCAATCAAGCTCCCTCTTCTCTCTCTCTCTCTCTCTCTCTCTCTCTCTCTCTCTCTCTCTCTCTCTCTCTCCCTCCCTCTCTCTCCCCAACCACTTACAGCTCCTCCAAGACACACATGTTCTTCCAGTAACCTAATCCTGGTTAAACTCCCTTCACTTATTTGTTCCTCTCTTCTCACATGGGTGAAGCCAATACATGGATAGGTAATTAAATTGGAAAAAGCCTTCTTCCTCAGTCAATTTAATCCCACCCTTCCCTCCAGGGAACCCCTCTTACCTCATATTCGCTGTCACCTTGTTCTTCCTCGAACCTCAACTTTGTAGACAAAAACAAAGCAAATACTGTAGTGCCTCTGCCATTAGAAACTGAATAGTAATTCTTCACAATATGCATTTGACATCAGTCACTTATTAATGTCAATATTTTGGATATCCACAAGCCAATGCCACAGAATATGACTTTAAAGTACAGGTGACACTTAATGAGGTTGTCAAAAGAAACACTCAAAGTAAAAGTTTAGTAAAGCCAAAACAATTTCTGTTATAGAAACTTCCATAATTGCGATGAACAAATTGTATTCCGTCATGAAGAGCCTATCCACAACAGCCATCAAGGAGAGCCATGTGCTGTGACATCACTTGGTCAGGGGGTCAGGGGGAAAGGGGCTGTTCACTGCAATTACTAGAGGTATTTCTGGGATTACAAGTGTGCTGTTTTCAAAAATCCTGCTCAATCACTAATTGCTGAAACTATTAGGAGGTCCATACTCATGACAGAGCATCGAGGTAGTCACAAGAGATATTTTTTTCTCCACTGTCTAAGGCTCATGGAGAAGCTGCAATGCAAATCACACACACACACACGCAGCCAAATACACGAGATAACAGAATTGCCTTCAGCAAAGCCTGGTGGTGGCTTATCGGTTAAGGTGGCTGGCTTAAAATCTTAGGGTCTTGAGTTTGAGCCCCTGTCCTCCATTCAAATAACACCAGGTGGGTTGACTTAGCCTGGCATCTTTCTGAGGTCGGCAAAATGAGTATCAGCTTTCTGGTAACAAGGGCACTGCATCAGCAGCATAGCTGCACTTCCAGAAAATGATGCAACCAGCAGCTACAGGTTGCAGAAGAAACAACAACTTCAGCAAACACAGCCACTGGGCTTGTGGGAAGTGAATTGATGTCACCTCGCAGAGCAATCAGAGTATCAGTGACGCCATCTTGATTGCCTTTCTCTCCGCACTCAGTGTGGCAATTAAGGGGGAATTTCCTCCTCCCTATGGTTGCTAACTAATGGGGTTTGTCCTTGCTCTATTCTCTAAATGCTGAGCATCAAGCAAGGAAGCTGCTCATACCATTAATAAGGTCATTGATATGACTCAGCAGGATTGGAATGAAATTGCTGACCTCCTAAACTCAGAGCAGATGCTTTAACGATTAATCCACCGAGTCTGGTAAAAACTGGACAGGTCGCCATTCGGTCACAGGGTGTGGAAATTTCTGCTGAGCAGCCATGGGGATCAAACCCACACCAGTGAAGGCAACACAACAAAGCATTACACACACCATTACCGCTCGCTCCTGAAGCTCGGCTCGGATGACATTTGCTATCACGATATCAAAGTACAAAATGCAATGCAGACACAAGACCAATTATTGTGAATGTATGTGTCTGAAACATTTAAAATTTCATGCAATAGATGGTTTTATAGACATACCAAGCCAATGCCAATATTCAAACTAAATATAAAAATGCAATATATTTTTTAAAACAATCCCAAGAATTGTCACAATTGATGTAATTCTGAGAGATGATGGGCTCTAAAAGTTGAAATGAGCAATTTGAAAAGCCGTTTTTCGTGCCACTTATTGAACACATCCCATAATTATAAATCATTCTTTTTGGGACATGAAGTCAAGGCTCAGGAAAGAGCTATGTGTGAATTCTATATCTTAAAAACTACATAAAAATACTCTTCCTTCTAGTACAAAGGCCAAACACGATGACACCTGCAAGCTAAATACTGAGATGAAGCAGTAACAGAGATGCAGCAATACCAGATTATTAAGCCAATCGATGACGACGAGCACATGTCGTTCTTAATTTACTGGATTTTAGAATTTGAAACTTTATAAGGGAGGTCAAAATTTGAAGTAAGGAGAAAAAATAAAAAAACATTTCATACCAATTTAAATATTCACAAATAGGAAGAGAAGCGTCAAATTTTGAATTTGTGGGGGAATTTAATGGCATCCAAGCCTTCTATGACTTGCATACAAACTAATAATCAATTTACTTGGAACAAAAATTTGTGTCCATTTAATCACAAAAATGTCTGTTTTAAAAGCCATCCCAGGAGGAAGCAGGACCAGGAGCTTTAATGCAGCAGGAAACTTTTAGAATAAATTATTTATTTATTTACGTGGGTCGTACAACCCAAAGGTTGGCTGATCGTATCAAACAGCATGTCCCCTCTGGCGATTCGAGAAAAGAACTTGAGAGTTAGGACGCAACCATTGCGAGCATGTCGGAATGTTCAAGAACCGTCGGCCATTTCTTGTTCTTCTGCCATTGCACGGCACTTAGTTGCCAACCCCGTCTGTGCAGACCAGTGCAATGCAGATATGTTTGAGATATTGAGTCGAGGTCGGAGTGTTTTACATCTACGTTTGTTGGAAGCAACCTTCATCCTTTCCATGGAGCCTGTGTTACAGTATGTCGTCAAAAGGAATTTGTACATTCTCTTGCTCTCTTTCAACATGGAAACATCAAAGCTGTTGGTTGCTGCAACCGCTGTCCAAGGTATGCATACAAATGGTGAGTCATCGACTTTGGGGGCATCGCATCCCCCCTCCCTCCAAGGCGTTGGTGTGAATGGTGAGTGATTGCCCTGAACTCTGGTCCAGCCAATCAGAGCCAGAGATACTGATGACTGTGGGCTAACCAATGGGGGCTCAAATTACCATGGACATTATAACTGATGATCACCAATCAGTGTCGATCTTATATCTGGCAAGCTTATATGTGCACACGCTCAAACTTCCTGGTTCTCTTGCTGTGATCAAACCTTGAGAAGTACAACACGAAAAGCTTTGGTCAATATATCGTGTTTGTTTTCTTGTATACTAAAGTTCTGTTGTACCAAACATCTGTTCCTTTTAGAATAAAGCATGATGGACACAGAAGGAGCACACAAAATTATATATAGTAATACTTCTCGAAGCAATAAAAAAATTTGAGAGTTCACAAAATACCTTACCCCACACAGTCATGGGGAAAAGGACGTGGGAAGAGTCTTTTGAACTCTTGCTTTGCGTTTTGTTTTGAACAAACAGCGCTAGGCACTGTCATATTTGTCTGACTACTAAATCTCACAGTTACTCTGCCCTCAAGGTATGAGATGGCGTAAATATTTCGTCTAAGTACTGATAAATGGAAGGTTTTTGAAAATGCCAAGAAGGTGATGTGTTTTAAAGTGCTCAAGTTTTGAGTGCTCAAGTTTTCAATAATTCAATTGAAACAAGATTAAGGTTTTAAAAGATGTATTTGAAAAAAATACTTTTTTTTTGGAAGTCTACTGCCATTGATGCACCATCTTTGACACCACCCAATTTAACACGTTAAATTAGTTTTTCGTGTCTGCCGTTTGTGTCTTTTATGATGTCCTTAAAAACAGCAAGTTTCCTCTTTCTGTTTGGAATGTTTTTCAATTCTGTTTGACTGCCAGACAGGCAGACAGAATAAAAAGCAATATCTCTTTGTGCGTGTGCGATCGGGATGAGATGCCATACAATTTGCCAAATTCAGAGCCAAGTACTGCTAAACTGCAGGTTTTTGTTCCGATTCATGTTCCAATTAATGTTCTGCAGTGTTCAAAAAATAAAATTCAATTGAAATCCTGCAGTTCCTCGATCATAGACTGACGGCTATAGACATACAAAGTGCATCAATTGCTTAACCCCGCTTTTCGCTTCATGCACAAGGGGTAAATATACAACAGTACATTGAAGGAGCACATACACAACTAGAACAGCACTCGGTGGAGCTCAAATCTCCACTAAGCTGAATTGTTTAAAGTTTGTATCTACAGTAACTTATAGGCCAGATCTGGATCCGGACCTTAACCAAAATCTAATTGGCTTGTTCTTGTCACCTACCCAACTCATCCATCAACTTTTGTCACACTACATAAATACATTTTTGAGATATCATGCTATATATTGTTTTTGGCCCAATCTCTCAATGGTGAATAAACACATAAAAATCAAAAAATCCTCGCATCCGGATTCGGATCTTCAACAAAATGTAATCACTTCGTCCTCATCACACACCCAACCTGACTACCAAGTTTTGTCCGAATCTGTCCACAACTTTTTGAAATATCCTACTCACAGACAAACAAGCAAAAAAAACAAACAGGTGAATATGTAACCTCCGTCTACCTTCGGTGGCAGAGGTAACAACAACCACAGGCTCAAACAGAGCAGTATCAACAACTACGTGTTATAAAAGATCCTTTTTGTGAGTTTCTATTCATTTTACATCTCCATTGAGACTCACAGATAAACATGCAATATGTTTAATTATGAAGTGCAACATGCTGCCTTTTGATTAATCCAGCCAGGAAAACAACAGGTAGGCACCGCTAGTAATATATAAAATAAATACCAGTAATCTTGTTATACTGCACACAAACAGGATGACTGACATCATAGGTATCATATTGATGCCAGGTATCAAAGGGATGATATTTTATATTTGGGTCAGGAATCTAAATGGGAAAGTGTACAATATTTTAATATAATAATGAAATGTAACAATCGCCCAAGGTCATTGGAATCTCGTGTGATGAAGCTGAGTCGATGGGCTTATCACTTCACTATCGCAGACAAATCGGTGGTCTCTCTGTCTTCTACCACCTCTTTTCTGGTCTTGCACCCTCTGATCTTTCCATGCATTGTCCCATCCCCCCCCTCCCGCACCCACCTCTATCACCCAGGTTTCTTCAGGGCACATACGGTTCACCATCAGCGCCTTCTGAAGAAACGACACAAATCCAGGATCACTGCTCACCTTCACTCACTTGTTCTTCTCTTTTCCTTCCTGTGGAATTAACTTCCACATCCTCTTCAATCTCATTCTTCCCTCCAGGTCTTTAAGACAGCTGTTCACCACCATCTCAGATCATCCACAATCCAAAAACATGATCTTTTCTACCCTTGTTAACCCCACCCAAATTCCTCCTTCCAATTTTCCAGTTTTCCCTCGCTTGGAAAGTTTCTGTCTCCATCCATTTTGTCCACCACATGCATGTTTAGAATCCTGTTTTTATCTGTTATGTCCTGATCCATTCACTGTACTACTCTTCCACAAGCCTCAACTACATATACAAAAAACCCATATATTTATTAAAGCTTTGCTACATATCAGAGTTCTAAACAAAAAGTAAATAATTGGCATTTAAGATTAGGTTTTTTTTGTTGTAAATTACCATTAAAGTCTACTAGCATAACTTCAAGTTAACTTTTTTCTCTTTGCCAAAGTCACTGAAAATTATCTTTCACAAGTTGCTGCACTACATTGAGCCATTCTTCCAGGTTGTTCCGAATTATACGGATGATATTTCCTCATTACCACTTTGAGCTTTCAAGATTGACAACTAACTCAGAGCACTTCACATCCTATTAATTGGATGACCAATCATTCATCAATTTATTGAAGAAAGATGTCTGATACATAGTCTGGCTGCCAATGACAGGAAACACAATCAACTCAAGGAAGCCTCGATGAAAAAGGCAACACAATTGATTTTAGAAGCAAATATATAAACTATGTTCTTACTGACTGTGCTCTGCTCATACCAAATCTCACGGTGATGGTAACACAAAGACCAAAAAAATCAATAGTCCCAGCATGTATTCCTAGCTTGGCAATGCCACAAGACTCAAATTGTCCAATCACAGTTAAGATAATGAAAAGGTAACTTCCAGAAGTAAAAGATAAATTTCAGAAAATAAGGTTTATAAAGGAAAAAAATTAATTAATGGCTTCAGTTTCAACAAATTTGATTTGTCACCGTTTTTGAGAATTTGAGTATAAATTCTGTGCCGACTTTTTCCTTTGTTTCCTTCCCCCCGCCAATCAGCTATCCAAGCCGACTGGCCCAAGGCGAGAAGAGAGCGTGGACCTCATTGCTGACATATGCAATACAGCAACAATAACTGATGAATTTATAACTACATTCATAAATTTTTAATGCTAACCATTAATTATTTTTAAGGTCATTAGTACATATGCTAGTTGAAAAAACAAAACAATCAAACTTTAGCCCCAGTAAATCCAAACGGGGTTTCTGAGCAGTTATAGACCACGAAAAGTTCTTAAACAGCAAACCGGCCAACCTCACGATTCATGATATCTTTTGTGATAAAAAAAAGAATTAACATCCAGTGTCTGTTTGTCATTTTTCTATCTCCTCCGAAACCACTGGTCACACTTAGTTGAAAGTTGTACCATATTAATCGCCAAGGACCCAGGCAATGTTGGGTCAAGAAAAATTATATTTGGACAAAATATTTTGATTATTCAAATCGATAAATGTCCAGACAAAGCTAACGTTAACTATGCATTACATTGCTTAGGGACAAGTCACAGGACGCTGTTGATTGGCTATGCGAGACGAGGTGCACTGTGTTTGGCTCCTGGCAAGCGACGTCGATACACCATTCCTTTACCTGTTTCGTGTTCTTAGAATTAAAAAAAAAAATTAAAAAATTTAGAGCTACAAACAATGCAACAAAAAGTGTGCCTCGGGCCTACGCGTTTGCCAGTTTTGATCGAAACTAGATGGGGATGTGAAATGATCCACATGGAAGATTATCAAAATGAAATGCTCACTCTTATAGGAAAGCACCAGGCAGTGCACGTTTTGCCATCATACCCCTTTTTTACATCCACAAGGGTTTGCAAAGCATACATCATTATAATAGCTTGAATTGAAATGCAAACATATATCAACACCACCAATTACAGACAGTACTTTCAGACTTGTCCTCATTAAGCAAGACAAAATAGTCTTTGCCAACCAGATCCGGGGTATAAACTGAAGACTATTTGAAATGAATTAGCAAGACAGAATATCTATTGCTCATACTCAATTTATTGTAATTTCTCAGTGGGCCCAAAAGGATGCTGCCCATCACCATGTTACATAAAGTCGAGTGTAATTGTGATTTTTGCACTTTTTAACAATGATTGTCTCCATCTTTTGTTTTGTTTTTGTTGACAAACTGCTTTTATGCCTAATCGGAAAACCCAAACCTGTGCATTTAATGTTTAAACTCTGTTGGTCTACATTAACATATTTTTTTTAATGAAAAGATGCCGAATAAAGGAAAGATTGAAAGGTTTGAGAATCTGGCCTTGCTCCTTCTGTCCTCTCCTACATCTGCCCTCCATAAGCCACCCCTGGTCACATGCATTCCTGTAGAAACCTTCACCTACTCACCCTTGCAAAGTCCAGGCTGATTTCCCACCTGCATTCATCCGTCCCCTTATTCTCCTGATTGTGCAATGATCTCCTTGTGTCCATTGTCTCGTCGTCCTCACTTCAATCTATATGAAATACACTGACCATCACTACCTCATCCACTCACTCATACACATCTACGATCTCTTCTACACATGTTGATTCTTTCAAATTCTGTTCCTCACGGCCATTGTTTCTCCTTTTTATGTTGTTTAGTCTTGACATATGTCCACCCCCACCCCGCCCCCACCATACCCCTAGGTAGTTTGCGAACCTGCTGCCCTAGGTAACCTACCCCCTTGTATGTAAAAATATTATTAAAAATATTGCCATTCTTGTGAAAAACATTCAAAACTAGAAGGGCACTCGGTAGGGTGCATACCTCCACCACATAATGCCTGATCCATGAGAACATATCGGGTCCAATCAATACATTTTTCAAAAATCAGGCTATGTATCGTTTTTGGCCCTATCTCTCAATGGTGAAGAATCACTTTAGAGATTAAATAATTCTCGCATCGAGATCCGGATTCGGATCTTCACCAAAATCGAATCAATTGGTCCGTGCCGCAAACCCAACGTGTCCACCAAGTTTCGGCCGAATCCGTCCACAACTTTTTGAGATATCGTGCTATATATCGTTTTTGGCCCGATCTCTCAATGGTGAAGAATCACTTTAAAATTCTAGTCGTCAGATCCGGATCCGGATCTTCACCAAAATCTAATCAGTTCGTCCTTGTCCCACACCAAATTTGTCCACAAAATTTCATCCAGATCCATCTGCAACTTTTTTAGATATCCTGTACACAGACACAGACAACCAGACAGAAAGGGGTGAAAACATAACCTCCTTCACCTTCGGTGGTGGAGGTAATAACAAATTTGACAAACATTAATATAATAAAGTATAGCACTCCTATACTCTCCTTCCTCCCCTCCCCATTTGGCTCTCACTACCATGCTATTACAAGAGGGCACAGGAAAACTCACTGAGCCAATGATGGACTAGACCAGATTATATTATACCCAGTATGGTGGCACGTGCAGAAACCAGGAAAATTCCCCGCACTTGTGTTTTCTTCTTCGTGGTACATGAAGCAAACTTTCTGAGTATAATACACACATTTCACCACCAGATCAACTCCAAATTGATGCATTTTTTAAAAAAGAGGAACTTCTGCTATTCTTCTGTCATTCCAAGGATGTGATTATTTGTTGAGTACCTCAATTTGAGGCAGACCGATTTTTCAGCGAAGAGCATCAGTGGTATTTGTGACAGGAATTTGACAGGCCACAAAAAGGACCGTAGAATATGTGGAGGTCAGAGTCCCAAACTGCACAGGCTTGGCAGCATGCCCAATAAATTCCTCTCTGTCGTCAAATTGGCAGCAACATTCACGACAGTGGTATGTTAAGTCTTTCGCGGTGGCAATGTTGTGTCACATGATGTCCAGAGAACTATCCATATTCAACTTCATTGCAAAAGCTTCGATGCAAATGATGCCATGCTTTCATACAGTATTTCGAAATATTTTATGATTTCATTGGACGAGATTTATGAGTTGTAATTTTGAATCTACCGGAGATCAGTCGGTAAAGACCAATCTGCGCTTCTACTTGTACTCGACTCGTGCACCCCATGCTCTGTGCGGAGCATCGGTTCTTCCGAAGAAGTTCATCGGCTCGGTTTACAATCCCGGATGGGTCGCCACTCTGCCGCAGAACCATCGACAACTGCAAGTTATTATTCAGGGTAGCTCATTTAGTTAGTGTGTTAGCATTGAGGTGTGTAATTGGAGTGTGATTTCCAAAGAGGTCAGGGTCATTTGAAAACGGAGATAACTTGAAAACCACCTTCTAGGTGCTTGCACGAGGGTCTTGCATCTCAGGCCTTGCCATCTTTCAGATGGTAAAGTCAGCCAGTTGTTCTATCTGCATTTACATTTGGATGTTAAAGATCTCAAAATTGCAGATGTGGACTTAAGAGATTAGAAAATAGCAGGCTTTGTGTGCCGGTACCATGGCTAGCCCTCCCTGTTTAAGGTTTGCTGCTTAAGTAACACTATTTGCAAGAGGTGGGAGTGTTGGCGTGTGTACAAGACACAGGCATTATCTGCCAAATAGATTCCTCCTATATATGGCAAGGTTTCCACGTAGTAATCAATGATTTTTGGGAAGGAGCAGTTCTATAAGTGCTCAAACTATTAAGCGATCAATAATATGAATTGGAAAGAATTCTAAATTATTGCTCCTCCATCAGGCTCTATCTTTTATAAAAAGACCTGGATGCAAAAAAAAATCATAATTGGATGTGTGTTAGATAGTTCTTTTGTTTGTCACTGATATAGCATGGCGAACATAAGTTGGCAATCCTTAAATGAATCCTTTCATGTATTATCAAATTCTTTCATATATTGTTGAAGTCCATCATGTTGGTGCAAAGGTGGAATGCTGACCTTTTAACGATCTAGCCTGGGTTAAATTATCGACCTGATTAGAAACTGTTGGTTTGGTACGTTGCAGGCAGGGTGTTGCATCACAGAGTCCATCGTCACATCGTCAGTTGCTCATTATGCTAACATCAGTTGGAAGATGTTCAATATCCCAAGGTGTCTTTATGGAAGAGTCGGTAAGTCATCACCAACACCCTGAACAAATTATAAATTCCTGCCCAAATCACGTTCAGTCGAACATTAGGCCTGGTTGGTTGGTTCGTGAAAGACTTGTCCAAAAAAAATCTGAAGGCTGGACGTTAAAACTACATTAAAGATCCCACTCTGTCTTTTGTGAAGAGTGGATGAGTTATCTCTGACATTATGACCAAATTCCTGCCACCTTCATGAAAACCTCAGGCCTGGCCAACCTGTTCATGAAAGACGTGGACCAAAAACATTCCCTATCCGACCCCGCAAAAATGTGGAAATAATCGGGGCCGATTAATGTATTCTTGGAACTTTTCCACCTTCAAGCTTCCAGTGCTCAAATGCTCGGACAATCCAAAACGAGTGAATCAGGGCGTTTCATCTCTCTGCCTGGTCGTGATCCTCTTCAAGATGGACAAACAGCTGCAGATATATCTGCCGCTGTTGTTGTAATTATAAGTTTCTGAAATATCTGAAGTAGTTTTCAAGTAGGTGGTCATTCAAAGAATGTTATCATTCACTAATTAGTAAAAGTTTATATCTTGGGGTGACTTGGTCAGCAAATAACATGTATGCCTGGCACAAACTTTTTGTTATCTTGAAACTTTCCAACGTTTCGATAAAGATGCAACTGCAATCAACGAGAGTCAATGGATCTTACAATCTCACGACAGAAGGATTGCTTCAAATATGTTGAGGTCTTTTACTTGTTGCATATGGCACAGCAAGTGCCATTTTACAGATTATTTTCCTGTCGGCACATCCAGCCTTCAACTGATGTAATGTTTGTGGATTTGGTCAGAGGGAGGTAGCATTCATTATTCCTTGTGCCAAGGAAAGAAGTGACTAATCATTGTTGAAAAACATTCAATATCAACAACTTCGATGAAGCCACCTCCTCTTTTTGAACCTTCCAAAGTCCAGGCATCGTGGTTACCTGCATTCCATTATCCCTCTCTTTTCTTGACTGTTTGTCCATCCAACCATCATCCTGGCCTTCTAGTACTTAAGGTTGCAGCTCACTGGCCATCTCAGGTCGCCTCCCATTTCCATTCCTGATCATCTATATTCCTGTGAACCTCCTGCAAAACCCTGCCTTTTCCTTCGAGTAATGCCCGTGTGCCTGTCAAATATCTATTTGTTCTCTTCTGCCCTTTCGTGTCGTTCAAAATCCCCTCATTCTGCGTTGTTTGCTCCAAGAGCCTCGACTTTGTATTTTTAAATGTTTCGTTTTAAAAAATGCTGTTTCATGGGGATGAAACATCATAAGTGGTAACCCCCTACCCCCTTCAACTAACCTATGATCTATTTAAAATGGAAGACCATATAAAACCATGCACTGCACCATGATGTGTTCTTGTCAGGGTTATCAATGTGGAACACCTCATCGAAAAATGCGCTTTCAGCAGCTAATCCTTCCACACGTGAATTGCCAATAAGCCTGATTCACATTGGAAGAAGCACCAAAGGAAACAAAACTCATCTCCTCATTGCTATAGGTATAACATACTGTTTCATAAGAATGATGATGACGATGATAATAATAATAATTATTATTTTTGTTGTTGTTATTATAGCCTGTTCCCCGTGCAGTGGAAGACAGGGTATTGCAATCACTTCTGTGTGTCTGCGTGTCTGTCCGGGCCATAACCTTTTCACCATTTGAGCTTTTGTCATCAAATTTTCAACAAAGTTTTATTATGAGAATATGGAGAAGACTAATTAATAATTTCGTCAAAATTTTTTTCATTATTCTTATTATTATTAAAATTGTTCTTCTTCGACCCTTTTTTGGTCTTTTTTTATTGCTATTATTTTTTTCTCTATTATTTTTTAACATTTTTTTTTTTCTCATCAACCACTAGTCCGATTGACACAAAATTTTCAGGGTAGGAGCAACCCCCCATGGAGAATATTTTAATGATAATTGTGACGTCATAGATCACGTGGTATGGCAGCCATATTGGATTAAACGCAAAAACATTTAGAACATATCTCTGAAACTGCTGATCAGAAAATTTGAAACTTGGCACATCTCATTACAATCCCAATGGGGAATAAAGGATTTTAAGGATGACATCATCGGTGAAGTGGTGGAACAGCCATAAATATTTTAATCAAAATCCTAGTTTACCATTGAGATTCAGTGTGTCCAGGCCGTAACATTTTTACCAATTAAGCTTTTGTCATCAAATCTTCAACAAACCTCTATTATGAGATTGTGGAGAACAAATATAAATAAAATGTACAATTTTTTTTTAACTGTCGCTTTCGTCACGTTTAGTTCGAGGACAAAGCGGATGCGGATGGGCTTTGCATTTTGAGATGCTTTGTAGTTATTATTATTATTATTATTGTAATTATTATTATTATTATTATTATCCTTTTGTAAAATAATTTATGAAGCACTTTCAAATGTATTCTAAAATATGTTGGAAAAAATAAAAAGGACCCTTATTAATTACAGCATAAAGGTTAGAAATATTAAAAGTTATATTGGAAACAGTAACAGAGAATGTGCAAATTACAAGCAACAAAATTTGTATCAAGAGTAACAAATACCTGTAAAAGTTTTATAAACTTTTGGCACATGAGCAATGGGAAGATTTAAAATTGAAAAAAAGTCAGAAACTTTCTTCTCATAACCACAAGGAAAGAATTCAAACTTCACAAACTAAAAAGAAGACATGTTGAAGGATATTAAGTTAAAAAGCAAATAGAAAACAAAGTAAAAAGTTTGGCAGATGTAAGGGTGTTTCTTACTATACAAGGGTGAGGCATGGCTTTTCCACGTCTGGTCCCTTTTGTTTTCCCTGCCATCCTTTTCTTGGTAGCCACGCTCCGAGCGCCCGGCCGTGACAGCATTGGCACCGGGGAAGCTGGCATCGCCCCTGTTTGGCAGGGCCACATCTCCACCCATGGTAATGGCGTGGGTTGCTATGGTAATGGGCGACTCCATGGCGACAGCCAGGCTAGGCAGCTCATCGGGACCAGCCCTGGACAGAGGCCCGACAGCTCGGAGTGAGTCATCCGACGCTTCCTCCGCAATCTGCAGGCGATCTTCATCTTCCGTGTCAGAGCCACCTTCAACAACATTCTCGTAGCTCTGTAGGACTGCTCATCATCGTGGATCCAAGAAGGGAGAGAGGAGGAAAACATAACACAGAAGAGCATTAGTGATGCTGAGATGAAAACTTTCCCAGATTAATACCACCAATTAAGTGGTATATCGAAGCATATTTTACCTGAATGGTTGTTCAGTCTCGATTAACACATCACGATAGTGCGTTGTATGTAGTGTGTTGCATGAAAGAACATGCAAACAAATGCATTCTTTTCACATCGTCAACCAACTTTAACCTGGAGTGAGATATAATTGTTTTTCTTTCTTCTGAATACCACTTGGTAAACACCCACATTTACACAATTAGCTGGCTATAAATAATGCGGCCCACAGTGGTGCATTACATGCAGCCGCACATGCACCCCCGAGTGTCTTGTCTCTATTCACACAGAGCCAAGTACTGTTGACTCCAGCAATCAATAGCCTCTTATGTTTTTCTCTCGGATAGCTCTTCTGTGCTAAAACCAGATGTAACACAATCGGTTTTTGTACACGTCAGATCCAGAACACTGAGAAATGTACAACATTGTCACGAAAGGAAAAACTACAAAAAGGACAGTGTTTCCATGGCCTTGCGTAGTCCTTTACTCATTTACAATGGCCTGGCAGTTACCATACCTCGTGCAGAATCAAGACATTGGTCATGTGTCAGACGAAATGTGACACTATGTTCCATCTGATGGTTTTCAAAGAAAGGCTGGCCACACTATTATAAAATAAGCCGTTGTTTCAGAGAGCCAGCTCAGGGTGGCAAACACACATCAAAATGAAACGTCCAAAGCGAGAAAGTAGGAGATATTGCGACAGCATTATATATTTTCTTCCAAATTTGTTGTGAGTAAGAGATTTTGACAGACTAATGGTTTTAACCACAATTACTCCATATTATCTACTCACAATGTCAACACACTGGTTGGTGGAAAAATAATGATTTGACTCATTAACACACAAGGCAGACCTCGGCACTGTCCATGTAAATTAAGTCTAATGTAAGGGTCCGCGATTGCATCGAGAAATAAGGGCAGGTTCGGTGCCCGGAGAGTGGACTCATCATTTGCCTGTGCCATGGCCAGATGGGCAGTCTGTCATGGCAAGGAATAGATCTGCAATACATGCCACCCACGCTGCTTCCAACCTTTTCAAAGTCAATATTAAAAATAACTGCAAAGACCACCTAAGGATTTCCTAGCAATGGGAAATTAAGAAATATGGCAGTTCGGGATTATGAAGTGTAATTAGTAATTCACGGGAAACACAAACCAGGTCCGTAGAGTTGGATGAATGAAAAGGAAATTGTGAGAAATTAAGGTGGAAAGAGGGGATGTTCGAGGTGGAAAGATAATTTAATTCGGAAGGACTGTGATCAAATTTTGGAAGGACTGCGGAAAGAAGGACTTGAGATCAAATTGATTGAAACTTTATCAAAACATTTTAAACTTTTGTAACAACAACAGCACATTTGCCAGTTGCTAGAAGAAGGAAGAAATGAAGTATAGATCTGGAAATGGAATATATTTCAGGTTTTATCCATCGATGTTCATACGATTAGATTCAAAATCCAACAAAGATCCCAGAACATCAACAGGAAAAAGTGAAAGAAGCAAAGCAAACCTCCACTTCATTGGAGTGAGTCAGAACATAAAATGGCTTGGCTTCTTCTTCTTCATATTATTAATTACTGTTATTATTATTATTATTTTATGATTACGATTACACACTAACCCCATTACACTAACATCACCTGCTTTTGCTGCATATACCTGTCATGTTATTACACAAAAACAGTTGATTAACTTTATGCAATCATAACACCGATAACTCGATGGGCACTCGGTAGAGCGCATACCTCCGCCAGACTGATTAGTTTATGTTTTTTATCCCATTGTAGGCCGGATCTGGATTCGGACCTAAACGAAAATCTAATCGGTTTGTTCTTGTCACCTAACCAACTCATCCACCAAGTTTTGTCCGAATCCGTCCTCAACTTTTTGAGACATCCCACTATTTATTGCTTTAGCCATATCACTCAATGATGAAAAATCACTTTAAAAATTCTCTGATCTGGAACTAGATTCATTCAGATCTTCACAAAAATTGAATCAATTCTTCCTTTGTACATATCCAACCTGCCCACCAAATTTCGTCCGAATCCGTCCCCAACTTTTTAAGATATTTTGTTCACAAACAAACAAACAAACAGACAGACAGATAGGTGTGAAAACATAGTCTCCATCCACCTTCGGTGGCAGAGGTAATGACATTGATGATGATATGAAAGAAAATGATGTGATATAAAGGAATCGATTCCATTCCATTAGGACCATACTCCATGCAGAGCGTTGGTGCTGCCGAAGCAGTCTCCTTGGCTATGGGGCACAATCCTGGACGGGTCACCACTCCGACACAGGATACCAGCAAGCTAGCACTCATTTTGCCGACCTCGGAAGGATGACAGGCAGAGTCAACCCCACCAGGTATTAATTCAACAGCTGAGTGGAATTTGAACTTAGGATCCTAGGATCCCAAGCCCACAACCCTAACCATTAACCCAACAATATAAAGGAATCCATAAAGTTGAAATCATAATGAAATATTAATCAAGTATTTATTCATTTATGGGAGAGACATACACCTGATATCATTGCAAAAGACCATAATTGTCTCCCTTCCCCTGTCAGTTTCATAAATCCACACCACGACCATAATCACCACTACCCCCAACCATTCTCAACGGTCCCCTTACTCCCAACACTCGTAATATTTTTCCCCTTTTCTCCGATACCCTCCATTTTCCATTCGTTTTTTTTGTATTCATTTTATTGTATCTCCCTCCTCCTGACCCCCACAAGTATTTTCATAGTCATGTCGATGACCAGTATTGTATTAACAACATATACATTACTTTAAAGATCTATTTATTTAAGGTACTCTATTTTCTAAACTCCAACGTTTATCAAGACGCAACGGCAGTTATTAAATCATGGCAAGGAACCGCTCTGGAACAACACTACTACCCTTTCTACATTTCACACCCACCTCTTCCCTTTCCCCACTGAGTTTGTCAATTTAATGCAAAAAGAGCGGTCAGGTGACTAATTGGTTCGGTCTGATTCCAATGCCATCAGTAACATGCAAAGGTGAAGAAAACGCATTTTGCTATCAGTTCGCAATCTGAAACGCAAAGGATGTTTGAATAAGTCCGGCTGGAGAGCAACGCAGGCGAGGCAGGATCCTAACAAAGACATTTAGGCATCTGCGTCGAGAGATCGGTTGGTGAGAAGGTGATCACGGTAAGAATTCTTCGGATGATTGAACTTACCCTCTAATTTTTTTTGAGCAGTAAATAAATGATCCGTTGCAAATGCTGGCCCCATTCACACGGAGCAAAAGGGGAGCACTTGGAAATGTGCAACGAAACGTCCAAAAAGGCATCTTGGTACAAATCTCTCCAAAGCGTCCTTCATCTCCATTGCTGGTAGATTTCCTGCTTTTAAAATCTTCAGCTAAAAGTTAAGCTGATGGATTTCCTGCAAGTTTCCTTCACATCAAACAATGGCGATCCAAAAACCACACGGTGCACGTCCCACTGAAACCTCGCCCAGTAATTTCCTGAAACCAGAGTGTGTCACCCCAGGGCCCACGACACAGAGCACCGTTCCATGCGCAGATGCCTCTTTCACACCCTGATTAAATGCGAAGGAAAATTAGCACAGGTTATGTGCCCGCTTTATTTATAAGCTGAGATTATACATGCCCGAGATTGCCGATTAACCTCAAAGTTTCACTAAATAAGTTAATTACCCTTTCAATTACAGCAAAATACACACACATGCCCCCCCAAAACGAACCCATCAAATATATATATATATATATATATATATATATATATATATATATATATATATATATATATATATATATATATATCATTACGTTACAGATATGGTGCCAGGCTGCTTTATTCTTCAAAGGACCAATTAAAAACTGTATTCCATTATTAAAGTACACCGATACCCCCAAAGGTGTTAATATTTTAATATGGTCTCAGAGCCTCAATTTTACACTTACCGGTAAACAACATATTCTTACTACACTGAGATTTACATTTGAATACATCCACGGTAACCACTGACGGGCATTATGGGTTGGCATTGTACGTGGTACATGCCAACGCATCACTGGTAGGGATTACATCATCTTCACAAGGAGGAACTTTCCCAGCAAAGGCAATGAGAGGTCATTGGGGTCTGCAACCAATGTGTCATTGATAAAAATTTGCTGTTTTCGAGGCCGATTAATTTCCTATACCTATTATGAAAGTGGCAAGAGGCCTCTGCCCACCAGTGTGGTACTCTATCTTGACATTAATCACCCTATCAACCTCTGCCAACCATTTTCTAAAGAATGTAATAATATGAGCATCGTGAATCCCCCTTACACCCCCAGGTCAGCCTCTCTGTCCCCCTTACTGCATCTCCCTCTGAAAGCCGAAGCTAGACAAACATGTGGCAGGTGCAAATTAAAATTAAAACGGCCCGTTCCACAAAGATCTGGTTTGAAGAGTTATGACATGAGTATCTTTTCACAATTTTAAAACAAATGGACGGGGAAGTCTTCAGTTGCAAAGGTGTGAACCACAACCATTGAATGGAAATCCCGAGTAAGAAAGGAAGGAGTAAGTAAAAGAAGAGCGCACGTGAAATAAAAGGCGCTCGCTCGCCTGCGACCCTCAGCCTCTGTGCGCACGCTGCGTTGTCCCTGAACACAATCACATCCCGGAATTCTTGTTTGACCAACACGATGTCGATTGTTCGGTGAGCGCTTGTTTTATAACAAACCTCGTGTTTGCGAACCTGCTCTGATTTTAGTGTGGAAAGGAGGCCTGGGGAGGGGGATATCATTGTCGAGCGAGTTCCAAGGGTTAGAGAACTGTGTTGGTTCCAGTCGTGGAGAAAGCCCGAGTTCTCGATAATAGAAACTCCGTGAAAGCACTCATACAATGGCCACCTTATGTGTGGTCTTTCATAAAGTGCAACAAGCTGACGCTCACAATGCTGAAAGCACTGAAGATGATTGAGGTTAAAACAATAAGTCACAATATTACTAAACAACATCCAGCAGAAACAATGAAAACTAGAAGGGCACTCAGTAGAGTGCATACCTCCGCCCAGCTGATTCGTTTACCTTTTGTATCCCACTGATTGGCCGGATCTGGATTCGGACCTGAACTAAAATTTAATCGGCTTTTCTGGTCACCGAACCAACTCATTCACCAAGTTTCGGCCGAATCCGTCCATAGCTTTTTGAGATATCCTGACTGTATGTATGTATGTATGTATGTATGTATCTGTATATACACAGTGTGACTCAGAAGTAGTGCCCGATATCTGTCAGTTGATTGTTTGTTTGCCATTTGTATTACAGTGCACAAGAAGGTAGAAATAAATTAATGACATGTTTATCTAACCATTTATTAAAGAAAAAAATATTACGGAACTGTATCAAGCTGTTTTACTTGCAATTTTCAAAGTGCCCTCCCTCGTGATCGATGCACAATTGCAGCCGAGCAGGCACAGAGCGGCACACACGTCTGCAGAGTTCGATATCAATTTCCTCAAACTTTGCAGTGATTTGCGCCTTCAATTCCTGAATGGTACGAGGCTTTTCACGATAAACAAGGTCTTTCATGAGCCCCCAAAGAAAGAAATCTGGAGGTGTAAGGTCTGGGGAGCGTGCCGGCCACTCGATCGGACCGCGGCGGCCGATACACTTTCCGGGAAAGTTTTCATCAAGCCACTGACGAACATTACGTCCATATTGAGGTGGAGCTCCGTCATGCTGGAAATAACAGTCCTGATCTTGTACCCTGGGCCAAAAGAAGGTTTGCAGCATATCCAGGTAAATTTCTGCAGTGACAGATCCCTCAAAGAAAAAGGGTCCAATTATCCCTAATGGAGATATGGCTGCCCAAACTGTCACTCCAGGTAAATTTACCTCCTTCTCAACTGTCACTCTTGTGTTATTCGCAGCCCAGTAGACACAATTGTGTCTGTTAATTGTGCCATTAAGCTTAAAACATGCCTCATCTGACCACCAACATCAAAAATAAATAAATTACGAAAATTAATAATCTGCAAGACAATTATTAACAACATGACTTCCCAGAAAGAATCTGACAGCCGAAAAAACAGAAATCGGGTGCTACTTTTGACTCACCATATATATATATATATATATTATATATATATATATATAATATATATATATACATATACATATACATATATAGTTTTTAGCCCTATCATCTCAATGGTGAAAAATAGCACTTTAAAAACTTCCAGATCCAGATCCGGATACGGATCTTCACCAAAATTAAATCAATTCTTCCTGGTCACACACCCAACATTCACCAAGTTTCATCCAAATCCGTCCATAACTTTTTCAGATGTCCTGCTATACGTCGATTTTGGCCCTATCACTCAATGGTGAAAAATCACGTTTAAAATTCTCGAATCCAGATTCGGATCTTCACAAAAAATCTAATCGGTTCGTCCTTGCCACATACCCAAACTCTCCACCAAATTTCGTCTGAATCCATCCACAACTTTTTGAGATATTTTATTCACAAACAAACAAACAGACAGACAGGGGTGGAAACATCACCTCCATCCACCTTCAGTGGAGAGGTAACAAAGGAATAAAACCTGATATTGTTATCATGAATTTGGTTTTGAACAAGACAAGTGTTGATAATTAAAGTCATGGCATCTGATGACTGGTTTCGAAGAAAGGAGAGTGGGAGGCAACAAAGTACAAGGACATTGAAAGCAAAACGCTTTTAGAGATTCTGTAACTTATACCAGCAATAACTCATAATACCGCATAATCATAAAACAACACAACGGGATACTTGAGACAAATACCAGGAAGGATTTCAATAAATGAACTTGAATTAGAAACGGTTAAAGTCCTCTGCGGTGACAGCCATGAAAATAACTTTTGGAATGAGAAACATCTGGAACAAGTTAACGAAATAATCACACTGAGTAAGGTGGATGAGTTCGTGTCTAAACCCTAAACGAAGGTAATGCTTAACATTCGTTATCCGACAGTCTCAATATGCCTTAGAACAACAAACTCGTTGTCTCAGAACAAATGTGGAGTGAAGTGACCTCCTTAACCCAGTGAAAACCAGCATGTTAGAATTGAATCTTTTCTGGTGATTACTAAATGTCGTTGTCGTCGTCGTCATCATCATTACACCAGAGCTATTTTTGTCCGAAGTGGGACGAAGGACAATGTCAGCTTATGTTGGGGGGTATTGTCATGCTCACCGTGCTTGTTAAGTGAGGGTTGGAGATAGAACTTGGGCTGGAATTCGAAATTTGCTCAGAGTACCGGCATTAACTCGCCTACTCTTCATGAAAAACATCGTACGATCTTTAACGTTCACCAACAAGCATTGCTGGCAAACGAGTCCTCCGGCTTAACGTCCATCCGACAGACTGTGGACACATTGATGCGTCAGCCTGCATGCGAAACACCAGGGTGAAAGTTCGTACCTAGGTCTACATTGGAACCCCAGCGAGACAACTCAAAGGTGAGTGAGCATATATCACTCAGCTATCCCGCCAGCATGATTAATACAGGTAAATGTTTGTTCAAAAAAGAGAAGCTTCAATATCCTGGTGAAATACCTGAAGACAGGTGGTAGTAAATTTGACTTAAGGATGAAATACACGCATTCGACCCTTCTGTGGTCTAATCAGCTTCTTGGAAACTTTCTCTTTTCCCATCGATGGTTTTGAACCTCATTACCCTCGAAAAAGGAGAGGGTATTGCGTTTGGGTCCGTTTGTTACTTGGCGAAAAAAACACATTCGCCAGGTATGTTGGTTTGTTGTGTTTGTCTGTTGTGTTTGTCACACGATTTTTGGCCAGAGTTTTCAAGCAATCGTTCTGACATTTTTTGTGTGAGAAGGTGACTGGCCAAGGACAGCAATGCTAAATTGTGAAGATCCGAATCCGGATCCGGATCTGATCATTTTTAAGTGATTCTTCACTATCGAGAGATAGGGCCAAAAACGATATATAGCCCGATATCTCAAAAGGTTGCGGATGGATTCACACGAAACCTGCTGGACAGATTGGGAATTCCACTAGGAAGAAATGATTCGATTTTGGTGAAGATCCGAATCCAGATATGGATACGAAACTTATTTAATTTTTCACTGATTCTTCACCATTGAGAGATGCGGCTAAAAACGATATTGCGTGATATATCTCAACAAGTTGTGGAGAGATTCAGATGAAACTTTGTGGACAAGTTGGGTGTATCCAGCCTGGCGGAGGAATGTGCTCCAACAAGGGCCGTTCCGTTTCGCCAAGTTGTCACTCTTGGAGTGATTTTTCATTTGACTGTCTGTCTGTTTGTCTATTTGTTTGTCCACACAGAACTTTTGTGTTTTTTTCCGCAACTGCTTGGCAGATTGAGACAAAAAATTTCACCGTCGGTGCGACTCCTCATGTAGAATGTTTTAATGATAATTATGACGTCATCGGTCACGTGGTGTGGCAGCCATGTGGAAAAACAGAAACACTTTAGACCTCTGTATCTCTGAAACCGCACGAAAGACAAAATTCCTTCATTATGACGGCATAATTGCGTATGTATAATGCGACATCCGATCAGTTTGAAAACTTTTGAGGGTCATCTAGGGATAAAATGGTCCACAAATATTTTTTTTTGATGATGTCATTGGTCACGTGAATCGGCAGTCAAACTGTTTTGTTTTTTTAAACCTTGAAAAATCCTCTCTGAAATGGCTGAACAGATCGAGGCAAAACTTTATACATATGACCGTCTATCCACGAGGAACAAAAGCTTCACACATATGACGTCATAGGTCACATGGTTTGGCAGCCATTTTGGATTTGCCATAAAACATTTTAAAAAATTCATCTCCAGAACGGCTGGACATATCGAGGGGAAACTTCACAAAAATGTTCCCCAAGGCATGCGTGTGCAACGATGTTAAGGAATAATTGATGTCACATGGTTTGACAGCCATATTGGATTTAAGAAAAATATTAAATAATGTTTTCTCTGGAACCCCTTAATCAATGGACATGAAACTTCACAATTATGATCCAGTAATGATGGGAAATATATGTTTTAAATTTCAACTTGATCGGATGCATGGTCTGGCATCCAGAATTGTTAAATTTTTTGATCTGGGTTCTTTTTTTAAAATTATTAATATTATTTTTTGAATAAGGCTCACTCGGCTGTGCCTGGATGAGTTTGAGGGTAGAGGAGTAGCAGCTGAAATATTAATCCTATCCAGGGTTCTCCTGATGACTTCATCTTTACTTTTTGCTTGTTTGGGTTCCTTCTGATGACTCCAATGCAGGACTATTCCTGTTTGGTCTTCCATTTGATTTGAAATGAATTTATTTTAATCCCATTATGAATTAAATTGAATCGTGATAAAAAAAAGTCATGGATCAGGGTCAAGTGTCCGATAAAAAGAGGGTTGCATCAAAGCAGGATGTCTTGGTATCCGGTCATCACTGCCAGCAGTTATAAAGTGGCAGTTCTAATTATGTCTCTTTTAATTACATAACACACCAGTATACAAACACCACACAAAATACACCACACAAAACTACACAAACGTCACACAAAACTACACAAACAGCATACAAAACAAGTCCTGGCGAGGGTCTGCAATCTCTGATTGCTCTTTTTCTTATTTATGCCGAAAATAAAGAAAGATTTTATAAGTAAGTTTATAAAGGGGCTTTAAAGGCAAAGTGTGTCTGTTTCGCCTGGTGAATGTCGCCATCATTTTGCAGCAAAGATATAGTTTTGTGGTCATTTCTGTTCTTTCATATGTATAATTGTTGTCCTCCGGCATACTGTACATCAAGAAAGCTGATGCCCACAATAGTATGAATATGCAATATTCAAATTCTGATGTACTGTACCTGTTCCAGAGCGTTGGGGATGCTGAAGCAGTTTCTTGGCAAGGGTTATACTGGGTGGTATGCCATTGCCTTCCCAGCAGTAGTCCGGGCAGGAATTTGGAATTTTTTCCAGGGTGCCCGCGATAGCTCGCCTACTCTTTGCGAAGGACACGGTGGAATCTTTAACGCCCACCAACTAATACTGGCAGTCGGGTACCCCAATTCAATGTCCATCCAAGGGGGTGGCACACATCTGTATTTATAAAAGGAGCTGTGTCTGTCTGTCTGTCTGTCTGTCTGTCTGTTTGTCGTGTTATAACTTGAGAACGGATTCACGGATTTCAATGAATCCAATGACAGTTGATTTAGTGAACTCTCGGGAAGGTTTGTGATGCCAAAAAATATATATAAAAAATTCCAGCAATAAAGGAAGGTCTGTGCATGTACATGGTCATATGTGGCGAAACTGCAAACACCAACTTGCAACGCTGGTTATCCCAGCACGGAGGGCAGGATATCCCAGGAATCCTTTTTTTATTCTTGCACCACATATTAGCCATCGCATTAAATATTGATATTCCCGTCAGCGAAGTGACGGGTCTTATATGTTCGTCTTAATGAATCACCTTGCCTGTGAAACACTGCTCTGACAGTTTATAGCTGGGTGGAGATTCCAACACAGGCTAGACAGCTTCGAGGGGAGTGCGCTTACCTCCAGTCCATCCTGTCAGATATGCCATAATAATATATATATTATATATAATATTATATATATATATATAACATACATACATATATATACTTGTGTATATATATATATATATATATATATATATATATATCTATATATATATATGTATATACATATACATACACACACACACACACCTACATATATACTCCTATGAAATGACCATCGGCTAATCATTGAAACAACTACTCGACATATATGGAAGATCAATACCTCGTTGGAAAATTATTGGATAAGAGAGTGGCCTGGGAATATCTCCGAGGTAAAAAATTTTTTAATTTCATGCAGTTTCTGCTAATAATAATGATAAAACTCAAAATATTTTGCCTCCGAGAAACCTATTTAAGGCATGCTCATGACTCTCCTGAAAAACGTTTATAACTCACTCCAAGTATTCTTCATATTTCATGGAGCGTCAGGTTGAGTTTCTTCAGTAAAACACTTTTGGGTGCAATATTCCTGATTATCCAAATTGATTAACCACACACCCTTTCTGTGTTTTACTTTAAACACTAAATGCAATAATCTGCAATCAAAACTTCACTGCTAAACGGAAATTCCATCACTGATCAATTAAAGTTCCCTTTGAAAATGGAAACATCAGCCCTCCGAATGAATTTGCATCCTCATCATGATCAAAAACAATCATCTTCAGAGCAAAGTGGTGGAACATATAGATTGATAATGTTGTTTGTATCAATAAAAATGATCATTTGTGTTACTATCAGACGAGCTTTGGTTGTTTCCTCCCACATTGTTCTACCCAATCTCCTGTATTCTCTCACAAATACCCACCATTTTTTTAAATCGTTTTCTCATCCATCTATAGTTTGACAAGCATGAATAACAGTCGGTGTTTGTGGAATCACTGAACGATAAACGTCTTTTGATTCACTTTCTAATTCCTAATTTTCATTTCTTTCTTATCTGATCCTTCCAAGTACTGCATCCTGTCATGTTACCGGTGCTACCATTACTTACCAACACCAAAGTTAGAAGTGCATTTCAAAAAAATAATAATAATAATCGCACCATGTCCAAAGGAAGCGGTTCAGTTTGGATTTTTGATTATGAAATAGGCAAAGCCTAGAAACGAACGAAACCCTTTATAATTACCATTTAGAACCTTTTAGAACCCTTTACAATTACCCTTTAGAACCTTTCAGAATTACCCTTTAGAACCCCCTCGAATTACCCTTTAGATCCACCCTTTGGAAACCTCGAGAACCACCCTTTAGAATTATCCTTTAGAACCCTTTAGAACCCTGTGGAATGAAACTTTAGAATCACCCTTTAGAATTACCCTTTAGAATTACCCTTTAGAACCCACTAGAATTACCCTTTAGAACCACCCTTTAGAACCCTTTGGAACCACCCTTTAGAATTACCCTGAATAACCCTTTAAAACCCTTTAGAATGACTCTTTAGGACTCTTTAGAAACCTTTATAATTACCCTTCAGAACAATTTAGAATTACCCTTTAGAACCATTTAGAATTCCCCTTTAGAACCCTTTAAAATTAACCACAATTGGTTAGAAAGGATCTTCTACATTTTTTGATGGACGCATGGATCGAAGGAAGGACATAGTTAAATATTGAAGCAGCTTCACTGCTTAAAAATGATTGCATTTTGGAAGATCCATATACAAAACTGAATGTACTACCAAGTAGTATAGTTGTCATTAGGTGAGGTTCAGATTCAACATTTCAACCACTGAGTGGTCTTCAGTTGTGGATGAAGACCATTCATTGATTGAAACATCAGACATGGGCCTTGCCTGCTTTGCAGCTTTACTAGTTGGTAGTGCCTTCAGTTTGAAAACTAGAAGTGGCTTTGCCCAAAGTGATAAATTGGTTTTCCATAAACCAGGCAGTTAGTGTCATACAGTCATGGTGATTTCATGCGTGCGTACCATTGAAGTGAGAATTGAACATGAAACCCTTGGAATACCAAGGTGATCCATCATGCATCGAGGAAATACATATTGAGTCAATTACACCAATGCTTACATATCCTGTAGTTTGAAATACAATAGTACATCACATGACATTAATATGCAACACTATTACAATGCAACGGAGATTTTAAATATAATCAATGAGACCAAACAGATAAGATACAAACATGACTATCTATCTCTATCTCTATCTCTATCTCTATCTCTATCTTCTATTCTTTCTCTCTCTCTCTCTCTCTCTCTCTCTCTCTCTCTCTCCTCTCTCTCCTCTCTCTCCTCTCTCTCTCTCTCTCCTCTCTCTCTCTCTCTCTCTCTCCTCTCTCTCTCTCCCTCTCTCTTCTCCTCTCTCTCTCTCTCTCTTCTCTCCCTCTCTCTCTCTCTGTCTCATCCTTTGCCAGTGCTATACAATCCAGGCCACACCCACAACCCCCCCCCACCCTAGATTATGACACTATAATAATACCCTATACCACAAACTACTCCCCCCTATACCCTATACCATATGAAAATTATTTGCCCAGACTGGGGATCAAATCCAGGCCTCGAGTGAACCATACCAACACTACATCATCTGAGCTATCTGGGTAACACCCACCAAGCACACAATTCTCCCACATATAGAAACGCTACTGTCTTTCTGCCACCGCTTCCGAGGCACTCACTGCCAACCATAGGAGCAGCGATGGCCTGTCCACGAGAGGGTCTTTTATTAATATATAAAGCTTTCTAACCACTGATCGACTGACTGACTGATATTAAAGATGGGGACCGTCTGGGTGACGTAAAAAGCTCAAATTTTTCGTGCCGATTGCCATCAAAGCCGGTACACCAGAAAAAAATCACAGAATCATCATACATCATTCATATATGAAAACATCAATTAATGAAAAAAATATATGAAAATAAATACATGAAAAATCAAATGCAGGTGAGTGATCCGAGACAATGGGAACATGGTTTGTTTTCTTACCCAATGTGTAACACACCCGCTAGTGTGTGTGTGTGTGTGTGTGTGTGTGTGTGTGTGTGTGTGTGTGTGTGTGTTGTGTATATCTATACGGATATATATATGGAAATATCTAACTATATATTGTTACGGTTCTCGAACCGTACGCATACAACATACAGGTGTCCCAAGTCAGTTATGCCGTTCAGTATATGTGTAGACAGAACCCCTCCTTGTGTGTGGGGGGAATTTGAAGGGGTGCGTTGCGATGTTTTTTTTAGTTAGGTATAAATTCTTATATCCATCCTCCATTGCGATCCAGGTACCCGAGCACTTGCAGCCTTCGGTTCTGCATGGCAACAACGTACCACGGTCCACCTGTTGTCTCTGGAGGCTCGTTTTTCCGAGACAGAATTTTCACTGTTGCAGTTCCTATTCGGCTTCTCCAAACGCTCCAACTCTTTCTTGATGAGTCCGCACGCGTGGAGTGGGCGGGCCTCGCCGGTGCCTGGCCGAGGCCCCACCCAGAAAGGGCGGATCCATGGGAGCCCCATCCAATCATGGCGGACAGTGACATCAGTTTTGACCAAGGCCCTGCCCTGCTGAGGGAGGTCTATAAACCATGACACGATCCTCAGTCTTGAGTTCTTTGGGGGTTGTTCGTTCTGTGCTTGGAGGCCGGAGTTGGTTGGAAAACGAACTCAGCCCTGCGTAAGAGTGTTTATTCGGGGTGTTTCAAAAAGTACAGTGCACTGAACAAAATACTTGTGTTTCAAGTGTTTGTAAACTAACATTAAATGTGTGCTTGTTTACCTGCAGTATCATTGACTCGCTCAAGTGAGATACCCATTCAGGTGAAGACAGTGAAATTCCGCTAGATGGTGAAACTGCACACACAGCACATGCAAGCCACTGGCATGCAGTAGTACTCATCTCCAGTTTTAAGACCAACATCCATTTCTCATGGTTTTATAACCACCATGACTCCTGGACTTAACACCTCCAAACTTAAAATCTTGTGGGGAAATCTGAACAAACATGGTCTATGAAAACGATCCTCATGAAAGAAGAGCTGAAGGCTAATATTTCAGAGGCTGTCCGTGCAATCCAGGCTGAAGAACTGCAGAAAATGTGCAAAACACCGTGTAGACGCGTTCTACTTGGCAACAAATGAATGAGTCGCACTTTCAGCAATTGCTACCATGCTTCAGAAAGTATTCACACCCCCTTCTTTTCCATACATTTGTGTTACACATTAAAAATGGATTAAATATAACTTTTTTTTGTTCACCGATCTACACAAAATACACCAAATGTCAAAGTAGAAATTATTTTGAGAATTGTGTGGAGACTATCCTGTGGCCAATTCAATGGCATTGGACTTGATTAGAAAGAAACACCATGAAGCTCCAAGCGCAACTGTCTGTGGAACTCTGAGATAGATTGTGAGGAGGCATAGATCGGGGAAGGGTATGAAATAATTTCTAGAGTGTTTGAAAGTTCCCAGAGGCACAGTGATCTCCATCATTAGGAAATGGAAAGCAATGGAACTATCACACTCTTCCTAGGATGGCTGTCCGACCAAAGTGAAACAACTGGGCAAGAAGACTTTGATCAGAGAGGTGTGACCAAGAACCAATGACCATCTGATAGAACTACAGAGTTCCTTCTGCTGAGCTGGGAGAACTCCCTGAGGACCAAACACTCTGCAGCACTTCACAAATCTTAAGCGTTTTAAATGGGGGGAAAAAAAAAAGAAAAGTTTGGGGGGACCAGATAGAAGCCACTCTCCTGAGAAAAGGAAGATGACAGCAGCCTGGAGTTTCAAAAAAGACACGGGAAAGACTCTTGAGAGCATGAGGCAAAGATCTTGTGGGCTGGATGAGACGAAAATTGAACTCTTTGGCCTGAATGCACAAGCGTACGTCTGTGGATACACAAGCACAGCTGCATCACGACCATCTAACACCATCCATACCGTGAAGCATGGTGTTGGCAGCAATCATGCTAAGGGGGATGCTTTTCCCGTGGCAGGGATTGGGAGACGTGTAAGGCATAGAGGGAACAATGAATGAAACAAATACAAGTAAATCCTCGAGGAGAACCTGCTTCAAGGTAAAACACCTTGACTGCGGTGAAAGATTTACATTCCAACAGGGCAATGACCCAAATCATACAGCCAAAGCAACACTGGAACGGCTTCAGAACAAGAAAGTGAAGACCTTGAGTGGCAGCCAAGCCTAGACTTGCAGCCAATTGAGAATCTGTTAAAGACTTGAAGATTGCTGTTTTCACTCCTGTTGCCAGTCTGTCTGTCTTTCTGTTTGTCTGTCTGTCTGTCTGGTTTCTCTGCTCTGTGTGAGCAGGATATCGCCAAAAAGTTGTGGACGGATTCGGACGGAACTTGGTGGACACGTATAGGTGTGTGACAAGGAGAATTGATTTCAATTTTCGTGAAGATGCCAAGACCGGAATCCGGAGCGATAATTTTTTAATTTTTCTAAATGATTCTTCACAATTGAGAGATAGTCGGCGGTTTCGATTGCAATCCAGCCTATCAGAAGCAAAACGTGAACTGTTCAGAGCCTGGGTGGATTGTGGTCTAACCGAGTGTGGTTCTAGTTATTGTATGTGTTACGTGAACATATAAACGTTATTTGTGAGATATAGTCACGAATCATTACTTCGTGAAAGCAATCATTATTTGATGCTCCATCCAGAATGTGTTTGTGGTGGGGAGGTAAGCAATAATCAGTAAACTTAATATATAATATTGAGAAAGAATAAGGAAAGGGCTGTGGGGGGGGGTGAATGGAAAGAGAAAGGAACGGTAGGGGGAAATGTCGATATAGAGTGGGGAATAAAGTGTCTCAGTAGGAGTTGTGAAAAGATGTGAAGTAAGAAAGACAAGGAGATTTGTGTACAAGGATAGGTGGAGGGGAGGGTGAAGGGTGGGGGGTGGGACCAAAATTAAGCACCCTTTAAATCCATAAGAAAAAAACTAGATAACCCCAAAACATGGTGTAAGTTCATAGGATATTTCCTGTACATGATATTATCCCAAAGCTGAGTGAGTAAATTTGAAATTTGTGGATACAAGGGACTATCAAAATAAACGTTAAAAAGGAGGGGAGAGGGTAGAACGTGAGAGGGGGGTTGGGGGAGTGCGAGAAGATGTTTTTACAAGTGATTCTTCATTTTGTCTCAAGAATTCTTTTGTGTGTGTGTGTGTATGTGTTGTGGTGTGTGTGTGTGTGTGTGTGTGTGTGGTGTGGTGTGTGTGTATGTGTGTGTGGATGTGTTGGTGTGTGTGTGTGTGTGTGAACACTGGCACTAACATCCAATGGGATCAGCTGAATTCAAAGTCTACTTTAAAACATCAATAAAAAACAGAATACACGGAACTATTGCCATAAAATCAGGACCGTTTTTTTTCTTTTGGCCTTGGAGAATAACCATAACAAGCGAGAAAAATAATCTGTTAAAGTAAGCCAGAGATAAACGACATAAAGCATCAGGGCCAAGGATTTTACATGAGGTAAGCTGTTGCGGGGGAACCTGATCCAGCGCATCCATCCATTGGGCACCATACTCTGTGCGAGTCTCCTTGGTCCCTAAGCGTCTCATTGGCTATTGGGCACAATCCTGGAACGGGTCACCTACTCGACGCAGGATACAGCAAGCTGCACTATTTTGCCGACTCGCGAAGAACGGGCAAAAGTCAACCCCACCTGATATTAATTCAACAGCGAGTGGGATTTGATACTCAGGATCTAGGATCCCAAGCCCACGCACTCTATACCTATAAGCGACACCAGGCATAACCTGATCCTCCATAAGGGAAAAAAAAACGAGAAGGTTCTCAATAAATCCGTTACAAGCAGGTAACATATCATCACAAAACATTGTACCCTTTCCATAAGGATACATTCAAGTAATCGAGAATTAAATACATCGAGTCGTTTTGTCCATCATAACAGCTGAGGATAAGCCTTAATACTTGGAATATCTTGTATCATACTTGCACACAGAGATGGTGTTTTTGGGTTCAATAAAAAAGGCCAGACTCATTAAAAACTGTTTCGGTTAGCTTCGCTACCAGATCATGGCTTGGTAGGATGGCTAAACAAGCATGCACTCATCGCCTCAAAATCTGTCTCGTCTGGGTTTGAATCCAAACCAGTGTATAAACTGTATCCCATGTGTTTCAACAGGCACAGTGATTAATCAATTGTGTGTGTGTGTGTTTGTCACGCGGATGGACATTCAACTGGCGCATCCCAATCTGCTGGCATTAGTTGGGAGATGTTGAAAATCCCACTGGTGTCCTTTGGGAAGAGTTGGCAGCTTTTCCAGCACCATGAACAAATTCTAAATTCTTCCCTAACCTACAGCAGCATTGTAGCAGCAGAATAGCCACACCACGCCCCAAACCAATTATGCTACCCGACAAAAAAGAGAAGATTGACTACAGAACCAACAGAACTAACTGCAGTGGCAACCTTCTTCCAAGCAGCATGCAATTGTCACACTTCGAGTTATACGATTGAAATAGAGCAGGATTAGATTCAAGGCAGACATATGTTGTTCCCTCCAGATACTAATTCTCAAAAATAATTCATTCTGACCAAATAATTGAGTTGGCTCTGTAAGACATTCCCCATCCGAGCACGTTCGCTCAACGTTTAAAATCCAATTGCATGTGACTTGTCCCATACGTCTCCTAAATTCCTTTTTGCCTCTGCTAACGAAAGGTTTGGCAGTGGAGGTTATGTTTTTCACCTGTTTGTTGTGACTGTGAACAGGATATCTCAAAGGCTTCGGACGAATTTGATGAAATTTGTGGACAAGTTTAGTCGGTGACAAGAATCGGTAGTGTAATTCAATTTGGTGAAAGATCCGAATCCGGTTAATCTGGTAAATGTACAAGCTGCTGAAGAGCCTAGAAAAATTGTTGCAAAGAACATATTATGTGAAAGAGTGAACAAAATTAAGTTCCGTGAAATGGAGAGAATATTTGAATATATGTGGGTGTTATTGTCATGCTGTGCGAGTTGGATGGAGGATGTTTATGTTGAAGAAGGGAGGATGGGGACAGCTCTCGTCGATGGATACCTCCAGACAGGTGCTTTAAGTGGCATAAATTGCAATGGCAATAAGTACGAAGTTGGAATTTCTGTGTTCTTCTTCTTATTTTTTTCTTGCGTTCTGTAAAAACTTCACCTTCCTCAAATATTTTTCACCACAGCAAGTCTAACCAGAGATAAAATTAAGAGGTACCAGCCTGCCGGTCCCTATCGTCTGACATACCGAGCCCATTCACTGCTCCGACCACATGCCATTTGTGCAGTGCCCCTGTCCGCTCAGCTCTGTTCCCCACCTCCTAAAAGATGGATCTCTTCATATTCAAGGATTTCGTTTTTAACATTTGCAGATTCTATCATACAGGTGCACTTCCATGCGACATTGCAATGTTTAACGAAATGTCTCTCGCACGATGTCCGTGACTCTTTTTGTGTTTATCCTTGGCTATCTCTTTCCCCTTTATACAGGCAAAGCCATTCACCCTGTGGAGGGATGCTATTTAAGTCAATTACTCCTTCCTCATCCCAATGTTTGCACAAACCCAGCTGCGCACACCTGGAAACTCTGTCTGTGAATTCCTCTCCGCACATCTAATGCTGTGTTGCATGATGTAGAACCCACCTCATAATATTACTCCATATATACCTTATATTTGTTAACGTGGACCAACTAACAATGCCACCATTCCCACTCTCTATCCCTCACATTTGAATATTTCAATGGTCACAATGCCAGTTCGCTAAGAGTTGGCATTGCAACATCCAGTTACAGCAGCTGCAGCTAGGACTTCTACAATGTCACCAGACTGACTCAATGCTCATGAACCTCCCACCTGGGTCTCCACTCATGGTCTTAATTCCTTCCGGTCGCAGTAATGACCCAATTTCCAATCCAAATAATATCTTGCCCAAACTCCCTTCTGAATGTTCTTGTACCATGTACAATGTGCTAGTTAAGAGCTGTTCTTAGTTCTGTCATAGCACATCAGAAATTCTTTACGGGCGATCTGTTAGGTGGTGTATTGATTTGGTGGAATGTTCTCACCCGCTGCCGGTTGGATGTCGATTGAGTAAAGACGTCTTGGGTATGTGACACTGTTATTCCATCTCATCTGCAGCAACCATGCCATTTATGCGTCCTGTGTCGCTGAATTGAATCCTGTGGCAAAAGTGACGATCAGTCATCTTGCATTCTCGTCATTGAAACTACAACCTACTGAGCGGCAACCCGCGTCAATGGTGTAAGGCTTCACAACAAATGGTTATCCATTCCCAAGGAGAGCTAAAAGCATCCATCGGATAAACCTTAATGCTAACTCTCCAATATGTCTCCATTTAAAAGTCCTGGTGGTGCCTTTGTGAAATGTGTTCATCCTGGTCCCCCTCACTTCAAATGGCATAACAGTTGATCCACTTGAATAGGAAATACATTCACTTAGCTCAAAGCCTCGTATACGCAAACCTCGCCCACTTTGCTCTAACCAGATGTATCAGTACCGTGGTCTCAATCCTGCTCTGCTGCTCTCAATGTATCTCTGTTCACTTACTTCAGCCTAAATCCTCTCACCTCAGCCAACTGAAATTTTGCTTGAAGGTAGGTAACATCAATTCATACACAATAGGGTGGCAAAAACAGATCCCTCAACTACAGGGCAGTTAGCTACTTCTAATTAGACGCAGCTTGAACTGCTCCACTTGCAGATCAAGGCATCGCTATCAAATGGAACCTTCTTAACTTAATATCCCATGGAGGCTGGAGTATACTCACTTGTCAGTAATCTAATACAAAAAATTGTAAGTAGGCTGGTTCCCGTCTTGGGTCCAGTCTTGTCCTCACCGGAACATAAAAGAAACTCTCCAATACCCTGACTCCTGAATTTTCTTAAACATCATACCACTACAGGCGAGAGCAGTTGTGTCATGGTTCCTGTTGATCTGTAATTGATTAGATAATGGCTGAAAATACAAACCACATCTTTTATCCTGGAAATCCTCCATGTCTGCATGCTGTCAACCAGGAAGATCATCAAATGAACCCACCTATCTTATGTCCATGATTAGCCACAAGAAGAGGCTCATGGCTTGAACATCAACCTTACTAGCCTTGCCTCTCCTGAGCCGACCAGATAGCAGGCCGGCCTCCAAAGCCACCTCAAACTGGGCACCCTCTGTTATTCAAGTTTTTCCTTGAAAAATCAGAAGAAGAGCCAAAAAGTCTTTTTATCTGTAGCTCAATGCAAGTGAATACTATCTCCCTTATTGTGGGCCACAGCATCACAATCCGCAATATAAAATGTCTTAAAATTATTGGGATCTCCTTGAGAATCCATAAGCACAAGGTCTTGTTTTTGCCACGTTGCCAATAGGTCACAGTAGCCGTCTTTTACCACCTCTCCCCCAATCAAGCTCTGCAAGCTCTCTCTCTCTCTCTCTCCTCTATCTCTCTCTCTCTCCTCTCTTCTCCTCTCTCTTTCTCCTCTCTCTCTAATCTCTCCCTCTCTCTCCCCAACCACTTACAGCTCCCATAGACACACATGTTCTTGCCATAACCCAATTCCTGGTTAAACTCCTTCACCTTATTTGTTCCTCTCTTCTCACAATGGGTGAAGCCAAACATGGAATTAGGTAATTAAATTGGAAAACCTTCTTCCTCAGTCATTAATCCACCTCTTCCCTCCAGGGAACCCCTCTTACCTCATCTTCGCTGTCACCTTGTTTTCCGTCGAACCTCAACTTTGTGACAAAACAAAGCAAATCTGTAGTGCCTATGCCATTAGAACTGAATAGTAATTCTTCAAATATGCATTTGGACATCAGTCACTATTAATGTCAATATTTGGATATCCACAACAAGCACATGAAATGACTTTAAAAGTACAGGTACAACTTAATGAGGTTTGTCAAAAGAAACACTACAAAGTAAATTTGTAAAGCCAAAACAACTTTCTGTTATAGAAACTTCCATCAATACTGCGATGAACAAATGGTATCCGTCATGAAGAGCTCTATCCACAACAGCCATTCAAGGAGCCATGCTGCTGTGACATCACTGGTCAGGGGGTCAGGGAAGGGGCTGTTCACTGCAATACTAGAGTATCTGGGATTACAAGTGTGCTGTTTTTCAAAAAATCCTGCTCAATCACTAATTGCTGAAACTATTAGGAGTCCATACTCATGACACCAGCATCGAGGTACGTCACAAGAGATATTTTTTTCTCCACTGTCTAAGGCTCATGGAGAAGCTGCAATGCAATCACAACACTACACACACGCACCAAATACACGAGATAACATAATTGCCTTCACAAAAGCCCTGGTGGTGGCCTTATCGTTAAGGTCGGCTGGCTTAAAATCTTAGGTCTTCGAGTTTGAGCCCCGTCCTACATTCAAATAACACCAAGGTGGGTTGACGTTAGCCTGGCAATCTTTCTGAGGCTCGGCAAAATGATACAGCTTTCTGGTAACAGGCACTGCATCAGCAAGCAATACTGCACTCCAGAAAATGCCTGCAACCACCAGCACTAAGGGCAGAAGAAACAACAACTCAGCAAACACAGCCCTGGGCTTGGGAAGTGAATTTGATGCACCTCGCAGAGGCAATCAGAGTACAGTGACGCCATCTTGAATTGCTTTCTCTCCGCACTCAGTGTGGCAATTAAGGGGGAATTTCTCCTCCTATGGTTGCTCTAATGGGGTTGTCCTGCTCTAATCTCAAAAAAGCTGAGCATCAAGAAGGAAGCTGCTCATACCATTAATAAGGTCCATTGATATGATCAGCCAAAAAGGAAAAAAAATTGGAAGAAATGCTGACTCCTAAACCAGAGCAAGATGCTTTAACGATCTAATCCACTCAGTCATGGTAAAAACTGGACAGGTCGCCATACGGTCACAGGGTGTGGAAAATTTCTGCTGAGCAGCCATGGGCATCAAACCACACCATGAAGGCAACACAACAGCATACACACACCATACCTGTCGCCCCTGAAGCTCGCTCGGATGACATTGCCTATCACGATATCAAAGTACAAAATGGCAATGCAGACCAAGACCATTATTGTGAACTTATGTGTCTGAAACATTTAAAATTTCATGCAATAGATGGTTTTATAGACATACCAAGCCAATGCCAATATTCAAAACTAAATATAAAAATTGCAATATATTTTTAAAACAATCCCAAGAAATTGCAAATGATGTAATCTGAGAGATGAATGGGCTCTAAAAGTTGAAATGAGCCAATTGAAACAGCGTTTTTCGTGCCACTTATTGAACACATCCATAATTATAAATCATTCTTTTGGGACATGAGTCAAGGCTCAGAAAGAGCTATTGTGAATTCTATATCTTAAAAAACTACATAAAAATACTCTTCCTTCTGTACAAAGGCCAAACACATGACACCTGCAAAGCTAAATACTAGATGGAGCAGTAACGAGATCAGCAATACCAGATTATAAGCCAAATCGATGACGACGAGCACATGTCGTTCTTAATTTACGGATTTTAGATTGAAACTTAAGGGGAGTCAAATTTGAAGTAAGGAGAAAAAATAAAAAAAACATTTCATATCAATTTAATATTTCACAATAGGAAGAGAAAGCGTCAAATTTTGAATTGTGGGGAATTATCGGCATCCAAGCCTCTATGATTGCAAATACAAACTAATAATCAATTTACTGAACAAAAATTTGTGTCATCTAATCACAAAAATGTCTGTTTTAAAGCCATTCCCAGGAGGAAGCAGGACCAGGAGCTTAAAATGGCAGGAAAACTTTTAGAATAAATTATTTATTTATTTACTGGGTCGTACAACCCAAAGGTTGGCTGACGTATCAAACAGCATGTCCCCTCTGGCGATTCGAGAAAGAATTGAGAGTTAGGCGCAACCATGCGAGCATGTCGGAATGTTCAAGAACCGTGGCCCATCTTTTGTTCTTTGCATGCACGGCACTTAGTTGCCAACCCCGTCTGTGCAGACCAGTGCAATGCAGATATGTTTGAGATAACTATGAGTCCGGAGTGTTATTACATCTACGTTTGTTGGAAAAACCTTCATCTTTCCATGAGCTGTGTTTACAGATATGCGCAAAAGGAATTTGGTACATTCTCTTGCTCCTTTCAACATGGAAACATCAAAGCTGTTGGTTGCTGCAAACCGCTGTCCACAGTATGCATACAAATGGTGGAGTCATCGCTTTGGGGCATCGCATCCCCCTCCTCCAAGGCGTTGGTGGTGGAATGGTGAGTGATTGCCCGAACTCTGGTCAGCCAATTCAGAGCCAGAAGATACTGATGACTGTGGGCTAACCAATGGGGCTCAAATACCATGGACATTAAACTGATGATCACCAACAGTGTCGATTCTTATATCTGGCAAGCTTCATCTGTGCACACGCTCAAAACTTCCTGGTTCTCTGCTGTTGATCAACCTTGAGAAGTACACCACGAAAGCTTTGGTCAATATATCGTGTTTGTTTTCTTGTATACTAAAGTTCGTTGTACAACATCTGTTTCCTTTCAGAATAAAGCCATTGATGGACCACAGAGAGTCACACAAAATTATATCTAGTAATACTTCTCGAAGCAATAAAAAAATTTGAAGAGTTCACAAAAATACCCTACCCACACAGTCATGGGAAAAGGACGTGGAAGACTTTTGAACTCTTGCTTTGCGTTTTGTTTGAACAACAGCGCTAGGCACATGTCATACTTTGTCTGACTACTAAATCTCACAGTTTACTACTCTGCCCTCAAGGTATGAGATGGCCGTAAATATTTCGTCTAAGTACTGATAAATGGAAGGTTTTTGAAAAATGCCAAGAAGGTATGTTTTTAAAGTGCCAAGTTTTGAGTGCTCAAAGTTTTCAATAATTAAATGAAACAAGATTAAGGTTTAAAAGTGTATTTGAAAAAAATACTTTTTTTTTGGAAGTCCTAAACTGCCATTGATGCACCCATCTTTGACACCACCATTTAACAGTTAAATTAGTTTTTTCGTGTCTGCCCGTTTGTGTCTTTAATGATGTCCTTAAAAACAGCAAGTTTCCTCTTTCTGTTTGGAATGTTCTTTCAATTCTGTTGACTGCCAGACAGGCAGACAAGAATAAACAGCAATATCTCTTTGTGCGTGGTGCGATCTGGGATGAGAATTGCCATACAATTTGGCAAATTAGAGCCAAGTACTGCCTAAACTGCAGGTTTTTGTTCCGATTCATGTTCCAATTAATGTTCTGCCGGTTCAAAAAATAAAATTCATTGAAATCCTGCAGTTCCCGATCATAACTGACGTATAGACATTACAAAGTGCATCAATTGCTTAACCCTCCGCTTTCGCCTTCATGCACAAGGGTAAATATAACGAACAGTACATTGAAGGAAGCACATACACAACTAGAACAGCACTCGGTGAGCTCAAATCTCACTAGTGAATGTTTAAATTTGTAGCTACATTACTTATAGGCCAGACTGGATCCGGACCTTAAACCAAAACTAATTGGCTTGTTCTTGTCACCTACCCAACTCATCCATCACTTTTGTCACACTAATAAATACATTTTTGAGATATCATCATATATTGTTTTGGCCCAATCTCTCAATGGTGAATAAACACTTAAACAAAAAAATGCTCGACTCCGGATTCGATATTCAACAAAATGTAATACTTCGCCTCATCAACACCCAACCTGACTACCAAAGTTTTGGGTCCGAATCTGTCCACACTTTTTGAAATATCCACTCAAGACAACAAGCAAAAAAAACAAACAGGTGAATTGTACCTCCGTCTACCTTCCGTGGCAGAGGTATACAACAACCACAGGCTCAAACAGAGCAGTATCACAACTACGTGTTACTAAAAGATCCTTTTTCCAGTTTCTATTCATTTTACATCTCCATTGACTCACAGATAAACCATGCAATAATTTTAATTATGTAAGCTGCACATGCTGCCTTTTGATCTAATCCAGGCAGGAAACACAGGTTAAGGCACCGCTAGTATATACTAAAATAACATACCGTATCTTGTTACTATACGCACACAAACAGGATGACTGACATCAATAGGTATCATATTGATCCAGGTATCAAAGGATATATTTTATATTTGGGTAAGGAACCTAAATGGGAAAAGTGTACAATATTTTTAATATAATAATGAAACTGTAGACAATCCCAAGGTCATTGGACATCTCGTGTGATGAAGCTGAGACCCCCCCCCTCGATGGGCTTTATCCACTTCACTATCGCAGACACATCGGCTGGTCCTCTCTGTCTTCTACCACTCTTTCTGTCGTGCACCTCTGATTTCCATGCATTGTCCCATCCCCCCCTCCCGCACCACCTCTATCACCCAGGTTTTTCTTCAGGTAGCATACGGTTCACCAATCAAGCGCCTTCTGAAGAAAACGACACAAATCCCGGATCACTGTCACCTCACCCTCACTTGTTCTTACTCTTTTCCTTGCCTGTTGGAATTAACTTCCACATCTCTTCAACTCATTCTTCCCTCCAGGTCTTTAGACAGCTGTTCAACCATCTCAGATCTCACAATCCAAAAACATGATCTTTTCTACCCTTGTTAACCCACCCAATTCCTCCTTCCAATTTTCCAGTTTTCCTCGCTTGGAAGTTCCTGTTCCATCCATGTTGTCCACCACAGCTTTGTTTAGAATCCTGTTTTATCTGTTATGTCCTGCTCCATTCACTGTATACTCTCCAAAGCCCTCAACTACATATATCAAAAACCCATATATTTATAAAGCTTTGCTACATATCAGAGTTTAAACAAAAGTAAATAATGGCATTTAAGATTGGTTTTTTTTGTTGTAAATTACCATTAAAAGTCTACTAGCATACCACTTCAAGTTAACTTTTTTCTCTTTGCCAAGTCACTGGAAAATTATCTTCACAAGTTGCTGCACTACATGAGTCATTCTCAGGTTGTTTCCGAATTATACGGATGATATTTCTCATTACCACTTGAGCTTTTTCAAATTGACAACTAACTCAAGCACCTTCACATCCTACAATTGGAGACAATCATTCATCAATTATGGGGGGGGGGGGGAAGAAAGATGTCTGATACATAGTTGGCTGCCAATGACAGAAACACAATCAACTCAGAAGCCTCGATGAAAAGGAACCAAAATGTGATTTTAGAAGCAAATTTAAACTATGTTTTACTGATTGTGCTCTGCTCATACCAAATCTCACGGTGATGGTAACACAAAGACCAAACAAATCAATAGTCCCAGCATGTATTCCTAGCTTGGCAATGCCAACATAGACTCAAATTGTCCAATCACAGTTAAATAATGACAGGGTAACTTCCAGAAGTAAATAGATAAATTTCAGAATAAGGTTATAAAGGAAAAAAATTAATTAATGCTTCAGTTCAACAAATTTGATTGTCACCGTTTTGAGAATTGAAGTATAAATTCTGTGCCGACTTTTCCTTTGTTTCTTCCACCCGCAAATCAGCTATCCAAGCCGACGCCAAGGGCAGAAGAGAGCGTGGACCTATTGCTGACATATGCCAATACAGCAACAATAACTGATGACTTTATAATACATTCATAAATTTTTAATGCTAACCAGTAATTATTTTAAGGTCATTAGTACATATGCTAGTGAAAAAACACAACAATCAAACTTAGCCCCAGTAAATCCAAACGGGGTTTCTGTAGCCAGTTATAGACCACGAAGTTCTTAAACAGCAAACCGGCCAACCTCACGATTCATGATATCTTTTGTGATAAAAAAAAGAATTAACATCAGTGTCTGTTGTCATTTTCTATCTCCTCCGAAACCACTGGTCACACTTAGTTGAAAGTGTACCACCAATTAAATCGCCAAGGACCCAGGCAAACTTTGGTCAAGAAAATTATATTTGGACAAAATATTTTGAATTATTCAAATTGCGATAAAATGGTCAGCACAAAGTAACGTTAACTATGCATTACATTGCTAGGACAAGTCACAGGACGCTGTATTGGCTAGCGAGACGAGGTGCACTGTGTTTGGCTCCTGGAAGCGACCAGTCGATACCCATTCCTTTACCGTTTCGTGTTTCTGAGAATTAAAAAAAAAAATTAAAATTTAAGCTAACAAACAATGCAACAAAAAGGTTGTGCCTCGGGCCTACGGTTTGACCAGTTTGATCGAAACTAGAGGGGATGTAATGATCCACATGGAAGATTATCAAAATGAAATGCTCACTCTTATAGAAGCACCAGGCCAGTGCACGTTTGCCACATACCCCTTTTTTACATCCACAAGGGTTTGCAAAGCATACAATTATCAATAGCTTGAAATTGAATGCAAACATAATCAACACACCAATTACAGACATGTACTTCAGACTTGTCCTCATTAAGCAAGACAAAATAGTCTTTGCCAACCAGATCCGGGGTATAAAACTGAAATATTTGAAATGAATAGCAAGACAGAATACTATTGCTCATACTCAATTTATTGTAATTTTCTCAGTGCCAAAAGGAATGCTGCCCATCACCATGTTACATAAAGTCGAGTGTAATTTGATTTTGCACTTTTAACAATGATGTCTCCCTTTTGTTTGTTTTGTTACAAACTGCTTATGCCAATCGGAAACCAAACCTGTGCATTTAATGTTTAAACTCCTGTTGTCCTACATTAACGCATATTTTTTTTAATGAAAAGATGCCGAATAAAGAAAGATTGAAAGGTTGAGAATCTGGCCTTGCTCCTTCTGTCTCTCTCCTACATCGCCTCCATAAGCCACCCCTGGTCACATGCATTCCTGTAGAAAACCTCACCTACCACCCTTGCAAAGTCCAGGCTGATTTCCACCTGCATTCATCCCGCCCCTTAATTCTCCTGATTGTGCAATGATCTCCTTGTGTCCCATTGCTCGCGCCTCACTTAATCTATGAATACACTGAACCATCACTACTCATCCACTCACCTACCATCTACGATCTTCTACACATGTTGACTTTCAAATTCTGTCCTCACGGCATTGTTTCTCCTTTTTATGTTTGTTAGTCTGACATATGTCCACCCCACCCGCCCCCCACATACCCCTAGTAGTTTGCGAACCTGCTGCCCTAGGTAACACCCCTTGTATGTAAAAATATTATAAAAATATTGCCATTCTGTGAAAAAACATCAAAATAGAAGGCACTCGGTAGGTGCAACCTCCACCACATAATGCCTGATCCATGAGAACATCAACGGTCCAATCAATACATTCAAAAATCGGCTATGTATCTTTCGGCCCTATCTGCTCATGGTAAGAATCACTTTAGATTAAATAATTCCGCATCGAGATCCGGATTCCGGATCTTCACCAAAATCGAATCAATTGGTCGTGCCGCAAAAATCCAACCAGTGTCCACCAAGTCGGCCGAATCCGTCCACAACTTTTTGAGATATCGTGCTATATGTTTTGCCGATCTCTCAATGTGAAAGAAATCACTTTAAAATCTAGTCGTCAGATCCGGATCCGGATCTTCACCAAATCTAATCAGTTCGTCTTGTCCCACACCAAATTTGTCCACAAAATTCATCCAGTCCATTGCAACTTTTTTAGATATCTGTACACAGACAACAGAACACAGACAGAAAGGGTGAAAACATAACTCTTCAACCTTCGGGTGGAGGTAATAAACAAATTTGACAAACTTAAGTATAATAAAGTATAGCACTCCTAATACTCTCCTTCCCCCCTCCACCCATTGGCTCTCACTACCATGCCTATTACAAGAGGGCACAAGAAAACTTCACTGAGCCAATGATGGACTAGACAATTAATTATACCAAACATATGGTGCCGTGCAACAGGAAAATTCCCCCGCACTTGTGTTTTCTTCTTCGTGGTTACATGAAGCAAACTTCTGATATAATACACACATTTCACCACAGATCAACCATTGATCATTTTTAAAAAAAAGAGGAACTTCTGCTATTCTCTGTCATTCCAAGGATGTGATTATTTGAGTACCTCAATTTGAAGGCAGACCGTTTTCAAGCGAAGAGCATACAGTGGTATTTGTGACAGGAATTTGACCAGCCACAAAAAGGCCGTGAGAATATTGGAGGGTCAGAGTCCCAAACTGCAAGGCTGGCAGCATGCCCAATAAATTCCTCTCTGTCTCAAAATTGGCAGCACCATTCAGACATGGTATAATCTTTCGCGGTGCAATGTTGTGTCACATGAGTCAGAGAACTACCATATTCACTTCATTGCAAAAGCTTGATGCAAATGAGCCATGCTTTCAACAGTTTCGAAATATTTATGATTTCATGGACCGAGATTTTATAGTTGTAATTTGAATCTACCGGAGATCAGTCGTAAAGACCAATTGCGCTTCTACTGTACTCGCTCGTGCACCCATTGCTCTGGTGCGGTAGCATCGTTTCTTCCGAAGAAGTTACTCGGCTTCGTTTCAATCCCGGATGGTCGCCACTCTGCCGCAGAAACATCGACAACTGCAAGTTATTATTCAGGGTAGCTCAATTTAGTTAGTGTGTTAGCATTGAGGTGTGTAAATTGGCAGTGGTGATTTCCAAAGAGGTCAGCGGTCATTTGAAAACGGAGAAACTTGAAACCACTTCTGTGCCTTGCACGAGGGTCTTGCATCCACCCGTCATCTTCAGATGGTAAAGTCAGCCAGTTGTTCCTATCTGCATTTACATTTGGATGTTAAAGATCTCAAAAATTGCAAGATTGACTTAAGAGAATAGAAAATAGCCAGGCTTTGTGGCCGGTACCATGCTAAGCCCTCCTGTTTAAGGTTTGCTGCTTAAGTAACACTATTTGCAAGAGGTGGGAGTGCTGGCGTGTGTACAAGACACAGGCATTATTCTGCCAAATAGATTCCTCCTATATATGCAAGGTTCCACGTAGTAATCAATGATTTTGGAAGAGCCAGTTTCTATAAGTTCCTCAAACATAAGCCGATCAATAATATGAATTGAAAGAATTCTAAATTATTGCTCCTCCATCAGGCTCATGCTTTTATAAAAAGACCTGGATGCAAAAAAAAATCATCATTGGATGTGTGTTAGATAGTTCTTTTGTTGTCACTGATATAGCATGCGAACATAAGTTGGAAATCCTTAAATGATCCTATCATGTATTATCAATTCTTTCATATATTGTTGAAGTCATCATGTTGTGCAAAGGTGAATGCTGACCTTTTAACGATCAGCCTGGTTAAATTATCGACATGATAGAAACTGTTGGTTTGGGTACGTGCAGCAGGGTGTTGCATCACAGAATCCATCGTCAACATCGCAGTTGCTCATTATGCTAACATACAGTTGGAAGATGTTCAATATCCCACGGTGTCTTTATGGAAGAGTAGGTAAGTACAATCCCCCCAACACCTGAACAAATTAATAAATTCCTGCCGCAAATCACGTTCAGGCTCGAACATTTAGGCCTGGGTTGTGGTTCGTGAAAGACTTCGTCCAAAAAAAGCTGAAGGCTGGACGTAAAACTACATTAAAGAATCCCACTCTGTCTTTTGTGAAGAGTGGAGTGAGTTATCTCTGACATTTAACCAATCCTGCACCTTCATGAAAACCTCAGGCCTGCCAACCTGTTCATGAAAAGACGTGGACCAAAAAACATCGCCTATCGACCCGCAAAAATGGTGGAAATAATCGGGCGATTAAGATTCTGGAACTTTTCGGACCTTCAAAGCGTCCAGTGCTCAAATGCTCGACAATCCAAAACGAGTGATCAGGGCGTTCATCTCTCTGCCTGGTCGTGAGCCGCGTCAAAGGACAAAAGCGACAGAAACTGCCGGTTGGTGAGATAGAATTTCTGAAATATCTGAAGTAGTTTTCAGTAGGTTGGTCATTCTAAAGAATGTTATCATTCCTAATTAGTAAAAGTTTATTCTTGGGGTGACTGGTTAGCAAATAACATGGTATGCCTGGCACAAACTTGTTGTTATCTTGAAACTTCCAACGTTCCGAATAAGATGCAACTGCAATCAACGAGAGTCAATGGATTTACATCTCCGACAGAAGATTGCTTCAATATGTTGAGGTCTTTTACTTTGCATATGGCACAGCAAGTGCCATTTTAACAGATTATTTTCCTGTCGGCACATCAGCCTTCACTGATGTAAATGTTTGTGGATTTGGTCAGAGGAGGTAGCATTCTTATTCCTTGTGCCAAGAAAGAATGACTAATCATTGTAAAACATCAATAATCAACAACTTCGATAAGCCACCTCCTCTTTTTGAACCTTCCAAAGTCCCAGGCATCCGGTACCCTCATTCATTATCCCCTCTCTTCTTGACTGTTTGTCCATCCAACCATCACTGGCCCTATCTAGTACTAAGGTTCAGCTCACTTGGCCACTCAGTCGCTCATTTCATTCCTGATCATCTATATTCCTGGAACCTCCTGCAAAACCTGCTTTTCTCTCGAGTAATGCCCCGTTGCCTCAAATCTATTTGTTCTTTCTGCCCTTTCGTGTCGTTCAAAATCCCCTCATTCTGCTTGTTTGCTTCCAGAGCCTCGACTTTGTATTTTTAATGTTCGTTTAAAAAATGCTGTTTCATGGGATGAAACATCAAAGTGTAACCCCCGTACCGCCCTTGCAACTAACCATGATCCATTTAAAATGGAAGGACAACATATAAAACCATGCACTGCACGATTGATGTGTTCTTGTCAGGTTAATCAATTGGAACACCTCATCGAAAAATGCGCTTCAGCAGCTAATCCTTCCACACCGTGAATTGCAATAAGTCCTGCTTCACATTGGAAGATAGCACCAAAGACAAAACTCATTCTCCTCATTGCTATAGGTTAAACATACTGTTTCATAAGATTGATGATGACGATGATAATAATAATAATTATTATTTTGGTTTGTGTTATATAGCCTGTTCCCGTGCAGTGGAAGACAGGGTATTGCAATCACTCTGTGTGTCTGCGTGTCTGCTGCGGGCCGATAACCTTTTCAACCATTGAGTTTTGTATTCAAATTTTCAACAAAGGTTTAATTATGAGAATATGGAGAGACTGAATTAATAATTTCGTCCAAAATTTTTATTAATTCTTATTATTATAAAATTGTTCTTCTTCGACCCTTTTTTGGTCTTTTTATTGCTATTTTTTTCTCCTATTATTTTACATTTTTTTTTTTCTCATCAAACCACTTAGTCCCGATTGACACAAATATTTCAGGGTAAGGAGCAACCCCCCATGGAAGATATTTTAATGATAATTGTGAACGTCATAGATCACGTGGTATGGCAGCTCATATTGGGATTAAACTCGCAAAAACATTTAGAACATATCTCTGAAACGCTGATCAGGAAAATTTGAACTGGCAACATCTCTATTACAATCCCAATGGGGAATAAGGATTTATAGGATGACATCATCGTGAAGTGGTGGAACAGCCTAAAATATTTTAATCTAAAATCCTAGTTTACCATTGAGATTCAGTGTGTCCAGCCGTATACATTTTTAACCAATTAAGCTTTTTGTCATCAAATCTTCAACAAACGCTCTAATTATGAACGATTGTGGGAGAACAAATATAATATAAAACATGTACAATTTTTTTTAACTGTCGCTTCGTCAACGTTTAGTTCGAGGACAAAGCGGATGCGGATGGGCTTTGCATTTTGAGATGCATTTGTAGTTATATTATTATTATTATTGTAAATTATATTATTATTATTATTATCCTTTTTAAATAATTATGCAAGCACTTTCAAGATGTATTCTAAAATTATGTTGGAAAAATAAAAAGGACCCTATTAATTCAGCAAATGGGTTAGAAATATTATAAAGTATATGGAAACATAACTGAGAAATGTGCAAATTACAAGCAACAAAAATTTGTATCAAAGAGTAACAAATACCTGTAAAAAGTTTTATAAACTTTTGGTCACATATGAGCAATGGGAAGATTAAAAATTGAAAAAAAAGTCAGAAACTTTCCTCTCATAACCACAAGGAAAGAAATTCAAACTTCACAAACAAAAGAAGAACAGTTTGAAGGATAATTTAAGTAAAAGAGCAAATAGAAAACAAGGTAAAAAAGTTTGGCGAAATGTAAAGGGTGTTTCTTACTATACAAGGGTGAGGCATGGCTTTTCCACGTCTGGTCCCTTTTGGTTTCCCTGCCATGCCTTTTTCTGGTAGCCACGCTCCGAGCGCGCCGCCGTGACAGCATTCACCGGGGAAGTGGCATCGCCACTGTTTGGCAGGCCACATTCCACCCATGGTAATGGCGTGGGTTGCTATGGTAATGGCGACTCCATGGCGACAGCCAGGCTAGGAGCTCATCGGACCAGCCCTGGACATGAGGCCCGGACAGCTCGAGTGAGTCCATCGATCGCTCTCCGCAATCTGCAGGCGATCTATTCATTTCCGTGTCAGAGCCACCTTCCAACAACATCTCGTACCTGTATGGACTGCTCATCATCGTGGATGCCAAGCAGGAGGAGAGGAGAAACACATAACACAGAAAGAGCATTAGTGATGCTGAGATGAAAACTTCCCCAGATTAATACAACCATTAAGTGTATATCGAAGCAATTTACCTGATGGTTGTTCAGTCTCGATTAACACATCAACGATAGTCGCGTTGATGTAGTGTGTTGCATGAAAGAAACATGCAAAACAAATGCATTCTTTTCACATCGTCTAACCCAACTTTAACCTGGAGTGAGATATAATTGTTTTTCTTCTTCTGAATACCACCTTGGTAAACACCCACAATTTACACAATTAGCTGGCTATAATAATGGCGGCCCACAGGGTGCATTACATGCAAGCCGCACACTGCACCCCAGTGTCTTGTCCTATCAACAGATGCCAAGTACTTGTTGACATTCCATGCAATCCATGCCTTTATGTTTTTCCTCTCGGATAGCTCTTCTGTGCTAAACCAATGTAACACAATCGTTTTTGTACAAGTCAGATCAGAACACTGGAGAAATGTACAACATTGTTCACGAAAGGAAAAACTACAAAAAGGACAGTGTTTCCATGGGCCTTGCTTGCGTATCCTTTACTTCATTTACAATGGGCCTGGCGCAAGTTACCATACTCTCGTGCAGATCAAGAACATTGTCATGTTGTCAGACGAAATGTGACACTATGTCCATTTGATGGGTTTTCAAAGAAAGGCCTGGCCACACTATTATAAAAGATAACCGTTGTTTCAGAGAGCGCAGCTCAGGGTGGCAAACACATAACCATACATCAAAATGAAACGTCCAAAAGCGAGAAAGAGGAGAATATTGCGACAGGCATTATATATTTCCTTCCAAATTTGTTGTGGATAAGAGATTTTGACAGACTAATGGTTTAAACCACATTACTCCATATTAATCTACTCACAATGTCAAACAACACTGGTTGGTGGAAAAAATAATGATTTGACTCATTAACACACAAGGCAGACCTCGCACTGTCCATGTAATTAAGTCTATGTAAGGGTCCGCGATGCATCGAGAAATAAGGGCAGGTTCGGTGCCCGGAGAGTGGACTCATCATTTGCCTTGCCATGGCCAGATGGGCAGCTCGGCATGGCAAGGAATAGAATCTGCAATACATGCCACCCACGCTGCTTCCAACCTTTTCAAAGTCAATATTAAAAAATAACTGCAAGACCACCTAAGGATTCTACCAGCAATGGGAAAGTTAAGAATATAGGCAGTTCGGTGATTATGAAGTGTTAATTAGTAAATTCACGGGAAACACAAACCAGTCCGTAGATTTGGATGAATGAAAGGAAATTGTGAGAAATAAGGTGGAAAGAAGGGATTTCGAGGTGGAAAGATAATTAATTCGGAAGGACTGTGATCAAATTTTGGGAAGGACTGCGGAAAGAAGGACTGAGGATCAAATTGATTGAACTTTAACAAAAACATTTAAATTTTGTAAACAACAACAGCACATTGCGCAGTTGCTAGCAAGAGGAAGAAATGAGTATAGAATCTGGAAAGGATATATTTCAGTTTTATCATCGATGTTCATACGATTAGATCAAAATCCAACAAAGACCCAGAACATCACAGGAAAAACGTGAAAGAGCAAAAGCAAAACCTCCACTTCATTGGAGTGAGTCGAAACATAAAATGGCTGGCTTCTTCTTCTTAATATTTATTAATTACTTGTTAATTATATTGATTATTTATGATTACGTTACACACTAACGCCCATTACACTAACATCACCTGCTTTTGCGCATTAAGCCTGTCATGTATTACACAAAAACAGTTGATTAACTTTGATGCCAATCATAACACGATAACTCGATGGCCCTCCGGTAGAGCGCATACCTCCGCCAGACTGATTAGTTTATGTTTTTTATCCATTGTGGCCGGATCTGGATTCGACCGAAACGAAAATCTAATCGGTTTGTTCTTGTCACCTACCAACTCATCCACCAAGTTTTGTGTCGAACCGTCCTCAACTTTTTGGAGACATCCCCACTATTTATTGCTTTAGCCATAATCACTCAATGATGAAAAATCACTTTAAAAAATTCTCTGATCTGGAACTAGATCATTCAGATCTTCACAAAAATTGATCAATTCTTCCTTGTACTATCCAAACCTGCCCACCAATTTCGTCCGAATCCGTCCCCCAACTTTTTAAGATATTTTGTTTCACAAACAAACAAACAAACAGACAGACAGATAGGTGTGAAACATAGTCTCCATCCACCTTCGGTGCAGAGGTAATGACATTGATGATGATATGAAAGAAAATGATGTGATATAAAGGAATCGATTCCATTCCATTAGGACCATACTCCATGCAGAGCGTTGGTGCTGCTGAAGCAGTCTCCTTGGCTATGGGGCACAATCCTGAGACGGGTCACACAACTCCGACCCAGGAACCAGCAAGCTAGCACTCATTTTGCCGACGTCGGAAGGATGACAGGCAGAGTCAACCCACCCAGTATTAATTCACAGCTGAGTGGAATTGAACTTAGGATCCTAGGATCCCAGCCCACACACCCTAACCATTACCCAACAATATAAAGGAATCCATAAAGTTGAAATCATAATGAAATATAATCAAGTATTTATTCATTTAGGAGAGACATACACCTGATATCATTGCAAAAGACATAATTGTTCCCTTCCCTGTCAGTTTCATAAATCCACACCACGACCATAATCACCACTACCCCCAACCATTCTCCACGGTCCCCTTACTCCCAACACTCGTAATATTTTCCCTTTTCTCCGATACCCTCCCATTTTCCATTCGTTTTTTTGTATTCATTTTATTGTATCTCCCTCCTCCTGACCCCACAAGTATTTTCATAGTCATGTCGATGACCAGTATTGTATTAACACCATATACATTACTTTAAAGATCTATTTATTAAGGTACTCTATTTTCTAAACTCCAACGTTAATCAAGACGCAACGGCAGTTATTAAATCATGGCAAGGAACCGCTCTGCGAAAACACTACTACCCTTTCTACATTTAACACCCACCTCTTCCTTTCCCCACTGAGTTGTCAATTAATGCAAAAGAGAGCGGTCAGGTGACTAATTGGTTCGGTCTGATTCCAATGCCATCAGTAACATGCAAAGGTGAGAAAACGCATTTTGCTATCAGTTCGCAATCTGAAACGCAAAGGATGTTTTGAATAAGTCCGGCTGGAGAGCAACGCAGGCGAGGCAGGATCCTAACAAAGACATTTAGGCATCTGCGTCGAGAGATCGGTTGGTGAGAAGGTGATCACGGTAAGAATTCTTCGGATGATTGAACTTACCCTCTAATTTTTTTGAGCAGTAAATAAATGATCCGTTGCAAATGCTGGCCCCATTCACACGGAGCAAAAGGGGAGCACTTGGAAATGTTGCAAACGAAACGTCCAAAAAGCATCTTGGTACAAATCTCTCCAAAGCGTCCTTCATCTCCATTGCTGGTAGATTTTCCTGCTTTTAAAATCTTCAGCTAAAAGTTAAAGCTGATGGATTCCTGCAAGTTTCCTTCACATCAAACAATGGCGATCAAAAACCCACGGTGCACGTCCCACTGAAACCTCGCCCAGTAATTTCCTGAAACCAAGTGTGTCACCCCAGGGCCACACGACACAGAGCACCGTTCCATGCGCAGATGCCTCTTTCACACCCTGATTAAATGCGAAGGAAATTAGCACAGGTTATGTGCCGCTTTATTTATAAGCTGAGATTATACATGCCCGAGATTGCCGATTAAACTCAAAGTTTCACTAAATAGTTAATTTACCTTTCAATTAACAGCAAAATACACACACATGCCCCCCCAAACGAACCCATCAAATATATATATATATATAATATATATATATATATATATATATTACATTACGTTACAGATATGGTGCCAGGCTGCTTTATTCTTCAAAAGACCAATTAAAACTGTATTCCATTATTAAAGTACACCGATATCCCCAAAGGTGTTAATATTTTAATATGGTCTCAGAGCCTCAATTTACACTTACCGGTAAACAACATATTCTTACTACACTGAGATTTACATTTGAATACATCCACGGTAACCACTGACGGGCATTATGGGTTGGCATGTACGTGGTACTTGCCAACGCATCACTGGTAGGGATTACATCATCTTCAACAGGAGGAACTTTCCCAGCAAAGGCAATGAGAGGTCATTGGGTCTGCAACCAATGTGTCATTGATAAAATTTGCTGTTTTCGAGGCCGATTAATTTCCTATACCTATTATGAAAGTGGCAAGAGGCCTCTGCCCACCAGTGTGGTACTCTATCTTGACATTAATCACCCTATCAACCTCTGCCAACCATTTTCTAAAGAATGTAATAATATGAGCATCGTGAATCCCCTTACACCCCCAGGTCAGCCTCTCTGTCCCCCTTACTGCATCTCCCTCTGAAAGCCGAAGCTAGACAAACATGTGGCAGGTGCAAATTAAAATAAAACGGCCCGTTCCACAAAGATCTGGTTGAAGAGTTATACATGAGTATCTTTCACAATTTTAAAACAAATGGAGGGAGTCTTCAGTTGCAAAGGTGTGAACCACACACCATTGAATGGAAATCCCGAGTAAGAAAGAAGGAGTAAGTAAAAGAGAGCGCACGTGAAATAAAAGGCGCTCGCTCGCCTGCGACCCTCAGCCTCTGTGCGCACGCTGCGTTGTCCCTGAACACAATCACATCCCGGAATCTTGTTTGACCAACACGATGTCGATTGTTCGGTGAGCGCTTGTTTTATAACAAACCTCGTGTTTGCGAACCTGCTCTGATTTTAGTGTGGAAAGGAGGCCTGGGAGGGGGATATCATTGTCGAGCGAGTTCCAAGGGTTAGAGAACTGTGTTTGGTTCCAGTGTGGAGAAAGCCCGAGTTCTCGATAATAGAAACTCCGTGAAAGCACTCATACAATGGCCACCTTATGTGTGGTCTTTCATAAAGTGCAACAAGCTGACGCTCACAATGCTGGAAAGCACTGAAGATGATTGAGGTTAAAACAATAAGTCACAATATTACTAAACAACATCCAGCAGAAACAATGAAAACTAGAAGGGCACTCAGTAGAGTGCATACCTCCGCCCAGCTGATTCGTTTACCTTTTGTATCCCACTGATTGGCCGGATCTGGATTCGGACCTGAACTAAAATTTAATCGGCTTTTCTGGTCACCGAACCAACTCATTCACCAAAGTTTCGGCGAATCCGTCCATAGCTTTTTGATATCCTGACTGTATGTATGTATGTATGTATGTATGTATCTGTATATACACAGTGTGCTCAGAAGTAGTGCCCGATATCTGTCAGTTGATGTTTGTTTGCCATTTGTATTACAGTGCACAAGAAGGTAGAAATAAATTAATGACATGTTTATCTAACCATTTATTAAAGAAAAAAATATTACGGAACTGTATCAAGCTGTTTTACTTGCATATTTTCAAAGTGCCCTCCCTCGTGACGATGCACAATTGCAGCCGAGCAGGCACAGAGCGGCACACACGTCTGCAGAGTTCGATATCAATTCCTCAAACTTTGCAGTGATTTGCGCCTTCAATTCCTGAATGGTACGAGGCTTTTTCACGATAAACAAGGTCTTTCATGAGCCCCCAAAGAAAGAAATCTGGAGGTGTAAGTCTGGGGAGCGTGCCGCCACTCGATCGGACCGCGGCGGCCGAACACTTTCCGGAAAGTTTTCATCAAGCCACTGCGAACATTACGTCCATATTGAGGTGGAGCTCCGTAATGCTGGAAATAACAGTCCTGATCTTGTACCCTGGGCCAAAAGAAGGTTTGCAGCATATCCAGGTAAATTTCTGCAGTGACAGATCCCTCAAAGAAAAAGGGTCCAATTATCCCTAATGGAGATATGGCTGCCCAAACTGTCACTCCAGGTAAATTTACCTCCTTCTCAACTGTCACTCTTGTGTTATTCGCACCCCAGTAGACACAATTGTGTCTGTTAATTGTGCCATTAGCTTAAAACATGCCTCATCTGACACCAACATCAAAAATAAATAAATTACGAAATTAATAATCTGCAAGACAATTATTAACAACATGACTTCCCAGAAAGAATCTGACAGCCGAAAAACAGAAATCGGGTGCTACTTTTGACTCACCATATATTTATATATATATATATATTATATAATATATATATAACATATACATATACATATATAGTTTTAGCCCTATCATCTCAATGGTGAAATAGAGCACTTTAAAACTTCCAGATCCAGATCCGGATACGGATCTTCACCAAAATTAAATCAATTCTTCCTGGTCACACACCAACATTCACCAAGTTTCATCCAAATCCGTCCATAACTTTTTCAGATGTCCTGCTATACGTCGATTTTGGCCCTATCACTCAATGGTGAAAAATCACGTAAAAATTCTCGAATCCAGATTCGGATCTTCCACAAAATCTAATCGGTTCGTCCTTGCCACATACCCAAACTCTCCACCAAATTTCGTCTGAATCCATCCACACTTTTTGAGATATTTTATTCACAAACAAACAAACAGACAGACAGGGGTGGAACATCACTCCATCCACCTTCAGTGGAGAGGTAACAAAGGAATAAAACCTGATATTGTTATCATGAATTTGGTTTTGAACAAGACAAGTGTTGATAATTAAAGTCATGGCATCTGATGACTGGTTTCGAAGAAAGGAGAGTGGGAGGCAACAAAGTACAAGGACATTGAAAGCAAAACGCTTTTAGAGATTCTGTAACTATACCAGCAATAACTCAATATACCGCATAATACATAAAACAACACAACGGATACTTGAGACAAATACCAGGAAGGATTTCAATAAATGAACTTGAATTAGACGGTTAAAGTCCTCTGCGGTGACAGCCATGAAAAACTTTTGGAATGAGAAACATCTGGAACAAGTTAACGAAATAATCACACTGAGTAAGGTGGATGAGTTCGTGTCTAAACCCTAAACGAAGGTAATGCTTAACATTCGTTATCCGACAGTCTCAATATGCCTTAGAACAACAAACTCGTTGTCTCAGAACAAATGTGGAGTGAAGTGACCTCCTTAACCCAGTGAAAACCAGCATGTTAGAATTGAATCTTTTCTGGTGATTACTAAATGTCGTTGTCGTCGTCGTCATCATCATTACACCAGAGCTATTTTTGTCCGAAGTGGGACGAAGGACAATGTCAGCTTATGTTGGGGGTATTGTCATGCTCACCGTGCTTGTTAAGTGAGGGTTGGAGATAGAACTTGGGCTGGAATTCGAAATTTGCTCAGAGTACCGGCATTAACTCGCCTACTCTTCATGAAAAACATCGTACGATCTTTAAACGTTCACCACAAGCATTGCTGGCAAACGAGTCCTCCGGCTTAACGTCCATCCGACAGACTGTGGACACATTGATGCGTCAGCCTGCATGCGAAACACCAGGGTGAAAGTTCGTACCTAGGTCTACATTGGAACCCCAGCGAGACAACTCAAAGGTGAGTGAGCATATATCACTCAGCTATCCCGCCAGCATGATTAATACAGGTAAATGTTTGTTCAAAAAGAGAAGCTTCAATATCCTGGTGAAATACCTGAAGACAGGTGGTAGTAAATTTGACTTAAGATGAAATACACGCATTCGACCCTTCTGTGGTCTAATCAGCTTCTTGGAAACTTTCTCTTTTCCCATCGATGGTTTTGAACCTCATTACCCTCGAAAAAGGAGAGGTATTGCGTTGGGTCCGTTTGTTACTTGGCGAAAAAAACACATTCGCCAGGTGTTGGTTTGTTGTGTTTGTCTGTTGTGTTTGTCACACGATTTTGGCCAGATGTTTCAAGCAATCGTTCTGACATTTTGTGTGAGAAGGTGACTGGCCAAGGACAGCAATGCTAATTGTGAAGATCCGAATCCGGATCCGGATCTGATCATTTTTAAGTGATTCTTCACTATCGAGAGATAGGGCCAAAACGATATATAGCCCGATATCTCAAAAGGTTGCGGATGGATTCACACGAAACCTGCTGGACAGATTGGGAATTCCACTAGGAAGAAATGATTCGATTTTGGTGAAGATCCGAATCCAGATATGGATACGAAACTTATTTAATTTTTCACTGATTCTTCACCATTGAGAGATGCGGCTAAAAACGATATTGCGTGATATATCTCAACAAGTTGTGGAGAGATTCAGATGAAACTTTGTGGACAAGTTGGGTGTATCCAGCCTGGCGGAGGAATGTGCTCCAACAAGGGCCGTTCCGTTTCGCCAAGTTGTCACTCTTGGAGTGATTTTTCATTTGACTGTCTGTCTGTTTGTCTTTTGTTTGTCCACACAGAACTTTTGTGTTTTTTTCCGCAACTGCTTGGCAGATTGAGACAAAAAATTTCACCGTCGGTGCGACTCCTCATGTAGAATGTTTTAATGATAATTATGACGTCATCGGTCACGTGGTGTGGCAGCCATGGGAAAAACAGAAACACTTTAGACCTCTGTATCCTGAAACCGCACGAAAGACAAAATTCCTTCATTATGACGGCATAATTGCGTATGTATATGCGACATCCGATCAGTTTGAAAACTTTTGAGGGTCATCTAGGGATAAAATGGTCCACAAATATTTTTTTTTGATGATGTCATTGGTCACGTGAATCGGCAGTCAAACTGTTTGTTTTTTTTAAACCTTGAAAAATCCTCTCTGAAATGGCTGAACAGATCGAGGCAAAACTTTATACATATGACCGTCTATCCACGAGGAACAAAAGTTCACACATATGACGTCATAGGTCACATGGTTTGGCAGCCATTTTGGATTTGCCATAAAACATTTAAAAAATTCATCTCCAGAAAGGCTGGACATATCGAGGGGAAACTTCACAAAAATGTTCCCCAAGGCATGCGTGTGCAACGATGTTAAGGAATAATTGATGTCACATGGTTTGACAGCCATATTGGATTTAAGAAAAATATTAAATATGTTTTCTCTGGAACCCCTTAATCAATGGACATGAAACTTCACAATTATGATCCAGTAATGATGGGAAATATATGTTTTAATTTCAACTTGATCGGATGCATGGTCTGGCATCCAGAATTGTTAATTTTTTGATCTGGGTTCTTTTTTTAAAATTATTAATATTATTTTTGAATAAGGCTCACTCGGCTGTGCCTGGATGAGTTTGAGGTAGAGGGAGTAGCAGCTGAAATATTAATCCTATCCAGGGTTCTCCTGATGACTTCATTACTTTTTGCTTGTTTGGGTTCCTTCTGATGACTCCAATGCAGGATATTCCTGTTTGGTCTTCCATTTGATTTGAAATGATTTATTTTAATCCCATTATGAATTAAATTGAATCGTGATAAAAAAAAGTCATGGATCAGGTCAAGTGTCCGATAAAAGAGGGTTGCATCAAAGCAGGATGTCTTGGTATCCGTCATCACTGCCAGCAGTTATAAAGTGGCAGTTCTAATTATGTCTCTTTTAATTACATACACACCAGTATACAAACACACACAAAATACACCACACAAAACTACACAAACGTCCACACAAAACTACACAAACAGCATACAAAACAAGTCCTGGCGAGGTCTGCAATCTCTGATTGCTCTTTTTCTTATTTATGCCGAAAATAAAGAAAGATTTTATAAGTAAGTTTATATAAGGGGCTTTAAAGGCAAAGTGTGTCTGTTTCGCCTGGTGAATGTCGCCATCATTTTGCAGCAAAGATATATGTTTTGTGGTCATTTCTGTTCTTTCATATGTATAATTGTTGTCCTCCGGCATACTGTACATCAAGAAAGCTGATGCCCACAATAGTTGAATATTGCAATATTCAAATTCTGATGTACTGTACCTGTTCCAGAGCGTTGGGGATGCTGAAGCAGTTTCTTGGCAAGGGTTATACTGGGTGGTATGCCATTGCCTTCCCAGCAGTAGTCCGGGCAGGAATTTGGAATTTTTCCAGGGTGCCCGCGATAGCTCGCCTACTCTTTGCGAAGGACACGGTGGAATCTTTAACGCCACCAACTAATACTGGCAGTCGGGTACCCCAATTCAATGTCCATCCAAGGGGTGGCACACATCTGTATTTATAAAAGGAGCTGTGTCTGTCTGTCTGTCTGTCTGTGTCTGTCTGTTTGTCGTGTTATAACTTGAGAACGGATTCACGGTTTCAATGAATCCAATGACAGTTGATTTAGTGAACTCTCGGAAGGTTTGTGATGCCAAAATATATATATAAAAAATTCCAGCAATAAAGGAAGGTCTGTGCATGTACATGGTCATATGTGGCGAAACTGCAAACACCAACTTGCAACGCTGGTTATCCCAGCACGGAGGGCAGGATATCCCAGGAATCCTTTTTTAATTCTTGCACCACATATTAGCCATCGCATTAAATATTGATATTCCGTCAGCGAAGTGACGGGTCTTTATTGTTCGTCTTAATGAATCCACCTTGCCTGTGAAACACTGCTCTGACAGTTTATAGCTGGGTGGAGATTCCAACACAGGCTAGACAGCTTCGAGGGGAGTGCGCTTACCTCCAGTCCATCCTGTCAGATATGCATATATATATATATATAATTATATATATATATATATATATAATAATACATACATACATATATACTGTGGTATATATAATATATATATATATATATATATATATATTATATATATATATGTATATACATATACATACACAACACACACACCTACATTATACTCTATGAAATGACCATCGGCTAATCATTGAAACAACTACTCGACATATATGGAAGATCAATACCTCGTTGGAAAATTATTGGATAAGAGAGTGGCCTGGAATATCTCCGAGGTAAAAAATTTTTTAATTTCATGCAGTTTCTGCTAATAATAATGATAAAACTCAAAATATTTTGCCTCCGAGAAACCTATTTAAGGCATGCTCATGACTCTCCTGAAAAAACGTTTATAACTCACTCCAAGTATTCTTCATATTTCATGGAGCGTCAGTTGAGTTTCTTCAGTAAAACACTTTTGGGTGCAATATTCCTGATTATCCAAATTGATTAACCACACACCCTTTCTGTTTTTACTTTAAACACTAAATGCAATAATCTGCAATCAAAACTTCACTGCTAAACGGAAATTCCATCACTGATCAATTAAAGTTCCCTTTGAAAATGGAAACATCAGCCCTCCGAATGAATTTGCATCCTCATCATGATCAAAAACAATCATCTTCAGAGCAAGTGGTGGAACATAAGATTGATAATGTTGTTTGTATCAATAAAATGATCATTTGTGTTACTATCAGACGAGCTTTGGTTGTTTCCTCCCACATTGTTCTACCAATCTCCTGTATTCTCTCACAAAACCCCATTTTTTTTAATCGTTTCTCATCCATCTATAGTTTGACAAGCATGAATAACAGTCGGTGTTTGTGGAATCACTGAACGATAAACGTCTTTTGATTCACTTTCTAATTCCTAATTTTCATTTCTTTCTATTGATCCTTTCCAAGTACTGCATCCTGTCATGTTACCGGTGCTACCATTACTTACCAACACCAAAAGTTAGAAGTGCATTTCAAAAAAATAATAATAATAATCGCACCATGTCCAAAGGAAGCGGTTCATTTGGATTTTTGATTATGAAATAGGCAAAGCCTAGAAACGAACGAAACCCTTTATAATTACCATTTAGAACTTTTAGAACCCTTTAACAATCCCTTTAGAACCTTTCAGAATTCCCTTTAGAACCCCTCGAATTACCCTTTAGATCCACCCTTTGGAACCTCGAGAACCACCTTTTAGAATTATCCTTTAGAACCCTTTAGAACCTGTGATGAAACTTAGAATCACCTTTAGAATTACCCTTTAGAATTACCCTTTAGAACCCACTAGAATTACCCTTTAGAACCCACCTTTAGAACCTTTGGAACCACCCTTTAGAATTACCCTGAATAACCCTTAAAACCCTTTAGAATGACTCTTTAGGACTCTTTAGAAACCTTATAATTACCCTTCAGAACAATTTAGAATTACCCTTTAGAACCATTTAGAATTCCCCTTTAGAACCTCTTAAAATTAACCACAATTGGTTAGAAAGGATCTTCTACATTTTTTGATGGACGCATGGATCGAAGGAAGGACATAGTTAATATTTGAAGCAGCTTCACTGCTTAAAATGATTGCATTTTGGAAGATCCATATACAAAACTGAATGTACTACAAGTAGTATAGTTGTCATTAGGTGAGGTTCAGATTCAACATTTCAACCACTGAGTGGTCTTCAGTTGTGGATGAGAGACCATTCATTGATTGAAACATCAGACATGGGCCTTGCCTGCTTTGCAGCTTTACTAGTTGGTAGTGCCTTCAGTTTGAAAACTAGAAGTGGCTTTGCCAAAGTGATAAATTGGTTTTCCATAAACCAGGCAGTTAGTGTCATACAGTCATGGTGATTTCATGCGTGCGTACCATTGAAGTGGAGAATTGAACATGAAACCCTTGGAATACCAAAGGTGATCCATCATGCATCGAGGAAATACATATTGAGTCAATTACACCATGTTACATATCCTGTAGTTTGAAATACAATAGTACATCACATGAATTAATATGCAACACTATTACAATGCAACGGAGATTTTAAATATAATCAATGAGACCAAACAGATAAGATACAAACATGACTATCTATCTCTATCTCTATCTCTATCTCTATCTCTATTCTATCTCTATCTCTCTCTCTCTCTCTCTCTCTCTCTCTTCTTCTCTCTTCTCTCTCTCTCTCTCTCTCTCTCTCTCTCTCTCTCTCTCTCTCTCTCTCTCTCTCTCTCTCTCTCTCTTCTCTCCTCTCTCTCTCTCTCTCTCTCTCTTCCCTCTCTCTCTCTCTGTCTCTCCCTCTTCCCTATACATATATATACATATATATACATATATATATATATATAATATGAAATTATTTGCCAGACTGGGGATCAAATCCAGGCCTCGAGTGAACCATACCAACACTACAATCATCTGAGCTATCTGGGTAACACCCACCAAGCACACAATTCTCCACATATAGAAACGCTACTGTCTTTCTGCCACCGCTTCCGAGGCACTCACTGCCAACCATAGGAGCAGCGATGGCCTGTCCACGAGAGGGTCTTTTATTAATATATAAAGCTTTCTAACCACTGATCGACTGACTGACTGATATTAAAGATGGGGACCGTCTGGGTGACGTAAAAGCTCAAATTTTTCGTGCCGTTGCCATCAAAGCGGTACACAGAAAAAAAATCACAGAATCATCATACATCATCATATATGAAACACAATTAATGAAAAAAATATATGAAAATAAATACATGAAAAATCAAATGCAGGTGAGTGATCCGAGACAATGGGGAACATGGTTTGTTTTCTTACCCAATGTGTAACACACACCCGCTAGTGTGTGTGTGTGTGTGTGTGTGTGTGTGTGTGTGTGTGTGTGTGTGTGTGTTTTATATCTATACGGATATATATATGGAAATATCTAACTATATATTGTTACGGTTCTCGGAACCGTACGCATACAACATACAGGTGTCCCAAGTCAGTTATGCCGTTCAGTATATGTGTAGACAGAACCCCTCCTTGTGTGTGGGGGGAATTTGAAGGGGTGCGTTGCGATGTTTTTTTTAGTTAGGGTATAAATCTTTATATCCCATCCTCCATTGCGATCCAGGTACCCGAGCACTTGCAGCCTTCGGTTCGCTGGCAACAACGTACCACGGTCCACCTGTTGTCTCTGGAGGCTCGTTTTTCCGAGACAGAATTTTCACTGTTGCAGTTCCTATTCGGCTTTCTCCAAACGCTCCAACTCTTTCTTGATGAGTCCGCGCGTGGAGTGGGCGGGCCTCGCCGGTGCCTGGCCGAGGCCCCACCCAGAAAGGGCGGATCCATGGGAGCCCCATCCAATCATGGCGGACAGTGACATCAGTTTTGACCAAGGCCCTGCCCTGCTGAGGGAGGTCTATAAACCATGACACGATCCTCAGTCTTGGATTCTTTGGGGGTTGTTCGTTCTGTGCTTGGAGGCCGGAGTTGGTTGGAAAACGAAGGGGTTCCGCTGCTTGGCTCCACTCACGTCTCACCCCGACGGCCCGAGCT
>CM068956.1:43008233-43024656 GCA_035128595.1 Eptatretus atami | reverse complement strand
CTGTTTGTCTGTTTGTCTGCTTGTCTGTGAGCAGGATATCTCAAAGTTGTCAGCGGATTTGGACGAAATTTTGTGGACAGGTTGAGTGTGTGACAAGAACCAATTGATTTGATTTTGGTGAAGATCTGGATCCGGATCCAGACAAGGGAAGTTTATATATAAAAAAAATTTCAGTGATTCTTTTAACAACTCATGTTAAAAACGATATTTGGCATGATAATTCAAAAAGTTGTGGACGAGTTATGACAAAACTTGGTGGATGGTTTTGGTAGGTGACAAGCAGATTAGATTTTGTTTCAGGTCCGGATCCAGATCCGGTCTATCAGTGGTTACAAAACATTAACTGTTCAGTCGAGTGGAGGTACGTGCTCTACCGAATGCCCTTCAAGTTTTATATGTTGTTCTATTGAGCTATTGAAGTCATGAGATAAAAAAGAACATGTACAGAATCAAAAAAGTAATTAACATCACATGTGACATTTCGAGGACAATGTGACACGAGTGATTGGTTTAACACCTTTAAAGTCCCACATTCTTTACATTTACTGTTATTTTTTTTTCTATGTTTAACAACATGTTGTAGGCAACTCATTATTTCCTTTTACCGATAACAATAAATATATCAATCTAATTTAAGTTCCTTCAAAATTCCCGGCTGTACCTCCAATTTTATGCTGAACATGTGACTGCCACAAGAATGGGAAACAACATCCTGCCACGTAGTGAAGCAGATCCACGAAATGTGTAATTGCAATTGTTATAATATCATATTCCCAATACCTGTCTGCACATTCCATTTCCGGAGTTGAAATTGTAAAATTAATGTAACAGGGTAAATCTATTTAGTGTTTTCCCATTTGATCCTGACGGGTGCTAATTAAGGTGGCTGAAATGCGTTTTAATGAAAAATATATATGTGTTGTAAAGATGATCGTAAAATTGTGGGAGAGTTGGTACGTCGGTGGATAAAACTTTCTCAAGCATCAGGACGCACCGGTGCTTGACCATCGTAATGCACTGGGGTCGTGTTCAGGTAGACATTACGACCTGATCGCCAGTGTGAGACCGCACTAAACATCGCCCCGTACGCTACCATCACATGCCTCTTCTGAAACTCGCCTTTCTGCTATTTTTTTTCCTTAAACAGCACTGGACCATCTGTGATGCCATACGCTCCCACCGTTCCCCCCCGCACAGCTGTTCCGCCCGTCTGGCTGCCCCCGTTGGGGGAAACGGAGCTGCTTAACAAACCTGCGCGCGCTGCAGTGTGTCAATGCGCAGAGCCTGGCAGCACAACGCTAATTGTGGATAGTGGTGGAAGGCGCGCTTCTGCTTCCGCCACTTGCACTGACTGCTTCTGCTGCCGCTGCTGTTGTTTCTGCAGGCCAAATCACTCGAGGGTTTCCTAAGTTCTCGCCAACGCTAATGGTTTTCATTAAAAGGTAGACACATTCGCGCCATGCTAAGCACCCACTCGCCAGCGGATAAGATCAATCATGGCCTGACAGCACATGAAGACCTAGCGATGCAAACTTTTACATCCTCCCTTGACCAAAGGAGGCCGGGGGAGGTAGGGTGACTTTGAGATTAATTAAATGAATTATCAGCGTTATGAGTATTTAACATTTCACTACATTAATTTAACAATCTACAAATATCTGATATACATTGGAAAAGTAACAAATAATATTTCAAATCTTTTGATTTTTAACATGTTCTATTTCAGAGCATTCTTTACGCTCTGTATTGTGAAAAATTCACTGCAACGGTTTTGTAACTTTGTAAGACAAAGAAATAAAAGGATGGAGTGATGTACCATAAAAGTCATTGTGACATCACAATGATGTGCATTATAAGCTGGCATTCACCTTTTGACCAGAAGTGGACAGACAGGACACTGCCCATCGATCAGCGGCTTGATTTCGCCAGCACGTACGAGAAGGCCATTTGGATAACAAGTGTCTCACTTCAACCCAAATGTCTTCAAGTCAAAACAAAGAGGACAATTATAGCTTAAACAAAAACACAACCTTTTTTGGCATTTTAACAGAGGATGTGCCAGAAAAACCCATTAGACATTTTGAGAACAATTTGTGAATCTACAATAAAGATATTCCTAATTCAAAAAAGCAACATACCACTCTGTTGTCCTTAAGCAGCCTGTGGCAGGGCAAGATAACTGGGTTAAAATTGAAAAATTCAATTTGGCAGGCCGATTTCCCCGAATAATTAGAGTTAATGCGGGTTAATTAATATGCAAATCTTCCTTAGCAGATGTTCCGCAGCAAGGTTGACAAGAATTCCCCACCGACTGTCCTCTCCAAATCAGTTACTGGCCACACTGCGTGCCGCTGACACATGCAGAATACAATTACGACTCCAGCGGGTGCAGTGTTGATCATCCGACCCGATACGCACCCTCCCATTTGAATGCTTTAATGCTTTTGGCCCCCGTTTGCCCCCATTCTTCACCGATGCATGCACATTCAATAGTTTTGGGGGCGACTTGAACATAAAGCTTCATGATGACACTCTTTTGCTGTTAAAAAAAAAAACATTAGAAAAATAAATAAAGATGAGGCTTCTTTGCTCTTGACCCAGAGTGGTGGGGGATTCGGTGAAGTGTGTGCATGAACACACATCCTCTCACCTTAGAAAGATCGCTGCTTACCATGCACGAAACACAAGGTCAACTCGCCTCGCTTGTATCATATACGTGGTACCGGTGCAGTGGAAGGTCACATGATTAGTTGAGCTTCCTAATGGGATTATCTGTGGACATTATAAAATTATAATTTTTAATCATCAATTTTGGAGCTGCTGGGTGGGTTACGTTAGCATGAAAGCTTTTAACGACCTCGGCGTGCTCTCAAGTTCTGGGCTAAGTGAGGGTCAGTTTATGGTGGGCTTTAGTCTTTGCTTGGACTCGACTGAATGTGATAAAATGGCAAACGAATTGGTTGTACTACGCACTTGATTGGGGCTTCATGAAAAAATTGCCATGAGCTCTTGAATTCCAAGCTGTTCTAGTCAAGCTCTAATAAAGGAGGGACATCAAAAGAACGCCTTTGAAGGCTTGAGGGCTCATCTGGCGCACCTAACCTAGCCAAAACAAGGCACAGGCAGCCCCTGGAGATAGCAGCCTGCTGTGGCAGCTGCTGCTACTATAGCTGCTGCTGCGACTATTGTCTGGGTATGTACACCTCAAGTCCTCACAAGGATTAACAGGCAGAACACCATTCAGTTTTAAGGAAAGATGGAGAGAGCTCCATCAGCTTGGAGCACTAAATACCACCCAAAAAGGGCAGACCCGAAAGCAAAAGGAGGATAATCAAGTGCAAGACTTATGGATGCAAACAAGCATCAAAAGGCCAGAGCAAGCACCCCTCTCTCCAAAAGAAAACAGTTTCCAGGTAGAAGAATGTGCTGACTGCAAAAGAAAAATATAGGACACAAGCATCCCAAAAGTCCTCTCCCAATCTCCCACAGTCTCCTCCCTCCCAAAACCCGGAGACCTTCACCTCCCACTACTTCTGAACTCCGAGCCACCCGAACCAGCCGTGAGGCTTTGCTGTGGATCCAGCAGCAACGGCCACCATTCATGTAACGGAAATGTTTTGGTACAGCACGAAGCGGGTCACTCAAAAGAACCGAATACCTGAAAAAGTGAACTTTATTTCACATGTTCTATTAGAAATATATTTGGTGCTAAAAGAACAAATCTCCTCCAGTACAGGTCTGGAACTTTATAAAATTATGGTGGATTGTAAAACAGAACACATTCTTATACCACTTGACTTCGCTAAATTACAGAAGTCTCCCTCATCTGGGGCTTGCAGTCCTATTTATCCTCTAGCTGACATGCACCTTGGGCGGGGCAATAGATTGTCATCCTGTGTTAACCGCAAGCCGTTAACCTCGAAGGCAAATGTTATTTTGAAGGCGATTTATTCAGCTCTAGTTTGTCAATGTTCGTGTCAAATTGTTTGGTTCGCTGTTTGAGGTTGTACAATACATAAATATATATATATATATATATATATATATATATATATATATATATATATATATATATATTTCTTCACTGTGGAATAATCTCTCTGCTTTGACAATGTCTTGGAGTTTTTTTTACATTGGGCCAGGCCAAAACTAGACAGGTGTTAAAAGTGTTCAACAATTAAACACTGGCTTGACTAATGGCGATGCTGATTTCAGCCTTAAGTGTTTTCACTGTACTCCTTATATCATAATATTTTGATTAATAAAATAGATTTAATCATTCTGGACTTGTTTCTTTCTCCACTGACTGGTATGGATTTGAGTCCCCATGGTGGATCACTCTCACCAAACGACAGCAAATATGGAGAGTTTGCTGAACACCAAGCAACATGAGTTGAGGAAGGCCTAAGTTGTGCAGTGGCCTGAAATAGGCCAATTTATGGTTTATTAAACGAGAGATTAATAGAGAGGATGGAAAAACACTTCTAAAAAAACAAAAACATTAAATGAAGTAAGTGCATGATGGCATGCCTGATGTTGGCTTAATGGTTAGGATGGCGGGCTTTGGATCCTTGAGTTCAAATCCCGCTCAGCTGTTGAATTAATACCAGGTGGGGTTAACTCGGCCTGTCATCCTTCCGAGGTCGGCAAAGTGAGTGCCAGCATGCTGGTATATCTGTTTCGGAGTGGCGACCCGTCCAGGATTGTGCCCAATAGCCAAGGAGACTGCTTCGGCAGCACCAACGCTCTGCACAGAGTATGGTCCCAATCTACTCCTCTCCTCCCGATGGTCATGCCCATTAAATATATAATGTAATCAAATGTCGGAGAGAGAAAACTCACCAATGTTTAGTCTGGGTTTAAATCCCCATAGAATAGGATCTGATGACAAAATGTTACCCAGCTAGTTTTGCACTTTGTCATAAGAGGGGTCCTTTAATCAGCAGTCTCATCTGCTCGAACTCACTGGTGAATACTAGAGATCATATGCTGCCCTCCGAAAAGATTAGGCCATTGTGCACTGATATCCTGGTCTTCTACTGGAAAGGCTTTGACTGGGAAGGCAATTACAAACCACCCAGTACATTATTTGCCCAATAAGCTCCGATGACAGAATCCACTTTGCTCTTTGATTTACTTATCCTATTGGATCGCGGTGCCTTGGCCTGTTTAATGTTGCCATCTTAGGCTGAAATCCCACATATCATATTTCTTCAATGATGATTCTGATGTTCTTGTAATTCATGCAAAAGTACACCGCTGTCTCCTCATGTCTGTCCTGCGTGTAATGTCACCACCCTGAGCATCATTATCATCACCATCATCATCAATGCATCATACTATTGATGGAGCATTGGTGCTACCAAAGCAGTTTGTAAGCAAGACTTATGCTGATTGGTTTGCCATTGCAATTACAGCAGTCACTCAGGATAGAAATTTGGTCAGGATGCCGGCAATAATTCGCCTCCTCTTCGCAAAAATATTGTAGGATCTTTAACCGCTGCCAAGGCCCACGGTATGTAATGTCCATTCAATGGATGGGACACGCATCGTTGCCTCGCCCTGCATGCATAACACCAGGATGACCGTTTATAGCTGGCTCGAGGTTCAAATCCAGGCAAGACAGCTCAAAGGTGAGTTCACCAGCATTCCATGAGTCTCAGGTGAAAGTAAAAATAAACTAGAGTGCAGTCGATGGCACACCATCTCTAATCCCCACGCTTTCCATCGAAAGCAAATTTGAAAGATGGCAAAAAATTCCACCGGGAATGATCCAATATGAAGTTTTGAGCTTTCATTTCCCCCCCCCCCCCCCCCGTTTTGACCAGAGTGACCCAAAGTCGCCACCCTTCTGGGGAATGAACCGGATGTCAAATCCAAAAAATCGTTATGTAATTCACAATCTCCTAATGATGTTGACTGTGTACACAAAGTTTCATTTTAAAATGTTTTAAAAAGTGCCCATAGTTGCATTTTTTGGAATTTGACCTTTTGACACTGTCCCAGGGAGTGGGGCCAAAAATGCCATTGCTTTTGCACCTTTGTGCCACGTCGTGATCATTACAACCAAGTTTGCTTAATATCTGTCCAAATATTTAGGAGATAGCATGATGGACGGACGGACGGACGATTGGACGGACAGATAGTCAAACAGACAAGACAGACACAGCTGATTACAATATCCCCCTGTTTTTTCAAAAAGCATGGAGATGATAAAATAAATAAATAAAACATAATATCAGCACTCGTACACCGAACAACATATCAAACTCCTTAAGCTAGCAACTTTAGCATCATCTTAAACTATGATTTTATTTTATTATTTTTTTGTTTGCATAACAACGAAAAAAGTTTATAAAACAAAGAATAATGTTTTGAAAATACATAAATAAATAAAAATTAAAAACACGATTTCATGTCTGAGGCACTTCAATGGCTTTTCATCATCAATTCAAGTTTTTCACGACTTAGTCATTCAAACCTTAAAGGAAGATGAAGATTATTTCACAATTTTGATTTTCCTGACGAGTAGCTGTTTGGTGAGTGAAAGACCATTGGCTTGGAAACAGAACTGTATCGAGAACTGCTTATGCAGTTGTGCAGCGACTGGATGCAAAAGGTATCAGGTGTGATTTAAAGGCATCATGTGAAAAGTAAGAACAGTGTGCTGAAAATCAAGCCCAGGTAACAGGAGCCCCAAGGCATGTCTGTTGTGCCTGTGACGTGATTGTGGAACTGTGCGTTCCAAGAAACTCGAATGCAAGAAACCTTGGAACCTGAATTGCCTTGAAGAAGATTGAAGTTAAATATATAAATAAGTACCCAAAATGAGAGTGCAGGATGGGAAAGAAAAAGGAGAGCCAGAGAGTGCGGAAGTTGTGTGGCAAGAATTTCAAAAGAGATCGGGAGAACACAAGAGGAAACATAGGGGAAGGAAAGAGTCACGTATTCAGCATTTGGGAGGGAGGGTGGCCAGTCATCTGCTATTGCCACGTACGTAATAAATAGATGCCCCCTCACGGACAAAGAAACGGTATGTCATCAATTTCAGTTCAAGGGACGAGCATGGCGCATTAAAATCGTCTGCTTTGCAACGGGGGGAAATGTAGTAATGTATCACTGCATCAACAAGGGAATAATTCGAGATTCGTCCCGACAGCCATCTAACATTTACACCCATTAGCTGAGGGCCTTACGAGAGACATGAAAATAAAACTGATGAGCCAAGGCCCTCGCAGAGTTAGTAAAAGGTGTCTGGCCATATGTCTGCCTGGCTGTTCTGTGATGTGATGTTGACGGTGGGTATTGGTGGTATCGGTCTGAGTTACTGGGATACGCTGACAGTTGGTTACAGGCTTACAGGTCCAGGTGTAGTTAAAACTTTCATAAAGACGCACCAAATGAGCGTACAATTAAAAAAATTACAGCAATTACTAACCTGCTAATGTTTGCATGTAAGGTGAAATACTACATGCGTGACATATCATTCACAAACCAGGTAAACCATTTGTTGGTACTTCGTCGTGGACACGGGGCCTTTGATGCTCGCTTTCAAGAGGCTAAATTGCTCCGTTTGTTTCCTGAAATCAAACCCCGTCAGTGGGCATGCTGCAAGCATCATCCTTTGTCTCGTCCTGTCCTGAACACGACGGGGAAATGTACTTTGTCTCTTTTGTTTCGAGCAAACAAGTGTTGTGTTCTCCGCGATAACTCCACGAAGGGCAAATTTACGAGAAGGACGGAGTCAGCAAATATTGGATGATAGAGTGGATGGTTATTCTGCATAATAATTATTATTTGAGATTCTCTTGCTCGATCAAGCATCCGAAATGGTCTTCTGTGATAAGAGATAAATGTGAGTTTAAAATTGCATTGATGTCAAGCCAACTTCAATAAAGGCGGTGACGACGGCTTGCTCGTCGTAGCAACGAACATCAGCTCGTGGACAACTTTATGACATAGTGAGCAGAAGTATTCTTTAGGAAAAGTCTTTTTTATTTCCTTTTCTGAACCTGGAATGCCGTTCAACCCCAGAAACAAAATATCGTTTCAGCAGGATTGGTTCTTAGAACTTCATCATGGTTGGGCTACGTGAGATCAAACTGAGAAACTAGAAGGGCACTCGATGAAGCGCATACATCCGCCAAGCTGATTAGTTTACGTTTTGTATCCCATTGATAGGCAGGGTCTGGATTTGGACCTGAACTAAAATCTAATCATTTTGTCCGTGTCACATACCCAAGTTCTCCACCAAATTTCGTCCAAATCTGTCCACTACTTTTTGAGATATTCTGTTCACAAACAGACAGACAGACAGACAGCTTGGTCAAACATAACCTCCATCTGCATTCGGTGGCGAAGGAAATGATGTTTATATAAATCTTCAGTGAGATTGTGAACGAGGGGTGTTCAAAATGTAATAAGATTGACATACTCGCAATAATCCACGACACACCAGTTTTATTTCCATTTCTGAATATCTAAGGAAACTTGATTACTAAAAATTGAAGGCTGGACTCTTGACAGATATTTGCAGAGTTCACTACAAGTTTAGAAACGTTTGAAGCTGAGAACCAATCCCAGAAGGGTCACCACTCCATCGCAGGAGAGTCCACTAAAGATGGAAGGAATTTGGAAATTTCTCAGAGCACTGGCGATAACTTCCCTACTCTTTGTAAAAGATGCCAAGCGATCTTTAATGTCCACGAAGAGTCAGTGCTGGCAAACGATTCCTCTGACTCGATGTCTTTCTGATGGACGGCGTGAAAATTGATGACTTGTCCTGCCTGTGAAACACCAGGGCAGTTTATAGCTGGGTTGAAATTCGAACCCAGGTTAGACTGCTTATAAGCAAGCTAACTGCCAGCCTTAATTGGTTCACGAGTCAGTAAGTGACCACTATATTCGTTATGGGTGTGTGTTGTGTCCTGTCTGTCTGTCTGTCTGTCCCGAGCATAGCTCCGTGGGTTTTGATCGGATCCTGATAAAATTTGGGTGGGGGTTTATATCATGATCTAGTTGTGTTTCCGGAGAATGGGCATGGTGCGCCCATTATGGGCGGAGCCACGCCCAAAAAACATGTGTTTTTATGGGGTAGCCGGTATCAAGTTACATCTTCTCCGAGGGGTTTGTCGAATCTGGCAGGGGTTTCGGTATTTGGTTAGCCCAATGGCACCTGCATAGCCCCACGGAGCTCGATTTTTCATTTCGTCCAAGGTCAAGGTCACAAGGTCAAAAACTTTAAAAATGTCAAAAAAATCAATAAAATTGGGCATCGAGCTCCTAGGTTTTCAACTGTTTCGAATGAAAGTTGGTATGCAAGTAGTGCTCTTCGAGTACTACAACTTTCATCATTTACGTTTTTCTCGATTCCCACCAGTTTGCCCGTGGCGTCCCCTCGAAGGTCAAAAAAATAAAAAAGGCGAACCGTGTACATTGCTCGTGAACCATCGCCGTCTCCAGACTTGTTATGATTAAAAGATTTATACATAATGTATACGTCTATACATATATGTATATATACACACACATATGCATATATATGTAACAATCAAACCTCTTAACTTGACGAGGCAGCAAGGCACAGATCGAGATCCATCACAGCACTTACTGCAGGACCGGTTGGCAACAAGTGTCGTCTGCTACACGACACATTGTCTCTGCCTGCTGATCACCAGGTAGGAGGTTTACAGTGAGGAATAATAAATTTAATGTGAGGGGCACACTGACCCGAGATGTGAATATATATATATATATATATATATATATATATATATATATATATATATATATTATATATATTGTTGTGGCCGGGGGTCGGTGGCGAGAACGACCACTAGGTGGAGAAAGCTACCTCGTCTCCCACCAATCTCCCCGGAATTGTAGGCCGTCGCTCGGATAACTCCGCGAGCTGGCGGGTCGATTACCGACCGTGGCCGCCAATATCTCAACCGCGTAGTATAGGGTCTATTTGTCTATAACCAATTTACCTAATTAACTACGCGATTTTGACTACCGGGGAACCACGCCCTCGGCACATCTTGCTCGAACCGGTTAGAGCTGTGGTCACTCTACTGAAAAAGTCACTCTACCGACTGCGGTAGGGTTCCAACTACCGACTACCAACTCCGGTTCAGGTGCAGCCCGAGCGGAAACTGCCAAAGCCGTGCCGGCTGGAATGAACGGATTATCGGGAATAAAACCCCACCTAAACTCAGATCCAAACCATGCTGGACCAATGCAGAAGGGACGGAAACGAACTGGGAACATTCTAACAAGTTTTATTTACAGTTCATAGAAGACACAAAGCAAGACTTAACTCGAATATGCAAGAAGTATTTACAATGATCCAAAAACACTTATTCAGTTCTACTTTAAGACGGGCCCACACGCAGAGACACACACAAATTGAAAAGAAACCAGAGTCTTTATTGGACCCTCGCAGCCATGGAGAGAGAACAAGCTGGGGGTCAGAGTTCAGTGGTACCTGGCCGTCGGAGGGAAAGGAGTACTCTGCATGCGGCATCTGCCAAAGGTCGTCGGTTTGGTCCCAGTCGCACGTGTGGGACTCGTGGCTTGTGGCGGAGCTCGCATGGCGAATAGTCGGGGTCAAAACCAGCCAACACTCCTCGTAACAGCCACCATGAACAAACTGGTTCTTCAGCCACGTGAACAAACTGGTTCTTCAGCCACCATGAACAAATTGGTTCTTCAGCCACCGTGAACAAACTGGTTCTTCAGCCAACCGTGAACAAAACTGGTTCTTCAGCCACCATGAACAAATTGGTTCTTCAGCCACCGTGAACAAACTGGTTCTTCAGCCACCGTGAACAAACTGGTTCTTCAGCCACCATGAACAAACTGGTTCTTTCAGCCACCGTGAACAACTGGTTCTTCAGCCACCGTGAAAAACTGTCTCAGCCACCTTGAACAAACTGGTTCTTCAGCCACCGTGAACAAATTGGTTCTTCAGCCACCGTGAACAAACTGGTTCTTCAGCCACCGTGAACAAAATGGTTCTTCAGCCACCGTGAACAAACTGGTTCTTCAGCCACCGTGAACGAACTGGTTCTTCAGTCCACCGTGAACAACCTGGTTCTTCAGCCACCGTGAACAAACTGGTTCTTGAGCCACCGTGAACAAACTGGTTCTTCAGCCACCGTGAACAAAACTGGCCCCTCGCAACTGCTGCTCGTAACCGCTCCTCGTAACCACACAAGAACTCTCGTCCACAGAATCCTCTTTCACTATTCCACACAGCCTCGCACCCCTCTTCCTTCCTCAGACGCGCCCCTCTCCTAAATACCACGAGAGGGAAAAAGAATGCCTTCGTACGGGGTGGAGTTCGTGAAGCACGCGCCAGTGTCCGCCTTGATTGAACAGGGTTCCACAGCATGCTTTCCGGGGGCGGGGCCTTGCCTCCTGCTGGAAACCCAGCCAGTCTTCCATGCGGGTTCATACTTGACGAGCAACAGTATCAATATTGCAACGGCCGTCGTGCAAGAGTTACAACGTTTGTGGAGGAACGTTGGTGGAAGTGGCAAGGAACGGCTGCAAGACCCTGCCTTGGCAAGTCAGAGTGCTTGTAGACAGCGGTGGGTAGTGGATCGTGATGGGAATGGAATGGTTGTTAGTTGTTCGTTGGAGGGTTCGTTGGATGTAAAGATTTAATAACCTAACTAAAAAGAAATCGCACGCATGCCTTTGATTCTCCCACGAGACAAAAGGAAAGGGATCTGACTGCACACATACTTAACGACATAACTGACTTTTGGGACATTGTATGTTGAATGCAAATGGTTTCCAGATCCGCAACAATATATATATATATATTTACATAATATATACTGCAGGGTATGATGATGAACCGGAATTCCCATTGTCTCAGGTCGCTCATCTGCCTTTATTTTTTCATTATTTCTTTTCATTTATTTATATTTTCATTTACGGATGCTTTCTGATGGTTGTGCGACTTTTCCCAGTGCACGGGCTTCAATGTCCGCCAGATCGCTCAATTTCAGCTTTTACGTCACCTGGGAGTTACGGAACATTCATATCAGTGAGTGAGTCAGTGTTAGAATGAGCTTTATCAATAGATATAGTGTGTGTGTGGCTTTTTTTTTGTATTACATCTCGTTCGACTTTTATTTAAAGCTTGCGTCGCACTGTTTTGGAGTACATTGCTCGTATAACTTTTTGAACATGTCTCGTATGTACACAAGGAAAAAGAACAGCATGATAATTGACTGCAAAGGCCGCTTGCTCAGAGCGTGCTGTTTGCAGTGACAACAGGTAAGTCGGAACTGTGCTGAATCAAACGTTTGCAGTGCATGTACGCAATCCTACTTATCTCATTCTTATCTGTTCAGCTTGTTTTGAGAAAAGTTTGATTACACGTAAAAAACATATTAACTCAGTGCTTGAAACAACCTGCAACTGCACCAACTTGGGGATAAATATATTCACATATTTGCAGGTATGAGGACGACAATGACCACATGCCTACAGATATAAAAAAATAAGAAATAATGACATCTACAACAAATAATTGTCTGCCTCGTTTGCATTGTTATTAGTCTGTTTGGAGAATGGGGGCAGCACAGCTTTATGGTACCAGTTTATGCTCATCACAATCTGCCCCAGACACCATTTAAGAATCAATCACAATGTTTTTCTTTGGGCATAATCTTATGGAAATTGGATAGGGAGCCATTTTATCAGTTACACATTCATCTTGCAGGTGTGTACCATATTCTAAGGATACTACAGTGCCACTAATGCTGTGCCCCCCTGTGGGTTTTGGCAGGAATTTGGGAATTTGGCCAGGATGCTGGAGATATCTTAGGTGCTTTCCATCAAGACACCGTGGAGTATTTAACATCCACCAACTGATGCAAACAGACAGGCGACCGAGATTAATGTCCATGCCAAGAATGGCACACTCCTCGCCTGCGAAGCTCCTCACCTGTGAAACACCATTGAGACAGTTTATAGTCGGGTCAGGATTCCAACCCAGACTCTAGAGCTCTCGGATAAATGCACTACCTCTGCAAGACCCCTGTAAGACATATCACGACGTGTGACTTAGCACCACATGTAAACAAAAACAGGCAGGGCATGCACATTACTCACTCAACGGAGTTCATTATGAGCCAACTGGGTTTTAGCAACAATCAGCCAGTGACATTATAATTCCTTTTCGAGTAGAGTACGATTGAAATAATTGAGTTGTCAACAAGAAACAATACTTCCATTTAAAGGGATATCGAGTTAGACACTTTACTGGATTGTTGTTCCTAAAACAAGGAAAGATGGTCAAGCAGACGTTTTCCTTGTACTCAAGCTAATTCCTGCATATATAACTAATAGATAAAGGCATATTCTAACCACTGACTCTCTCACTCACTGACTCACTGACTCACTGATATGAATGTTCGGTATCTTCCGGGTGACAAAGAAAGCTGAAATTTCGTGTGCCGACGGAAATCGAAGCCGATACACCGGGAAAAAACAACAGAAATGTCGGAAAGCATCCATAAATGAAAATATAAACAAATGAAAAAAAAAATGCAGTCAGCGACCCGAGACTAGACAAAAAGGCAAGCAAGGTAGTTTTGTGTGCCGATGACAATCGAAGCCAATACCCAGGAAAAAAATCACAGAACCATTGGAAAGCATCCGTAAATGAAAATATAAATAATGAAAAAAACAACAAATGCAGGTGAGTGCCCAAGACAATGGGGAAGCATGCTTCATTATAGCTACAATGTGTAAGCTACCCACTTATATATATACAGTATATATATATATAATATATTATAGTATATATATATATATATATATATATTATAAATATATATATGAACAGGACAAGGAGGTTGTACGTGGGATAGGGTTGAGTGCAGTGCCGGATTAAGCCTCGGCTGGCCCTAAGACACATTTTGAAATTTTAGAGAATGGCCTGATTTTAAATTAGATCTCGGGCTCATGGAAATGGACCCCAGACAAAAGATGAACTGATTCAAGAACATTTGTTTAAAATGTTGTCTCTGCTCGAAGAAGAATAATTTTGTTTAAAATAAAAAATTGACGAAAACTGCTTCCATATTAAAAAATGACACAATCTATATGATATTAAGATTATATCAGACGATGGACAATCCCGAATTCCCAATGACCTCATTTTCGAAAGCCGTAATGTAAACCGCCTCTTCTGATTTGCTGAGACAGACTGTCACCCAATGTTATGTAGGGATAAACACAATCATAATTATATAAATGTGATAGATCTAGAGAAAGATCCATAGCACAAGACTAGTACTAGTACAATGCCATTCGCACAGTTAATAACGAAAATTTATGAGTTTATCATAGCCGATAATGCGATATATTACGAGACCAATAAGAATGTATGTTAAAAAAAAAAAAAAGTTGCCTAAATTTTTGTGGCCCGAATTTTTGGCTGGCCCTAAGTGGCACATGCCTTGTCTGCCTAATGGTTAATCCGCTCCTGTTGAGTGGGCGTAATCTTGGCCTCCCTTTCCACAACATTCATGTTTGTCCCACCTTGTTGCCCTGAGTTGTACATGCAGTACAATGGTGGGGAAAGTTCGCTGCCTGTCTCAAATCAAAATCTTGTGATTAAAAATGCTTAATTATAAATAAGACGAGCCTTATAACCTCGTCACAACGAGAGCAGTAACAAAAATACAAAGTAATTTAGCCTCTATACAAATAGTTTTTTTAAAATACATATATAAGTTTATTACATGGTAAACTTTGTTATTGTGAAAAGGTTAGATTGGACATTGTGTTCCTACACATCTAGTTTAAGTGGATAATTCAATACACACACAATGTGTTAATCCAACCAATGAGCAGGCGTAATTGTAAAATTGTATGTGAAAAGAAAATTCATGGATACCTAAAACTCTACAATGTCAGGAGATAATGAGTTATCACAAGTTTGTAGTTGATTCAAGCTGACAGAAATACAATATCTCATTTCTTCCTTAATCTTATTGAGTCTTGTTAATTGCATATTCAATATGAAACAGTCAATATGCAGAAGAAGAAAATGCATGTTGACCATGATCTGTACATGTCCACGTCTTTTGCGCTTGCAACTAAACGTGATGAATAGGAATAAACAACGTCTTGTGAGCGTCACCTTTCTTTACATTCTATGAATCTTCAAACAAGTGACTGCAACAGTAATGTCAAGAGATACGAGTGCGTTCAAAAAGTTATCAGAACGGAGATTACTCGCAATGGTCGCAAAGAACTGAAACTATATATGATCATCAAAATGCTTATATATTGGAAATAAAACAGCTTTTTTTTAAAAATATTACTCCGCGACTGAAGTGTGAGCGACCGTTAATGTTTCACCATCTTCGTTATGTTTGTCTCTTTGAACAGGATGTCTGAAAAGTTTATGGACAGATACGGATGAACTTTGGTGGATCGGGTTAGTTTGTGACAAGGACAAAATAAATTCGATTCTTGGTGAAGATTTGAATCGCGGATCCTAGATACGAGAACTTTTAAAATTTCAAAGTGCTTCTTCACCACATTGAGAGATGTGGCCAAAAACGTAATACATATACTTAGCATGATATCATCAAAGTTGTGGACAGGTTATTGACGAACTAGGTGGTGAAGTTGGTTAGTTGACAGAACAAGCCCGATTAGATTTTGGTGAGGTCGATCCAGATTCCGGCCTATCAGAGGGATACAACAATGTAAACTGTTCAGCCTGGGAGGTACTGTGTAATGCTCTACCAAGTTCCGTCTAGGTAAATTACATATATATATGTAGACAATTAGTGAAAAAATGTTTCTTGATTAATTTTGAATGTCTCAGTCTGATAACTTTTTTGATACATCCCACATAATACGTATACAGCCAGGAATGGATTCCCACCCTTAAGAGTAACCATAACAGTTTGCACCAATTTGAAAAAGATCTAAATCAACAATGAGTCATCATATAACCTTCTAATGAGTAATGCGAATAAGCATAGACTTGAATTAGATCAAATTATTACTTAAGACCAAAACACGAGGTGGAGTGAGTGATACAGACTTAATCTCCATGTGGTGGCAAGATACGTTGCTGAGCAATGGATAATGGAGCCTCCTACGAGTGGTGAAAATAATAGTGATGAATGCCACGGGTTTAACAATGACCTGCACCAGCTAAAAGTCTAAAATAGAGAGACAATGAACACCCAAATACTGTGACCCTTACTGAAGTGACAATGTTTTTACAGTGCAATAAAATGGGGTAATACTGCAGTAACATCACTGGCCAGAAAATAAGCACATTGTAAGACTTTGTTTTCTTCGTCTGAAAGCAACACCCTTATGAAGATTTCAATATGAAACAAGTAGAAGCAATATCAAGAAGGAAGACGCATTT
>CM068956.1:42963551-42982046 GCA_035128595.1 Eptatretus atami | reverse complement strand
CCCAACTACAGAGGAAGAACAACAAAGTGCGAGATTGCGGGCTCGTTTTGGTAGAGCTTACATTTCCCAAGAGCTGGCAAAGGGAGTGGGCTTCCTTGAACAAGACAACAAACGGTTATTTGCTTCAGCTGAACAAGAGTGAATGCATCTGGCTGACATGATGGGAAGAAGGTGGGATTTGCAATGATACATCTGTTTGTGATCAGAACACAGTTGGTCTTCTTCGGTTGTAAGCACCTTTGGGCAATGTCTTTGGCTCACACATTCTATTTTTCAACTTTATTGCATCTTTCCCTCCCAGGCAGGCCAGGTTTCCATCAATAAGACGCTTTGACGAGGAAGGCCCTTCAGCGGAAGGGGAATGTTTGAATATGACTTCAGTCAAAGTGAGAAGCTCTTGTTTGGAAGAGGTTAGGGGAGGCCATTTTGTCGGATTCAAACAGGCGTGTGTGATAGTCATTCCCTCAACAGCTCAGGTGCATGCAGCGTGACCTGTGCACGAATAGGTGCGTTGAAATTAAACCAAACTACTCGAAATGCACTTTGAGGCCGAACTGGGATTGGAAAAAAAATCAAGGATTATTGGAAGGAGCTGAAAAGTACAACTCCAGGTGTGAAAACAGTGTAAGAAAAGCTTTGCGGGAGCAATGCAGTCCTAGATTCAAAGCCCCCCAGCAGAGTTGCAAAGTATGGCAGTTGGTTTACGATTCAGCAACAGTTCCCTGGATGAAGGTTTCTCCATAAGGGTGTTCACTTCACGGTCAATATCACAAAGGCGACTTGTTAGACTGCACAGTGACTTCCTGTCCTTGCATTCATGCATGTTCCATGGCAAGGGTTCTGCTCCTCATACCTGTGCAAATGTCTTTTAGTTATGGCTCTGGAAAATACAAACAGCTGGTTATGGGGGTGTTGTCCAACAGCCCCCCCCCCCCCCCCCGAGTATGCCAGACACCCCGGGCCCTAATGTCGTTTTGGCCGATGGCTTGCTCAATCAGTCAGGAATAGCTATAAGCCAGAAGAGTTAAATTTCATTCCTATGATTCGGATACAAATCAGGGTGAAGCATGATCAAGCATCGTCCTGTAAATAAAATTGTTGCAATACCTTTGATAATAATCCCACGAAAGGATATTTTGTTCGAGAATGGAAAGTTATCAAGTCATTGTGGTATGATGACATTAACGAGCCCAGTTTTTTGAACTTATATTTCAGCATAACCTTCATTACATTTCTAACTTTTTTTTTAATGAATTATGGTTGGAAATTCCTGCAGCAGGCAATTTTGAAACCTACCTGAATCCAAGTTATATACACGTGAGACGTCAGTGACTTTGGAGCCATTTGTCTGAGCCAATTGTCGGACAAGGCCCTGAAGTTACAGAGGCTCCAAGTAAGCTGCAGATTGCACCCAAATGGTTTTAATTTGACCTACCAAAGCTAAATTAGCTTTGTGTATGGGAACATAAATCGAAAATTGAATAATTGTGGCTCAGATTTCCAGCATTCTGCAAGAGCTGTCTTGGCTAATGAAGACTTAATGAGAAATTAATCGGAAACAGGTCCATAAAAGGAGCCGCGTGTCTGGTCCGAATGGTTCTGTAGTGGAGATCTGTGTCAATGCTCGACGCTGTCCTTCTCCTTTCCTAACAGGGACGAATCCCAGTGTTACACCCCATGAGGCCCCGACTGCTGCCACATGCTTATCAGCTAGCAGCAAGGCTGACCGCACTGTCTCAGCAGTTTGGGAACATGTGTTTTGGATGCCCGACGTGACAGATACTGCAACCTGAACATTTGCTCCCACCATGCTGAGAACAGTCTTTTTAGTTGCTTATCAGGAAACATTTGGCATGCTTGCTGTAGATAGGTAAGAATAGATACTGCTAGGGAATTTCTCAAGGGGTTGGGTGGGGTGGGGTCTCTACAGCAGAGAATGATACCACTGTATTGCGATGTGATGACATAAAAATGACTTGTTCCAGAAGTATGACTAAAGCCAAAAAACTATGATAGACCAATCACAACAACATTCGTTATGCACCTATCATAGTCTCTGGATTGCTCAACTTCCATTTGATTAATTAAACCAAGCTGCTGTATGAGCTGCTTCGCAAAGTAAAAAAAACAAAGTGAATTTCCAAAAACTAAGATTTACTAGAAACTGATGATTGTAAAAAAAAAATTCACTTTCAAGTCTTTACGGAATAGAAAATGGATCAGAAATTCACAAATGAAACTTAACTGAATTTCCCAGGAATTTCTGTGGAGGCCGCCATGTTGTGTTGACGAAGATCCGTGAAACACATGAATGGGATGTCACCGACGTGCTTTTGGGTCTACACTAGTCTATAAAACACACGTGTGATGACGTCACGTATGCTTTTCGCCCGATGGCAGACGATGCATGGCTGCTTCCCGTAGAAAGCACTGAGAAATTATCTGAAATCAAATTTGCTGCTTAATCGTGCAAAGATTTTTTTAAATTCAGAATTTAAGTGCAAAATGAAAGGTGATCAAAACTAGCCATTCTCGCTCTTTCAAACACACCTTTTTGTTTCACTCTCGGTGAAAAGGTGTCTGTTTTGTTGGCTGTTTCCTATTTTTGTTTGATGATACATAAAGGACAGTCGTTTGAAAGGGAAAGCATGTCAGCTCGGCTCGTTAGAATGCACTCTGCTACACGGCCCTGCAGTTCATCGCCGTGGTCGGCTGCCGATGTACGCCACCGTTTTGATTCCGATAAAGAGCCACCACTTGCCGGCAGCAACCTCCTGGAGGGGTCAGCCCGCTGTCTGTTCCCACGCTCACACAGAGAGCCACGGAGAGACAGCCCGCAGAACAGGCCATGCGACCAAGCAGACACACACACAACCAGGCCAGGGGAGCTGGGGGAGAAGGGAGCGGGGGCTGTACGGGCATTACCGCCAGGGAGACATTACTTTCAGGTGAACAGGCACGAATGTGAGGACGCAACACCGATTTACAGCAACCAGAATCAATGGCACTCGCCAATCCTGCCTCCCGCTGTCGCGACTGTTCGGCACCATACAGAGTGCCAGTACAAAGGCTTTCCCTCGACCCTTATCTCAAAACGCTCGCACCGTCCCCCCATTCCCTTTCCCTCTTTCCATTTTCAACCCCTCAATGTCCCCCCCCACTCTGACCACCCTTCCATACCCTAAGAACCTTCACTCCCCAAGGCTGGAGTCCCACCAGATGACATGGCAAAGAAGGAAAAAGAAACCACCAAGGTTCCTTCCAAAAAAAATGTTCCCTTGGCTCTCATGTGTCTAAAAACACAACAAAACCACTGGGGTGTTACATTCTTTCAGAAATTAATGCAGTAGGAGGTTGGTGGTCATTCTTCAACAATTTGTTGAGGTGTTTCACAGAGCACAAGCAAGACAGCCAGGTCGTTCAAACGCAAGAGAGCGCCGACCAATCGAATGATAGTTTATTAACATTCTAGAATTCTTTAAAGATGCACATTCAAACGGAAATAAAGTAGGCCATGCCTTTGAAGTGATGCTTGGCTGTTTTTTTCCTGGGAATTTTTCTCCCCGGATAGCGGCGAATTTGAGAGTAAATATCTCCCACTAAATAAAAAAACTACCGCCCCTCATGCAAGCTTTTCGGAGCATTAGGGAGTGGGAGTTATTGAGGAAATCGAGGAAGGTTGGAATAATGGTTAGAGCATCCGCTGTGAGGCTGCGAGGTCAGAGGTTCGATTCCAACTGGACCTGAGCCCTGACGATGAGTAAAAATGGTATGAGCTTCTTCCTTGCTTGATGCTCAGCATTTGAAAGGATAAGAGTGTGAACAACCCCCAAGGGTTGGCATCCATGGGGAGGAGGAAATTCTAACTTAATTGCCCCACTGAGTGCGGAGAGAAAAGCGATGTTGTCATAAACGATGGTGTCTCTGGTACCCAGAGTGCTCTGTGAAGTGACGTCACTTCACACAAGTTCAGAGGCTTTGTTTGTCTGAAGTTAAGTCTGGTGTCGTCTCGTGTATTTGTCTATATGTGAAGGTGTGATTATGTGTATTGAGCTCCAGTGTGAGCCTTACCCCCTGGAAGCCAAAAAAAGAAGGGAATGAAAAAGGACTGGACAAAGTAAAGTAGGAAGGTGATAAAGAGGAGGGGAGAACGTGGGGTCAAAATGGAGGCCTTTTGAAGGTACTTAATAAGTAGTTGGATCTTGATGTTCGTTCATTTCAAGCACCTATCATGAATCAAAATATTCCCTTCAATGCAGAGCTTCCAACAGCATTTATTATATCAGTTCAGATTTTTCTTTTAAAGCCTTTTTTAATGTCCCTGTACCTTTTTAGCAAACCCTGGTTCCTCTTTTTTGTGCTACTATCCTAATTATCGTTACACATCACACCTTCTTTACTGTACGGTACTCTGATTCTGATTACGATGCATCAGGGTTACACTGGGTGGTTTGCCATTGCTTTCCAGCAGTAGTTAGGCAGGAATTTGTAATTTGTTCAGTGTGCCAGTGATAGCTCGCCGACTCTTCATGAAGGATACCGTCGGATCTTTAACGTCCACGAACTAATGCAGGCCCACGGGACTCCCAGTTTAACGTCCATTCGAGGGACGGCACACACGTTGATGAATCTTCCTGCCGGTGAAATATGAGTTTATCGCTTGGTCAGGAATCAAACCCAGGCTATACAGCTTAGTGGTGAGTGTGGACACCTCTCGGTCATCCAGGCAGCCCCTTTACTCTACTACTTTGCAATATATAATCGAATCCATCCATTGGGACCATACTCCGTGCAGAGCGTTTGGTGCTGGCTAAGCAGTCTCCTGGGCTATTGGGCGCAATCCCGAATGGGTCAGCACTCCAACACAGGATACTCGAATGGCTCAATCATCCCAGCAAGCTGGTACTCATTTTGCCGACCTCGGAATGATGACAGGCTGAGTCAACCCCACCTGGTATTAATTCAATGGTCGAGCAGGATTTGAATTCAGGACCCGAGGATCCCAAGCCCACCACCCTAACCATAAAGCCAACACCAGGCATACTTAATCTAATGCTGTCGCGTTTTATTTTCTTAAGGTATTCCTGATTTTTTTTTTTTAAAGAATGTTAACAATATTTTACACTTTAAACACACTTTTTGTTCACTCTCCTTTCACCCCTTAACAGAATAATCACACTGCTTTTACTTCTTTGATGTAGGCCAGAGACGAGTGATAAACTCTCATGCGTAATGTAAGGCCAAAGCTACCCACTGCAGCACGACTTGCTTACGGAAACTAAATGTAGTCTTATTTCAACACGACTACCAATCAGCATGGTGCTCAACAGGTACCTTTGAAACCTAACCAAAAACTCTTGGTCCAGATCAAAAAAACAATACCTAAGGTTCAGATCCAATTGGTAAATTGCACCGCTTTTTTTTTATTTCCTCCTTGATTATTCACTACAGGGTCATTTTAACTGTAAGCAATCTGGTTGCAGGTCAGAAAGGCCTCAGTTGCATCCAACTCGTCTTAATGATAGATTGTATTGAGCTTGCGGTCAGCCACATACTGTGACTTTAATATGTCTGCTTTTAAAAAGTTATTTTAAGGAAGACATGAGCTCGATTTACCTTACAAGATTATGGCAGAGGTTGTTCTGGGTCAAGACCTGTAACCTAAAAACTGACCCAAGCTTTGCCAAAATGACAAGGTACTAAGTAACAGATCTGATTCAAACATATTGCTATTTTGGGAGCCTTAGTGCCTCCTATTCTATAGTTAGTACCACCGTATAACTTTCTACATGGGGTTTCACATATCAAATACAATTCAAAAACTCCACTGATTAAATGTTTTATTAATTAATTTAATTGATGCCCCCTCCATTGCCCCCTATCCATCCTCCCACTAAAACCTTACTTTGCTTGAGCCTTTTGTTATCATAAGATCAGGTAGGTAGGGGTTGCTGCTCGACAAATGTAAACCAATAAATCCTTAGGAAATAAAAAGTAGGATTGACATTGCATCAATGTCACTAGTTGCTAAATAGATTGTCCCGTGTCACGTGACATCTTGGCCTGCATCATGCCCCTGATGTGACAAAAGAAATATAGCAAACAGGCAGCTGCCTGGCAGAGAGATAAAAATCACACGCTGTCCAGCGAGACATAAAAGGATGCTTGTTCCTGTACCACATTACATAGGAAGCATTACGAGTCAGCGCAAACACAGCACCTTTCAAACGTTGTGTCATGTTGCCGAAGCAATCTGGGAGGAGTTGATCGATTTTGATGCACACGGGTCAAAGAAAACCACATCTTTAAAGTCAGAGCTCCAGAGACCTGTGCAGCATCTCTGCTTTTTTTTTTCACCAGACTCCGTGCTCATGAGCTTTAGAGCTTGATTCATCTCACATCCTGACCCAAGGACATCGTCCGTCACATGATAGTCACTGCCCGTTTAATGCGAATTCCCAGCTTTAGCACAGGTAGATTGATTGCTGCCGTGGCTTAAAGTGGTACGTAAACCTCTTCTGCGCATTGATCATCAAGAGCGGAGAGGTGATAGTAAACTTGTTCTCCCCCCCCCCCCAATTGAAAGAAGCAGTACTTTGTGAAGAGTAGGTGGTGATCATCAAGAGCGGAGAGGTGATAGTAAACTTGTTCTCCCCCCCCCCCAATTAAAGAAGCAGTGCTTTGTGAAGAGTAGGTGGGCTATCGCTGGCATCCTGGCCAAATTCCAAATTCCTACCCTGATTTACTGTCAGAATGGTGACCCGTCCAGGATTGTGACACTAGCTTTGGCAAAACCGGCAAGGCTCTGTATAGAGTACATGATTGAAATAAGTTTGAAGTATTTGCTTATATCATAGATAATTGTAATTAAAGTTCAAAATAAATTTGATGAAAAAACGAATTTGCATCCTTTCATCATCATCATCATCATCATCATCATCATCATCATTGTACCATACTATAACAGTGCATCAGTACTGCCAAGCAGTCCATAGGCAAGAGTTATGCTGAGAGGTTTGCTATTGCTTTCACAGCATTACCCCAAGGCAGGAAGTCGTAATTTGTCAGGGTGCTGGCAAAAACTCGCCTACTCCTCGAAGGACACCCTGAAGTCTTTAACATGCATCAACGACCAGTCCTGGCAGATGGCTCCTCCAGATAAACATCCTTCCGATGGACTTCATACACAATAATGTATGGCGACACAAGCAAAACTCCAGGGTGGCCATTTATAGCTGGACAGCCCAGAGGAGAGCGCACATACCTCTTGGCTAGCTTGCCAACCCTTACATCTTAAACTGTGATCTGGATGACATCTCTTTTTTCTTTTTTTTTAAACAACAACCCATTCATTCATATTGTATGTTAAAGCTTTCCTTATAAGGAAGACACCACATCACAAACATCATCCCCTCCAGAAGTATTGAGGTTGACTGTGACTGAGAAAACAAATTTGCACCATTTCACCTGGCTAACATTCCAACTTTAGGACAAATTCCCCCACAAACCTCCCACTCGTTGGGAAACTGCAGCATGTTCAAAGGCCCTCATTAATTCATTTATAAATCGGCTCAGAGGACAGAGCTTGATTCAATTAATGCCAGCCCGTTACCTTCTTGTGGGTTGATCTTTGAAGTTGGTGCATTTAATTAGGCCCACAGAGCAGCCACTGTGTTCTTTAAACAAAGGTTTGCATTGCAGGGAATTTTGAACACTTCACAAAATGAAGGGCAGTGCAAGGTGTGATGGGAATATATATACATACAGCAAAGATTTTCTTTTATAATATCAGGGCAAAAGCTCTTGTAGCTAGGGAAGCGATAGTTTGAGCAGCCACCACCCTTACACGTCAAAAAATAAATGTAAACACCTGTTATAAAATGCTCATCATACCTCCTTCATGCAATGCTCATGTTCATTGGACAAATTTTGCTAATAGAAGGTGGACTTCATAATGCATGATTACCCCACGCACGCGAAGCAAAATGCGGGGTTAAGCAATTGGTTCATGTCCGTCCATCCGTCTGTCTAAAAATGTCAGTTCATGATCAAAAAACAACTTATTTAAACTGAATGCTATATTTTGACCTCAAATCGAATCAGAAAACAAACCTGCCGTTTAACAATACGTTACTTTGTCCCTGAATTTGTCGCAATCACACATTGTGCAGAGTCCCGATTCACATCGATGGTTGCCAGACACTTCTCCACATTCTCAGTTTTTGTTGTTTTTTTTTGTCTGACTGTATTATGTATTTTGGTGCAAACGCATGCAATGGTGAGACTTCTTTGGATTACCTATCTGTTATTTTTGGTAACGAAGGATACTTCTCATTAGTTGGTGAGAAAGATGTCATATTTTTGGGGAGGTTTATCGGTGACAGCACTGGTGGCCTGTCATTAGACCGTATGCTTGAAGAGCAAATCGGGGTGAAACAACTGGTTCACTTTGCCTGTTTATCTATCCGTCTGTCTACAGACGTCAGTTTATATTTGAGGAACTACTTAATTTCAATTGAATGTTATGTTATGAATGCTGTAGAGCATGAATTGCAACATGAATCGGAACACAAACCCACAGTTTTGCGGTACTTTGGCTCTGGATTTGGCAAATTGTACAGAATTTCGTCCCATGCGCAGAGGAGTAAGGAATTTGTTTTTGTCTGTCTGTCTGTCTGTCTGTCTGGCAGTGAAATAAAATTGAAAATCATTCCAAACAGGAGACATTCTGTTTTTAAGGACATCATAAAGCACACAAATAACAGATACAAATAACGAATGTAACATGTCAGATAGGGTGGTGTATAGACACTGCGCCAACGGTGGTAAAATGGTGGTAAATTCCAAAATTAATTAATTTATACGACTTTTACAATCTTTATTTCATTTAAATTGAATTATACACTTGAACACTGTAGAACAGAGATCGCCTTCTTGTCACTTTCAAAATCCTTCTGTTTAACAGTATTTGGACATGTTAAATAGGGTGGTGTATAAGTGTGATGTATAAGACTGCTTCAATAGTGCTACACTTCCAGAATTTTTAAGATCTTTAAAATCATTATTTTATTTAAAATGAAGTATACGAGGTCTGACAATAAAGTTCCAGGACTGATGATTTTTCTTGATAGGTGGCAGCAGTGGCTTCAGTTTCTCAATTGGACATACATCGTAATCTTCCTGTCAGTACTGTGTTAGCTGTTGTATCGATCGGATGTGTTTTGTAGCTGTGCTGGAGTATGTTAAAATTACAAGTGTTGTAATCATGTTCTGAAGATGAACAACAAATTTAGGGAATAGAGAATCATCATGAAGTTTTTGGTAAAACTAAACAAAAGTGGCATGGACATTTTTGACAAGTTGAAGCTGCTGTATGGGGAAGACGTATTGTCAAGATCACATGTGTTTGAGTGGGCCAAGAAGTATGCAGAAGGGTGAATGGACATGAATGATGGATGACACGCGGTCAAGATGCCCATCGATTGCCAAAATGGACGAAAATGTCGAAATGGTGAGAATGGTGGCTCTATATGACCGACATCTGAAACTCCAATGAAAGGAATTCATTTTGCATCAATAGAAGATATCCAGAGAGCCATGACCAAGGAGTTAAATGGCCTTTCAGAAAACAACTTCCAAAGGTGCATTGAAGCATAACAGTGACCTTGAAAAGCGTGCACAGACTATCAGGGAGATTATTTTGAAGACGACCACTAAACATAATTGGTACATTTACAATAAAATTTTCTGTTGCTTTAATCCTGGAACTTTATTGTTGGCCTCGTATACTTAAAAACTGCAAGGGGTAACATGTTCTATGAACTTTCTAGTTACCCTCGCTGAAGGAGAGGTTATTGCATTTGGGTCCGTTTGTTTGTTTGTCTGTTTGTCCGCACAAAACGTTCATGTTTTTCTCTGCAACCGCTTGTCGGATTGAGACAAAATTTTCAGAATTGGTGCAACTACTCATTTGAATGTTTTAATGGTAATTATGATGTCATAGGTCACATGGTGTGGCAGCCATGTTGGAAAAACAGAAAAACTTTGGACCTCTGTATCTCTGAAACCACACCAAGGACAACTAACAGCATCCGTTGAAGACAAAGTCTTCCATATCCCCCGCCATAGTAAATGAGGACTAGTAGCAAAAGGCACCAGTTCAATTTATTCTTGATGTGTGTACCAAATTTCATAAAGAAATCGTTAATAGTTTTGCAACTATGCTCTGGAAACAAAGGTTAACCTCAATTATTTCTTAATACCCAACTTGTTTCCATGGAAAGTGACAGAAATTGTTTTGGGGAAATCTCTAAATATCAAAAGGCACCAGTTCACCACTTGCTTGATATGTGTACCAAATTTCGTAAATATATCTTGAGGGGATTTGTAGTTAAGCTCCGGAAACGAAATGTCACGGACGGACGGAACCCATTTATATATCCCCCGCCAACTTTGTTGGTTGGCGGGGATAAAAATTGAAACTTGTCAAATAGCATGTACTCCTCATGTGGAAGGAGTGTGATTTATTTTATGACATCATAGGCACCTTCATTATGTCATAGTTGCATATGTAGAACACTACATGTGATCAGTATGAAATTTTTTGAGGGTCAGTATGAACTACAGAGCATAGTCAGACTGCTCACATAAATTTTATCATTCTCTAAAACGTATTCACCCTTCATTTATTCTGTTAAGACAAAGTGTCTGTCAACAATAACTGTCATAAATTGAAGAATATGGATGTATGTATATATCTCCAATATGAAGACAAATTCATGTTTGAAATTGTGATTTGAGAAAGCTTTACATTGATTTAAACTTTTGCATTTGCACCCGACTGCATATATATATATCTACATAATAATATATATTATATATTATATAATATATATATAATATATAATAATATATACATATATATACATATATACATATACAGATAAATATATATATACATATATATACAGATAAATATATATATATACATATATTACAAAATATAATATATATATAATATGTAATAATATATATAATAGACATATATATATGTATACATATATAAATATAATATATATATTATATATACACACACACACACATGTATGCATATATATATGTATACACACACACACACACACACACACACGAACAAATGGTGTCTGTACATGTGACCGTCTGTCTCCCGTTAATGGCAGACACTTCCCGCACTGCATTTGAAAAGCTGCATGCACAGGCAAACCTCAACGTTCATTTTTAAAATGATGAGAGAACAGGCATGAATATTGTTTATACCAAATTTTATTTCGCAAGCAGTATATTTCACCCTCTTTTTAGACAAATTCAACCTATGCCGCCTGATGTTGCACCAGCATTTTGCTGTGGGCGGTAAAGTAGCTTCGGGCTTTGGCTCTGAGTGAAACTCAGAGTGCAACACAATTAACCTTTTGCAAGTCCATTAAATAATTTTAATTGATAGATTAACTTAAACTTTTCCCATTAGTGGGGATGGGTACTTTTGCTTGTTAACCATGTGTAAATTATGGCTAATGCTGTTTGTCTGTCTGTCTGTCTGTCTGTCTGTCTGTCTATCTGTCCCACCCTGAAACATGGAAATGCTCCTCTGAGAGAAATTCTTTTTCATCAAAGAAACTTCACAATTGTTTTTTTAAATATAAAATGTCAAAGCTCATATAAGAGCTAATACACGGAACGTATAACAAGGTGAGCAGGAGACAGGAGGGATGGGAGAGGGAAGCAGAAAACAGTGTTGAATAGACACACGAGATCTGTGGAAGGGAGCGGGATGGGGTGGGGTACACGGGGTAAACAAGACGGACACTACAGGGACTTTCAGGAAGGAAAGCAGGGAATTTGGAAGAGGTGGGTTTGGGGTGGATCCAAATCAATGGCAAAATTATAATTTTTTCAACCAAACAAGAAATTGAACCCAGGTGGTGTGCAGGCAACACACCACTGCCTCAATCACTCTTTTCTGGGGACAGATACCTTTGCTTGTATTATAATGCACTCTTATAAAATAAAAGCTGTTTATGATTATGCAGAGATTCAACGAATCAAAAGCAGAGGTGACACATGATACAACTGACTAGTTAGTGGCTTGGCTTATATTATGAAACCATATAATTGTCAGACACAAGCAGTTATGATCTGTTTAAAATCAAAATCAAAATAAAAACATTAAATAACTGCCCCCTCGATGTTGTTGTTTGATTGTTTATAGTTATTGATAAGGATGCATCCAGAGTTCTTTGGCTTTCTGAAATAAAAAATAAACAAATGGATTTAACCAAATAAATAACAAGATAGTTCATCGAGCATTACTTTACTGCCTTCACAAAATATCTCATGAGATCTGATGAGATTCTCATGAGATTTCTGAAAGATAGCATATATTTATTTTTATTAAGGGTGATCGCTTAAAGGTAGAAAAAGCAAGGCAACCTCGAGAGACACATCAATAGGTTACTTGGCCCATCATTATAGTTCCTTTCATACACACCCTAATAACAAGTCTTGTTAACATTGAATTCAAGGTCCAGCTGGTTAAGCAGGGAAGTAACGATCTGGCATGTCAACAACAGGAAGTTATGTTGAATCAGCCATATGGTGATGTGGAATGTTACACCGAATGACTGTGTATGTATTCAATGTAATCAATGCAATAGGTGCATATACTGCTGTATTTAACTGTGTGTGTGTGAATGTGTGTGTGTGTGTGTGATTAGTACCATGCCATCTCGATGGAGAGTTTGTATTCTGAACCAAACGTTTACATCAGTGCCGTGAAGTGTCTTTTACTATGGTTTCCATGTGATAGATAATAATAATAAATTTTAAAAACAGAATTGTGGTGCTTTGGGATCAAATTGAAGTCCAAGGATTGTGAGGGTCAAAAGTATCATGTTGAATTCAATTTGATACTCTTTCCTCCCCCTATTGTAAAATAAACAATTTATTTAATCTCCTAGAATGAGAGCATTTCCAATTACCTTTAGTGATCTTAGCTTTGCACAATTAACTTATAAGATGTGATCGTCATTTGTTTTTCCAATAAAACCGAGACCGGTATATGTGATTCTCCGATCCTGCAATCTTATTGGGCCATTTTTCCACCAGAAACCATTGCCAAGAGACTACAGGAGACTCTCGTTAAGATAAACGGTTAAGTTCAATGGGCTCTCAAAGCATATTTGCTGCCTATTTACTTTGTGTTTATGAAATTGAGGTGGACAGTAGAGGCTGGCAGGATGGCCTCGAAGAACGCACACTCGCCTCTAAGCTGTTTACCCTGGGTTTGAATCTCAGGCCAACTATAAAACTGTCATCCTAGTGTTTCACGGACAGGGTGATTCATCAATGTGTGTGTGCTGTCCCTCGGATGGATGTTAAACTGGGCGTCCCGTCTGCTGGCATGAGTTGATGAGCATTAAAGATCACACGGTGTCCTTCGCAAAGAGTAGGCGAGCTATTACTGGCACCCTGAACAAGTTACAAATTCCTGTACTGACTTAATTCCTGGGTCAGTGTGGTGATCAGAATGGCTTCGGCAGCACCAACGCTCTCCACATGGTGAGGATGTAGATGATGATGATGATGATGATGATGATGATGATGATGATACGATAAGATGAGTCGCACCTTAAAGGTTGTGATAAATTGAGAAGATACATCAAGCTGTTGATCACCAAATTTTCCTATCTTTGGTCCTGTACCGCAGGATATAAAATTGCTGATGTTTAGCTGTGACAAACAACTTTTTCTTCTTCAACTCATGGATGCAAGAAGAAGTGGTATGGCCACAGTAAAACAGCAGTATTTTTATATCCAACAGTATAAGACTCGAGGTGGGAGTGTTTTTAGATCCTCGTGGAGGATCTCGAAGTCTTACTCACGTTGTTGTTCTTGTGGACTTTTTTGTTTCACAGCCTACAGTTTTCATTGAAACTTCCTGAAACTTGGCATATATATATTATATATATATATATATATTATATATATATATAATATATATAATATATATATATAAATATATATATATATATAAAATACCCTGCGCAGACAGTAACCATCTCAGATTTTGAAAATTCTTCCTAGAAAAAAAGTTGACGTCATAATATCGCCGCTAATGGAAATCGCCTTACCATTATCTCCAAACTAGGTAAGCTGTTTGAATTTTGTTTGCGGAATCAAGCCGGGCATTAGCACAGATAATTTATCGCAACCTGATCCATCACAATGACGTCCATAATTCGTTTTTATGACGTCATCATCAAGAGGACGAGGATCTTAGCTCATTCGAGCTTGTTTTCCTCATGTACTGAAACAAAGGGAGCAAAGTGGTTGACGGAAAGGAAACACCATGAAGCATAGGATATTTGGGACAAAGGAACCTGGACTAGACTGTTCAATGGTGAGTGTGCTACTTTTGAGCTATCCTGTCAACCACCATCCTTTAATCACCGTAATCACCTGACCATGTGCAACAAACTCAGAAATGCGTCCATACCCTGAATTATGAGATTCCGTGTGTGTGTGTGTGTGTGTGTGTGTGTGTAAAAAGTCTACAATTATATTTTTTAGAAGTTTTCATATTTTCTAATGTCTACTTTACATGTTCACTTTGCATGCGTTAACATTTAAATGTCCTTGTAATTGGTTGTTTAATTATTTGATAATGCAGTTGGGGATGGATATTTAGAAAAGGAATACCAATAGAGTATAATGCTGAGCACAATCTTTTAGAGGGGTTTATTTGCAAAAAGATTCACTTATCAAGTAAGAGCAGGCCTTTGAGCTTATACTTTAACGATATTGCGAATTCACCGTAAGTTTAAAATGTATGCTTAACCACTTGGCCTTCTTACCACCATTTCTGATTGATAGCCGCTGTCCAACATGAATGTTGAGCCTCTGATGGGAGATCATATTTGATCAGATTAGGTCAAAGACGACATTTCAGGTCGGTCATGGGAAACATAAACACGTGACAAGTATCCTTCAGTATTCCAGGATTAAATATTTTTTTGAAAATCTACTGAATTACATTTTTTTTAAAGTCAATTGTCTGCAGTCCAACTCACAATACGTTGTCTTACACGATATATGGGACACAAAAATGGTATTTACAGTTACATAACATTGCAATTAGAGAGTTCATAGAACACCTTCCAGTCTTGTGAAAAAAAAACGACACGGGAAGGGTCTTTTAAACTCTTGATTTGCTTTTCCGAGCATGATCTATATTTCCTACGAGCCACCATTTTGGCTGAATCGCGATATTCCCCAACGCTGAGAGCGAGCGGCAAATTTGATTGGTCGAGGTAACGTACAATGGCATATTTTATCCCTGTACTGCTAAACGGATGGTTTTTGAAAGTGCCAAGAAGGCGATTTGTGTTCTACTGTGTTGAAGTATATAAATAAATTGAAATAAAATAAAAGTTTTAAAGGCTGTAAAAAATAAAAAAAATTCTAAAGTTTACCGCTGTTGATGCACCGTCTTTTACAACACCTTATTTAACACATTAAAATCGTTGTTCTTGCCTGTTGTTTATGTCCTTTATAACATCCCTAGAAACAGTAAGTTTCCTGTTTGAAATGATTTTCAATTTGACTGCCAGGCAGGCATACAGACAAAACAAATTACCTTACTCTTGTTTGCACATGTATGCCAGGGACGAGATTCCATACAATTTGCCAAATCCAGAGTGAAAACACTGCAGAACTGTGGGTTTGTGCTCCCATTTATATTTCACTTTGTGTATATAAATATATATATATATATATGTTCAAAACATAACATTCAATTATAATTAAGTAGTTCCTCAATCACAAATTGACATCTGTAGACAGACAGAGACACAGACAGACAAAGTGAAACAGTTGCTTAACCCCGATATTTGCTTCACGCGCATGGTGTATTGACAGGTCAGCAGTGCTATCACCAATAAACCTCCCAGAACTATGACATCCTTCTCACCAACCAATGAGAAGTATCCTTGGTTACAAGAGAGAACAGGTAGGTCATCCAAATGAGTGGTCTCACCATTCCATGTGTTTTCACCAAAACAGGGAGTCCAATCAGACAAACACTGTCTCTGTCTCTGGAGTATGCTCTCCCTCCATCCCTTCCCTTACTTCAAATGGCACCACAGCTGCCTCTGCTCGTGAGAAGGCTGAATGCCTCAATTCTGTGTTTGCTTCCAAATCTGGTGTCCCAACCCCTCGTTCCCTCTCCACCAACCCTACCCAATCACACCCAACTGCTCCTTGGCTCTGTGTCTTTTACACCTGAGAAGGTGGAGAAGTGTCTGGGAAGCATCGACTCTATAATTCTGCAACTGAAGCGGATGGCACCAGCTCACATGTGATAAAAATCTGTTCTGCTGCTCATACACATCTTCTTTCTGCTCTGTTCACCCTATAGTTTGTCCATCTGCATGGAAGTCAGCTAACATCACCGCATTACATACACATGGTACAAAAAACGATCCTCTTAACGACAGACCTATCAGCTTAATTCCAGTCATCAGCAAGGTCATGGAATTCCTCAGAGGAGACATCAAATCCATCCTTTTCTATAACGGCCTGATACTTAATCATCAATTTGATTCAGACCAAGTCACTCACATGGACACACTGATTCTGCTCTCCATGCAATGGATGGAGACCCTCAATGTATGTCAGACTTGAGCACAGTGCCGTCTTTTGAGCATTCGATACAGTCAGCCGCCTCAACTTGCTCTCCAACCTCTCTGCCTATGGCATCCAAAACCAACCCCTCACATGGCTTACTGACTTCCTCTACTGTTGTAGTTTGTATTTAATACATGACTGTCAAAATAATCCTCACAAGGCTGGAGTGCCCCATGGCGGTATTTTGATCCCCTCCGATTCCTTATCTTCATCAATGATCTCTCTGACTCTCTGGAAAATCCTCTTTATCTATTTGCTGATGACTCCACCCTCTGCCATGACATCGCTCATCCTTCAGACAGGGAGGCAGCAGCCTCTTCCCTCTCTTCAGACCTTGAAAAAAATACAAGCTGGTAAAACACTTAGAATATGTCTTTCCATCATGACAAATCTCACACTCTCTCACTTTCTCAATCAGAAAGGGCCATCTGGAAAACTCACCCATATACTTTATTTACAATCTTCTTTAAAGAGTTCAGTCACTTAAACCTAATTGGGCCTCGCTGTCAGCCATGATCTTTCTTGGGCAAACCACATTTCCAACCTGGCCTCCAAAGCCAGTCACTGACTGGAAATCCTCCATCGTGCAAAGTGCTTCCTTGGCACACCTAAGCTCTGAACCACCACCACCTACAAGGCCTTCATGCTTGGTTTGATAGAGTATTGCTCTCTCCTCTTGGCTGGCGCCCCTGCCTCACGCCTTGCTCAGCTTGATGCTGTAGAAACCAAGGTCTGCAAGATCATTGGAATGTCCTGCGATGACGATGAGCTTATGGGCCTGTGACTTTCACAACACAGAGAGGTTAATGGTCTCTTTGTCTTCTCCCACCTAATTTCTGGTGTTGCACCCTCTGCTCTTTCCATGCTCGGTCATCCTCCCCACCCCCTTACAGATTTCTGCAAGGAGCACGTAGTTTGCCAGTAATCCCCTTCTGGTAAAACTCCCATAATCCAGAATCACTTCTCACCTTTACTTATTTGTTCTTCTTTTTCCCACCTGTAGAACCAACTTCCACATTTTCTTCAATCTCATTCCTCCATTCAGGTCTTCAAGACAGCTGTTCATCCCCATTAAAAACCATGATCTTTTCTCCTACTGTTAATCCCCCACCCCCAAACCAACCCCTTTTGTGAGAGTTTATCGCTGTATCCATATTGTCCACCCTGTGTCTCCAACCCCAGCCCTCATTCTTCCCCACATCCCATATTTCTCGAAGTCTCCCTCTATTTTGTCCCTCACCCCTGCTGTTGGTGTGTTTTCCCCCCTCTTTTTCTGCTGTTCCTTTTGTTATATTACATCATGATCCATGATATGTTCTCACCCCTCCACGAGCCAGTACTTTGAAAACATACAAAACAGCACTTGATGGTAATTATCAAGTACACAACAAGAATATATACTGTTATGGTTCTAGGAAACGTATGCATTCAAACATACAGGTGCCCCAAAGTTAGTTATGCCATTAAGTATATGTGTAGACAGAACCCCTCCTTGTGTGTAGTGGGAAATCGAAGGGGTGCGTTGCGATGTTTTTTTAGTTAGGGTAATAAATCTTTATTTCCCCTCTTATTTGGACCACAGTACCTTTTTCTTGCTTTCCGAGGTGAAATCTTTGTGAGGTACCTTTTTTTTGGCGAGTGCAGTCATGCGTCGAGGGGGCGGGCTCCCGGCATGGCCGAAATCCCACCCAGAAGGGGCGGACCCATGGAAGCCCTGTCCAATCAGGGCGAACAGTGACGTCAGTTTTGACCAAGGCCCCGCCCCGCTGAGGGAGG
>CM068956.1:42943228-42956555 GCA_035128595.1 Eptatretus atami | reverse complement strand
ATGATGATGATGATGATGATGACTTCTGTCATGTGCTGGACGACTGTAAGTATCTCATTCCTTGAACATTTTGAATGCACAAAGTATTGTATCGAAAGTGTCGTTATTGAGTTTTTAATAAGCCAGGTAATCCAATCAAGCCTCTTTCACTGTAGGACTGTAAATACTTGTTAATGACAATGTCTTTTACAAGAACTCTGGTCAAACTACAAACAGCCAACTGGTTTAAAAGTGCGATGGAACATCCAGACGCCAAGGTTACTTCAGTAAGATGAATCCATTCGATTGGAATATATATTTAGTGAGAACACTTTTTTTCAGCGCCTTTTAATCGGCTGCATGATGGCAAGGCATATAACAGTAAGATTCACATATAATGCCATGGGAACTATAGCAACCAGCTAACTTGCTGTGGCTGAAAGTCTGTACACGTCACAGTGCCTTTGTGTGAGGAACAAAACCGTTCCAAAGGCTTTGTACGATTTAACAAACCTTGTGTTTAACTGTCACTTCTGAACCCCCGAGGAGAATTCGTCACGGATAACAAATAACCAGCACTGACCACATTGCGGTGCCGTATTTTTTCATCTGTACATGGTTCACAGAAGTTTATAACAATTTCTCTAAAGTGACCGTTTGGCGTTTCAGATCGACCATAAATGTCACGAGATAGACTTTCCCTGTAATAAACAACTCCACGAAAATACTCCTACACTCCTTGAGAAGATACAAATGGGACAAATGAGATGAGAGAGATAAAGAGAGAGATAGAGATAGAGATAGAGATAGAGATAGAGATAGAGATGGAGGAGACAAAGAATATATATATTTTAAATATATGTTATTTACATATATGTACAGGATGTATACATACACACATCATATATTATATATATTATATATATATATATATATATATATATATATATATATACACACACACACACACACATATATATATATATATTATATATATTATTATATATATATATATACACGTAAATATATATTATGTAGAAAATATACATATATATATATATATATATATAATACAGGATGTATACAAAAACACATAAAATATATATTTATACACTGAAGGAAAAACATACAAGTGTGAAACCGAATCTGCAAAGTATGCAACTCAATCAGGATCATGTCGAAAGTGCAAAACTTCCGACACAATGAAATTCCACACGATGTGGATATATTTTATACCAAAATATCCTTTACATATATACATATATTATATATATATATATATAATATATACATATATACTATATATATATATATATATAAACTGTATATATAATATATATATGAAAAATTGGTACAAATATGTATATATATATTATATATATAATATATTTATATATATATACCGATATATCTATATATGTATATATATATACATAATATAATTATATATATACATATATATATATATTAACATATATTATACCAATATATACTGATGTGTGTATATATATATATATATATATATATATATATATATTATATTATTTAATAATATATATATCGGTATATATATATCGGTATATATATGTATATATGATGTACATCCACAAAGACACACACCTGTGTGAATGAGTTTTAACAGGATAAATTTTCTCTTGAAGTGCACGGTGAATAAGCGCAAAAACTTGTGCAGCCTCGTTTCCCCGTCCATAAAGCCCCCTTTAAATAGATTTCCCACAGTGCGTAAACTTTTATAGGTTCTTAATTTGGACGTATTTCAGAGCGATTGTAACGGCGCAGACACTGAAGGGATTCGAATGCAGCTGCCGCTTTTGGGGTGATTAGTAAAGGGTAATGTTGTGCGTGGTACCATGATATCACTGTGAGCGTTTTCAGGGTGCCGCAAGCTCGAACAAAACTGACCTCAGCTGCGTTGAACGTGTCGACGGGAGGGACGTGAGCTGGAGAAAAAAAGAGCGTGAGAAAGAGGGAGAAAGAGAAAGAGCAGAAAAATAAGACAAACAAAGAGAGAGAGAGCGAGAAAGGGGAATTGCATCTGAAAGGCCGTCAGGTCGAGTGAAAGTTAAAGAACACCTCCAGGCGTGGGGTACGACGGGGAGGGGCGGAGGGGGAGACGGGGGAGGAGAGGGGTTTTGGGGGTGAACACAGATTAGCTCCCCGGACAGACAGGGTCACAGGTCAGCTAACGGTGCCTGCCTGCCTGTCTCTCGTTTTTTTTCTCCTTTTTTTTACCGTTAGATTAAATCAAAGAGCCAGCCGCGAAGCACTCGGGAATTATCGAGCTGCTCTGAGAAAAAGAGATCTACATTGGTCGTCAGTACATGGCGAGGCAGAGTGAGAGATCGGTGCACAAGGGCAGGGGGACAAAGTGCACCCGTTCCCCGACCACCAGAGACCATTGGGTTTGAATCACTCATACAGGGCGATGTTAACGGTCGGCAGGATAACTTACAGGTACACACACTCACCTTTGAGCTTGTTCACACACTCACGGCCTGCGTTCGAATCTCGACCCCACGATAAACTGCCAGCCTGGCGTTCTGCATCATCGTCCATCAGGAGGACGTGAAAAGTCTGCCAGCACTGGTCGTCGGTGGACGTTAAAGATCCCACGGTGTGTTTCAGCGAAGAGTATGCGAATTGTCGCCGGCACCCTGAACAAATTAAAAAATTCCTGTCCGGATTGATTGCTGCGAAGGCAACGGCAAACCACCGAGTGTAACCGTGGCAAGATATAGATTTAATCCTTCAGCACAAACGACTCTCATGTATAGAGCGACGTGGAACACCGATGATGACCATGACGATCATCATCATGATCATGATGATGGTGGTGATGGTAGGGATGATATGCCAGCACTGATCCCATACATCAACGCTATACTAGATCCGCTTTGGGATGCCTGGGCTGATGGATCTGCGAAATATGCGTTCGCTGAAGATTTTGCGCAATTCCTGCCTTTGATTCAGTCGTGCATTTGTAAATGACCCTTTGATGAAATACTTTACACATTTGGTCCCAAATAAAGCTCGGGGAATGAATGCGTTGTGAACGCAGTGCGTCGCGCCATCCGTAAATCACGACATATTCTCTCGGCTCATTTACATGATTTACTTGTCAAACTCAATGTTTCGCGAAGTGAAACGAGAAGCGCTTGTTGTTATGTGTTTGTTTTAAACAACGTATCGTGGCCAATAACTGTCACGTTCAACTTACTCTTGATCAACCCCCACCCCCATCTCCTCCCAAATCCCCACCCCAGACCCCCCCACCCCCCAAACATTTTTCAGTGTTTATGGCGGTAGCAAGACCACACAACCACATCACCGTGCGCCAACAAGTTATATATTTAAAGGAGGGCAATTTGGCAACATCGCGACAAATTGCTCTGTCGGCGTGCATGATTGCTGCGACATCGCAGACCTATTACTTTATCCAGAGTTATGAAAAGGTTAGAGGATGAGTCCATTTAAAACAGCACAGACGTATAGCGCCCATTAAGTGCTCTGGAGATTGGAGTGATATATATATATATACATATATATATATATATATAAACATATATATACATATACATTTTCTGTTCTTACCACGAAGGGCCATTGCACGCTGCCCGTTCTTCATGCGCATTAATTAATCACATGAGGTCTCCACAAATGGCGACGTCCAGCGTCCTTCGAGGAGTTCGGTGTTCGATTCCAGGCAGCATCTATCACATCCGACTGAACCTGCCGCTCCGGTGCAACATGAAGCACCCAGGATGAGCAATACCGTCGGTCAGAAGGGAACATTCATCAGTCCAGCTCGTGAGGGTTAGGACGAGAGTTTGGGTCGTTGGGTTAGGGTTGGGGATAGGTTGAGGGTTCACGGTTCCCATCGAACGTTTCGCAAGAGTGTGTTTGGGTCAACACTGTGGAAGACTTCCAAAATATTTGTGTGTGTATGTGTGTGCGCGTGCACGTGCATGCGCACTGTATTGGTAGACCACCTTTGCTGGTCTCCAACATATTGAGCAGCACTACTGTGTTATGTTTTGTTCTTCCACTCCAGTTGGGACTGCAACAAATCAGATCAGGCTCTTCTAAGTCATCATTAATTTATGATGATTTGTTTTGTGCGATGTGCAGATCTGTTAGCTGCACAAGGGCAGGAGGAATTACCGAGCTGTCATGTTAAAATGGTCCGTTCGCAAAATGGGGGACGGGAATGAGGAGAGGGCCGGGGTGACATGCTATGGGACAGGGATTTTGATGAACGATTTTGAATGCATCGAAAAGTATAGGTGTCCCCTTTAAAGGGTCCCCCGAAGCGCGGGGTGGCACAAGTAGACAAAAGGGCCATGGGAGGAAAGACGCGACGTGATTGGAGGGTTTGGTTATAGGATTTTTTTTTTGAGAAGGAGGGATGGTGGGGGTTAAAAGGGGAGGGGAGATTGAGAGACGAATTTTCTGCCTGTGCCAAACGCAAAGATCGTTCCCAAGGTGCTATTTCGGGCCCCGACGCCAAATTTTACACCAAATACCGCAGTAAACGTAGCAATTACCGGGTGTCCCGGGCTCCCGCGCTAGTAAACAGGGGCAGAGCCAGTCGCGCGTTCTATACCTTGACGTTTCATGCTCTCAGCTGTTTTCAGCCCTCGGGCGCGCCGCGAGTAAATGGCGCGATAAGACGCGGGGCCTGAGACGGCATGAAACTACGGGGAGCGATGGCCGGTTGGTGGGAACAAACTTTCACTGCCTTTGCCTCGTCTCCGTGTACTCCCCCAACGACCCTCCACCCAACCCCCCCTCCCCCCACTCCCGACGACTTCAGTGTCCTGAGCTGCCGACTCTGCTGCGCGACTCCCAACCAAACATATATACGCTCGCTGTGCTCTCTCTCTCTCTCCTCATCTCTTCTCTCTCTCTCTCTCTCTCTCTCTCTCTCTCTCTCTCTCTCTCTCTCTTCTTCTTCTCTTCTCTCTCTCCTCTCTCTCTCTCCGCCCCCTTTCCCTCCTCTCCCTTGGCTCAGGTGATTAGGGCATGATTGATGATGTTGGGGGAACTCGGGGTTTGATCGCCGCACGTTGCGGCAGTGTTCGCTAGGGACGGCGCAAGAACGAGCCAGTCGGAGAGAAAAGTTTGCGACACAGCTGTGGGACGTTCGCCTTGTCCTTTCGCTTTTACTGTGACTGTCGCACCGCAACCTGTTACGAAATGTATAGCTTGAGATACAACGGAAGATCGCAAGTTCAAACGACGAAATGACATTTGAAAAGGTAGAAAACGTGACATTAACCACAGACGGGTTGAGGAATGCAAAATTGGACCCGAAAACAGGTCGCGACTCCATATAGTGGGCGGGCGATGTGTGTGTGTGTGTGAGTGACACACACACACACTCACAATACACAAACACACACGCACGCACACACAAACTAACACGCATGCACACATATACACAAACAACACACACGCACACTCACATCACAATACACAAACACACACACACTACACACATACAAACACACACACACACATAAACACACACGCAACACACACACACAAAACACAACCACACACAACACACACAGAAGAACAAACAAAAATGCATGCGCCCACACACACACACACACACACACACACACACACACCACCACACGACACCACTCACACATAGCACCACACACCACACAAAAGGCAGCGTGCGCGCTCGCGCGCGCACACACACACACACACACACACACACACACACACACCACACACACACACCAACACACAACAAACAACAAACCGCACAAACACGCATACACACACATACACACACACACAAAAGCATGCGTGCGCGCGCACACACACACACACACACACACACACAACCACACACACACACACACACACACACGCACACATAGGCACCACGCACACACACACACACAGGCATGCGTGCGCGCACACACACGACACACACACACAAACACACACACACACAAACAAGCACCATGCACGCACACACACACAAACACGCATGCACACACATACACACACCACACACACACACACAAAGGCATGCGTGTGCACACATACACACACGCACACACATAGGCACCACACACACACACCACACCACACACACTACACACATGCACACAAACACGCATGACACACACACGCACACACACACACACACAAAAGGCATGCGTGTGCACAATACCCACCCCACACACACCACACGCATCACGCAGCACACAAACATGCACACATAGGCACCGAGCAACACCACACACACACACACACACACCACCACACACCACACACATAGGCACCGACGCACACCACACAACACACACACCCACACACACACACCACGCACACACACACACATACACAAACAACACACACACACACACGCACGTGCACACACACACACACACACACACACACGCAAGCACACACTGCTTTGGTTCATTCAAAAGCGGACGTAGTGCGGTGAAGCACGGCACCTACTTCACAACCTTTGGCACACACTAAGGGAGCCCAGCACGTGAACAGGCAGGGATTTCAAAGAGTCGACACAGGAGGCACGTTTTTCGTCAAACTTGCAACCCGACCATTCCCTCGGACGTACAATATCACGTGCTGGGTGCAGGTCCGTAACCCCCTTGTAGAGTGAAAAAAGTTCGTTCGTTGTCGTGCGTTCGTTGGTCGGGTTCGTTCGAGGAAATATTTATGGCAACGATCGATTGTCAATTTACGACAAAGAGCGACAGGAACCAAATGACTGATTTCAAAATACTTTTTTGATTGTTAGAGGGGGGGAGATGCGCTCGAGCCCAAAATCAAATGTCGAGACCGTCGGCGACGAATTCAAAGCAATTGGTGCGGGTGCATCGGAGAGCGCGTTCAAACCATTAGGGAGAAAGCTTCGAATAAAAGAAACATGAACCCAACGAAACCCCGAACTCGCCTCTTTAGATATATCTCACCGAGTTCGTGACCCCACTCGGGAAGCGAGATTCCTAGAAGAGAGGAGAGAAACCGCACTGATAATTCCCGAATTGGCCAAACGCCGTCAGCGCGCACACGAGTCGTAACTTTTACTGCCCTGTACGGACGTGTGCTGTGTAACCCGCACGAACCGTGCAATCATTTCCCACGAATACCGTCCGAACGGTACGAAGATCAACTTTCTGAACCCGGATCGTTTGTGTATGTATCCGTATGTATATTGTGTGTGCGTAATGCCGGGCAGCGTTGCATTTCACGCACACTTTCTTTGTAAAAGGGGTCACGATTCTTGCGAAGTGCGTTAAATTCGCACGTTTTGGGGGTAATAAATAACTCCTGCACACCAGGTGGGCAATGAGTGGGCAAGGAGGGGGCGGGGGGGGGGATCAGGGCGAGTTCACTTCGCACGGAATATTGTCTTGTAGTCCATGGGAAGACTTGACTTGTACAGAACATCATGACCATTATGTCAAATCACCTGTGCGCTACAGCTGTGCAGAGTGTTGCTACCTGAGGCTCAAAATAACATTGCGCCGTCGATATAGATTCGATAACGTGTCCTTCAACACCTCTTCATACTTCGCATGCCGGTCTTGTGGACCGTTTTTATCACGGTGTTCAACGCCTTTAAGTTTTTTGCTCGGTCTATGTTCGAGGAATATCGTGTGAGATGTTTTGCATATATACGAGCAGCAATGTTTCCCTCTGATATTTTAATGCATCATCGTGAAAATGGAACTGAAGATCACCTTTAATGAACGCTCTAAGGACCTATCCATAATAGTTCTGATAATGCACATCGATGAGTGTTCGGTCGGAATACAGGAAGCAGCACAAGGGGGTACACCGACACACCGAGTCCCGCTGGGGAAAGTGTCCGCGTAACTGACGCCCGTTGGGGAAGGCGTCCGCACCCGACGTTCCTTGCGATCCGACTCCAAGCTTCGCTTTTACACCTCCTCCAGTGTTTGATTTTATTCGGTGATAGACTTTGAGGAAGAACCAGCGTACCGTCATGAATGAGCACCACACGTTTAACTGGCGCTCACCCTCAATCACGCCTTGTGGAGAACCGAGACGCACAACGACACCTAAAGTCCACGGGAATGGGGTGTCGCCGTGCCCCCTTTGCATGGAAGACACACAGCACGTGGAAACGCCGCACCTGCGCCTCGTTAAACAGTCCACAAACGGTGCGGGACGTATCGGGGACCTCCGCCACACTTTGACGCACCGGGAGCCCCTTTGATGGTCGCTCGGGCGACGCTGCGCGAATTCGTTCTCCCGGAGTTCGTTTTGTCCGCCCAGAGCTCATGGCGAATACAAAAGAGCGCTACTTGAAAGCAGAAGCCACACAATATTTCAAGCTTTGCTGCGCCACGGTTCCTCTTTTTCTGCAGCTATACACACGCGTATATAAATAAACGGGTACTTCCTTCGTCGCACGACGTTCGATATGCTGAAGACTTTGAGGGACAAAGTTTTGGTTTGAGCAGCGAGAAAAGGAAAAAAAAATAAAACAAAACTTTCATCGCAATAAAAATTCAACAACAAATTCACTTAAAACTTTCCCGTTAAGGTGATATATGCCTGCGTATATGAGCTTAATAGTATCCTCTTAAGATGGGAGTGCCGTGAAGCGGCACACAATGGATGCTCCATGAGAAAGCGTGAAGGAAGAACTGATGCGTCCCCAACGAAGCAGCAACACACACACACTCACACACAGCAGCAAGTTGGTCGATACAGTGTTGTGGGGATATTAAGGAAAACAAAAAGTAATTCCGACGTTGCTGCACAGCAAAACATTTCAAAATCGTTTTTGTAAACCCTTGCAGAATGGCAATATTATTATATACACCTGCACCATTTGGTCTCCGGTCCAAACACTTTCCTTTCTGCAGCATGAAACAGTCAACTTTCACCGGCGAGAAGCGCGAACCATCGCGAAAAAAGATGGTAAACTAAACAAGACTCGCATTCTGCATCGCTAACTGCAAAGTTGCCACATCTGGTGATGTTGCTATCCAGCCTCGCATGAACCCGCCAAAGATTAGCTCTCTTCATACCCTAACCCAACCCGAGCGCGTGTGCTGTAGACATGAGGATGCGGTCTGCATACAAGAAATCAGCACTGAGCATGCGTATCACATGACTGTTCGGGAGGACAGATAAAAAAGAACGTTAATAAGTTTGTTTGTCCTGTCCAGGTCCAAATCCCATTCCGGACTCATGACAATACAGCTCGGGTCAACGCCACCGCTGACGATATACACCTGGAGGGAACAGTGTGTGCTCAAAGTTACAGCGCGACGCGCTCAAAGTTACAGCGCTCGAGAAAGTTTGTAACTTGAGCAAGCTTTGCCGTTTGTGCTTGCGGATATCTCCCTCGGACCTCCTCCCGCCATCCCGCGTGACTCTCCGGCACAACCGGGCTCCGGCAGTCGCCACAGGTATAACGGGACGACGGCCCAAGGGCCCGAGGGCCCGGGGGTGCGCCAGTTTTGCCGGATGGCTCGAGCGACCCACAGAACATTGGAGAAAGATGCCCCCGCGGCGACCGCGACCGGTGGCTCCGACAGAAAGACTCACCGTGCTTGCGCCTCGGGTTCGCTTGCTTTCGTCGCTTACACCTGGGACCGTCCGCCGCGGTCGGCTCGGGCTTCATGTTTGACGGCGCGCGGGCGGCAGCGGTGCGGGATGAGAGCGCCCCGCACGGCCGCCCGCGCCGGCCACCTCGCACCCACACCTAGACGTGGAACGGGTGGGGAAGGGACGACGAGCGGCAGGAGGCTGGGTAAGAGGGCGGTTTGTGTAGTGGAGTGGGGTGGGGTAGCAAGATAGGGAAGGATGTGCGTCCAGCCCGACGTGCGCAGTCCGTCTCACACGTGAGCGCGCACCGTGCGCACTTACCGCGCGTGCAAGTGTAAAACGCACAGTGCACCCCAAAGGGGGTCAGCACGAAGGACTGATTGCGCTTTTGCGACGAGGAAGTACACTCAATGTTCTTTGAAAGTTTCACACGTGTCTGCTTGAAAAATCCTATTGATATATATGAAATGTATGTATACATACATATACATACCCATTTTCTACCTTCAAGTATCTCATGGTAATGGGCTGAGACTACCACCGTGGGAAGTTGGACAAAAACCACAAACCTACGTTCACACGAGAGTCCACGAATCAATACGATGCTGTCAGCATACACGGCAGGGGAGCTTAAGCTGTATAACGGCTGTGTATTCACCGAGACCTTGTGCAATGGTGGGCGCATGGCACGACCATGGATGCCTTCAGGGGGACAGGGTTGACTATATACATCACTTGTGGCTCAGAAGGTCTTTATAGGACCTTCTTCATGTATTTCCTCAAAACAACTCCTGTTACCTCGACCCCCTTAATGTCTGGGTGTCCATTGATGGCGTAATGACATCAATGATTTTTTTCACTTCCTCACAACCTTCCAAGAAGCTTATCATCTTCTTCATGCGAAATGGAAAAACGGAGAAACTGCTGCTTTACAGTGTTGTTTTCTATGACGTCCAAGAAGTACACATTGTGCTTCAGCTATATACTTGCAATTACTTGTGTGACTACTTTTATCTTGTTAAAACACCTTGGATCATTACATCACATGGCAGCACCAAGGTCTTCGTCTTGATATAATCAAGTTGCAAATCATTTTGAAGGATTACGTATGTTTCTTGTTCATCGACGCTCTTCTTTTTGTGTCTTGTACCTACTTCGCATCAGTATCGACTCAGACTAAGAGGATAGGCAGTTGTTGGGATATGCAGCTCAGAGGTATGTGCACTGGCATTTGAGCTGTGTGGCCTGGTTCAACTCAGCTGTCAACTGTCATCCTGGTATTTCATATGCAATATGTTCATCGGGAGGACATTGAACCGGATGATACATCTGCTAGCAATGGCTGTTGGTGGACATTAATTTAGACCCATGGTGGCTTTGGCGAAGAGTAGGAGAGTTATGGTTCGCTTCCCAAACAAATTACAAATCCTGTCCTGATTGAGCAATAAAGAGTATGGTATACATTAAAGATGTTGATATATGGAAGACATTGCAGCTTGGGGGGGGTAAAAAGTAAATAAATAGATAAAATTTCCAACAGTTGTAAAAAGTTGGTGCTTTCAATTTAAAGTGTACTTTTCAGATCTCATCTGTTTAATCCTTCAACATAACCCATGTACATATAACGTGGATCAATGACCGATTGCTCGATTATAACAAGATATTCAACTGGTAAAATGGTTTGTGAGTGTTGATGTCAGTAGTGGCCGAAATTAAATAATTTAAGCAGTGTACATGTTTCACTCAAGACCATCATTTGTGAAGGCTTAGAGGAGATGTTCAGAAAAGCTTCAGGATGACGTATGGACCTTCATTTCTTTCCCAATTGAAATGGAAGCTCCTCTGATGTCATTCACGTATATTTTTGTGAAAAGGGGGAAGGGGGTGGGGGATTGAAGGGAAATATATATATACTCGCTGTTACCTGGAGAAATTCAATGAAATATGTATTTAAATATTTCCTTCATACCAATCTCAAAACATATTACTCGATCACTCCCGGGGAAAAACCCAGGAAGTGTACAAGCAAAATATTCACTCAAGGCCTAAACACAGAGAGGTTATAATAAATCTGTGTAAAGCAATCTTTTTAACAACAGGCAAATGTGTAAACCATTAAATAATGTGTTGTTAATAATAATTAAATATGTGTTGTTGATAACAAATCACTACAACTTCAACATACGATCTTCACAATACATATCACTCGATTGCACCTGGGAAAAGAATGCGGGCAATGTACAAGCACAAGACATGATCGAGGCCTGAAGGCCAATTATCTGGTTTTATATTGGGATCATTTTTTTTTCTATCCAAACATAGCCCTCATCCTTCCTCTGGATGAAAGAGGAGGCCATGCAAAGTTAATCCGCATTGGTTTCAGCAGGGTCCACATGCATAAACAAACAAACAAACTTTCTTCTTTATATATTAGATATACGTATATCATGGTGATGTCATATTACCTGCCAAAGACCCAAATCAAAAGAGATACATATTTACAAGCTGCCTCAAAATGTGCGTTTTAGGTGTTGATGAACGAGACTTTTTTGAAAACCGTCGAGAACTATGCTTATGAGACGTTGAGTACAACTGTTGTGCAGCGTTATAGGTACCTCTTCGATCCACAACTGAGATCACGTGACCGGTCAGCTGAACCTATTGCACAAGAAAATGAATGCAGATAATTGACGATATATGTAATGGCTGTGTATCAATATAGTTATGAATGAAGGTGTTTTTGTTTTCTGCTAATGGTACATATACATATACATATACATATACTCTACCGGTCAAAAGTTTTAGAACACCCACATTTTTCCAGTTTTTGTTGAAATTTAAGCAGTTCAAGTCCAGTGAATAACTTAAAATGGTACAGAGCTAAGCGGTAAACTGCCAGAGGTTAAAAAAAAGTTTAGGTTACCAAAAACTGACAAATAATGTAAATTTCAGAGTTGTTAAAAAAAGGCTCTTTCAGAGAACAAGTAATGGTTAGCAACTGCAGCTGTTCTGCAGCAATGGAAGTAAATTAAGCCTTGAAAGTTGATGCAAACAATTCCTCCAGGTGTCCCAACTTTTGTTGATTAGTTACAAAACCTCTGTCTGTATAAAAACAGTGTTGGAACAGACTGTGTTGCTACACCCTCTGAAGCATTATTTGGACAATATTGCACTGCAGGAAGTAGTATATTGCTATCATAATGGCGAGAAAAAGACAATTAACAAAGGAAGACAGACAGACCATTATAACCCTAAAGTGTCGGTCTTTCCTTTATAGAAAATTGCAAAGAAGCCAAGGTGTCAGTGAGTAGTTTCCTACACCATCAAAAGGCACTTGTAAACTGAGAGAAACTCTGACAGGAAGAGGTCTGTCAGACCCAAACCACAACACAATCAGAAGACAAGTTTCTGAGAGTCAACAGCTTGCGTGATGGGGGCTCACAGGACAGCAGCTTCAAGCACAGCTTAACACTGGTCGAAGTAAGGAAGTCTCAGTTTCAACTGTGAGAGAAACTGCGAGCTGCAGGTTTGACAGGTCGAGTGGCAGTAAGAAAGCCATTGCTAAGATGGCAAAATAAGAAAAAGAGGCTTGCCTGGGCCATGAAGCACCACCAGTGGACTCTGAAAACACTGGAAGAAGGTCTTATGGACCGATGAATCAAAATTTGAAATCTTCGGTTCATCACGCAGGGTTTGTGTACTCCGTCGAGTAGGCGAAAGGATGGTTCCTCAGTACGTGACACCAACT